>BPTQ01000007.1:247205504-247864668 GCA_019973895.1 Chrysanthemum seticuspe | reverse complement strand
GAGAGTATTTATAGTCTTACATAATTCGCCACACTACGGGCTGTGGATCAGGCATACAGTGGGTAAAGACCCGTCCGTCCTCCACGGTGTTACTAAACTAAATAACTACTTAACTTAAAAGAACTACGACTACGAGCTTTCTAACGATTACATATACTTGAGGTGACCGACTCTTTAATACCGGGAATTTCTAATTCCTAACATTTGTCAACCTCAATCCCGCTCTTAGAAATCTTATGGCCAAGGACAATGCCCTCTTTGACCATAAAGTGACATTTCTCCCAATTTAGACTAAGATTCGTGTTTTCACAACGTTCAAGCATCTTGTCCAAATGGGAGAGACATGTTTGAAAAGAATCCCCAAAGACCGAAAAATCATCCATAAAGACTTCCATAGTCTTTTCGATCATGTCATGGAAAATGGCCATCATACACCTTTGGAACGTACCGGGAGCATTACACAAACCAAAAGGCATGCGTCGGTAAGCAAATGTTCCATAAGGACACGTGAATGTGGTCTTTTCTTGATCTTGTGGGTCAATGGGAATTTGGAAGTAACCCGAGAAACCATCGAGAACACAATAGTATTCGTTTCCCGCTAATCTCTCAAGCATTTGGTCCATGAAAGGTAATGGAAAGTGGTCTTTACGGGTGGCTTCATTTAACTTTCGATAGTCAATGCAAACACGCCAACCCGTAACCAATCGAGTAGGAATCAACTCGTTTTCATCATTTTCAACAACGGTAATGCCACCTTTTTTGGGCACACAATGAACGGGGCTAACCCAAGGACTATCCGAGATAGGGTAAATCAATCCGGCATCGAGAAGTTTTATGACTTCCGCTTTGATAACCTCATGAATTTTAGGATTCACCCTTCTTTGGTGTTGAACCGCCGGTTTGAAGTCATCTTCCATGAGAATTTTGTGAGTACAAAATCTCGGGTCAATACCCTTGATGTCGGAAAGGTTCCAAGCGATGGCTCGCTTGTGTGACTTCAAAACCTTTATGAGAGCGGCTTTTTCGTCCTCACTCAAGTCTTTAGCAATAATGACGGGCGATTTATTGTCACCCTCCAAAAATGCATACTCGAGATGAGGTGGTAAGTCCTTAAGTTCGACCTCGGGAGGATCATTAGATTTTTCAATCGTTTTGATTTCCTCTTTATGAAGTTCTTGAGGAGGGAGAGATGAAGGATCTTCATTGAGCAACCTCTCGATAAGAAGTATATCTCCCTCAATGTCGATGGGAGCGTGATCTATTTCCCATGGAACAGAATCACTAGCCAAGTATGCTTCAATCTCTTCCAAAATAAAGTCACTTCCCTCAAACGGAGTGAGGGGAGGGGAAGAGAGAGCAACGATAGGATCAACCGAAGTGGGATTGCCACTCGAGAATCCAAGAATTTCTTGAGAATACTCCTCCGACACAATGTCAAGGACATCAATTTTGTTGACGGAATTGTCTCCATAATTGGGGGAGTATTTCGTAACTTGATTGAGATTGAAAGTAACGGCTTCCTTGTTCACCCTCAAAGTAATTTCCCCTTCATCAACGTCGATCAATGCACGACCCGTTTTTAAGAAGCACCTCCCAAGGATGAGGGGTACTCGGGGATCGGCATCAAATTCGACAACAACAAAGTCGGCGGGGAAATGAAACTTGCCTACTTTCACAAATACATCCTCGGCTATACCTAGCGGACGAGAACTTGTACGGTCCGCAAGCTCGAGGATCATACATGTAGGTGTGATCGGAGGTAATGAAAGCTTTTTCCACATGGAGTGTGGCATCAAGTTAATGCTAGCACCAAGATCGGCCAAGGCAGAGCATTGAACTATGCCTTGAAAATCACATGGGATGAGAAATTTTCCGGGGTCTCCTAACTTTTCGGGAAGCTTTTTAAGGATAACCGCCGAACAATTTTCGTTCAAAGAAGTTTTAGCCATTTCGGAAATCTTTTCTTTGTTATTCAACAAATTTTTGATTGTTGGACCGAACTTTGGCATTAGAAGAAGAGCGTCCGCGAAACTAATCTCGAAGTGCAAATCTTGAAAGATTTGGATAAGCTTCTCCATTTGTTGACTAGTTTTATCACGGAGCTTTTGGTCATTAAGCCTTGAAGGATAAGGAAGTGAAGGCTTAGGAGTGGTCATCGGAACAACGGGTTCCGGAATTGGAGGTAAGACCACCGGAGGTTGGACTTGTGCGGTACTTCGTGGGCTTGAGTTATGCACCTTGTCCTTTGATACCTCGGTTACTTGACTCATTGCTCCTGGTGGAGGAGGCATTGGAGTCGAAGGTCCATCATAAGATTTACCACTTCGGGTAGCAATAGCATTCAATTCACCTTTTGGGTTGGGAATGGTATTACTTGGAAGGGCACCCGAAGTTGAAGGTTGATTCTTTTGACTCATGAGACTAGCAATCATGCTTTCAATCTTGATATGAGATTGATCAATCTTGTTGCTAGTAGTTCTAAGCTCAGAAGTGAAATCATTCTTCAAAGTAGTAATTTGATTTTGCATGGACACCATCTTAGCTTCATTGCTTTTGATGTAATTAGCAATGTCAATGGAAGCTTGAGGAGGTTGGGCATGCATATTTTGTTGAGGAGCTTGGAATCGGTTTTGATTGAAATTTCCTTGATTTTGAAAACCTTGATTTTGATTTTGAAAATTACGATTCTGACTCTGATTTTGATTGAACTGATTATTTCTATTTTGCACATTTTGATTGTTCTGATTTTGATTAAACCCGGGTGGTCCAAGGAAATTGTTAGAACGATAGCTGAGAAGGTTTCGGTCCCCTTGCGGTTGGTAGGAATTACCTCCCGTATTGTAGGAACCAGAAGCGGCATAAACGCTCTCTTGAGTGAAGCCACCGGAGGCTGGACACTCAAAATAAGGGTGTGGACCACCACAAGTTTCACAACTCTTGTTTACGACATTCACTTGTTGATTGTTATTATTTTGACTCATTTTAAGCACGGCAATGGATATTTCTTCAATCTTTTTGGTTAGAGTCGTGAATTCCGAAGATGGAAGGGTGGTAGATCTCCTTGACTCATTCCTCTCGGCTGAGGAATCCCAATAATTATGGTGGGCAGTCATGTTTTCAATGAGATCATAACACTCTTCGGGTCGCCTTTTCATAAAGGTACCACCGGCAGCAGCATTGATTGTGTCACGATGTCTCAATGTTAACCCGTTATAGAACGTATCTGTTTGGGTGACAAGCAACATGTTGTGGTTCGGACATCGATCAATCGAAAGCTTATAGCGTTCCCATGCCTCAAATAAGGACTCATCGGGATGCTGCCGAAAATTACTGATTTCATTCCGTAGTTTCGTCACCATCGACGGTGGAAAATATTTCGCCAAGAATTTGGAGACCATTTCATCGAAACTATGGATTGAGTTCTTGGGAAGACGATCAAACCATGCGGTGGCATGAAGCGTCAAGGAATATGGAAAGAGGTATAAGCGAAGGGCGTCATCGGTGACCCCATTTTGCTTCATACTTTGGGTGACAGTGAGAAATTTGTCGAGATGCTTGTTGGCATCGTCACCCGGTGATCCGTGAAATTGGCAAAAACTTTGGACTTGTTGAATCATGTGATGCTTAAGTCCAAAATCCGTGGCCTCGATGTTGACCGGGGCAATTGGACCGCCCCGTCCATCCATCGTAGGTTGGCAAAGCTCCTCCATCGTTCGGAGATCGGGAGCTTGATTTTGTGGCCCAGGTTGTTGGACTTGAGGTCCGTTCCCTAGGTTATGTGTCATTGTGATTTGTTCAACGGTACGTATCTCGGGTACGTTTGCTTGGTTACGGTTACGTCTACGAGCTTGAGAGTGAGTGCGCATGCACTTCCAAAAACAACACTTTCAATTAAAACAAGACCGAGGCAAAACAACAGTGAACTTAAACCAATAATCCCACGTGAAATGATCACTTCTATAAGTAAAGCGCACAAAGGAGCGGAGAAACAGAGGTCAGCGCGAAGCTTATTAAAAACCCGTCTCTTTTCAGCCGCAATTTAATGTCAGGCCGTCCTTTACTCCTCTTTTAGTTTGTTAAACCGATAGAAATAAACCAAAACACGAGCGACACAAAGGCAAGTTTTAAATCTTTTGTTCGGGAACTTATAATGATAACACCTCAGTTAAGAATGTTATATTGATTGTGTCTTCTATTTATTTAAAACAACAAGGAAAATCTTTTTGTATTTTTAATCTTTTACATATATATACAAAGAAAAGAAAAATATTTTTGTATTTTTGTATTTTATAAAAACAATAACTTCACGAGGAAGGTTCTTCAAGTCACTAATCGCAAAAATCACGATATTGTCGCAACAATAACTTCACGAGGAAGGTTCTTAAAGGTGTAGGATATTTCTAAGAGTTAAGTCTTAAGTTTAAGACTTAAGACTTAAGTAACTTAACACATGTATAAGCTTCCTATGTAAGTTTCATGTCCTTATCATGGTGATCACTTATAAAACGCCCCATGTGGCTTAAATTTCGTTCAAGGCCTATCTAGGATGACTAGATATGAGTTGCTTGGTATTATCTTGTTTACGGAGTGAGTTTTGGTCCCGTTAATCGCTAACTGTAAGTCATAAAGTCACGAAACTTAAAACCGGGTATACTAAAAATATGAAACTTGTAAATATGTTAAAACTTGTTAATATACTCCATATAAGCATTTTAAATGAGTGATAAGTTCTATTGGGTTTCTTAAACGCTGCTAAAACTAGAAACGCGGGTCTAAAACGCGCAAATCGCATAAAACGCAAAACTGGAAAACGTAAAATTCCAAAACTTATGAAAATGTCACAGAAGGTGAAAAACTTATATTTCTCTTGTTTGTAATGTTTTCGGACATATCAGGATGCCTAAAGGTCGTTTAAACCTAAACGTAAATCTCAGACACGGTTTCGTGAAATTTGCAGAAGTGACCCGATTAGTGTCAAATTATCGGATTATTACTAAAATAGGTTAACTTACAAGAATATGAAATAAAAAAAATTTTGGTGATGAATAGTAAAAATGAATAGTAACGGTAAATTGTAAATTCCCGAAAATGCGAATTGTTACATTTGATCACTCATCTTTCATGCTCTTTGTTTTGGTGGATTTCATAAGGTTTTTGGGGTTATAAGTGTTTAGAAGAGTTTGAATCATTTGGTCAATTTCTAGTGTTAAAGTTTGAATTTTGATTGTACTTTTGTGTTTAGGATCATCATATGTGTTTAGGTTTTGAATTGGAAGGCTTGAATCATCGTGGTTGGGTTGTTTTTGATTGATAAAGTGGTTGTTTTTGAATATTGTACGAAGCGAGTTGAGCCACGGTATTACGTTTCTAGGAAGCGAGTTGCTTTGTTATTGGAAGCGAGTTGGTTTATACGACTTGGCTATTAAGCGAGTTGTCTGTGTTGGGAGTTGACACTTAAGCGAGTTGTCTTGGAATCAAGTTGGTTTATGCGACTTGGCTGTTCAGCGAGTTGACTCTTTAAGCGACTTGGGTTTTAAAGCGACTTGTCTATTAAGCGAGTTGTCTCTTTATGCGACTTGGGTTTTAAGCAACTTGTCTATTAAGCGAGTTGACCTCAAAGCGTGTTGTCCACTAAGCGAGTTGATTAAGCGAGTTGGTTTGGGTGCGACTTGTCAAAAGTGCGGTTTGTCCATTTCATCAGTTCGTTTTGTTGACTTTTCCCGACAAAACTTCAAACGGCCATAACTTTTGAACCGTAACTCCGTTTTCAGCGTTCTACCCATCAAAAAGACCGTGAGAACGAGGAGAATGGCACGCCGAATCATTTGGGTCAACCTTCGAGGCCTAAATCCGCTCCGAACAGAAGTTATTGAGGTTTTTAAGTGTTTAGACCTAAATTTTTCCGTATAATCGTGCAACAACCAACCCAAATCTCAACCAAACAACATCTCAGCTAATCCTACAAACAATTATAAGTCCTAACACACAATTGTCTATCATTGTGTCGATCCATCAATCATCTTACATGCTCTATTGGTCATTGCTTAACGGTTTCTTCTTGATTTTGTAAAATCCCGCGAAAGATTCTATTTCTCTGTTTAAATCATAGATTTGTAAAATACCGTGCACGTCAATGATTCGTTGTGAAGTGAGTGTGTGAAAACACAAATATCAACGTATATCAAAATAACCGTAAAATTCGACAAATTAACCCTTTAGGAAAAAGGTCAACGTGCCAAACCTCACGGGTGTGATAAAAGTGATACCGGAAAGTGATTTCCCGGGTCGTGTCCCAACGAGGTGTGAATGGAAGGATTCGTTGAGTTTCGTGATTTGAACTTGAATTTGTTTTTAATGATTTGTTTGGATTTGATTACGAATTCTACAATTTTAATGAACGGGAAGGTAATTAAGGCAAGGGAACCCTAATAAACTAAAATTAAACTATCACTAAGCCTAAGGAATGATAAAACGAAGCTACACTAAGTCCTAGGGTGCAAAAACGTAAAAACGTAAAAACGGGAAAACAACCCGAGCCATAAACGTAAAAATTTTGCAATTTAAGGGCTACGGGTGTGAAATCAATTTTCCTACGATCTATTTGACTAAAAATAATTTTAGGAAAAAGCGGAATATTTTTTCGACTTTTAAATTAATTTCTATGAATTAAAAATCATTAAACACTAATTAAATTATTAAAAATACTAAACTAATTACGAAAAATCTGAAAATTCACAGAAAACTACTTTGGTTAATACTTGTTCTAGGAAAATTGCGAAATCAGTGTGTTGTTATAGAAAATAAGCAAGAAATAAGCTCAAAATAGCTTATGAGCTAAACTGCCTAAGAACCCTTATGAATTAAATGTTGCAAAGTCTAACTGAAAAAGACCCAAGGGCGCGATGGTTGTGATGTTGTGTTGTGAGGTGGATGGCGTGGGTTCGAGTCCCAGCCATGCCATTTTTTTTTACAAAACTTTTTTTTTTCAACTTTTCTATTTTGGAACTTAAAGATGTAAACGAAATAAGGACTTTTCCAAAAACTTAAGCTTTGAAAACTTGGAAATGAGCAGTGAAACTGCTTATATGCTACTTTTTTGGACAGAACACAAACAAACACCCTTTTAAGCTAAAAACCAAACACTCTTTATAGCTTTTTAAGCAACTGAAACCCAATTTCTAGGCTACTGATAGATTGATTAAGGCACACTGCAATCTAAAGCTCAAAATAAGCCAACTTCAACACCAAACTTAGTTGTAAAGGGTCATAAGCACTTGGAAACTAAAGCTACTCTAAAGCTAGAACAAGTTTAAGTTAAGTACAAATTTAACTAATAAGCAATAAGATTATCCTAATAAGCTCTAAGGGGATGCCTAATAAGCTAAGTTTAACTACACTAAGCTAAACTAACCTACTTATAACTAATAAGCAGATTATAAAACTTAATAAGCTAAAACAACAAAAACAAATGGTGACCTGTGGAACTGAGACTCCAGGCTGCAAACAGCAGCTGGTGGGGGCCTATTTGCAGCTTATTTCTAAGCTGAACAGGGAGTTCCAAAGCAATCAGAAGCTACAAATCAAAAGTTAGCATAGCATATAAGTGAAAAATACGGATTTGGACCCAGAAAGATACTCACAACAGCTTATAAATAAGCTGCTAACAGCATGGGTTGTCCCATTTTCATTTCTGATGCAGAAAAAAGAACTTTTGAAATGACATTTTTCAAACCAAATTTAGCAGCTTGTTGTTATTGGAGAACAAATTAGTGAATGATAGTATGAATTAGACATGTAAAGACTTTAGAGAAACAATCTTTCACTGATTTGGGCTACAAAAAATGGTGAACCAGTAACTTGAATAGCAGCTCAGGATGCTGTTTTGTGTGGTGCCAGTTGAAAACAGATTCCCTTCTTTTTATAAACTAATTTCTACAAAGACTCTTAGAACATGATTCAGACTTTAAGAACTAACTTATAACCTTAAAATGAGTTTGACCCTGAAGGTCAAACGGGTAAAAAATGATTTTTGGCTATTAAACATTCTTTGCCCAAACACCCTTTAACAAATATTTTGACCCCTATTTTCTTCTTTACTGTCAATCAAAGCACTTAACCAATGACAAATATCAATTACAACTAATAACAAAAGAAAATTAGATTAATTCAAAACAACTTTTTCATTGAAATAAAGCTTACGATTACAAAATAAACTTAAACTGAAAATTTTCTAAAAAACTAGGGGTGCCTTAACTGGCTTACAACAGCTCCTATTTATACTAAAACTAAGGGTCTTCAAGGTCTTCTTCTCTTGAGCTTGTGCTTTCTCCTGTGAGTGCAAACAGCTAAAGCTCCACATTTGTGCTTTCTTGAAGTCAATCCAAACCATCCAATTGGTAGGTATAGAATAGATAACATCTGAGCCATTCATTGAATCTTTATGCCCATGGATTGCCATGGTGGCAGTGGAAAAAGGGGAGGGAAAAGATTAGTGGGTTTGGGATTTGTGATGTTTCTGGGTAAAAGCTAGGGCTTCTGGGTATTGTGAAGTGGAGGGAACAAGGGCACAGGAAAACGTTTTTTTTTTATTATTTTTTCTCTTCTTGTGCTCTGTGTGTGTTTGGGCGGGAAGACAGGGAAGAAGACAGAGTGGATGGGTTGGGTTGGTATTTCATTGACAGGGTCAAGATGTTGGTTGACCGGGCATAGGGGTTGGCTTGGACCAGGGTATAGTTGGGCCAAAGGTTTGAGTTAGTGGTTATATTTGGACTTTGGATAGATTATGAAACCCATTTAACTTTTAGGGACCATAGTTGCACATTCTGAAATTCCAGGGACCATGAATGTAAATTCTGAAAATGCTATCCAAGGGTCAAACATGTGCAACTCAAATATTTAAGGGACCAAATTTGTCATATTGTGAAACCTGAGGACTAAACTTGACAAATTTAAAAATCCAGGGATTAAAACTGTAATTTCTCAAACTTTTGAAATTTTTCACCAAAGAACTAATTATGACAACTTATGATTTCAAAAGGACCTTTGGTGACTTTTCTTTTTAAATTACGTGCTCAGGGACTATTTCTGTCAATTTTTGAAAGACGGGGGACTGAAACTGCCAATTATGCAAACTTTGTTCGTTTTTCATCTGATTTTAAACATTTTGCATCTGAAACACAATTTTGAGATATTTTCAATATTTTGATGCATTTCGGAGTGTTTTTAGATGTTTTGCAGTTCAGTTTTGACCTAAAATGATGAGTGAATACGCACTCATCAGTCAACATCATGCCTAACGATTCAGACGCAGTTGTTTCTAAGATACTCAGTTTATACGACGTGATCAATGAACAGAAGATACCCAACAATGTACAACAGACTATCGTGTTTGAGTCGGATAATGCTAAAATGGAATCTTCGTGCTCAAATTCACAAGAGAGAGGGTGCACCAGCCACAACCTGTGCAAGTTAATGCAAAGGAATGCTCCATGGAAGCTTCGGGTGTACCCAAGATAGAGATGCACCAGCCACAACTTGTGCATGTTAATGCAGTGGAAAGTTGCATGGAAGTTTCTGTTATACCGAGCTGTGCATCTTCTACTCAAAATGATGATTATGAGCTGCATGAGTATTCTGCATTTATCCCTGATGATTCCCTTACCACTGAGCTTAACATATATAAGGATCAGGTTGCCATCTATGAACAGCGTGCTAAGTTTGAATTGACCACCCGTGAGCAGGAGATGGATAACCAAATACGTACAGTATTAGAAAAAGTAATTTTAGGGAAGAAATGTTAAAACAAGAGTTAAACTCCTTAAAAGAAAAGCTCAATAAAACTGTTAAGCAAAAGCAAGAACTTCAAGAAAATGTAAAAGTGCTTAAACAGGAATTTAAAGCTTAGGAATCAAAACTTTTGAATGATTTTTCTAACCTAAAAACGTTGAAAAACAAACTTGAAAACAAACTGTACGTACAAGGGAACACCATTCAGACTGCTCACATGATCACTAAGCATAGAGTTTTAAGCGATAAGCATAGTATTGCCCTTGTAGAGGAACCCAATCCTGAGTATGGTAAAATAGCAAAAGATGCTCAAAAGGTTGTCTATGATGGTGATGAGATCCTCAAGCCTAGACAAAAACCTACATGCATTGAGTGCACTGAGGAAGATAGAAAATTAGAAGATGCCACTAAAGAAAAATTGAATGATAAGCTTAAAGATCCCTGGTGCATTAAATATAACATCACTTTTAAATCCCATGATTACACTAAGGAAAATTGGATCTCCTTGAACAAGTTTAAGCCTCAAACACTATTAACACCTGAACAAGTGTTCTGGAAAAAGGATATGGATAAGCAAAAAGCAGATAACCTTGTTGAAAAGAATCCCCCCTGTAGGAAATTGTCTCCAGCAACTGTGTATCCTCCAAATACACCAATGCATTTAGTGCCTAGAACACTTCCCACTAATAGCAAGACCTTAATCAGCCTTTATGTAGTTTACCAAATATTTGTTGATTTTGAGAAAACGTGTAAAAAGAGAATCATACCTACTGGGATAACTGAAGGGGAAAGGGGTTTTGAACAAACTAAAGAATGCTATTTAACTGAGGTCATGCCTTTCTTTAAACAATTAAAAGGTCAATTTGAGAGTCTTAAAAAGGGAATAGACACAGAGATTAAAGAAATGGAAAGGGAATTTGATGCAATGATAGTTGAAGTCAATATGCATGAACGCGAGCTTAAAAATAATGAGATTGAAAGATAGAATCTGCACATCTTTAATGATAATCTGATTTCTCAATGTGTTGCTCAAGATGTATTCTACACTGTTACAAATTCTTCTATTACTGCATCTCAATTTCATGAATTATCTGTTGTTTTGAAAGTTTCCCATGATCGTGTCATTGAGCTTGAGACTACAAATTCAAAATTGCATGAGAAAATAGAACATGATGATCATGACAACTTGGTCAAACATTTTTCTAAATTAGAGGTTGAACATCTTGCTTTGCAATTAAAATATCAACATCTCAAAGAAAATGTGAAAACCTCAAATGTCAAGACATCCTCGGATGCTCCTGAGTTTGATGCAGTTTTTGAAATTAACAAACGTGATGAACGAATTCGAGTTCATTGCAACACGATCAAAAGATTGAAAACCCAAATTTCACAACTCAAGAGTGAAAAGAATGATGTGACTGGCTCCCAAGTGCCTCCTCCTTTAGATTCTCAGAATTTCCAACTATAAAACATTTTTGATAACTTGCAAAAGGAAAATGATTGTTTTAAAGCTGAAATTTCAACAGTTAATGATCTAAACAAAGAGTTATGTGATTCTTTCAAAGTTAATCATGATAAACATATTGAAAAGGTAACTTCTTTGCTTAACGAAATTGAGAATCTGAAGCATGGGGTGAAAGGAAAATTGCCAATCCCTAATTGCAAATATTCTGTTCCAAAGGTTTCTGCTTGTGATAAGTATCCTATTGATATGTTATATATTCCTCCCCCCTTAGGAATAATGAACTGGCACATAAAACATATCTCTCACAACTTAAGGATAGTTTAAAGGGCCTCCGTGAGATAGTAGAAGATGATAGATTAGAAAAGCCTTTTGATAGTGCAATCACTTATGCCTGCATGGATGCCAAACGATCTCAGGAACTCTTAGAGTATGTAATTGTCACAAGTCCTAAAACTGGTACTGGGCGAGATAGAATAGTTGCACCCACTTCAATGCCTAAAGTCAAACATGTTACCTTTGATGTGCCTCTGAAAGCCTCAAAACCCAGCATTTATAGACCAGAAAAGCAAATGACAGTAAAACAAACTAAGGTTCCCATCATCACTTCTACTGATGGTAAAATTGACACTAAATTTAGTGGGTCAAAACCTAGAAGCAATACAAAGAAGGACAGAATTTCGATGACTAAAAGTGATCATGAGAAGAAAGTGAAAGAACACCATAGGGAAAATAAGTTTGACTTGAACAAAAAGAATCGTGTTGGTTCTAGTATTAGCTCTAAGCTTAATGAAATTAATTCGAAGTCTTATGTTGTCTGCAAAACCTGTAAAGAATGTCTATCTTCTGGTAATTATGATAAATGTGTTGTGTTATTTCTGAGGTCTAAGAATCAAAACCCAGTTAAGAAAGTTTGGAAAGGGAAAAAGATTAAGCAATCCTGGAAACCTACTGGGAAGGTTTTTACCAATGTAAGATTTCAGTGGAAGCCCACAGGTCGAATATTCACGCATGGCAATCCTTGCCCCTTAGCTAGATCCACTATGCCTAGAGTAGTGCCTGTTAAGGTTTGGAAGCCAACTGGTAGAATAATCCCATTAAGCACAAAATGTCCTTTGACTAAGCCTGATGCTTCTACTGGTTCAACTTCTAGTGATAATGCCATTGCACCTAGGGTCTCTGCTGATTCAATCTCTGCTGATTCAATGATTGTTTGCGCTAACCAAAAGGAACCCATTTTCACATAGAGATCCAATGTTTTCAAATTTCCACCTTTATCTGTGTTCCAATGCAGGTCTTACAAATCATCCATTGGTACTTGGATTAAGGCTGCTCTAAACAGATGAAGGGAAATGACTATGACGTCTGTTCACATCGGTTCAGGCCTCGTCCTTCAACACTATGGCGTCTGTAGATAACACTTCAGGCCCCGCTCCTTAAAGAAAAGAAAAGTGTACGCCTCAGTGCGCTTTATCTTCAGAAGAAGAGAAACCTTCATTTTTATGGCTATTCTCATCGACATTCTTCATTAACAAGCTTCATATTTTTCCATGCTCATTCAATCTTCAAGTGGATCTACGTTCATTGGTATATCTTCTTATTCACTTGCTTAAATAAAAAATGGCAACTTCGAATGCAATTTTTGAGGAGGAGAAGAGTGCATGTACTATATGTTGATGGATGCTTGAATTATGGTCATATGACTCTCCTTCAACGCCTAATGTCTTCACTCACTTGGATAACTGGGATTTACTATTTGGGATTCATTGTTTTTCAAGATATGATTGATGAGTACTTCCAACCTCCAACGAATGTTGATCCAGTTATTTAACAAGAAGTACTTCTCGGAATTCTCAAGAAACCTTATCTCTAGTTATTTCACAAGGCGTTGATAATGACTATCATGATATTGTAGTTGCACTATTGAATAATGATCCGCTCTTTGGTATTCCTTTGCCAAATCTTCACGGATTATTGTTCCTCTCAATGTGCACGCTATAAATCAACCACATGAACATTAAGGAAAATGACTACCTCATCCGCTCGAAAACATTATTGGTGAATCTTCCAGATCAATCTCTACATGTATACCTCTAGGAAGAATGCATTGATGTTGAGGAATCATTTGTTCCGGATCATTCATTGAATCAATGTACATCCGATTATATGTTTATTCACATGTTGGGCATTTGACACAAGTTGATTACTTCAGAGTTAATAATTATCACTCATTTGAGATTGAAGTTGACTTTCACGAAGGCGTGTTCTTATTTGATAACTTACTCGGGCTTAAGAATTTGATTTGAAGACTTGGTTTATCTAGTTACCAGCAGTCGGGGTGGATGGTTGAAGACCTGGTTAACTATCACTATTAGGAGTTACGTTGTTTTACTCATGATAACGCCTAAAATGAACATGTTTTTAGTAGCGTTATTGTTGGTTTTGTGCATAATAATCGGCTATATTTACTCATAACTCTTGCAAAAGTGCAAAAGATGCGTATTGTGTATGTATATGTAGCCAGGTATCACGAATGATGAAGAAATGAAGTTTTTATGCACATTTGGAAGATTCTCGAAGAAAGAAGTCGAGCAAGGAAGCTTTTGGATTCAATGATTGGGAAGCAAAATGATTTCTAAGTATCTACAGCAAGGAGAGATCAAGTTTTGCCTTGGAAATCATCAGCGAGAGCAAAGAATGAGACGTATAACAAGAAAGTCAACAAAAAGTCAAATCAGCAACACCCAGCCGTTCGGTCATGACCCGTAACTGGATCCGGCTGGGCAATTGGTCAAATCGTAACCGATCCGGTTGCCATCGTAACCGATCCGGTTGCATGAGCTGCAGTTACACAAAGTTGCATTTATTGTTGCCTTAACTCCCCATAATCATCGGAGGCCAATCATTTCTTGATATTTACTTGTTGGGAACGTTTTTGGTCAGTTGAGCAAGCATATTTGGCTATATAATGAACCTAGTCCTAGTTTACTAGGTGTGACACAACCAAAAGTGCATTAGTTTACATCAAAACTAATACCAACCATATTATTTAGCCCAAAAGCTTAGTTCTTACTGAAGAACGTCCAGGAACAAGGAGGGAACAATTCTCATCCATAGTTTTGGTAATTTGGAGTTATACGGTGAATCTAGGTGATTGGAGGCGCGTGGTTACTACAATCCACGAATTCTAATTCTTGTAATCGCAAAAGTTTAGGTATTCTATGAACTTTGTTATGGATTTCAATTCTCTTGAATTATTGGAATTACTTTGTTATGATTTGTGTTTAGTTATTATTATCATGGAGTAGTTTTGGGATATACTTATGTGTTGGGATGTAGTTAATCATACTAGTGTTCTCATATGTGATGCATGTATATATGATTTTGTTTAAATAAGTTTGTTGGAAAAATACTAATCTTGGTTTGATTTGTTGATAAAACATGTTTTAAGAAAAAGGACCGAAAGGATTTCTCTTGTGTTTTATTCCAAAAAGTTGAGTGACAAACTAGTATGGGGATATGGTGATTGACAACCACCATGTTTGCTTATTAAAACAAGACTAGGAACATTTTCATCACGAAAGGGTCGAAAGATTCGTAAGAACAAGTTTAATAAGAACATGTTGCAAACAAATAGAATTTCTAAAGGATAATCATTAGGATAAGGACCGAAAGGATTACCTATATGTTTTTGTTCTTAGAATGATTTTTACAAACATATACCATGGTTGGGGATCATTTGCTTATGATTTGTGCATCACATCAAGAGTTTACACCAAACCTTCATGAACACTATTTATGATTGACTATAGACTACATACAAGTATATATATTTCTTATTATTGAATTTCACTATAAACATCACTATTTGAGGAAGCCTTGACAAGCTTTCTTGTTGGAATCTTTTCATAAAAACAGTTTCAAACACAAAATCCCTTGGGACGATCTCGACTTACCAAACTTTGCTATCACGGACGAGTATACTTGCTCGTATGTGTTAATAGAATTAGACGGTTAAATCGTGTTTATAAATTTTTAAAACTTGCACTACACGTAACACATCACGTTTTTGGCGACGCTGCCGGGGATTTTATTTCAACTTTGATTTTCTGTAAGATTGGTAGTATTGAAATTGAATTTGGAAAAGTAAAAAAAAAAAAGTTTTGGTTAAAAGCTAACCGATTCGGTTGCTTTGCAACCGAATCCGGTTAGAGCGACGGAGTGATTTTTTTTTATTTTTGATTTCATGGTTCTAGTTTACTTAGTGATTTGTGTTATATTTCCTAGAGTAATTCTTGTCATTTTAGATCTTATTTACTGATTATGTCTTGTAGTTTAATGATTTCTTAGATTTATTTATATTTTCTTTATATTTGTTATTATTAGTTAATTAGTTTTAGATTAATTCCAGTTTTAATATTAATGATTAGATAGTAATTTTTCAGTTATATTGTTTAATTATCTTTATGGTAGTTTTTAATTGGTAGTTAATATAGTTTTTAGTTTAATGCTTTAATTATTAAGTCATTAATTATTGGTTTATGAAGAGTCTTAATTAATTTAGAGTTTAGTACACTTAATGATTTTTTAATTCCAATTAATATTCAGTTTAAAAAAAATATATATATATATATTTAAAATTTGTGTCGATCTAGCCTATCGGTTGCAACCCGCAACCGGATCCGGTTAGATCATTTGGTCTAGTTATTTCCACCAACCGAATCGGTTGGTGAGCCAACCGATCCGGTTGGAGCTCTCGGTAAAATTTTTTATAATTTTTAGATTTTGAGTTTTAACTTATGTTTTTAGTTTTGTTATGTATCTTAGCTTGCTTAGTATATGTTTCTATAGTTTGTTTTTGTTTTTACTAACTCTAACGCTAATGATTCGGATTTTGTTTTGTTTTGTTTTGTCAAGTTTAGCTAGTTAGTATGGATAGTTTGAGTGGAATCTCGGAATACCTTCGTACTTTGGATGAAATGTTCAAGGATACCGGAAGTTCACTGGAAAAGATTGGAGGTATCTTGGAAGAGAGTAAGAAAGATTTGGGGATTGATACGGTTAATATGGAGGAAACGGGTGAAAACAAGGTTCAACTTCCCAAGAAGGGAAGAGTTGTAGTATTCACACAAGCACCTTTAACGGTGTATGATTCGCCACTAATGAGGTTTGGTACGCCCTGTAGTGTAGAAGGAGTAAGTGCTTGGGACGCGCAACTTAATATGGCTTATGGAGAAAACTACATTTTGGAGAAGGTTCTTGACGAAATTGGTCATGTACGTTTGGACTATGAAGCATATGGAAGAAGGATGGTTAAAAATCTTAAGGTCAATATTCATGGACACATTTTTGAAACGGATTTTGTTGTGTTAGAAGAAGGGAATGCGGATTTTGTATGTTTTGGTCGAGACTTTCTTGTCACGACCAAGTGTCAAGTTGATTTTGTAATGGGCAAAATGAGGATTAATATAACTGATTTGGAAGAAGGAAAAGGAGTGAGCGAGATGCTAGTGGAAGTTTGTGCAAACATGGAAGAGAAAGACGTGGAAGTAGTTAAAATGGGGAAATCAAATCGGAAGAAAACTTCATCAAACAAACTAACCCCAACCACAACCACCAACAAAAATGATTACATACCATCATCACCTCCCACTACAAATACTTTCAAGCCTTTAACCGACAAACAAAAAGAAGCTATTTTAGAAAACCTAGAACAAAAGTTTCTTGAGCTTAATGAGAAGAAACCGGTGATAGAGGTACTTCAAGATTATGTGCTCTACCGTAAGAAATTGGATGCGGTGATGCTAGCAAGGGCTAGGTTGGAAGATAAGAATCTCACGGAGGAGGAGAGAGATAGGATCTTGTTTAGAGGCATGCCACGGAAGGAGAAGGATCCGGGTAATTTTGTGTTGCCAATAAAAGTGAATGGGACTACACCAGTTTATGCTTTAGCCGATACGGGGTCAAGTGTTAATGTTATGCCCTACCCATTGTTTATGACTTTAGGTCTAAGTAATCCGCAACCAAATCATTCGAAGCTTACTATGGCGGATAATTCTCAAGCAAAAGCAATGGGAGAGGTGAAGAATGTGAGAGTGCAAATTGGCTATCAACCGTACTTGGCCGATTTTCTTGTCCTAGACATTCCGGTGGACAAGAGTTTACCACTACTATTGGGGAGACCATTCCTACGAACTTATGGTGCAATTATAGACATGGGAAGAGGCACAATGACTATTGATGATGGGATTTCAAGGCAAACATACTATCCGAAACCAAGAGGACCAACTTTGGAATTTATGGAAGAGTTAGAATGGATGGAAGCGAATGATGATTTGACTTGTTTTGAAGTGGGACGTGATATACAAGGAAACCCAATGTATGGACCATTAGCTCCGCCTTATTTTGATATAGAGGATGAAATGGAACGTGCATTAGCGGTGGAAGCATTCTATAACCCATTTAAAAACATACTAGTCTACAAGAAGTTGACCGACTTCTTAGGTTCTTTACCGGTGCAACTTAAGAATTTGGAATGGAGACCCGAGGGGTCGGGCACTTACAAGAGACAAACTGGAGATGGAGAATGGCATGTTAATTTCGATATACTATGTCCGAACGGAAGAAGATTCATGAGGAAGTTCAAAACTTTTGAAACATACCGTGAGTTGACCGGAAAATTTCAAAGTGAGGACATCCTAAGACAAGAGTATTTCGAGGAATTCTAAGGAGAAGACAAGGGACCATAATAAACAAGCAATTATTTGCTTGAATTTCATGAACTATTTCTTTTTGATTTTATGCATTTAGGATTTTTTGTTTCTCATTTCATTTTTATTTTTATGGTTGAGGTTATTTGGTTAATGCATTATGACTATGAGTTTTAGTTGAGTTTTGGTTTAGTTCATTAGTATGATGATTTGAGTTTTGAGATAGGATGATTGTTGAAATTTCCAAATGGTGGATGAATGTTGTGTGCATCTTTAACAGGATTTTTGAGTAAAAAATTGTTGCTTGGAAGGTAAATGCCTAAGTAACATGAAAAATGCAAAATTTGGAAAAATGCATACCGAAACGGTTGTGTCCATGACTGAACCGGTTGCATACAAGTATATATACCAAAAATTCACTTTTCCAGAAAAACACACACACACACACTAATTCTCCAGCTGGGTTTTGCAAAATTCATCCAAGAGAAGCTAATTGAAGATTGTTTAAGTTGTAGGAGAACATCATGGCACCCAAAGAAGTAAGCATCTACATTTAATTAACTCAATTGAGGTTTAATTAGAGGATTTGATTCGAATTGCATATTAGGTCACTAATTTGGGGGTTTTTGTTATAATTCGAATTAAGTTGTAATATTTTATGATTAAGTGGGTAATTGATATGGGAATGAATTGCAAGAAGAATTGTATTGATTGATTCAACATGGGATGAATATTAGATGATTGAATTTTCGGATTTAATTAGGTTGTGCTAGTAAATCAATTTAAGTTGCAATTGGTGATTCCTAATGGTAGATGACGTGTTTTTTATGAGTAATAGATGCCACATTTTTTTTTATTAGAACTAGTGATTGAAGAATATAGGTATTATTAAGTTGAGTTCTAAGATGATGAATGTGTGATGATTTGAGGTTTGAGAAGCGAATTTAGAGTCATTCAAGGATGTAGAAATCATTGAGGATGTTAGAATGCAGTCTAGGAGTGGATTGGACTTAGAAAATTCGAGTGAGTAATGGTTTAAAAGGCAAAATCCTTATCCAGATTGTATAACCGATTCGGTTGCGCAACGCCACCGACCGGTTGGATTTGGTCAAAAGGAGTAACCGATTCGGTTTCTCTGCAACTGAATCCGGTTCCAGGTTCTGTGTTGGAAATTTTTGAAATTTTGAAGTGGACCTTAGAGGGTTCCATGAACCTTCCCGTTTGTTCTAACACTCTTATATTGTCTTATATTTATGATTTCTACAGAGAATTGTTGTAGGTAGCTCAAGCTCGAGGCCAGTTGCAACGAACCCGATTGTTACAAAGTTTTGTCAAAGGAACGAGAGGAAGAAATTTAAGTATAGCTTGAAGACGGAAGCAAATGCCAACTTAAAGTTCAAAGATCTCACCGACGGGGAGAAGCATGCTTTCCGGGAAAGGTTATCGAAATTGCAAACTAGGACATGTTTGGTTCCGAGGGTGATTGATTGGGATTTGTTTGCGGAGTATGATTGTGAAGATGAGTTGAGAAGAATGATGCGGACATGTTATGTGTATCCAGCGGATGGGGATTCGTTCGATGATTTGTCATGGGAAAGAGCATTTAGCATCGATGAAGAGGTCTATCGAGAATGGTGTATGGATTTCTTTTCAACCATGTATTTTGAAAGAAAGGTGAATGTTCAGAACTTGATGGAGGAAGTTTGTGTTTGGTTTAGGCTTTGTGGAAGGGATCATGCTTACACTTTGCCGGCTTTTGGCGTGGCTCTTGGTTTGTATGAGCAACATGAGGTTAATCATCGATTTTTTGAAGCCCACTTTTCGAGGCTTCGGAGGTTGGAAAAAGACTTTCCTAGTATACCCACCTATTGGAATCGAGTGGGAGATCCTTCTTGCACTAGGAGGAATGCCGTAACCATCAGGAATCCATTAATGAGGATACTTCACAAATTGATAGTGACTGGGCCGTTTAATAGGTATGGAAGTAGGGACAAATGTCAGAAACCAGACTTATGGGTTATGATGCTACTGGAGGAAACTAAGGACGGTAATGCGATTTGGCAGATAGCCGAGTATTTGTCTAGGAGGGCCCCGGGAATCAAGAGCAATAGCAACATTTGTGGAGGACATTTTGTGACAAGGTTGGCGAATAATCTTGGTTATTATGTTGATGAGGAATTGGCTAAGTATGGAGAGCCAAAGTATAGTGAGATATGGAGTGCAAATGGTTTTGGGAATGCTTTGAATAGGAACTTGAAAGCCTTGGGGTTATGGGTTGAACCTCAACCACAACAACAACAACCACCACCACAGCAGCAGGAAAGTATACCAATGGGGAACGTGCAAGCGGGTACGTCCAGTAGTTTTGATTCAGGTTGGGGGGAGTGGAACCAACATTTAGATGAGATTCAATGTAGGGATGTGTGGAGAGACTCGATGATGTTGAGGAACAACTACATCAACGATTATTCAATGCCTATCTTTCAACACATGGCTCGTGAGACCAATTACGAGTTACCACCCTACAATCCACCCAATGTTTCACCATATCCTTTCCCCTATACTTCTTATCCTGGACCCTATCTGTATCCATATCTTGGGTACGCACCATTTCCTAATCCAGTGCCCGCATATGGTCGATTACCTGAGGTTGGTGGAGCAAGCTATGATGTTGGAGGATCGTCATCAGGAGTTGGAGGAAAGAAGAAGAAGAGGAGAGTTCGTTCAGAGATTGTGGACGAAAACTATGTAACCGAAAGTGATGATGATGATGAGTATGATGATGAAGAAGGGGACGAGATGAGCGAGGACGACGAGTGATCGTGGATCATTCGTGATTTGTGGTTTCAAAGACAATGGTTATGATGTGTTAAACAATATTATTTCTATCTTTTTAACTATTTCTTTAGGATGATTAACATATTTTGCTTGGTTTTATCTTGTTTTTAGTAGCATTTGCATTTGGATTGTTTTGTTTTGTTTTGTGTATTGTGTGTTGCAGTTTTTGTTTGCAGGATGGATGTGTCGAAAGCTTATTTATGGTCAAATATTTGGAGTTGGATAACTCACATGCTTTCTTATGACCCAATATGCTTGTTGCATATTCTATCCCGTGGTATCTTTTAACTCTTTCTTTTTCCCATTTTCTTTACTTTGAAGTTTATTTTATTACATTGAGGACAATGCAAAACTTAAGTATGGGGGAGGGAAGAAAATAGGAAAAATGATATGCATTTTTAATTTTTAGATAACTTTTGGATGCAAGTAATTAAAAGGAATCCGCCCTTGATGGTCTAGTTGTTTTCACGCATTATTGTTAAATATTAAAAAAAAATAACTTGGGAATTTCAATGGTAAAATGAGGTTTTTGAAAAATTTTGGATTTGAACCAAATTACGGAAGTAATTCATTTTGGATTTGATAGCATTTTCTAGCATGCATTATAGCCTTTTTCAACGCAATTATGAGGTTTCTTTTTGTATAAAACACATCTTTTGTTTTATATTTGCTATGAGTGTGCCGGTGATTATGTCGATTCTAGAACTTGTACTAGTTATGCATTACGGTTAAAATCACTCTCGAGTGATATAAATATGTTCAAGTGATAAGAGGCATCATATGATTTAACCCAAATGGCCTTCCGTTTACATCTAATGATATATTAGCTAGCCACATCGGTTAGTTAACCACCCTTATATGGACTCATTTGTTAGTGCTCATCTTTAGCACTAGATACCCTTAGTTACACCCTTTGAGCCAATCTTTTCATTTGTTAAAATCCAGAAAAATACAAAAAGATTTTACACTTTAAACTTTAGCCAACCCTTGTCATGTCTATTGGTTTGTTGCTAGTTGTTTGGAATGTTAGATTGTTTTTGATGATTATAAAGAAGCTACACTTTGTTTATAGTGTGTAACATTCTCCATCATAGATGAAAGAGACGTCTTTCTCGATTTTTTGTGGTGTATGCTTACACTAAGTGTGGGGGAATTTTGTTATGTTAAAAAAAATGTTTATAGCCAATGAGCTATATGAAGGATATTGATTAGCCAATGAGCTAAATTGAGTTATACATATTTGCGGAGATCGATATTTGAAGAGGTGAAATAATCATTTACGGGATTGTGGTTTGTATGATGGCTAGCAACATGGAGGTTTAGACTTGAATTTATTTTCTTTTAACACCAATTTCATAAACCATCCCATGCCTTATCCATACCCGTTATGAACCCTTAGCCTTAACGATATAACCCGAATAAAAGCCCTCTTTGATGAATTTATTTTCTTTGTTTTGATACTTGTACAAGCTTATGGTAAAAAGCATTGACCATGACTAGGCATTGAGTGATTTACATATACCCACCAATATATGAGTGTTGAGTGAATTTTTTAAAATCATTCGCGAGGTGTTTTAGTTATGTCATCTAAAGTGTTTGGTTCATTTTTAAAAGTTTTCACATATTAAAAGCAAATCAATGATTATCTCTTTTGGGATGATTGTTACATTTTTGGAACCATGGTGTCAAGACCATTGAAATCAATCTTTGCAAATGTTAGACCTACTCGAGGGCGAGTAGAGCTTAAGTGTGGGGGAATTTGATAACGCCTAAATAAAATATGTTTTTAGTAGCGTTATTGTTGGTTTTGTGCATAATAATCGACTATATTTACTCATAACTATTGCAAAAGTGCAAAAGATGCGTATTGTGTATGTATATGTAGCCAGGTATCACGAATGATGAAGAAATGAAGTTTTTATGCACATTTGGAAGATTCTCGAAGAAGGAAGTCGAGCAAGGAAGCTTTTGGATTCAATGATTGGGAAGCACAATGATTTCTAAGTATCTACAGCAAGGAGAGATCAAGTTTTGCCTTGGAAATCATCAGCGAGAGCAAAGAATGAGACGTATAACAAGAAAGTCAACAAAAAGTCAAATCAGCAACACCCAGCCGTTCGGTCGTGATCCGTAACCGGATCCGGCTGGGCAATTGGTCAAATCGCAACCGATCCGGTTGCCATCGTAACCGATCCGGTTGCATGAGCTGCAGTTACACAAAGTTGCATTTATTGTTGCCTTAACTCCCCATAATCATCGGAGGCCGATCATTTCTTGATATTTACTTGTTGGGAACGTTTTTGGTCAGTTGAGCAAGCATATTTGGCTATATAATGAACCTATTCCTAGTTTACTAGGTGTGACACAACCAAAAGTGTATTAGTTTACATCAAAACTAATACCAACCATATTATTCAGCCCAAAAGCTTAGTTCTTACTGAAAAACGTCCAGGAGCAAGGAGGGAACAATTCTCATCCATAGTTTTGGTAATTTGGAGTTATACGGTGAATCTAGGTGATTGGAGGCGCGTGGTTGCTACAATCCACGAATTCTAATTCTTGTAATCGCAAAAGTTTAGGTATTCTATAAACTTTGTTATGGATTTCTATTCTCTTGAATTATTGGAATTACTTTGTTATGATTTGTGTTTAGTTATTATTATCATGGAGTAGTTTTGGGATATACTTGTGTGTTGGGAAGTAGTTAATCATACTAGTTTTTTCATATGTGATGCATGTATATATGATCTTGTTTAAATAAGTTTGTTGGAAAAATAGTAGTCTTGGTTTGATTTGTTGATAAAACATGTTTTAAGAAAAAGGACCGAAAGGATTTCTCTTGTGTTTTATTCCAAAAAGTTGAGTGACAAACTAGTATGGGGATATGGTGATTGACAACCACCATGTTTTCTTATTAAAACAAGACTAGGAACATTTTCATCACGAAAGGGTTGAAAGATTCGTAAGAACAAGTTTAATAAGAACATGTTGCAAACAAATGGAAATTCTAAAGGATAATCATTAGGATAAGGACCGAAAGGATTACCTATATGTTTTTGTTCTTAGAATGATTTTTACAAACATATACCATGGTTGGGGATCATTTGCTTATGATTTGTGCATCACATCAAGAGTTTACACCAAACCTTCATGAACACTATTTATGATTGACTATAGACTACATACAAGTATATATATTTCTTATTATTGAATTTCACTATAAACATCACTATTTGAGGAAGCCTTGACAAGCTTTCTTGTTGGAATCTTTTCATAAAAACAGTTTCAAACACAAAATCCCTTGGGACGATCTCGACTTACCAAACTTTGCTATCACGGACTAGTATACTTGCTCGTATGTGTTAATAGAATTGGACGGTTAAATCATGTTTATAAATTTTTAAAACTTGCACTACACGTAACACATCAACTCAGTGTCACACACAGATAACGGTGTGGATAATCGCAAGAGGTGTTAAAGTATCATACTTTCATTGGGTATTGAGTACTTAGAAATTTTCATGAATCATGAATTCTCTACACCGTTCTTCCAACATTAGTGCAAGCATAAGTCACAACTGCGGGAAAATTCTACTTCAGCTTCAAGTTTGGTATATCGGGTTTGCTTCATCACTGGTCACTTCAATTTGTCCACATATGGGTTGGTAAAGATAGTCAGGGAGAGTTTTCGTAGCAGTAGATTCTCACAAGATATATTTGTGCTAAATTTTGTTCTTCTCTATTTTGAAGAATATTGGGTATGTATTATGTGTTGCTGATTCTGAGGTATCAACACCAACAAGGGGAAGGAGACATACATCTAAAAGCACAACGAGTACACATGATGAACTTAACACTTCTACCTGATTGAAGTTATCCCGGGAAGACAAAGGTCATAACCGCAGAGAAACTCATTGTTTATCTCGTAGCCTTTGGTGTGTTATTCCAACTAATGAGGGTCAAGATTTAGGTAAACTGAAAGCAAAAGCGGACATTGGAGTATTTGTAGGATATGCACCAAACAGAAAAGGATACCGAATCTACAACAAAAGAACCCAAAATATCATGGAAACAATTCACGTTACGTTCGATGAGCTGACCGGTCAAATGGCTCCAGGACAAACCAATTCTGGACCCGCATCACAACCTTCATTAAGTAGTCCCATTAGTTCTTCTCTTGTACAAAATCTCTCACCAGCAACTCCTTATGTACCTCCTTCAGAAGATGATTTGAAGAAATTGTTTGATCCAATGTTTGATGAACACTATGAGCCAATTGCTAATGATCTGTCAAATCCATCAACAGAGGCTGCTCCTATCCCTGTTAATGAAGTTAACCCTTCAGTTTCTATGTCATTAAGTCAAGAAGTGCCTGCTGTTGATCACTCTGTCTCATCAACAAATCCTCAATCATCGAGTGTACATCATGGAATTGTTTCTGGCACCTATGATGGAGATAACCCCTTTACTACTCCCGAAGATGCTCCCTTTGAGAACATATTTGCTCCTGAACCATCATCAGAACCATTTTCATCAGGAGAAAATGACTCTGCTACTTCAGTTCCTCAACAACAACCACATGAACACCTGAGAAAATGGACACATGATCATCCATTGGACAACATCATTGGAAATCCTTCTCGTCCAGTATACACTCGTAAACAACTTGCAACTGATGCCTTATGGTGCTTCTTCAACTCCGTTATCCAAGGTCGAACCAAAAGACGTTAAAACTGCCATGAATGAAGACAGCTGGTTAAATGCCATGCAAGAAGAAATTCATGAGTTTGATCGACTAGATGTATGGGAATTAGTACCTGCTTCTGACTCTGCTATGATCATTGCTCTAAAGTGGATCTTCAAAGTAAAACTTGATGAGCATGGCGATGTATTAAAGAACAAGGCTAGATTGGTTGCAAAAGGATACCGTCAAGAGGAAGGTATTGACTTTGAAGAATCATTTGCTCCAGTTGCACGCATCGAGGCAATCAGAATCTTCCTGGCTAATGCTGCAAGTAAGAAAATGATAGTCTATCAGATGGATGTAAAGACGGCTTTTCTAAACGAATATCTTAAAGAAGTCGTATATGTCAGCCAACCGGAAGGTTTTGTGAATCCAGAGGATCCTACTCATGTCTATCGCTTGAAGAAGGCTCTTTACGGCTTGAAGCAAGCTCCAATGGCATGGTATGATACACTATCAAAGGAGCAGTTGATCCGACATTGTTCACCAGAAAGTCAGGAAAACATTTAATTCACGTTCAAATCTATGTTGATGATATTATTTTGCCCTCGACTGACCCCAATGAATGTGACCGTTTTTCTAAGGAGATGGGATCCAAATTTCAAATGTCAATGATGGGACAAATGTCATTTTTCTTGGGATTACAAATTTCACAAAGTCCCGAAGGCATTTTTATCAATCAATCTAAATATGCTAATGAAATTTTAAAGAAATTTGGATTTGACACTTGTGACACCATTGACACTCCCATGGTAGAACGTACCAAACTGGATGAGGACCACTCAGGGATTATGGTAGATCAAACGAAATATCGTAGTATGATTGGATCCCTGATGTACCTTACTGCCAGTAGACCATTTATTCTGTTCGCTGTATGCATATGTGCTAGATACCAGGCTAAGCCTACTAAAAAGCACCTTGAAGCGGTTAAACGGGTCTTTCGGTATCTCCAAGGAACCATCAACATGGGACTTTGGTACCCGAAGGACACCGGTATGTCACTAACAGCCTATGCAGATGCTGACCATGCAGGATGTCAAGATACACGTCGAAGTAAGTCTGGAGGTGCTCAGTTTTTGGGTGGTCTTCAAAGAAACAAATGAGTACTTCTATATCCTCTACAGAGGCTGAATACATAGCCATGTCATCTTGTTGTGCTCAAATCCTATAGATGAGATCCTAATTATCAGACTATGGCTTTGAATTCAACAAAATCCCTCTGTATTGTGACAACAAAAGTGCCATTGCTCTCTCTTGCAACAATGTTCAACATTCAAGAGCAAAGCACATCGACATTCGACATCATTTCATTCGGGAAAAAGTGGAAAAAGGTGTGGTAGAACTATATTTTGTAAGGTCTGAATACCAGTTAGCAGACATCTTCACCAAAGCTTTTCCTAGAGAACGTTTTGAGTTTATCCTCCCACGACTTGGTCTAAAGAGCCTACAACAGGAAACACTCAGACGTCTTCAAGAGGAAGATGAGGAGTAAATGTTTTTTCTTCATCTATCTCTTGTATATATTTATTCAAAAATCAAAATACAAAATTTCAAAACCCACAAAAGAAAATAGAAAAATATAAAATTTTCAAAATCCATAAAAATTAGAAAATCTTGAAAAATCCCAAAAACATTGTTATTTTGTCATGTTTTTCTTATTTCGATATCATCTACGGACTTTGTGTTGACATTCAAAGAATGTCACGGGTTTTTAGATGTTCTTCGAATGTACATAAATTTCAAAAAAGAAAATAAAAGAAAATGAGACGGAGAAAAATGGTGGTTTATTGTCATTTCAGGCAGTAACCCGTTTTAAAAAGGAAAGAACAGAGCCATGCTTAATCTTATTTTTCAAATCTCATGCTCTGATTCTTATAACAAATGTTTGTCATCAATAAGACAAATGTTTTCTTTCCAAATATTTTTCCGTCTAATGATTCTTCTGAAAAATATTTGTCATCTAATGAAAACAAAATTGCTTTGAAAATACCTCGGACTGTATTTTTGAAAATCATCCGGGCTTATCTTTGTCAAACTCTCTATTACTCAATCAACAACTCATGTCATTGATTGAGGGGGAGAATGATTTCAATCAAATCAAAAAGTGTGTATTTTTCAAACAATAGGCACTTAAACGAGCAAGGTCTTCTTTTGGATAATCAAAATGAATAATGTTTTATACAAGTGGTTCAAGACCTTGGCTAATGTTATGTTTTCAAAAGATATTTATGCATGATTGGTCAATGGAGTTTAAAGTCTCAAAATCTAATCCTTATCAGTTAAAATGTCTTTCAAAAGCAAGTCACTATTCTCCTCAAAAGCTCTCAAAATTTAATTTAAATCAATAGAGATCACAACTTTCAAAGGATTTGAAAATTTTGATCGGGGGAGAATTTGTGATGTAAATTGGATTTAAACTGATAATTCGATAAATGGTTTTGTACATGATTAACAAGCTCTCCTCCCTGCATGTGCCAAATGATTTCAAATTTTCCATGCACATGTTAAGGGGGAGCATTTATATCAAACCAAAATGGATTGAAACGTGATTGATTTGTCTCTAAGTGCAGGTTTTCCCTAATATGTGCTAAACAATTTCAAAATCAGATGCACATATTGAGGGGGAGAAAATTTTTGAAAACCACATCCTTTCCTAAAATATTCTTAACAAATTATGACAATTACTAATTTTGATCGGGAAAGTGATGTTGATATCTTTTAGAAATTGGTGATCAAATAATCAAATCTTTCGTTCGATAAATCTGAGATTTTCAAGTCCTCTTGCCTCCATGTGCCAAAACGATTTCAAACATACGTTGCACATGTTGAGGGGGACCTTTTTCTAAAAATATCAAAAAAAATTCAGGTACAAAATGTTTTGATCATGTATCACAAGTACTTGGATTGATTTTCAAATGGTTTTCAATTGGTTCCAATGGCTGATGAACAATACCAAAAAGACCGACCAATTTTACTTTATGTATGGTGATATAAGGATGGTTAGGATAGGTATTCGTTCCCACGATCCCGCCAGAGCCGGAGGGATCTACCTAGGGACAATCCACTAGATAGTGAAGAGTCCTTAGGTATGATGAAAAAAAAGGAGTAAAGTGAGATATGGGAAGAGTGCGGACTGAGATTGAGCTAGAACTAGAATAAACCCAACAAGGTTCTAGTAATGAAGTCTCGGTAAGCACTGAAGGGGTTGAAGAATGAAAAAGAAATAAATGCGAAAAGGGTGAAAAGAAATAGCCCTCCATTATTTTCAACCTTAGGGCAAATACCGGGTTCAATTCATATGCTACTGGCTGTTACCTAGGTAGCACCGGTATTGAAGACAAGACGTCATGGACCCAGTGACACACTGCACTACATCTTCCCAAGCTACTCAAGTTCCTCTTAAAAGGACTTATTTCATTCTTACAGGAGAACCTACATTATCTATCGACTTTCTCTTAGAGATGGTTGATATTGAAGAAGGAGACCTCTCCCTAGTCTCCGGCATAGGAACCAAATGTGCACAATTGAGTCTAGAGCCACGAGATCATCAATAAATTTCATTAAGGACACGATCAATGAAGACTCTCTGTTTCACACAATGTGGAAAGAGAGAATATATGTTAAGAGTCCTACGCATTATCCTTGTGGTATTTCCAGAACATCTGAGTGATATTCAAACATATTCACAATGAAGATGGAAAGCCTTCTAGAGCCAACATCAAACAAGCTCTTGGTAGGTGGCATGTGAGATCTATCCAATAGATCAACCATGTGACAACTGAACAGAAAAAATGGGGCGATTCATAATTTTGAATCAATCCTGGTTCAGGATATGGATTGACGGATACCTTTGAAAAACCGGTCGTTGTGCTCAAAATAGTTTTCACTAGCACATCGACTGTGTATTAATATTTCAAAATTAAAAGGTGTTTATGATTGATAATTGATTTTCCTTAAAACCTTCGTCGTATTGAAAAAACACTTTATTTTAAGCAGTACACGATTTTTTTTCAAATCATTTTTCATCAATTAGTGAATCTTAAATTCGCTGGTTCACTCACTCCGTGTTGTCTTCTTTGAGACGTTCCGGTTTGAGAACAGCTAGAGCACCTGCGAAACCCTGTCAAGGAGATTCTTAGGAATTATACCTGATCACAGGCAGTACTTGTACTGATCAACGGGGAACCGTGGGCCGTGTACCTCAATTCAACGAAAGTGACCAAAGAAACTTTTGTGCGCTTTATTGCTAACTGTTGTATGCAGGTACACCCAACGTTTGCAGCTGATCAGAATGAAGAGGTCAATCCATAGCCGCATGCTCACACATCACATTCACTTCAAAAGAAATCATGATTAGTGCATCAATGACTGTGATATTCTCACTCCATGCTTCTGCTATGCTGCTGCAAATATCATAAATCAACCAAAGCTTCCGCTACTCTGATGAGAAGAAATCATGATCCAAAATGTGAGCATGTCGGTCCACTGTCACAACATCACATAATGTCAACACTACAATGGAAGAGTCAGAGATTTATGCAAGCTGATGATCTCAACGCTGGCTCAAAACTCATCATCACGTGGATCAGTTAAAGACCTCCACTTGAATTATCCAAACAAGCAAAATATGAAGAATCAAAGACTACGGGCTACAGAGCAATGAAATTAAACAAGAATCCAAGAACAATCTTAATGTAATATCTGTTTGTATTCTGTGTAAATTGAGGTGACCTCCCTTAGGGGGAGATCGTTAGAAATTAGAAAATTCGGTCATTAAAGTGTCGGTCACCTCAAGTATATGTAATCGTTATAAAGCTCGTAGTCGTAGTCATTTAATATTAGTTAGTATTTAGTTAAGCAACACTGTGGAGGACGAACGGGTCTTTACCCATTGTATGCCTGATCCACAGCCCGTAGGAGGCGAGTCTTGTAAGAATACTATAAATACCCTCTACCTCCCAAGGTAGAGGGTTGGAGCTTCAATAGCATTTTTCTTTGTTTCAAATAGTTCCCGAAACTCTTCCCTTTCTCTCTCTAGAACTTTCTCTCTCTAAAACTTGTAAATGCCCCATATGTTATTTGTTTGATGTGTTTATGAAATCCTATAACTTACAACCTTTAAGCACACCTAAGAAAACAATTAACTCAAAAGTTTGGTCCCCATTTGTTCATGGGTCCATTAGTGTTAAACATTCCATTCATGTTAGACATGTATGGATAAGGTGAATATGCATTTCATGGTGCAAAGTTTTGAAATGGAAAACCATTTTGCATATTTGGGTTCCATCCCATTTGATGGTTACTTCTTGGGTAAACATTATTAGGTCTCCTAGATGTGTTTGGTTTTAAAAATGATGGACCTTTGTTTCTTACAAAACTTTGATTATATCTTGGGGGTGGTTGTCTAATGGTAACATGAGTTGGTTTCTTCTTATTAACAATAACAAAATCAGTTCTAGAAGAAGAAGCTATGTTTTTACCACTGTTTGCTTCAGCAGACCCACGAATCCTTATCTAAACATTGGTTTTGATTTTTCAATTTTGCCCTTAACTCTATGACTTCCTTATCTAAACGTTGGTTTTGATTTTTCAAAAACTTGTTTTTTGTTAATTACTTTTAAGCTAATTTTGCAAAGATTGTCATATTCATTATGCAATGAGTCATCATCTAATGATGAGCTACTATAGTATTCGTGACATACCTCGTCATTTGCCATGAGACAAATTTCTTCGTCCTCCTCCTCGCTCATTCCCCACGAACCGCTCACAAATGCCTTTGGATCATCCCCGTTTAGGACACTTACTAATAAAGTGGTTTGGGTCCCCACATTTAAAGCAAGCACGATCATCCCTTGGCTTCTCATCCTCTTTGCTTTTTCGGAATCCTTTCTTATCGTCATACGGTTGTTTGACGTATCTCCCCTTCCTTCTAAAGAACTTTTTAAAGTCCCTTACCGCCATGGCATACTCCTCGTCATCACTATCCGAAGAGGACTTCTCTTCATAGCTTGAGACCTTCTTGGCCTTAAGTGCAAGAAATTTATGTTTCTCTTTCACTTTTGAGGCTTCAGAATCTTTAGCAAGGACATGCTCATAGACTTTTAAATTGCCTATGAGTTCATCAAGGGTGAGGATTGACAAGTCTTTAGATTCTTCGATTGCCGTCACCTTAGATCTCCACTTGGATGGAAGTGCCCTTAGATTTCTCCTAACATGATTACGGCTAGAGAAAGATTCATCAAGTACTTGTAAAGATGTAATAATAGTATTTAAATTAACAAAAGAATGATCTATAGTATCCTCATCCGATATTGAAAATTGTTCATATTGTTGAACAAATAGATCAATTTTATTGTTTTTAACTTGTTGATTACCTTGATGAGTTACAACTAAAGAATTCCAAATTTCTTTAGAGGTTTTAAGCATAGAGATTCTTTCAAATTCCTTTTTGGGTAAAGCATTATATAAAACCATTTTAGCTTTACTATTTTTGGAAAGCTTTTTCTTAATGTCATTGGTGAGTTTATTGGTATGTGCTAAAACACATATCATTTCTTTATCAAATTAGACCCAAAATAACCAAGAAAGAGCCGTTTATTGCTAATATTTGATGGTTTCTTGAGTTTATGCATGTGCAGGTACGGATATGTCAAAACACACAAAAGATAGCCAAATCAGACAAAAACCCGAGCACGAGAGATAAGGAGTGCTAAAGCTGAGCCGGAAGATCATAATTGTGCATTTGTGAAGATTTTCATGCTGAGAGGATGATTTATGAAAGATATGTTCAAGTTTTAAGAATTAGCAAAATCAGTCCCTCAACTTTCAGCAATTGGCAGAATCTACCCCTGAGATTCAGAATTGGCAAATTCAGTCCTTGGATTATTGAAGATTGGCAAATTCAGCCTTTGGATTACATTTTCAGAATTTACAGTTTGGTCCCTGTATTTTCAGTAATAGCCATTTTAGTCCTTATAATATCTCATGGATCATAATCTAGTCCTAGTCCAACTACTAATACTATGAAGCCCTAGTCTAGCCCAAAACCAAAACCAGACACCCCATACCCATTTTTATTCCTACCCGGTCAAATAGTCAACATGGTTAAAAAATATTAAACTAACCAAAAATACTTACCCGCGCATTTCTTCCCCAAATTTACCCAACCCAGAAATACAAGAACCCTAAAACACCCCTGACAAATTCAAGTACAATTAAACTAATTGAGGGGAAATTTAGTACTTTTCCCTGACACATGACTGACACACGGATACCAGCTTGGCAATCCGTGTGTCATTCACTTAATTCATGGCCTCTGATTGGTGCAACAGACGTGGTGATTTCAATCTAATGGTCAAGGTTGATTGATTTATGATGGGATTGATCCAAGGGACACAAATGCTCAGAGAAAGCACACTATCAACTCTTCTGGATCCTTCCAAGTGCTAAGCTCAAGTATAAAAAGCCTCCTGATTCACAGAGCTGAACAAGTAGTGTAGGATTAATTTCTAGGTAGTTTTCAATTGTTTTCCATAAAATAGTTTAAATTCAGTAATTGTAATTTCCTTTGTACTCAAATTTTATTAATGCAAGTTTTTATTTTCATGAAAGTTAAATTACTGTTTCATTATTTAAATTCATCTTATTAATGTTTCAATTGGTTACTTGAGCTTTTATTAAATCTATTTTAGTTTGTTTACTCAGAATTTAATCTCATTACACTTGGTCAAATTAAGTCAAAAGTCAGAATTACCATGAATTGCTGCTATGGATTTGAATTTGGGTTGGATCAGAGTCAATTTGGGTTGAGATCAGAGTTAGGTTAGTGGTTAAGTAATCTCAGTTAAGCATGCCATTGTAAGTCCAAATATGTCTCAACTATTGAACCAGTAGTGTAGTTTGTTTAGAATTGCTTCCTTTTGCTTAATTTTGTCTAATATTGTGTAGTAAGTAACTTTGATGCTAGTTTAGTATGTAGTTTAATCTGTTTCATCTTTTATCATCATTTGCACTTATCTGTCGTATTTGCATAATCATTGTTAGTAAGATTCAGTGTTAGTTTATTGGTTATATTACATTAGTTAGGTCTTTTAGATCTGAATTGGGAGCTATCATAGTTTAGAATTTAGATTTAGTTGATTAAAATTGCATTTCTGTCCTATAAGTAGCGTTTGGTATAAGGCTCATATCTGTGCTAAAGGCTTACTCAGTAGTTTAGTCTAGTTGATTTAGGTCTATTAAGGCAGTAGTTAGTCATTTTGGTCATTTAGATGCATTGATAATCACTGAAAGTCAAAATTTAATTGTATCTGCTCATAATGTCATATCAGTTAGTTGTAGCATTAGCTTAACTTGCATATTAGTATTAGAGTCATTCAAGTCATCTTAATTAGGTCATTTTACAATTATAAACTTCATATGCAATCAGTTTGTGAAGATCAAAGCTCATCTCAGTTAAAATAAAAATCTGTCGTAAAAGTCAAAAATCTATTTTATGCTCAAACTACATCCACTTTTATATTTTTCACTCACTCAATATAGGTTCAAATAAGCTGAAATTTTGATCATATAATCTCAGGTTGGTTGTCTTCTTCATGGTATCTTTATCTTATTTTTAAGAATTTTTTATACCTGCTGAATTAGAGCTCAAAGTACCCCCTGTAGGGCCGTTTGGCATAGTAGACTCGTAACTGATTTTGTGCTCAAATACCTTCTAGCTTGTGCTAAATTGGTCCATTCTTGTTGAAGTAGGCTAGTATTAGATGGATTAGAGTAGTTTCAGGCTTAGGTAGCTTATTAGTAGCTTTTAGCTTTTTTACAAGTGCTTATTCATAACTGTTATGTGCCCATTTCATATTTCTTGCACTCCATAGTTGTTTCTGTTATTTTTCCTGGATTCTTATTATTATTTTATAATTTTCCAGACTTTTTCATATTTTTCCATGCTCTTTTTCTATTTTTCTGCATTTAAATTCATTTATAAGGCATTTTAATTAGCTTTTAATACAAATAATTCATAAAAGGTTCAGAAAAATGCAATTTCGATTTTCTTAGTTTTATAAAAATTAAAGTGTCATAAAAAGTATTTTTCCAGAATTTTCATAGCTTAAATAGTGTTTTTTAGCAATTTAATTAGTTTTAAAAAGAATTAAATTCATAATAATTAAAGAAAAAGTCAGAAAAATGTGATTTCAGTTTTGAAATTTGTTTTTAGTTAATCTTGATTTTCAAAAAATAGTTTCATAATTTTCTCACTTGTTTTCATAATTTTTAGATATTTAGTTTTACTTTTAAAATTATAAAATAGTTTTTAATTCAAGAAAATTCGAAAAATTTAGTTTTAAATCTTAGTTAATTTTCTAACTGCATTTTTAGTTTAAAAGTATTTTTTATATCATTTTAAGGACTTAATTTGGTATTATTTGCATTTAATTCGCGTTTCGTATAATTCGTATTTTACTTTTAGATTTAATTTGCGTAATTTGTTATTTGCATCATAGATTTAGAACTTTTATATGCTTCCCTTTCCTTTCCCTTGCCCAGTAGTTTAGAAAACATCATATTATCCCTTTTTCCATTCAAATCCCGATAATCGTGACGTGAGTTGAAAATTTCATTCATCCGTCGTTGGGAAAACGACCCGGGAAATACATACCTTTGTATTTCTTCGGAAAATATCTTATACGAAAAACGACTAATCATTTATCATGAGGTATGTAAACTAAATTTCCTTTATCATCTTTTGATGTAGCTTCAAAATCCCTTTCAACAATGATGTACCAAAGATCAATATCTTTAGACTTCACATACGTTTCGAATCTATTTTTCCAATATATAAAACCATTAGTTTCAAGTAATGGTGGTCGTTGCGTAGATTGCCCTTCCTTGTAGTTTTCAGAACCCATAGTGATCGAATTTTTTTTAAAATACGGTTTACTTTAAAACTTTTATAAACTTAGCTCTTGATGCCAATTGTGGAAAACTAGATGGGGGGGGGGGGGGGGCGGGTTTGACTAGTTTTGCCAATTTTAAGTTAGTTTCTAAAAACTTTAGATTCGATGTTATGTGAAATCGTATGGATGAAGATAAAGTATAGATCTAAGAGTAATGAAAGTAAATAAAGTAAAGCAAGGGAAAGAAATGACACAACCGATTTATAGTGGTTCGGCTACAAGGACACCTTCCTTGCCATACTCTGTAACACCCCGAAAATACGGTCTAGCGGAAGCATACGAGCCTTTGGGTGCCACAATCTTGGTATCACAACATAAGGTACAAAGAATGGTTTTTATCCCATTTATTTAGAATAAGATTCATTAATTGAAAAAATTAAATTTACATTAATGAAAGTAGTGCGGAAATAGGCCCAAAAGATAATTAAAGCGGTCCCGTTTATTCATCAGAGTCGCCTATGACCATGCCCCTTGCCAAGCGTAATCCAATAGTGAGCTATCGCCTTAAACCTGAGAACACATGCTAAAAAGGTCAGCTTACGCTGGTGAGTTCATAGGTTTAAATTCAATAAAACATAGTGGACCTGTAGGAGTTGATTTGCTATGCAAGACTAAAGATAGATAAACATCGTTCACAAACCGATCCTAACCGGATCACCAACCGATCCTAACCGGATCAAAAACCGATGTTAACCGGATCACAACCGATCCTAACCGGATCACAAACCGATCCTAACCGGATCACAACCGATCCTAACCGGATCACTCGGGCCCAGCGACTCTAGTCCAGCACTGTAGTGGCAAAATCTAGAACAATTGCCAACCCCGGACTAGGTCGAGGTAGAAGTCTATTCTTAGCTAGGCAACAGTTAAAGCAATTAGGATTTCTACCCTAGTCTAAGTCAACGACTACCGCACATCTATCTAAACAGTCAAGCACATAAGCAAATCCAAATAGTTTTAAAAGTCCAAAAACAGTAGCATGATTCTCATCCCAATTTAGTTAAAAACGTAGATAAAAATGGGGCTATGAAACTCACCTTAGCCACAGCAATGCACTATTCACTACTGACACGACTGGCATCTAAAGCTAATCTCCATGGCATCCAAAAGAACGCACGACAAGTACAATAGAATAGAAGTGATGCAACCTAATGCGTATACGATAATCTTAAAATACATCCCATATGATAAAGAAATCGATAAAAAGTAATGTGTTGTAGTTTTTGTGGATTATTCATGTCATTACTTTCAAAAGTATATTATCGTTCCCAAAAGTTCATAATTAATATCTCAAAAGTTTAGTTTTAACGTTTTGTGTGGTGGCAAGAAACATAAACGCGACGCATAACGCACGCGAAAGAAGGGAAGACATCGACACAGTCGAGACACACTAACTAGTACGTACGCCAAAAAGGAAAAGATAACGACAAAATCGAGAAATATTGACAATACTCAAGCTAGTCAAAGACTAGGAAACGATGACAACTATTTATGTAACATAAATAGGTTAATTGATAAGTTTCGGCAATTTACCCAATAATCCCCAAACGTACATGTTTAATAATAAAAGTCAAGTTTCCATTTATCGCTTAATTAGTAAAAGTTTCTCAATTGTTATTCATAATTATACAAGTTTACAAGAAAGTACTTCAGATAAGATATATTAAGTAGTGTACTATAAATGACACGTTCGTTTATTCCAATGTTTCCAAATCAATACAACTTCAATAAGTTATTTTATCAAAATAATATTTCCAACAAGTTTATAAAAGCTAGCATGTGTTATAAAACATGAGTTACCATTGTATTTAATAAGGGTTTATAATAGATTAAACCATATCCGTCCATAATATATATAGTTATGTAATTCAATAGCAGCTTAGATGTGGAAACGGAATATTTAGCTAAATCGCAAAATCAATTATACTAAACTTATTTAAACCAAAATGTTTAATAGAGTACAACACACAAATGTTATCAACAAGTTTATAAAAGGCATTTTATATTTATAAGACATGATTCATTATCGTAGTTCATAAAGGGTTTATAATAATTAAAACCATATTTATTGACAATATATATCTGAATATCTCGTTATTAGTTAAAATGTGAAAATTTAATACTTGGTCATATCGCGAAATAAACATATCAAACTCATTTCCGAGTCTTAACAGGCTACACTCGTTTAAGCCAAAACGTTTAATAAAGTTTAACTCATAATCAATATAACCGTATATCAAATGTTACTTCAAGTTTATAAACCGTATTAAATGTTATAACGTATACACAATATTCAATATTACACACAAATTGCCTACTTAATTCCCAATGTTTATCGCTTTGTTTTATAAATATTTACTCATAGTTAACTCAAGTTTTATATCGTTGTATAAGTGATTTGTTACCAAATCATGTCGTTAAGTACATATATATGTATATAGTTATCTCGTATTCTATTACAAGTTTTACCCGTGACATATATTATTTTCCGCATCCTTGGTAACCGATAATTCTTGTACATTTAACTCGTCACATAATTTCAATTAGTCCATTAGTATCCGTTCCGATACTCTATATTAATAACCGTTTACGACTCACCATTTATCAAGTCCTATTCAAATAATACTCGTAACCCATATCGAACTTATATCATGATCAATAAACCCACCAAGACCCGACAACAATTCACCAAAACAAACGAACTCAAATGAGCACCCATACGAGACAGAAAAAGTGTTTCATATCCAAGGGTCACCCGACCCGTTTACCAAACGCATCACAATCACCCATTTGACCCTAGTTTAGTCGAGTCAGACCCGAGTCAACCTGACTCAACTCAGTGAGTCCAGTCGACTCGGCTGAGTCACCAAGACTCAAACCAACAACAGTCAACATCCCAAATCAGATTTATTTACACATTTCTTACCACACAAACGTTGTGCCAAATATGTTGTCAATCTCGTTTTAATCCGTAAAACATTTAAAACTTGTTTGTAACTTTCATATCCACATGAATCACACCAAAACATTTATTTAGTTTTACCCATTTCTCAAAGTATATCTTATTCGTTTTATACAAGTTACCCACGAAAACAACAACATAAATATATACATACACTCGATATACAATCGGTTCAGAATTGATAATACAATATCTAGAGATTTAGGTTTTACCGAGAGGAAGGGAGGAGAAAACGAGACTGAAGAGGTCATTTTGTTGGTGTCACACACGAGTACAACTCGTTACCAAACTAGCTCGGACCTTAGACACATCTTACCATGAAACCCTAGGTATTTCGAGATTTGATATTAAGATCTAGGGCGCGTGCTTGCGTTTGGAGACGTGTACGACACATAAACGGGGTCACAAGACCCCGATCTATCGAATGGGAGGGGTGGTGTTGATGTAGGAGATGGCCTGAAGTTGGCCGGATTTCGGAGACGGCGCCGGAACCCTAGGTGGTCGCCAGAATTTCTAGAGAGAGAAGAGGGAGGATATTTAGTGTGTGTGTGTTGGTAGAGAGAGAAAGAAAATGGGTGAAATGAGAGAAATGGTGAGGGTCAAGGTATTTATACTCCAAGGGAGGACTAGACTTGTACACTCAAAACCTCAAGGGTGAAAACGAAACTATCACATGAGACCCTAGATGAAACTTTGTAAAACTTTTGTTATATTAGGTTCGGGGCTCATTTTGACTAGTAAACGAGGGATTCGTGACTCGAGAGTTACGCCTTTGTTTTTAAAATATTAATTCCAATAAAAACGATATAATATACGACTCGTATCTCAAATTAATTAAAACGATCGCTCAAATCGATGTTTCTCCAATTATGACGCATCGAGAAATTTAGAGTTGTCACAGCCTCACCTCCTTAAAAGGAATCGCTTCCTCGCGATTCAATTCTAGTTAGCCGATAAAGTCTAGAAGGGGTGAGTGCAAGAGCACGAGGGTTTATCTTCACGTTCCCTACGTGAATCTAGGATCTTACTGCGAGTTTCTACGAGCTTCAAAGATAGAGATGCGACTTTACTAAAGTTGCTAGATTTCATTATCTATGGTTTCGATCGGTCAACGAAGTTTAAACATCCAAAGATTAGGATTTCCTAAAGGGATAACGATTGCTTCATCGGCGAGTCATTTCTTCCTATTACACACGAAATGTTGGAAACTCTACTGAGTCTTGATGGTAGCTCAAGCCTCTGAGCTACTGGTCTCAATCTAGCAATGGTTTTCAGAGGGATTGGTATAGTGGGGGATTAAGTTTTCATGTTTACTACTCGCTTCACATAAGTTCATGGTGGATCCGTAAGCTTAATCCTAGGTTATCTCGGAGGGTTCAAGAGATTTTCGTTGTCTATGTCTCTAATGGTTTGTGAGTAATTTACATATCCATCTCAACTTAGAACGGTTTCCTTGGTATCTTCTTAAATAGGTTCCGAGTTGGTAGGTTGGGTATTTCCATTTCTACCCAACAATCGGGATTGGCACTTACGACCATAAAGGATCTCTTACGGTGCCTTTGAGGTACTAAAGCGATAGGTACAGTTATAGGAGAAGTTGCCCAAGGGAAGGTGTCTATCCCAACCATTGTCAGACTCGAGAGATGTCGATAAGAGAGTTTGGTCAACGAGAGGTGTCTATCCTAACCGTCACCAAACTTGATAGGCACGCTACGTGTTCTACTAGGGTTCGAATGGTTTCTCTACTTCAGCCATTAGTCTGGAGATGATACACTGCAAGCATATCCAGATTGGTTCTCTCGGCTCTAAGAAGTAATAGATGAAAAATGGGTGTGTGGCGATTGCCATAATCCGGAAAGGATAGAAATCGGCATTTCCTAAAGCACACGGTTTCCTTTACGTGTGGAGAAGTTCATTTGTATAACTTAGGTTTTTCTATCGCACTTCTTCCTTAAAGAGTATCGAAATGAGTTGAAGGTTGAGGAAGGATAATCAGGTGTGTACTAACCAATGAATCTCAGATAGGGAAAATGAATCAAGGGAATTTCCCTTTTTCCAATAGAAGTGCCATAGTGGAAAGAACGTAAGGAGCTAAAGTTCGAAGGTGAGGTCTAGCTTATTGGAGCAAGTCATTTTACCGGAGGGAGATGATTGAGTACTCTCTCACCTCCTTAAAAGAAGATAGCGGGGTTCTCTAGTGTTGTTATAACTATATGAGGAGAGACGAGCAATGTCGTTCATACTTTCCATCTTACAGATTAGCGGAAGGTGAGTAGGTTAGGTAGGACTACCAGTAACTACTCAGGTAAGGGCGGGGATCTACTTCCAAGGTTTCTTCTACGGTGTAGCTTAACGTTCGGGTAAGAGGTCCAAAAGGATAGTAGGAATTTCTCGATGGATGAGAGAAGGATTAGGTGGTTGTCCTAGAGAATGTGGTTCAGGTTTCTCCTTAGGATTGATTTTTGCTGAGCACGGAATCTCTACTAGATGAGAAGTATAGGAAGTTCAGAGTATGTCTCTATTAGAAAGTGTTGATTGCTACCAGCATGATATCTAGGTTAGAGACGAAAGTACGACTCCTAAAAGAGAGTATTGGTTACTAATCATAGTCAGTCGATTGACTTATTGGTGCACTTAACACTTAACGCAGAAGGTTTCAAGGTTCAACTCCAAAATCATAATCTCCAAAAGAGGTTCGACTATCGATCAATATCAATTCAACTCTTAAATAAGAGTGAAGGTTAACGGCTCTAAGTTTATTTACTAAGGAATTTCGCATCGATGGAGTGTAAGGTACGACATCGATAGGACAGGGTTGGTAGTACCACAATCGGCAGTAGGATGTAGCAGACTATAGTTGATAAAATATTGTTGAGAGTTCAACGTTGCTAGAGCAACATCGACGGAACAATTTCTAAGAATAAGCGTCGGTGAACAACTTCACTAAAACAAGTCGTTAGATCGTTATCGATAGGGGTATCTAAATAGAGGATAAGGTACGACATCAACATCACGTAAGGTACTACCTTAACTGAAAGCTATTTGCGAAGCAACGTTGACCACAACATTATCGGTTCAAGAAATGAGCAACGTCGACTAGATGACGTCGCTTAAACCAAAATCGAGTGAATGGTAAGGTTTCAGAAGTTTTCTCAACAATCGGTTCAAGACTAGGCTTGAGGTATAGGTGTCGGTAACAGGGTTACCAACAAAACAAGGCTAGATGATAAATCCACGGTGTTACTACTGAAACGATGTGGAATGATAATTCCAACAAGATTACTATCGGTGGAGTGATAATTCCAATGCGGTTACTATTGCAATGCGACCGGATGATGTTTCGAAATCGAATACTGATTAAAGGTCGAAAGATGATTTTAACAAAGTTATCAACGAAACGGCGCCGCATAATAATTCGAGGTCAAATGACGATTCGAAGTCAAATGATGAGTTAAAACTCGGAACGAGATCAAAATCACAAAATCAAAAACCCAAGGACCAAAACCCAAAACCGAATCCAAAATAGTCAAGACCAAATCCAAAACAGCTCAAAAAAATTTCAAATGCTTGAATAAGATCAACGAGGCTTATGTTGAAAAACAATTCGGATGAAAATAATGCCACTCGGGTCTCACCCGACTTATGGCGAACTACGCTCAAGTGTTATAAACAATAATTTCTCATAAATGGAGACGTATAGCGATGCCAGAAGTGTTACGATTCAAGAGGTGTTGCAATGCCAGTGTGTCGTGTGTGAGTGCGGGCTTTTGTGATGTTTGGTGAGTGTGAGTGTGCGAGTCCACCTAAAGTTTATCGTTCTTAAAACCACTCTTAAACCCGAACATAATTTTGTTATAACAACTCCCAGTATTTGCAAAATTCACCTCTGAGACGGACATAGGTGATCTGTCCATGTCTTGCTGTCTCTGGCTGAATATAGGTGATCAGTCTATATTCATTCGAGGTTCGATGAATTTTTATTAAGCAAGGCACAACCAATTATTATAACCAATTCTTAATATATATTCCCTACTTCAATGTTATATGCCCAAAATGTATTCATTTTCTTATCTTGAAAATATCTCGTTGCTCCATTTAGTTATTAGCGTTAGGTATCATCGTGTGTGTGTGTGGTATCGACTCGACAAGACACCATGAATGCACTCAAATAACCACAATGCGACTCATAATGAAACAATGAGACGTCTAAATGATAAATTTTATAGTTTAATAAGTTTCGAAATAAATAGTTAGATCTTATCGAATTCGTCAACTCGGTAAACTCAACCATTTATTCATGTCACTTATTATCCCAAAACCAAACACATCCTAACGAGTGATAAGGATAATTCACCCATTAGTAACGTTATTCCACGTACATAGTGGGCGCCTATTAGGTTAGTCAACCTAATAAGTCTGTTATCCACGTGGATCGACGCTATTAATGTTAGGTCATCCGTAACCCACGCACAACACATAAATGGTATAAATGACACCTTTCAATAAACGTGCTCTCGAAACATTTAATGACTCATTTATTACAAAACATTTCTATTTTTAAACGTTGGTTCCCTTTTTAAAATGTCGAATAACAAGGTGAGCCTTGTTATCGAATGCTTAGTACAAAACCATTTATCATCTATATCTTCTAGTACTATTTACTAGTATATATATATATATATATATATATATATATATATATATATATATAAATTTTGATATAAATTTCAATATAAATTTATTCGTTTCAATATAAATTTCAATATAAATTTCAAGTCATTATTCGTTTCGAGTTCCCAAGTCTGAGTCATGACTCTCGGCTTTTACACCTCATATTGTTCAATAGATACTAAAGACCAAGATACGGCATTGTCGGGGTCAGTCGAGACTAGAAAGTCACGATAACACCTGACGTAGCGCAAGGTTGACATATATATCATTAAGTCCAAAATAAACAATTTTCACAATTCTAATTAATCCTCCAAACAATCTCATACCAATCTCGCCATCTAAACAGATAATCAAACATACCCAACACCATTAAACACTTCCAATTGACTCTTTCAATTTCCAAACACAACCGATTAACGGGTACCAAATCTAATGTTTGTCACTAACTTACCAATTACCCAAAACGCTACAAATAATTTGTTATTCAATCAAGGATGTTAATTGAAATGTCGTCCGATTTCAAAAATCTTATTCATACCAATGATTCAACGTTAACCAAATCATCAGACGTTAGTCCAATTTATTATCTGAAAACACTTACTGGTTTCACATATCATTATAACACTAACAGACATGAATTCAATATTAATAATTAAAACCGATTACAACTTGTTTGACAATACTTAAGAACAAAACAATGGTTTTCGAAAGTTTCGACCCAAAATTTGTGACACGAGACTATACACCAATCGATATCATCAAAACCATTATAACCCATCATCTAGTTATGACCATGAACACATAAACATGATAAAATGTAAGAACATGTGAACATGACACGACACACGATACCAATACACCAGTTTACGCGTTTTATTAGTTTTAAACGCGTTTTATATTCATGTTCATCAAAACTTAATTATGGAACTCACGTTCACGAGACAAAAGGTCCCGCTCGTGACTCCCTGACTTAGTTATAATAGTACCATTTCCTTTATATTCGTAAATCATTCCCACGACCACTACTAATGTGCAAGTTTTTAAATCAAGTGGTGAGATTATGCGAGGAAATTGCGTAACCCTGATACTTTGAAAGTATCCGTATTATCGATTATAAAGATTGAATTATTGGTTATCAAGCATGTATTCGTTTGTTTTGTAGGATCGAAATATTATTGTGTTGATGATTCGGGTGGTCTTGGATGATGGAAATACATGTTAGCCATTTAGAGAGAGAAAGTAGAGAGATGGGCGTTTCTTGCTAGAGACTTGGTTTACAAATTATGAAAGGTTAGATTGAGAAAGCACCACCCCTTCCATGGATGGAAGGGTTATTTATAGTTACACAAGATACGTCCTCCTGACGGACTGTGGATCAGGCATACAGTGGGTAAAGACCCGTCCTTCCTCCACGGTGTTGCACTAAACTATTCTACGCTACAAACTAACTAATAAACTACTAAATAACGTAAATAACTACAAGTCTACGAGCTAACTTATGCTAGACTATAATTGGGGTGACCGACACATTAACATGGAATTTCCAATTCCTAACAATCTCCCCCTAAGGGAGGTCACCCCATGAAATACATTTTGCATCCTAGCATTCTATTCTTGACTTTGTTCTTGAGCTCGTAGACTTCAATTCTTCAATTCCGCAATCTTTGTACTTTAGTAGCGATTCTTCAAAGTCCGCATTGATTTGTACTTTTAGTGGAGGCCTTTAACTGATCCACATCTTTGATGATATTCGAGCTTTCTTTGAGATCATCAGCCACACTAAATCTCTGGATCACCCTTTATTGTGTTGCCATCATGTGATGTTGTGACTTTTGGACCGACATGCTCACACTTTTCGATCATGACATCTTTCATCAGAGTAGCGGAAGCTTTTACTGGTTCAAGATATTTGCAGCAGCGTAGCAGAAGCATAGTATAAAAATATCTGAGCCAGGTTATGTAGATATGCACCAGTCATGATTTCTTTAATTAAGTGTGGATGCTGTGAGCATGCGGCTTTGGATTGACTCCTCAATTCTGATCAGCTACAACCGTCCAAATGTACCTGCAAACAACAGTTAACAATAAAACACACGAAAGTGTCTTTGATCACTTTCGTTGAATTGAGGTACACGGCCCACGGTTCCCCATTGATCAGTACAAGTACTGCCTGTGATCAGGTAGGATTCCTAAGAATCTCTTTGACAGGGTTTCGCAGCTGTTCTAGCTGTTCTCAAACCGGAATGTCTCAAAGAAGACAACACGGAGTGACTGAACCAGCAAATTGAGATTCACTGATTGATGAAAAATTGATTTGAAAACAATCGCGTATTGCTTAGAAGAAAGATTTTTGCAATACGACGAAGGTTTTATGAGAAAGATCAATTTTCAATCAAAAATACTTTTTGTATTTGAAAAGAGTACACATTCGATGTGCTAGAGAAAAGAAGAGATTCGCACATCGAACGGTTTTTCCAAAAGTATTTTTTTTTCAATCAGAGATAATTTTTGAATTTGAAATTGAATACACATTCGATGTGCTAGAGAAAAGAAGATTTGCACATCGAACAGTTTTTCCAAAAGTATTCGTCAATTCATTTCCTGGACCAAGGTTGATTCACGAGTGAATCGCCCCATTGTTTCTATCCAGTTGTCACAAGTTTGATCTTTTGAGAAGATCTCACATGTCACCCACCAAGAGCTTGCTTGATGTTGGCTCTAGAAGGATTTCCATCTTCATCGTGAATACTTTTACATATCACTCGGATGTTCTGGCAATACCACAAGGATAATGCGTAGGACTCTTAATTATATACTCACTTTCCACATTCTGTGAAACAGCAAGTCTTCATTAACTTTGTGTCCTAATGAGATATTGTGGATGATCTCTTGGCTCTAGACTCAATTGTGCATTTTTGGTTCCTATGCCGGAGAAAGTCGATAGATAATGTCGGTTCCCCGTGAGAATGAAACAAGCCCTTTTAAGAGGAACTTGAGTGGTTTGGGAAGTTGTAGTGCAGTGCGTCGCTGGGTCCATGACGTCTTGTCTTCAATACTGATGTTACATTAGTAAACACCAGTAGCATATGTATTGAACCCGGTTACTGCCCTAAGGTTGAATTATTGGAGGGCTATTTCTTTTCACCCCTTTTCACATTCAATTCTTTTTCATTCTTCAACCTCTTCAGTGCTTACCGAGATTTCATAACTAGAACCTTGTTGGGTTTATTCTAGTTCTAGCTCTATCTCAGTCCGCACTCTTCCCATATCTCACTTTTCTCTTTTTTTCATCATACCTAAGGACTTCTACACTATCAAGTGGATTGTCCCTGGGTAGATCCCTCCGACACTGGCGGGATCGTGGGAACGAATACCTAACCTAACCATCCTTATAACTCCATGCATAAAGTAAGATGGTCGGTCTTTTGGTACAGTTCATTCTTCCGTGAAACCAATTGAAAAATCATTTGAAAAATCAATCAAAGTACTTGTGATATAATATCAAAGCATTTTGTACCTTAATTTTTTTGATCATTTAGAAATGCTCCCCCTCAACATGTGCATAAGATTATGAAATTGTTTAGCACATGGAGGCAAGAGTTCTTTAGAAATAATTTCTTTGATCACAATTTCCTTAGAAAAAGCCTTTTGATTTTCTTTGGTAAATTCTCCCCCTCAATATGTGCGTTGGATATTTGAAAATCATTTTGCACATAGAGGCAAGAGGTTTTTGAAGTACATTCACGATCACAAAAGCCATTAAGAAACCATTTGCTTCCCCTCAATATGTGCATCGATAAATGAAAGAGTTTAGCACATATTAGAGAGAACTTGCACTTTGAATCAAAATGATCACCATTTGTCAAATTTCATTATTAAATCACAAATTCTTCCCCGATCAAAAATATTAAACCCTTTGAGATTTTGGATCCCAAGTGATTTAATAAGGTTTAGAAAACATGGGAGAATATGTGGCCTTGTTTAAATACTCTTCTGATTTTTAGATAAATGTTCCTCCTCAATCATGTGCATCATATATTGAAATCGTTGAGCACATGGAGGCAGGAGTGCCTTTAAAGGACTAAAACAGATTTGAGATTTAAATCACGATCTCTCCCCCGATCAAAAATTTCAAACCTTTTGAGATTTATGATCCCAATTGATTTAAATCATTTAAAATTTTTAGGGGAAAGACGTGGCAAGATTTAATTTAGAAATTGACATATAAGGAACAGATTTAGACATTAAAGATTGTTAGTGTCATGTATGATAGTTTTAAGAGATCTTTAAGTAAAATAAAACAATTTCACAATCAAACAAGAACAGAAAAAAATTCATTTTGAAAGACCTTGATTCAAAAGAAAAATCATACCATGACATAACATTAAATCTTTAGATCACCACTTATTATTGTACAAACCGGACTTTTGTGAAGAAATATCATTTTGAAAATATTTTATTTTAAATCACTCTCCCCCTCAATCGATGACCGTAGTCGATGATTGAGTGACTTGAGTTTTGATAACATGAAGTCCGGTGATTTTCAAATTTGAGTCCAATTAATTTTCAAAACAATATTTTCCATTTTCAAAACAATTTAATCAAATTTTTTCAAAATTGTTTAAAAATGGTATCCTGCACAAAGATACGTTAGGTGCTTGAGAAGCTTCTGTTGTTGCTGTAGGGCAGGAAGAATACCGTATGCTGATGCAGTGAGACTTCTTACGTTGCATTTTAATGCCAACTGAGGTCAAATAAAGCTCTGTTTCTTCAATCACTTAGAAGAAAACCATTTGCTGATGCAGTGAGACCTCTTACGTTGCATTTTTCCATGCCAACACTCCATAGAAGTCCAATTAAGCTCCGTTTCTTCATTTGTCAACCCAAGATATAGTTACCCTTTCCTTTCGGCATCCAATCATCTTCAATTATGGGATCCGGATCGGGAACATTCTTATATACCAAGATACCTGCATACGTTAGTGAACACACATACAGATATATGGTGGTCGACATCACCCAAACAGAAATCGACTTATAAAAGTCAATTCAACATATCAATCATATCATAAAAGGTATGTGAAAAATGTGTATATCAAACTCTAATCATCTAATCCTAACATTCATATCCTGGGCACCTAGTCCTTCAACGTAGGTTAACATCATTTTTAATTAAGCATATAGGATAATTAAGAAAGCCCGTTAGATGATGTAAATTTGAAAACATTCTCCCCTCAATCAATGACTTATTTGACTGAAAAGTTTAAAAGCGTTGAAGTCATTGATTGAGTTTTCAATTATTATAAAAACTATGAATCTGATTGATTTACAAGCAACTCATTTACCACCATTTTTGAAAACAACAAATATTTTTCTAAATAATTTATAGAAAGTAAAACATTTGTGTAGGAACAGCAGTCCTTCGACATACTTTCCTCAATTTGATTTAGGATAAGTGCACGATATATTTGAAAAATTGGTTTAGCGTAGCACTTTCCTTTCTCGAAGAACGGGTTGCTATCAGGAATAATAGCAAGCCATAGTTTTAAGCACGGGTTACAGTCTGAAGTAACTGCAAGCCATAGGTTTGAAGCCCGGGTTACAGTCTGAAATAACTGTAAGCCATATTTTGTGACATGTTTTGAAAAGAAATATTTATACCTCCTGCTCGAACTTCATCTATGGTCCCGTGCCATTATTGAATGACATTTCTAAGACCACAGATGTTATCGATACCAGAAGACATGTCTAGAGAAAACATATTTTTGGTATTTTTTGAAATTTTCTGATTTTTATGGATTCTTGTTGGTTTTATATTTTTCTATTTTCTTTTTGTTGGTTTTATATTTTTGTATTTTACTTTTTGAAATATATTTACACAGATAGAGTAAATGATATAGTATAAGAAGATGATGATACGAGTACCGAGATAAGGATATCGAGCAGCCCCGTTGTAGAAGATAAAAGTCATCATCTCTTAAACATTCACCACCAAAGCTTCCAAGGCTCTTGAATCGAAGAGAGAAATTGAGCCATCTGAAAGTGAGACTTTGGCAGCTTCCCCCCAAACCGAAAATCCTTATGTTGAGCAGATTCGAAGCTCTATTTCAAGCTTGCTTTAGCCAGGTGCACAAAGAAGCACACCATTATCATTGATCCTGCTGCTCCTTTTAAGAATAATCACAGTGATTCTTCGTTCGAGGTTATATCATCTAATAGAACAACATCAACGTATCATCCCACATTTAAATAATCTTCTCAAATTCCATACCCACTGAAGTCTGACGCAATCCATTCCAAAAGGTTTCAAGAGAACAATTCCCCCAAGTAGTTGAATTGATGCAGTCAGTCTCTTTGTATAATGCTCAAGAACTCTCCCGAATACACATCATGAGGGTAATGAAGAACACCTCCCCTATGTTCACATCTTTCGTCCCTGATGAATGTGTATGAAGCTCAAGAATACGAAGTACACCAATATCCAAGAACTCTCCCTAATACACATCATGAGGGTAATGAAGAACACCTCCCCTATGTTCACATCTTTCGTCCCTGATGAATGTGTATGAAGCTCAAGAATCCGAAGTACACACATTCCCAACGAGAGAATAACTGATAACACCTCCCTCATGTTACACATTTATCTCCCCTGAATATGTCATACTTGTGTACCTCTTTTATCTTCAGAAACTTTATCTAACATCACTTCCCCCACGTAGTTGGAATAAACACTAAACGCCATGAGTCAAACCTTGAATTTCTCTGCGATAATGACATTTGTCTTCCCGGGATATCTTCAATCACTTAGAAGTATTAAGCTCATCAAGTTTACTCGCGTTTAGATACGTGTCTCCTTCCCCCTTGCTGGTTTTGATACTTCAGAATCAGCAACATATTATAAGCCCGTATACTAGAAATCTGTTGAGAAGAACATTAGAAGTCTTTGTGAGAATCAACTTGCTGAAGTACATAGTGAGCAAATCTAATTAGGGATTGAATCCGACTTATCACTCTCCCCCAATTAGTGCTCTCCCCTAAACCGACAATCTGTTTGATAAGTGCCCAGATTAAGAAGAAGTCTTTTGATAATCAAATGCAACTCGTCTTTAGTCTTCTAACATATAGCAGAAAATGTAGAATCGACTGTAGTCTCGACCCTCTTCAAGATTGTCCGAATGGGGAATAGAAAGTTAACATCTTCTTCTCACCAAATGCATTCCCATTAACATATATGTAGCAAATCCCCTTAAATCAAATCCCTCCCAATCAAACAAGAACAGAAAGATGTTCATCAAGGAAATCAACCCAGCAACTGGAAGCACTTTGTCATTAAACTTATTAGCCCGTGTGAAGATGTCAACCAATGGCTCTTAGAAGATAACTCCATGTAACGATGACCCGATAAGAAGAAGCTCGGTTCTTACATGAGTTTGGAGCCGTTTGACCATTTATTCTCAGATATCGATTAACCATGCAGAATTATCACACTTTTTCTCCCCTTCAAGAATTGCAGACGAAGTTGCCATTCTTGACTAAATAAGTGAAATCATCCAAATGTATTCAATTCACACTTCTCCCCCGAAAAATTAGCACATGATGTCGCCCTCGTCATTATAGTTGAGCAAGTGGAATAAGAAAACAATCAATGGTAGCCCGGTTCAATTGATAATTGAAAGCGCATGGAAAAAGCATGAAGCATGTTGATGAGAATGGTCATAATAAGAAGATTTCTCTTCTTCCGAAGATAATGCGCATTGAAGCATACACATTTCTTTTCTTTGAGGAACGAGGCTTGAACTGTTGTGCTCAAACGTCATAAATCTCTCTCTTTTCAGCTCTCTTGGCAAAACATGTAGTTAACCCCATTATCATTCAGTAGGATCTTTGTAGTGACAGCTGATGGAGAAAACCCAATATGATGAATTTGACCCTGAAGTAAACTAACCCGAACTCGTGACTTAAACTTGCACATATGTAACAAAGAGCGGTGCCGAGACTTCATCCTCCATTGAATCTCTAAGTATTCTATACTCTTCATCCAACCAACCATCAAGTATAAGACGTACATTACCTCTTGAAAATCCACAATTGAATGTGACACTGAGCACTACAACGTAACACCTTAAAGTGATAGTTATTTTGAGGTGATAAGAGCCCAATTCCCCCAAGTGGTAAAAGAAAGGGTAAAAGTCACCCAACAATAACTAGATTTCCAAGTCTTTGTTTTTTATAATAAGCTCGAACAAGGATCATGAAGAATCTTCATCCAACCATCCCCGATACCTTCAGATACTAAGTACACTCACCCGTGACATTTCACTTCAACCTCAAATAAATAATAGTGAATTAACCCCGTTGTCACATCTTCTGGTTAAAAAGCTCAAACAAGCCTCCTTTGACGTTTTAAGTGAACTATGATAAAGGTTTTCATCCCGACCATGGTTAAATGAGCATAACCCCGTAAAACTTAGTAATACCCAAGCTGTCATGATGAATATCCAAACACACATCCAATTCATGAAGTACACCCTTTTATCCCTTCTTTGAAGTAGAAACCGTAGCACCAGCATCAGAAAAGATCCCGAAATACACTTTCCTTTTCTCCAGGAGGGTTCCATCATTACAAGATTGTACAACTCTATGGTTTAAACCGAAAAATAGTTTCTTTTGCGGGATTTTACAAAACCAAGAATAAACCGTAAGATAGATCCGGAAATGCACTTTACTATTACCCGGATGTTTCCATTGTCACGGGATTTTACAAGTCTATGATTTAAACTGAGAAATAGTTTCTTTTGCAGGATTTTACAAAATCAAGAAAAAACCGTAAACAATGTCATGTTGAATGTGTTATGATAGCATTGGTTTCGGTGAATATCTGTTTTAGGGGAACATGCAGCGGTTCATCAGCAGTTCATTATCCAACATCAACATTATCATCAACCATCCAATAAACACATTGGTAAACACATCATTCACGCAATCTGTCGGCTATTGCAGTGACCACATGGAGAAGTAAACCCGATATATCAAACTCGAACATGACGTAAAATTCCCCAGATTTGTTACTTAAACTTGTACTAATCCTCGTGAACAAGAAACGGTGTACCCAATGTACAAAACCTCTTGACGTTCTCAACTGAGTGAGACACCGAAGTGATAGCTACGTTGTGGGTTAAGTGAGAAAGAATCACAAACGCAACTAAATAGCCAAGTCTTTATCACCCTCAATAAACGCCCAAACAAGTCATCTTCATAGAAGGGTCGAAAGAAAGAAGACAAAAAATAAGTAACCGCGCCCGAAAAACCTCACTTCAAATCCAAATAAGAAATACCGTACAAACAGCCCCATAGTCAACCTTGTTCAAGTATCAAATCAAGCCGAGACATAATATTATCCGTGAAGATGTATACACCAAAGTGCCAATCCTCATAACCATATCTCATCATCTCAACAAATATCAATATCAAATCTCGACCTTTTAGCCAAAGGAAATACTAACATTAGCCGTAAACAAGTGTATCATTCGTTGAAAGTTAATGACCAAACATTGTTTCATTTGTCCACAAAGTCCATCATAATAATCATTGACCTCCTCAATAAATCATCTCCTCATTATTGCATCAAAGATCAATAGGAGAATAAGTTCGGTTTAGCCACAACATATATACCTGTGCCATTAAAATTCGTGGGCCAAAGAGTATCACACAAATTTTCCAAAGTGTATATGAACCTCCAAATGAAGAGTGTGATTTATCCATTCAAACTCCAAAGCCCAAGTGAGGTCACCGACTTTAGTAATCTTTTTCTCAAAAATTAAGCTCAAGCCGTGATCTTATGTATCTTTCCATGAAAGTTTATGATACCGAGATACCAATTTAGTCCAAAATTTATTAAACCACCAATTCTTGATAAAATTTTCGGAGTATAATCACGTATCATGACAATTTACTATATATTGCTTACCACTGGAATAATTGACATTTAATAGTTGGTATCATTGACATTTGCACAAGAATCACGACCAAAGACCATACAATGATAAAACTCCGGTTGAGAAGCCCATTGCCAATCAATTCAGTCCCTAGGCCCAAGTGAAGCACCCGATCCATATTAATATATCACGGCCCATGGCCACAATCAAAATGCCAAAACCAGTTAACCCTAATAAACCGGACTATTTAAGGCCACTAATACTCATTCAACCCTAATTTTACTCATACAAAAACACGCCTCTTTTTTTTTCTCTTCAAACAAATCGCCACCCAAAATCAGCTTCAAACCCTAATAATCTCACACAAACTCGTCCGCCCCCATTCGTAACAAACATACATCATTTACATCCGCCCCAATTATCTGATTCTCTCCAAACCCTAAAACAATCCGCCTCCATCATAAACACATTACGTATAACATCAATCTCATCTCAACAACTTGCCACAGGGATGGCATGAGTTATATACCATAGGGATGGTACGAGATATGGTTTCGGCAATGAGATCAGACCAGATTTCAAGGTAGGTTAATCAAGTTCCTTCTTTGTTATTGAATCAAGAATGAGCTAAGAAAATGTTTTACCAAAATTGTTACAACCATTTCTATGAATCGTACATAAGCACCGATTTTGTTTTGATTATTTTTAAGTTAACGAGCCAAGGAATTTGTTTCAACAATATTGTTGAAGACATTTGCTTTCAATTCGGATATTGTTAAAAGGTTATAGATCAATGATGATATGATGTTGTGAGGACCTTAAATGGTTCAATATTGAGAAATGAGTATCACAACATAAAATCAGAGGTCATGTTAGGCATCAAGAATTAATTTTAGGATCAATTAATTCAAGAACAGATCAATGATGTCATCCTTTTTTTTTTTTTTTTTTTGATAGATTGACCAACGAGGTCAATACTCATTGATTATAACGAATGAAAAGTGATAGTTGAGATCTTGATGATAAGTCGAGATTATATGATGAATTGATGTAGTAGATGTAGATGTTTGTATGATGTTGTTGAATCGTACTTGTGATGTCTTCAATCGAAAAGAAAGTTTTTAACAGGTTTGATGTGAGTATTGGTAATGTGTTTTGAGTCAAGGTCTTAGTTATTCTTCTTCTTCATTTCTGTTCATGTCAAGTCGATACCATTATTTTGGAGTCAAGTCGCTATCTCAATGGAGTCAAGTCGCTAAACTATTTCATAACAACTCGCTAACCATTTGACTTTTTAAAACTTACAAGTCGCTAACCTAATTCAAAACAAATCGCTACTTTCTTTATCCAGACAAGTCGCTACAACTTATTCAAGAACAAGTCGCTACATCTATCATATAACACAAGTCGCTAACTTATAAGGATAAGTCGCTAGAAAGAAAAAGGTTAAGACAACTCGCTATTGACTTTTGACTCAAAAGTCAAAAGAGACACAACTCGCTACCAAGAAAAACATGACCAATGAACAGTTTCAAACCCAAAAAAAGCATAACACTACATCAGTATTGACCCTTTTGACCACAGAATGACCATATGTTTTCACGTAAAGGTATCAACAAGTCAAAAAAACATGAAAAAACAAATATCAGTTTTGGACAAACAGATGACACAAAGACAGATATTGTTCACTTTAATGACCAGGACTTTTAATATTTGACCAAACAAAAGGGATACAATACATGAAAACAAACAGTTTTACCACAATACACTAAAAAAAACGTGTTCCGACCAAGAAACATAGTACAAAACAATAGCCTCAAACACGATTCAAACCGCAATAAATCATCAAAACACAATAACCATGGCTCTGGTACCATTTGTAGGATCAAAATATTATTGTGTTGATGATTCGGGTGGTCTTGGATGATGGAAATACATGTTAGCCATTTAGAAAGAGAAAGTAGAGAGATGGGTGTTTCTTGCTAGAGACTTGGTTTACAAATTATGAAAGGTTAGATTGAGAAAGCACCACACCTTTCAAGGATAGAAGGGGTATTTATAGTTACACAAGATACGTCCTCCTGACGGACTGTGGATCAGGCATACAGTGGGTAAAGACCCGTCCTTCCTCCACGGTGTTGCACTAAACTATTCTACGCTACAAACTAACTAATAAACTACTAAATAACGTAAATAACTACAAGTCTATGAGCTAACTTATGCTAGACTATAATTGGGGTGACTGAAACTTTAACATGGAATTTCCAATTCCTAACATGTTTACTTCCATCTCCTAAGTATACTCAAGTAGATTCCGCATAATTGTGTGTATTCGTACCAAGTTTTCTCTTTATTGTTTTGGAACTATCCAAGGCAACTACTTAATACAAGCTAAGTGTTATAGATATAAGGTTAGGGACTTCACACTCAGTGAAAGATATAGTGCGTGCGAAAACATGAGGACATGCTTTCTGTGAATGTATGAGCATGAGGACATGCTTATAGTAGACTACTAAGATAGGCACAATTAAATCATCTACTAACAGGGTACACGCTCAATCAAGTGTCCCATCAAGCAATTCATCGAATCAGCCATAAACATATCATCAATCAATTCGTCTAATGTGTTCTCAATCATCTACATCCTTAAACTAGTCATACGCAAGGCTTCAGCTTGGCAGGCAGGCACGTGGCGGTCATAGGGCTAAGTTTTCGAAAAGTGGTTATAGTCTAGGTTTTTGAAAATATACTCAGTTCTCTATAACCTTGGCTCTGATACCAATCTGTAACACCCGAAAATACGGTCTAGCGGAAGCATATGAGCCTTTGGGTGCTACAATATTGGTATCACAACATAAGGTACAAAGAATGGTTTTTATCCCATTTATGTAGAATAAGATTCATTAATTGAAAACATTAAATTTACATTAATGAAAGTAGTGCGGATATAGGCCCAAAAGATAATTAAAGCGGTCCCGTTTATTCATCAGAGTCGCCTATTACCATGCCCCTTGCCAAGCGTCATCCAATAGTGAGCTATCGCCTTAAGCCTGAGAACACATGCTAAAAAGGTCAGCTTACGCTAGTGAGTTCATAGGTTTAAATTCAATAAAACATAGTGGACCTGTAGGAGTTGATTTGCTGTGCAAGACTAAAGATAGATAAACATCGTGTTAATACAAATAAGCCGTAAAAACGTTTATTTATATTTTACGATCTTCTAATGTTTTGTCGATAACAAACGTAAAATCATTTTAACGAAACAAATAGAATACGTAAATAGTTTGAGTCAAAAGTTTCCTAACACACTTACGTTTTCGCATAAAACACTAAAACAAGTATAAGTGATTTTATGATTTAGATACATATGTACAACAACTAGTGTTTACATATTGGGTTAACATATACTTAAACTAAGTATACTAAAATGGGTAAAAACAAGTATATACCAAATGGGTAAAAACTAGCAAATGGTAATAACCCATAACCCATGGTTTTATATATACCACTTAACCAAGTTCATTGTATCCTTGAGATACATTGTATCTAGAAAGAAAACCATGGATCAACCCATAACCCATGACCCATGACCCATAACCAAAAATACCCATGGGCAAAGAGGAGCGTTCCACGGATCCTTGGATTTGTGCTAGCCGGATCCCTTGTGGGAGGGATCCGCGGGATCTGGGGAACAGTAGAGAATTTCCTCTATAAATAGAGAGCCATTTCTTCCTTTTTACTCACCACTTTACACACATACTTCCCCAAGTATTATCACCCTCTAACCTCAGATCCAAGTGATCTATGTAGTTTGTCTTTTGTTTTTGTGTGATCTTCTAGGTTCCTCTTAAAGGCAAGATCACCACTTCTTAAAGATGAGCAAGCTCAAGTCCATGAGTTGCTATGCTTCGTCATCATCAAGACAACTAAGGTTCTCTTATTGATAGTTCTTTCTTTCTTCATAGATGTTGGGTTGAAGGCATTAGTGAAGAATGCTGAAAGTGTCAAGATGAAAGCATTAGTGAAAGGTGCTTATCGTCTGTGTCAAAGCATTAGTGAAGAATGCTAAAGGTGTCAAGACGAAGGCATTAGTGAAGGGTGCCAAGCGTTGTGTCAAAGGCATTAGTGAAGGATGCCGTAGAATCAAATCAATTAGCATTTGGGAAGAATGCTTAGGTCGTATAATCGATGAGGTGCATCGTTATACATATAAGTATTTATCTATTTCCAAGGATGGTGATATCTTTGATGGTGTTGTAAACAAGGAGTGGATCTCCTTGATATTAGGTGTTGTGTTGTGAAGGGTAGTAGTTCCTCCATAGTAATGGAACTAGGTGCTTAGCCTAGTACCTAATAAAGGGTAGGCAACATTGTGATAGGATTAGTTCTCCTAGGTGTGAAAGAACTCACTGGTTAGCCTAGGACCGTATAAAGGGTAGGCGACATTGTGTTAGGTGTGGTTCGCCTTGGTGTGAAGGAACTCGGTATTTAGCTTTGTACCGGAAAAAGGTTAAGCGACGTTGTGAAGGTTTCTAAGGAGTTGGTGTAGTGCTTACGAACTCTCGAGTAGGTGACTCGGGGAGTGGATTAGGGCAAGAAAGGTGTCCTTGTAGCCGAACCACTATAAATACTTGTGTCGTGGTGATGTGCTTCTTACTATTTATCTTTCATTACACGTTTATATATCTATCTATCAACGTCCAACATAAATAACCAAATAGATTGACATAAGTCGATCTAAATATTTAAAAGGAAGTTTTAAATTGGTAAAACTATTCAACCCCCCTTCTAGTTTTCCACAATTGGCATCAGAGCTTCGTTACCAAGTTTCTTAGAGTATGTTGTACTTTAAAAACTTGATACGATCCATGTATGTTTGAAAACTACAAAGAAGGATTCTTTTTGTCATACTTTAAAAATCATTATATTGTTTATTGTTGGACAATGATAGAATGCTCTAACATTTTTTTTGTTAAGTATTATCCATACTTGGATTTGGAGTTACCAAGAAGATCATGAAGAATCTATCTAAATATTTCTTTTCGCAAAAAGAATGTTTAGTGTTGTCATTCTCACAACATAAATCTGGAGATTCCAAGAAGATCACAAAACATCTAAATACTTCTTTTCTTAAAAAGAATATTTAGCAAAGGTATGATCACTAATTACTTACTCTTATTTTTATTAAAATCTTAGTTGCATGATTTATTAGTAATTGTTCAAGTAGTTATCCATACTATAGTCATCATCAAAATAGTATTCTCCGACTAATTTGTATTGACTACATTACCAACTCGTAATAATGATATCTTGGTTATTCGATAACCTCAATCATTATTCATCACAAAGGATTTATTGACACTTCATCTATGTCAATAAATATCCATGTGAAATTTCTTATATTATGATAAAATGGGATTTTATTATAATGTTTGAAAAGCTTCCCAAGAATTATGACTAATTCTTAAAAAGGGAACCTCGTCTAAATAGGAATAGTATTAAATCTTCAAAACCTCAAAAACACAAGTTTTAGAGCCTTAACATCAAAACACTAAGCGTTTTAGAACTCCCAAACCAAAGTTATCAAGGAATGTTTGAGCTGACTTTTGCTGTCATGCCGGATCCCTCCATTTGTACTAGCCGGATCCCAAATGAGAGGGATCCGCGGGATCCGTGCAACAGAAGACAATATAAGCTAAAGAATGATCACTGTGGATGTTCCACAATTATACTCACCTCAAAGACTCACGAACAAGAACTTAGGTACAGTTCATAGGAGCAATTTGATCATTCCTCTCAAGTTTAACAATCACTTGTGTAAGTACAATCTTCACTATATTGTTAATTTAATTCCTTGATTTCTAAGATTACAATTTCTTCATCTTTAAGAGTTGGGTTCAAATGGGTTTATCATAATTTGTCACCACATTGTTTTCTAAGATAATCTAAATCAAAGAATTAACATTGTTAATACAAATTAAACACATTTCTTGAGCTCAACAAAGATGATGAGAGCAAAATTGTGATCAAACCCTCTAGGTTACTATTCACAATTAACACCACATTGTGGATGTATTGTTTAGGAACATCATGCCAAGCAACAAGTAACAAGATTACCAAGACACAGCTCACTACATAGCCATGTACCATAGGAAAAATGGATTAAGTCCGGACGATAGGAAAGCCTTTAAGTTGCTTGAAAGGAGACTCTTTCATGAAGGTAGAGTTGTTGATCCATCATTTCTTGCAAATACCAACATAAGGGAAGTATTTGGAACTATTGGGTTTGATTGTCTATTGGATATAAACGAGCAAATTTGCCCGGTCTTTGTGCTTGAGTTCTACAAGACTATGGGTATAATTAGAAATGATGATGGGTCCATCTCAATTGAATTCACCATAAATGGACATGAGTACACTCTTTCACTTGAGGAGTTTGGAAGAATAATAGGGGTTCCATATGATGGTGTTTGCATGTATTCTAATGAGTGGTCGTTGGAGGAGCTACACTCTATGGTTGATCATCACGACATTTATCACGCAACAATCCCGGAAGCAACCACGGTAAGGGACACCGTGTTTATGCCAAGAGTATCTCCATCAAGGGTTACTAGGAAGTCGAAAGTGATCTATAGGGATCCTTTTCAAATGGAGCTCTCGGAGATGTACGGGTTGTATAGAAAATGGGAAGATGTGATAAGGGAAAATGTGGTGTGTCTAGTAGGAAACAAGGATCACCCCAACGCATGTTTAAGCTGCATGATCTATTGTCTAGTGACCAAGACTCGCTTCAACATTGCCTACTACATGGTCAAGAGAATGGCAAGTGTAAGAAGCATGGACAAGATGGTGCTCCCGTATGCAATGCTCCTAACTCGTCTTGCTAAATTCATCTTTGCATTAGACCCTTCCCCACAAACACATGACCATAGCTTTTGCAACAAGGTTATGGTACCATTGACCGAGGTAAGAACCACGAGGTTTATGGTAGATGGCAAGAGGCCTCACCCACCCACGGATTCCTCGAAAGAAAGGGAGAGACCAAGAGAAGGTGAAGGAAGTAGCAACCCACTCGGAAATACCGAACTCGACCCCTTGGAGTATATCAACCAATTGCCGGATGTTCCTGGTGGATCACCTGAATGGCAACAAACCAAGGGAATCTTCAAGTGCTTTGCCAACTTCTTGAAGAAAAAGAGGTAGAGTGGAGGATGGGTGAAGATGAGATGGAGAGGAGAAGAAAGGTAAGGTCTTAGGACCCAAGTGTATGGTGAACAATTTCAAACAATGGTTTGTAACGCTTTAAACTATGCTTGTAGTATGTAGGTATCACCATATCTTGGCACTAAACAATCCTAACTTAGGTATTTGGAAAATGAGATTTTACGACCCCTTAAGTGGTCGTCGTCACTGATGAGTGTCTAAATACTCATCATTTTTACATAATCTAAACTGCAAAATCATCTGAAAACACTCAGAAACACATCAAAATGATCAAAATATCACAAATCAGTGTTTTATGTGTTTTAAATGCAAAAATATCAAAATCAAATGAAAAATGTATAAAGTTTGCAAAATTGGCAGTTTTAGTCCCCCAAGTTTTAAAAGTTGTCAAATCTAGTCCCTGGAATTCAAAAATGTGGAAATTTATCATTCAAGGTCCCTGAAGTATTCTAAGTTGTTTAAAATGATCCTTGAATGATTCTTTGGTCAATTGGCAAGAAAAGTCCCTAAACTTTGGAAAATTGCAAAATTAGTCCTTGGGCCTTTTAAAATGGGTTTTATGCAAAAAGGGCCCTTGTTCTATCAAAGTTTGTCAAAATTTGTTAGGAATTAGAAATTCCCGGTATTAAAGAGTCGGTCACCTCAAGTATATGTAATCGTTAGAAAGCTCGTAGTCGTAGTTCTTTTAAGTTAAGTAGTAATTTAGTTAAGTAACACCGTGGAGGACGGACGGGTCTTTACCCACTGTATGCCTGATCCACAGCCCAAAGTGTGGCGAATTGTGTAAGACTATAAATACTCTCTACCTCCCAAGGTAGAGAGTTGGAGCTCATAATAATATCTTTCACTTTCTCTCACTAAGTTCCCTAAATCTCTAACTTTCTCTCTCTAGAATTCCATCTTATACGCCACCTTGTGTTATGGTTTGATGTGTATGTGAAAAGTTATATCTTACAATTGGTATCAAGAGCCATGGTTAGATCATATCTTGCACATCTTTGGATTTATAGTGGTTTTTAGGTGGTTTTTGAGTTTGAAAAAGTTTAGTGGTTTTTGCATCATTTGGTTGATCTCTAGTGTTAAAGTTTGAATTTTGTTGGTACTTTTGTGTTTGGAATCATCATAAGTGTTTAGGTTTTCATTTGGTAAGCTTGAATCATCTTGGTTGGGTTGTTTTTGGATTGAAATGTGATGTTTATTTGGTTTTTCATGGTAGCGAGTTAGTTCACGGATTACATTTCTTCATAGCGACTTGCTTCTTTATTTTGTAGCGACTTACAGTGTTAAAAGCTAGCGAGTTAGAGCTAGCGAGTTAAAGGACAAGTAGTGGACTCTCCACTACGGGTAGCGACTTGTGGTAGCGAATTAGTTAGTAGCGAGTTGCTCTTTAGCGACTTGTGTCTCTAGCGACTTGCGTAGCGAATTACTGCCAAAATTTGGTTAGCGACTTGGTCTGTAGCGAGTTACTACTTAGCGACTTGTTTTTCTGTTAGCGACTTGGGATTCTAGCGACTTGGGTGTCTAGCGAATTAATTGGTAGCGACTTATTGAATTTGTTTCTAGCGACTTAGAGCTTTATCATCTAGCGACTTGAGTGATTGTTTACGGTTTTCTCTTGATTTAGTAAAATCCCGTGAAAGAATCTATTTCCCGGTTTAATCATTGAGTTATAAAATCCCGTATAATCTGATAACATGTCCACCAACGTCCCTACTGTCATCTCCACTGTTGCCGAGGATGTACAAGCAGCTGGATCAGATACTCGTCCACCCATGCTTGACAGAACTGACTACGATTCTTGGGCTCAACGAATCAGATTGTATTGCCTTGGAAAGGAAAATGGTGTCAATATTCTCAAATCCATTGATGAAGGACCATATCGAGTTGAAACGACTAGAGACATACTTGATACTAATGAAGATGGTACTCCCATTTACGGAATGGACATACCTAAGATGTATGATGAGCTTGATAATAAGGAGAAAAAGAGATTTGATGCAGATATCAGGGCTTCAAACATTGTTCTACAAGGTCTTCCTAAAGATATCTACAAGCTGATCAATCATAACACTGAAGCAAAGGCAGTTTGGGATAATGTCAAGATGCTTCTCTCAGGTTCAGAACTAACTATGGAAGACAGAGAATCCCAACTCTATGACGAATTTGAGCACTTCAAGATGAAACCCGATGAGAGTGTTTATGAGTACTATGTGAGATTTCATAAGCTAGTTAATGACATGAGGAACATCAGAATGACTATGCCTAACATTCAGTTGAATTCAAAATTTGTGAACAACATGAATCCCGAATGGCACAAGTTTGTTACCGCTGTGAAGCTTACTAAAGGATTGAAGAACACAAACTATGAGCAACTCTATGCCTTCCTCCTTCAGAATGAGAGACATGCCATGTTTGAAAAATTGATTCTCAATCAGTTCAAAACCAACCAGGGAGAGACAAGTTCGTCTAATGACTCAACAACTTTCTACTCAAACATTGGAATCACAACCAAAGCATCACAAGTCATTCCCTTGGGTAACGGTAATCACAAACTCATTCCTGATCCTATGTTCAAACAAGCTGATGCTGATGCACGCGTGGATAACATCGTTAATCAACTAGCTCTACTCATTAGTCAAAACATGAATTCTCTCCCACAAACCAACAACAACCTACGAACTGCATCTAACCCACATAATCAAGCCACTGTTAAAGATGGAAGGATCGTGGTGCAACCAGTTCAGGAAAGACAGTATGATCAGGGGAGAGGTGGAGCTGGGAGAGGTTATGTTGGAAACCAGAATCGAGGAAGAAATGGTAACCAAGGTCAACCTAAGCCAATCAAATGCTACAACTGTGGTGGTGAAGGTCACATTGCAAGGAACTGCACATCTCCAAAGCGTCCTCAGAATGCTGATTACTTCAGAGATAAGATGTTACTGGCACAAGCTCAGGACAATGGTGCTGCGTTGGATGAAGAGGAATTGTTGTTTCTTGCTGAGGGTAATGCCAAGACCTATGATGCAGATGTGGATGAGCAGCCTATTCAGGAGATAGGTCATAATCATCAGAACGCCTTTCAAGTTGCTGACTGTGATGCATACGACTCTGATGTAGATGATGGACCTACTGCACACACAATCTTTATGGCTAGCATCTCTCCAATGGTTTCTCCCAAGATCTCTTCTTCACCACTAGCTGGCCCATCCAAGGACAAACTCATCTCTGAGGTATTAAAGCTATACGATGATGCTGATGTGCAACAGATGCATGACAAAGTACAACCGACTGAAACTTTTGAATCAAATGTTGGAAATATAGGTAATATCAATATTGTCCCATACGATCAATACGTGAAACAAAGTGAAAGTGAAGTTGTACCAAGTGATGCATCTTCTGCAGTCAACAATGACTATGTCTTTGATGAATACACTGCATGTGCTCCTAATGATTCCATAATTTCTGAACTAAATGCCTATAAGGAACGTGTTGCTATTTATGAACAAAGGGCAAAATTTGAGTTGACCACTCGTGAGCAGGAAATGGATGTCCAAGTGAGTACAATTATTAGAAAAAGTAAGTTTAGAGAAGAAGTATTGAAACAAGAATTAAATTCCCTGCAAGAAAAATTTTCTAAAATAGCTAAGCAAAAACAAGAACTTCAAGAAAATGTGAAAATGCTTAAGCAAGAATTTAATGCAAAGGAATCAAAACTCTTGAGAGATTTTTCTAATCTGAAAACGTTGAAAAACAAACTTGAAAACAAGTTGTATTTACAAGGAAACACCATTCAGACTGCTCACATGATCACTAAGCATAGAGTTCTAAGCGATAAGCATAGCGTTCCCCTTGTAGAGGAACCAAATCCAGAGGTAATTAAAAAGGCTAGAAATGCTCATAAGGTAATTTATGATGGTAATGAAGTTCTTAAGCCTAGGCAGAAACCTAGTTGCGTTGAGTGCACTGAGGAAGATAAGATTTTAAATGAAATCACTAGGGAAAAGATGAATAAGAAGCAAGATGATCCCAAATGCAAAGAGAAAAACATAATCTTCTCTCCTCATGATTACAAGAAGGAAAACTGGATTGCCTTGAACAAGTTTAAGCCTCAGACTTTGTTGACTCCCGAACAAGTCTTCTGGAAAATGGATTTAGATAAGCAGAAAGCTGAAAATATTGTAGAAACAAACCCTCCCCTTCGGAAAATGCCTAGAGCAACTGTGTATCCTCCTAATACACCTATGCATCTTGTACCTAGAACAATTGCCACTAAAAGCAAGACATTAATTAGCCAATACGTTATATTCCAACTATTTGTTGATTTTGAGAAAACTTGCAAGAAAAGGATCACTCCCACTGGTATAACTGAAGGTGAAAGAGGTTTTGAACAAATGAAAGAATGTTATTTAACTGAGGTCATGCCCTTCTTTAAACTTCTAAAAGATCACTTTGAGAGTCTTAAAAAAGGGGTAGAAGCTGATATTAAAGGTATGGAAAAGGAATTTGATGCAATGGTTGCTGAAGTTAGTGATTATGAGCGTGCACTAAAATATAATGAGATTGAGAGAAAGAACTTGCATACATTAAATGAGAATCTTATTACTGAATGTGTTGCTCAAGATGTGTTTTTCACTGCTTCAAATTGCTCTATTAATGCTTCCAAATTTCATGAATTATCTGTGGCCCTGAAAGTCTCCCATGATCGTGTCATTGAGCTTGAAAAAACTAATTCTAAACTAAATGAGAAAATTGAACTGGATGATCATGACAACTTGGTTAAACATTTTTCTAAACTAGAAGTTGAGTATTTTAATCTACAACTAAAATATCAACATCTCAAAGAAAATGTCAAAACTTCAAATATCAAGATATCTTCAGATGCTCCAGAGTTTGATGCAGTTTTTCAAATTAACAAACGAGATGAACAGATTCAAGCTCAGTGTAACACGATCAGAAAGCTGAAAGCCCAAATCTCTCAATTAAAGGGTCAAACGAACAATATGACAGGATCCCAAATGCCTCCTTCTTTAGATTCTCAGAATTCTCAAACGTTTCATCTTCAAAACCTAGTAAATGCTTTACAAAAGGAAAACAAAAGTTTTCTAGAAGAGAATGAAAAGGTTAAACGTCATTTCAATGAGTTGTTTGAATCAATTAAAGTCACTCTTAACAAAAACAACGAACAAATAACTTCATTGCAAAAGGAAATTGAGAATCTGAAGAGTCAGGTAAAAGGGAAAATGCCAATGATCAATGAGGAGAATGCTGTATCTAAGGTTCACTCTGGCAATAAATCTGCTTTATCTGTGACATATGTCCCCCCTCACCTAAGGAACAACAAACTTGCCATTCAAACATATTTCTCATCCCTCAAGGATTGCTTAGAATGCCTGCGTGAGATTGTTGAAGAGGATAAGCTAGAGAAACCTCATGATAATGCAATTGGACATGCATGCTTATATGCCAAACGATCTCAAGAAATCTTAGAATGCTTGATCACCATATGCCCAAAGACATTAGGTGAGAGAGTTAACCCTTTGATTCCATGCTCAATGCCTAAGGCCAAATATGAGATGCACTCGATTCCCAATGTTTTGAATGAGAGTCGTAGTGTACCCTTGAGTAGTTCAGATTTTAGATCTGTCAATGCTAGGAAAGTGAACTCTAATGTGCCTTCTAGGAGTACCAATCTCAGTACATCTAGCTTTATGAAAGTGAACCGTAGTGCACCTGCATGTAGTTCAGATCCCAGCACATCTAAACAGGTGGTGCAAAGAGTAGTAAAACAAACTAATGTTCCCATTCCCTCTACAGGAGTAATCAGTGACATTAAAGGGAGCAGGTCAAAGTCTCAAGACAATACAAGGAATGATAGGACCTCTCAAGCTAAGAATGTGCACTGGAAGAAAGTAGAAGAACAATCTAGGAACCTTAAGTTTGAATCGAATAAAACGAATCGTGTTGATTCTAGTATTAGCCATAAGCGTACTGTAATTAATTCGAATTCTGATACTATTTGCAAACCTTGTACTGATGATTGCTTGAATTCTGTTTCTAATCGTGGATGTGATGTCAATGCTTTGCCTAATGATGTTAATTGTCCAGTTAATATTGTTAATGCTATAATTCATGCTAAAAAGGCTAAAAGGCAAAAGCGAAAGAAAGTTAGAAAACAATGGAAACCCACAGGAAGAACATTCAGCAGAATAGGTTCTTATTGGATACCTGTTGGTCATAAGACCAATCAGATAATGCCCACTAGAAAATGGATGCCTACTGGTAGAACTATTCCCTTAAGAAGTGGTCACACTGTAAACAGGACTAATACAGACACTAGTATTGCATCTACTCATAATGATTCCATTACCTCATTGTCTGATATGAATGCTTCTATTTCTGATGTGGGTGTTCCAACTGTTGCTACTAACCAAATGGAACCCATTCTTGCATGGGGATCCCAATTATCCAGTTATCCATTCTTGTCTGTGTTCAACTGCAGATCGTTCATATCGTTCTGTGGTACCTGGACTCAGGCTGTTCCAAGCATATGACTGGAGACCGGTCACGGCTCATGAACTTCGTGAGCAAATTCATCGGGACTGTTAGATTTGGTAATGATCATTTCGGTGCTATTATGGGTTATGGAGATTATGTTGTTGGTGATAGTGTCATCTCCAGAGTGTATTATGTGGAAGGTTTAGGACATAATCTGTTCTCTGTGGGTCAATTCTGTGACTCTGATCTAGAAGTAGCCTTCAGAAAACATACCTGCTTTGTTAGAGATCTTAATGGTAAGGAACTGTTGAAAGGAACTCGTGGCTCAAACCTTTACACTATCTCTATCGATGACATGATGAGAGCTTCACCAATCTGCTTGTTATCAAAGGCTTCAAAAACAAAGTCTTGGTTATGGCATCGTCGTCTCAATCACTTGAACTTCGGCACCATCAACGATCTTTCCAGAAAGGACTTAGTTGTAGGTTTACCTAGACTAAAGTATGAAAAGGATCATCTTTGTTCAGCATGTCAATTGGGAAAAAGCAAGAAGTGTGCCCATAAACCCAAAACTACTAACTCTGTCACAGAAGTTCTTCATATGATTCATATGGATTTATGTGGACCAATGAGGGTGCAGAATATCTTTGGGAAGAAATATGTGTTAGTTGTGGTTGATGATTATTCTAGATTCACCTGGGTCAAGTTCTTAAGGACAAAGGATGAAACTCCTGACATCATCATCAAACTCATCAAACAACTGCAGGTTAGACTAAACAAAACTGTCAGAATTATCAGAACAGACAATGGAACTGAGTTTGTCAACAAACAACTTAGTGAATTCTATGAAAGCGCTGGAATCAGCCATCAAAGAAGTGTTCCACGAACCCCTCAACAGAACGGTGTAGTTGAAAGACGAAATCGTACTCTTGTTGAAGCTGCTAGAACAATGCTGATCTACTCAAAGGTTCCAATGTTTCTCTGGGCTGAGGCAATTGCCACTGCATGCTACACACAAAATCGTTCCCTGATTCACACCATTCATGGAAAAACTCCATATGAACTTGTCCACAACAGAAAACCTAATCTATCTTTCCTTCGTGTGTTTGGTGCCTTGTGCTATCCAACTAATGAGGGTCAAGACTTGGGCAAACTTAGAGCTAAAGCTGACATTGGATTATTTGTAGGATATGCACCAAACAAAAAGGGATACCGGATCTACAACAAAAGAACCCGAAATATCATGGAAACAATACACGTTACGTTTGATGAGCTGACCGGTCAAATGGCTCCTGGACACTCCAGCTCAGGACCCGCACTTCAAAACAGTCCTATTGGTTCATCCCTTGTTCCAAACTCCTCTCAAGAAACGCCATATGTACCTCCATCTGAAGATGATGTAAAGAAATTGTTTGATCCAATGTTTGATGAACTGTATGAGTCTACTACTAATGAGGTGCTGATCCCTACAACAGAGGATGCTCATATTCCAGTGAATGAAGTCAATCCTTCAGTCTCAATATCTTTAAGCCAAGAAGCACCTGCTGCTGATCCTTCAGTCTCATCAACAAATCATCATTCTTCAAATGTACATCATGGAAATGTTTCTGACATCAATAATGAAGTTAATCCCTTTGCGACTCCTGAAGATGCTCCATTTGAAAACATATTTGCTACTCCTGAATCATCATCAGAACCATCTTCTTCAGAAGACATCGACTCAGCTACTTCAGTCACTCAACAAATGCCACATGAACACCTCAGAAAATGGACTCACGATCATCCATTAGACAACATCATTGGTAATCCCTCTCGCCCTGTATCAACTCGGAAGCAACTCGCAACCGATGCCTTATGGTGCTTCTTCAACTCCGTACTATCTAAGATCGAACCAAAAGATGTTAAAACTGCTATGAATGAAGATAGCTGGTTCAATGCTATGCAAGATGAAATTCATGAGTTTGATCGTCTTGATGTATGGGAGTTAGTACCTGCTCCGGACTGTGCTATGATTATAGCTCTAAAATGGATCTTCAAAGTAAAACTTGATGAGCATGGTGATGTGTTGAAGAACAAGGCTCGATTAGTTGCTAAAGGATATCGTCAAGAGGAGGGTATAGACTTTGAAGAATCTTTTGCTCCAGTTGCTCGAATCGAGGCAATCAGAATCTTTTTGGCTAATGCTGCTAGTAAGAACATGGTGGTATATCAGATGGATGTAAAGACGGCATTTCTGAACGGAGATCTTAAGGAAGTTGTCTACGTAAGCCAACCCGAAGGATTCGTGAACCAAGAGCATCCTACTCACGTTTATCGTCTGAAGAAGGCTCTTTACGGTTTAAAGCAAGCTCCAAGGGCATGGTATGATACACTATCAAAATTTCTTCTATCAACCGGATTCATCAAAGGAGCAGTTGATCCTACATTGTTCACCAGGAAGTCAGGCAAACATTTGATTCATGTTCAAATTTATGTTGATGATATTATTTTTGCCTCGACTGACCCAATGGAATGTGATCGTTTTTCAAATGAAATGAGTTCAAAGTTTCAAATGTCAATGATGGGACAAATGTCATTTTTCTTGGGATTACAAATTTCTCAAAGTCCCGGAGGCATTTTCATAAATCAATCTAAATATGCAACAGAGATTTTAAAGAAATTTGGATTTGATTCAAGTGACCCTGTTGACACCCCCATGATTGACTGAACCAAACTAGATGAGGACCTCTCAGGGATCATGATTGACCAAACTAAGTATCGAAGTATGATTGGATCCCTGATGTATCTCACTGCTAGTAGACCAGACATTTTGTTCTCTGTGTGCATGTGTGCTAGATACCAGGCTAAGCCTACCAAAAGGCACCTTGAAGCAGTTAAACGGGTCTTTCGGTATCTCCAAGGAACCATCAATATGGGACTATGGTACCCGAAAGACACCGGTATGTCACTAACGGCCTATGCAGATGCTGATCATGCAGGTTGTCAAGATACACGTCGAAGTACGTCAGGAGGTGCTCAGTTTTTGGGTGATAAGCTTGTGAGCTGGTCTTCAAAGAAGCAAATGAGTACTTCTATTTCCTCTACAGAGGCTGAATACATAGCCATGTCATCTTGTTGTGCTCAAATCTTATGGATGAGATCTCAATTATCTGACTATGGCTTTGAATTCAACAAAATCCCTCTGTACTGTGATAATAAAAGTGCTATTGCTCTCTCATGCAACAACGTTCAACACTCAAGAGCAAAGCATATCGACATTCGACATCATTTCATCAGGGAACAAGTGGAAAAAGGTGTAGTGGAACTATATTTTGTGAGGTCTGAATATCAGTTAGCGGACATCTTCACCAAAGCTCTTCCAAGAGAACGTTTTGAGTTTATTCTTCCACGTCTTGGTTTGAAAAGCCTTCAACCAGAAACTCTCAAACGTCTTCAGGAGGAAGACGAGGAGTAAAGGTCTATCTTCATCTATCTCTTGTATATATCTATTCGAAAATCAAAATACAAAATTATAAAACTTTCAAAATCCATAAAAATCTGAAAAAGTCGAAAAATCTTCAAAAAATATTGTCATTTTTGTCATGTTTCTTTCCGGTTCGATTATATCTACGGTCTTTGAGCTGTCATTCAAAGAATGACACGGGATTTTAGATGTTGTTCGAATTTAAAAAAAAAAAAAAAAAAAAAAAATTATTTTTTGGGAGAAAGAGAAAATGGTTTATTGTCATTTTCAGGCAATAACCCGGTTTTAAAAGAAAGAACAGAGCCATGTTTTAACATGTTTTCAAATCCTATGCTCTGATTCTATAAACTCCTATCTGCTGAAAACTAAATGCTTTGAAAAATAACTCAATCTCTATTTTTGATAATCATCAGGACTTATTTGTCAAAATCTCTATCTCTCAATCAACAACCTACGTCATTGATTGAGGGGGAGAATGATTTCAATTAAATTAAAAAGTTATTTGGCATTAAATTGTTTTCAAAAGATATACATGCATGTTTTATAAATGGAGTTTAAAGTCTTATAATCCGATCCTTATCAGTTCAAACGCTTTCACAATCATGTCACAATTCTCCTTAAAAGCTTTCAAAATCAATTTAAATCTATACGAGATCACAAATCTCAAATGATTTGATAATTGTGATCGGGGGAGAATGTGTGATTTAAATTGGATTTAAACTGATAATTCGGCAAATGGTGTTATATGAATGTACATGCTGTTCCTCCCACATGTGACAAACGATTTCAAATTTTTCATGCACATGTTGAGGGGGAGCATCTATCTTAAACCTTTGATTTGAAACGTGATCATTCATTCCAATGTGCAGGTTCCCTCTAGTATGTGCAAAACTCTTTTCAAACCTCGAGGCACATATTGAGGGGGAGCAAATTCATGGAAACCTCATCCTTCCCGGAAATGCTATACCCACTTGATCTGTTGAGGGAAGTGATGTTGATATCTTTTAGAAAATGGTAATCAAAAGAAGTTAATTCTTTCTCTTGCCTCCGTGTGCAAAACATTTTCAAATACTTGATGCACATGTTGAGGGGGAGTTCTCGTTCTAAAAATATCAAAAACAATTCAGGTACAAAAAGCTTTGATAATATATCACAAGTATCTGAATTGATTTTCAAATGGTTTTCAATTGGATCCAATGGCAGATGAACAATACCAAATTGACCTACCAACTTTACTTTATGTACGGTGATACAAGGATGATAAGGTTAGGCATTGGTTCCCATGATCCGCCAGAACCGGAGGGATCTACCCAGGGACAATCCACTAGTTAATGTAGAAGTCCTTAGGTATGATGATAAAAGGAGAAAAATGAGATAAGGGAAGAGTGCGGACTAAGTCTGAGCTAGTACTGGAATAAACCCAACAAGGTTCTAGCTATGAAGTCTCGGTAAGCACTGAAGGGGTTGAAGAATTAAAAAGAATTGAATGAGAAAAGGGTGAAAACAAATAGCCCTCCATTTATTCAACCTTAGGGCAGAAACCGGGTTCAATTCATATGCTACTGATGGTAACATCGGTATTGAAGACAAGACGTCATGGACCCAGTGACGCACTGCACTTCAACTTTCCAAACCACTCAAGTTCCTCTTAAAAGGACTTGTTTCATTCTCACGGGGAACCGACATTATCTATCGACTTTCTCTTAGAGATGGTTGATATTGAAGAAGGAGACCCTCTCCCTAGTCTCCGTTATAGGATCCAAATATGCACAAATTGAGTCTAGAGCCACGAGATCATCAATAAATCTCATTAGGACACTTTCAATGAAGACTCTCTGTTTCACACAATGTGGAAAGAGAGATTATATCTTGAGTCCTACGCATTATCCTTGTGGTATTGCCAGAACATCTGAGTGATGTGTTTACACATTCACAATGAAGATGGAAAGCCTTCTGGAGCCAACATCAAACAAGCTCCTGGTAGGTGGCATGTGAGATCTATCATATAGATCAACCATGTGACAACTGAACAGAAACAATGGGGCGATTCAATTTCTTGAATCAATCCTGGTTCAGGTTAGGGATTGACGGATACCTTTGAAAAAACCAGTCTTTGTGCTTAAAAACTCTTTTCTTTAGCACATCGACTGTGTACTCATTTTTCAAACCAAAAGGTATTTTTATGATTGATAATTGATTTTCAATAAAACCTTCGTTGTATTGCAAAAACAATTTCTATTGAGCAATACACGATTGTTTTTCAAATCTCTTTTCATCAATCAGTGGACTTAAAATTCGCTGGTTCACTCACTCCGTGCTGTCTTCTTTGAGATGTTCCGGTTTGAGAACAGCTAGAACAGCTGCGAAACCCTGTCAAGGAGATTCTTAGGAATCCTACCTGATCACAGGCAGTACTTGTACTGATCAACGGGGAACCGTGGGCCGTGTACCTCAATTCATCGAAAGTGATCAAAGACACTTTCGTGCGATTTGTTGCTAACTGTTGTATGCAGGTACGCCCGACGTTTGCAGCTGATCAGAATGAAGCAGTCAATCCATAGCCGCATGCTCACTTAACACATTCATCTCAAAAGAAATCATGATTAGTGCATCAATGACTCTGATATTTTCACTCCATGCTTCTGCTACGCTGCTGCCAATATCATGATTCAACAAAAGCTTCCGCTACTCTGATGAGAAGAAATCATGATCCAAAATGTGAGCATGTCGGTCCCAAAGTCACAACACCACAATGGATGTCTCAGAGATTGTTGATAGCTGATGATCTCAAATGATGGCTCAAAATTATCATCACATGGATCAGTAAAAGACCTCCACTTGGAACAATCATACATGCAATGTGAAGAATCAATGACTACGAGTTTAAGTGCAAAGAACTACATCAAGAATGCAAGATCAAGTGCTAATGTAATATCTATTTGTATTCTATGTATTTTTTGGTACGTGATTGAGGTGACCTCACTTAGGGGGAGATTGTTAGGAATTAGAAATTCCCGGTATTAAAGAGTCGGTCACCTCAAGTATATGTAATCGTTAGAAAGCTCGTAGTCGTAGTTCTTTTAAGTTATGTAGTAATTTAGTTAAGTAACACCGTGGAGGACGGACGGGTCTTTACCCACTGTATGCCTGATCCACAGCCCAAAGTGTGGCGAATTGTGTAAGACTATAAATACTCTCTACCTCCCAAGGTAGAGAGTTGGAGCTCATAATAATATCTTTCACTTTCTCTCACTAAGTTCCCTAAATCTCTAACTTTCTCTCTCTAGAATTCCATCTTATACGCCACCTTGTGTTATGGTTTGATGTGTATGTGAAAAGTTATATCTTACAAAATTTGTCCTTGTTATAAGTTTGGAAAAATGGCACTTTCAGTCCTTGAAGTTTGGTCAAATTACAATTTTAGTCCTTGTTGTTACTTCTTAAACCAAACGGATCCACATTTATCAAAAGCCCAAAATCCAAGCCCAATCCAGTTTGACCTTTGACCCTTGCACCTTGACCCCCAGTCCACAACTCTTTTTGACCCTGGCCAAACCAATTGTGACCCCTTTTGATTATTAATACACCCCGGTCAACCAAAGTCAAAACCCACTCACCCCGCGCAAATACCAGATGCACTGTTCACTCCCTCTTCCCCACCAGATATTCAAAAACCAGAGTGGTTTTCCAACTTTTTCAACATGCCCTCCCATACCATGTCCCCTTCACCTCCTCTACACTCCAAAAACTCTTAATTGGCTAAACCAAATTCATTAAATGATTAAACCTGCTAAATGGAAAAATGGCGCCAAAATCACAAATGGACGGATATGATGATTCTAGCCAATCCAATGGCTCAAATGTGGTGGGAAAGTTTCAGAGGTCAAAGAGGATTGCTGAAAAGTCTATAAAGTGGAGAGTGATGCATTGTAAAATATCTATCTAGTGTAATATTTATTTTTCATGTCGTTTTAGTTTAATTGTCAATTTCAGTTTATGTTTTAAGCTTAAAAACTTTGTATTTCAAGTTATTATGTTATAACAAAGCTTTTGTGAACCTTTAATTCAAGTGTCAAGTTAAATTTCAGTTTATGTAAATTTTCATGATTAAGCAAAATCTCATGTTGAATCAAATGATGTTTTCAGTTGTTTGTATGGACTAGAATAAGTCACTTAAGCTCCTAGAAAGCTTAAGCAAGCTTTTAGAAACTCTAAAATTCAGTTTAGAAGAAAAAACAGAAAATTCACCAAAAATCCAAATAATTAGTGAAAAATAAAAAAGGGTTCCATGGAAGTGTTCACAGCTGGAGCAGGGTATATAGTGGATGGCCTTGGGTTAGTAGCTTATTGGTAAGCTTATAGGGGTGTTAGTTGGTCTTGGTTCTCAGTTCCAAGCTTGGAAGCATTTGTAAGCTTTTTGATAAATTTGGTATTTTACTATTGTAGTGGTTAATTATCTTATATTTCTGTTTCTTTGTGATATCTAGTCATAATTTAGTGTGTTTAAGCTTTAAAATCAGTAGCTTGTTCTTCTCAATTTGTAGTTTACAAAAACTTGGTTTTAACAGTTGAAATGGAATAATCATCATTTCTGAGTTTGATGTTGTTTTGATTGTTGTTTTAGGCTTCATTAGTCATAATAAGTGATTATTAAAGGTCTGCAATCAAGCTTATGGTTTCTAATTGTGATTTGGTTTGAAAAACTTCATAACAGTTAACATAAAGGGGTGTTTGGTTTTTTGTGTACAAAGGTTCTTTGATCATTAGACTTGTTGGAAATCTGTTTACTTGGTCATAATATCTCAAAGAAGTCATAAAATAAAGTCCTTGTTAGCAAAAAGTCAAAATTTCAAGTATTCATATCTAGGTGTTTACTGTTGGAGTTTTTAAGATCAAGGATCTTGATTTTGTGTTTGAAAGTTGTTAATCTTGCTCTAATCAGTCTTAGTTCACTTTAAAACAACATATCAAGTACTTAAGATCAGATCAAAAGTCACTTTGGTCAACTTTGTAGTTTTTCTCAAAAAGTCAAAATTTCATAAGGTCACTTTTGAATAAAATTTGGAATTTCACTGAGTGCTTATTAGTAAGATTCAGTTTATAAGGTTTTGGATTTTTAAATTCTAGTTGCTTAAGAAAAATACAAAAATGATAGTTCTTGGTTTCTCAGTCTTTTAAGTGCTTATTCAACAGCTTTTCTTGGGGTACTTGTCTGCATATCTGTCCTGTGCACAGAAATTGTGCTCATTTTAATAAGCTTGCAGTGAGCTTGTTAGTGCTTCAAATTTTGTGTTCTCTGGTTCCTTGGAAAGCCAACCTGGTCCTCTTGAGTTGTCAAGCTCAAGATTTCACTTTTGAGCTTGTTAGCTAGGGCTGCACTAAGCTTATAGTTTGTCCCATTTTCTGTTTTTCACCACAACAGTCAAAGAGCTTATTGGCTTATTAGAGCTTTTTAGTTTAATTGTTTGTATCTTTTAGCTTCAAGATAGTTGCTCTAGCCTATTTTCATCTTAATCTAGCTTCTGTCTCAAGTTGTTAGCTTGTTTGAGCTTATTTCACCAATTAAGCTAAAAAGCAACACTGTTGGATTTTTAAGTAATCAAAACAGCTTATTGGTGGTTTATAAATTTTTTGTCTTTGTTAAAGTTTCATATTATTAGTATATAAGTAGTTTTCAAAAAATAAAAATCACAAAAACATCAATATAAAAATAGTGATAGCGTTTATTTAAGATTTTTTAGCTTTTTGATTTTTCTTTTCAACTTTTTAATAAGCAAATCTTGTTTTTATAGTTTTCTTAGGTTTCTGTCATCATATAGGATTTTTAGAAAAAGTTTCAGATTTTTCTCTATCTTTTTAGTATTTATTATAATTTTAAATAGTTAAAAATAGTAATTAATTAGTAATAAATAATTAAAAAGTCTAAAATATATATTTTCTGTTTTAAAATTAGTTTTATCATATTTTAGATTTTTCAAAGTCAAAATTTTATTTTTCCAAGTTTATTTTCTATTTTCTAGTATTTAAGTGTATTTTAAATAATAATTAATTAGTAATAATTAAATAAAAAGTGTGAAAAATATATTTTTAGTTTTAAAATTAGTTTTATAGTATTTTAGATTTTTCAGAATCATAAGTTTATTTTTCTAGCCTTATTTCCTATTTTCTTTTATTTTAGAGTATTTATTAAGTAGTTAAAATAGTTTTTAATTAATAATAATAAATTAAATAGTGTTAAAAAAAATTTTCTTTTTCTAATAATTTTATTTTATTTTTAGGATTCCAAAAATGTCATTTTTATATTTTTAGGTCTTTTACTTTTTAGTTTTCACTTTTTATTTTGTGCGTATACGTAGTTTTTAAACTTACGTTTACGTTTCTTTGATCTGATTGTTGTGCTTTCCAAATCTGTACTCCATTCCATTTCAAATCAATCAGTAGTGTAATATTTCTAATCAAAACCTTTACAGATCACTATCCTTAGTGATCATTCTATCCCCTGAGTTTGTTTTAAACACACCATTGAGTCTCCTTGGGACTTAACGACCCGGGAATTCATTGTATTCTCTGATCTTCATTGTATTTGTGTTTAAGCTGATTTAAGTCTTTTAGACTTGACTAGTTTAGCACAGATCAAATTTTGGCGCCGCTGCCGGGGAGGCTTTAGCGTGTGTTTAGCCATTTTCAGATCCATTGTTGCACATACCCACCATTTGTAAAAAGTTTTTGTAAAGTTATAAAAAAATCAAAAAATTCATTAGCACTTTTCCTAAAGTGTTAAAACACCAAAAAAAATATATAAAACAACAAAACAATCGAAACGTTTTCTATTTTGTATTCTCTTTTAAGGTGATTCTTGAAGAGATACGATTTGGTTAAACGGGACGATAACAAAAATATTGTCCAAAAGTTTTTGAACCCATTTGCACAGATCTTACCTACGTCTTTTCAGTGGTACTTAATATATACCTAAAAATCAACCACCGCAAATCAAGGCAGTGCACTACCTAACTGGGGGTGCGACCATTAATAAGTTCCCGAACATCAGATTTAAAACTTGCCTTTGTGTCACTTGTGATTTGGTGTACCTTTTTCAAAGAAGCCATTTCATTTGTGATTATTGGTTAAGTTCACTTGTGTTTTGCCTCATTTGTTTTGAAAATTGATTTTTATACATAGTGCATGCGCACTCGTTCTTCCAGTTCTACAAGTCCACTTTCAGAACTTGGAAACATTCCTCGCAGACGTAGAGGACGTTCAGCTCCTTCAGCCGTGACTGAGGAACGTCTACCACCACCACCTCCTGTCGAAATGGCAGAAGACAAACCTATGAATGAGCTTCTCCAAGCACCCATCGAGGGTTACGGAGATGCCATTGTTGTTCCAGCCATCGTGGCTGACACTTTCGAGCTCAAAACCGGGTTGCTCAATCTAGTAACCCAAAGCCAATTCTATGGTTTTGAGCGGGATGATCCTCATGCACACATTCGATGGTTTAACAAGATTGCATCTACCATCAAGTACAAGAATGTCCCACACGAAGCTATCAAGCTTCTTCTGTTCCCATTTTCTCTAGAGGGACAAGCCCGGAATTGGCTTGAGAAACAACCCCCTCGTTCTATAGAGACATGGGAAGATCTTGTCACCAAGTTTGTTAACGAGTTCTATCCTCCATCCCGAACCACAAGTCTTAAGAATGAGATAATGAAATTTTCTCAGAGATTTGATGAATCATTCGGAGAGGCATGGGATCGTTACAAAGAGTTGCTTCGCAAGTGTCCGCATCACGGTTTTACCGAGTTAATGCAAATGGATACTTTCTACAATGGTCTCAATCAGGCTAATCAAGACTCTTTGAATGCCTCCGCGGGAGGTAATTTCCTGAGCAAGACCACAAAAGAGGCCTTGCAGATCATTGAGAACAAATCTCAGGTCCGTCCTTTCAGAGCAAAGACATATCAGTCTAATGCTGGACCTTCTTCTTCTTCATCCCTCGTGAGTACATCTAGCACCGATGCTAAGATTGATAAACTCACAGACATTGTTCAGGCTTTGGTTCTTGCTAACCAAAAGAAAGTCTCCTTCACTCAGCCACCAACACATGCTGAAGTGAAGAAAGTCGAGAGTTGTGTCACTTGTGGTGGTCCTCACGCTTACTACAATTGTACTGCCACCGATGGTAGTCCTTTTGAAGCAAATGCTCTAGCCGGTAGTTCACAGCAAGGAGGTAATCAATACCGTCCTCAAAATGAACCACACTACCGTGCTAACACTAATCAAGCACCACCCGGTTTTAACCAAAATCACAACCGGAATCAGAACCAACCAAGAATGAACCAAGGTTATCAAAACCAAGGTAATTTCTATCCTGGACCCAATCAGGGTTTCCATCATCAAGGAAACCCTAATCAAAACAATTTCAATCGAGGGAATCAATTTCATGGGAATATGAATTCTAATCAAGGGAATTTTGGCTATAATCAAAACATACGGCCTCAAATTGTCCCTCCAGCTCCTCCCGTCATTACTCCTCCAGGACCATCATCTGATGAGTTACTGAAGCAGTTTATGAAATCCCAAGATGAAATGAACAGGTTGTTGGTCAGTCAGATTGCTGATCTGAAGAAGTCTTTAAATGATCGACCCTCGGGCTCAGGTACTTTACCGAGCAACACGATCGCTAACCCGAGGGGCGATGCCAAGGCGATCACAACCCGAAGTGGTGTTTCATACACTGGACCTGCTGTTCCTACTACCTCTTCTTCTTCTTCTCTTCCAAAGGTAGTGGACAGTGAACCTCCAAAACATAATGGACCTACGACTCCAATGCCACCTCCACCAGTGCCAATGAGTCAAGTTACCAAGGAAACAACGGACAAAGTGCATTATTCAAGCCCACGAAGTACCGCACACGTCCTACCTTCAGTAGTCCAACCTCAAGTGGTCCAGAAACCCAAGTCAAATCAAGGAGTTGTTTTTGAACCTCCTGTAGCTCCTGTTGAGAATCAGAAATCCAAATCTTCTATTCCTTACCCATCACGTTTGAATGAGCAAAAGCTCCGTGAGAAAGCTAGTCATCAAATGGATAAATTTTTCCAAATTTTCCAAGAGTTACACTTTGACATAAGCTTTACGGATGCTATCATGCTGATGCCCAAGTTCGCATCGACTCTCAAGCACATGTTAAGCAATAAGGAAAAGCTGTTTGAAATGGCTAAGACTCCTCTTAACGAGAACTGCTCAGCAGTTATCCTGAAGAAGCTTCCTGAAAAGCTTGGAGATCCTGGGAAATTTCTCTTACCTTGTGTATTCCCAGGGATGGTTGAATGCTTTGCCCTAGCAGATCTTGGTGCAAGCATTAATCTTATGCCATATTCAGTGTGGAAGAAACTCTCTCTTCCGGAACTTACTCCTACATGCATGACTCTCGAGCTTGCAGATCGTTCCATATCCCGTCCTCTTGGCATTGCCGAGGATGTATTTGTGAAAGTAGGAAAGTTCCATTTCCCAGCTGACTTCGTGGTTGTTGATTTTGATGCCGATCATCGGGTTCCTCTCATTGTTGGTCGAGGATTCCTGAGAACGGGCCGTGCTCTCATAGATGTATTTGAGCAGGAAATCACATTGCGTGTTGGTAATGAAGCTGTCACCTTCAACCTTGACCAAACTTCGAGGTACTCCGCAAATTATGATTCTGAATCGGTTAACCGAATAGATGTCATTGATGTTGCTTCTGACGAGTACTCTCAAGAAGTTCTTGGTTACTCTCATAATTCTGTGAGTGGGGATTCCACCACATCTTCTCAGCCTATCCTAGCCAATTCTACTCCTTCTCTCACTCCGTTTGAGGGAAGCGACTTCATCTTAGATGAGATTGAAGCATACTTGGCCAGTGATTCTGTACCTTGGGAAATTGATCACGCTCCAATTGATATTGAGGGGGACATACTTCTTATTGAGAAGTTGCTCAATGATGATCCATCATCAACCCCTCATCCTAGTGATTCAATCCCAGATGAGATTAGTCAAAATGAGATTAATCTGGAGGGAGATATTCTTCTTGAGAAATTGTCAAATCTGGACACTTCTCTTCCTCTCCCTCCCATCAAGCTTCATAATAAGGAAGTCAAGTCAGTTGAGAAAACTGAAGAATTTCCTGAGGTTGAGCTTAAGGACTTACCTCCTCATCTCGAGTATGCATTCCTTGAAGGTGATGATAAATTACCCGTCATTATTGCTCGAGATTTGAGTAAAGATGAAAAAGCTGCTCTCATTAAAATCTTGAAGTCACACAAGCAAGCAATTGCTTGGAAACTCTCCGACATCAAAGGTATAAACCCTGAGTTTTGTACCCATAAAATCTTGATGGAGGATGATTTCAAACCCGCAGTTCAACATCAGAGACGAGTGAATCCAAAAATCCATGATGTTATCAAACAAGAGGTTATCAAACTTCTTGATGCAGGATTGATTTACCCGATCTCAGACAGTCCTTGGGTCAGCCCAATTCATTGTGTTCCGAAAAAGGGTGGCATTACTGTTATCACAAATGAAGATAACGAGTTAATACCAACTCGATTGGTAACGGGATGGCGTGTTTGCATCGACTATCGTAAGTTGAATGACGCCACTCGTAAAGACCATTTTCCTCTACCCTTCATGGACCAGATGCTTGAGAGATTAGCAGGGAATGAGTACTATTGCTTCCTTGATGGTTTCTCGGGTTACTTTCAGATCCCTATTGATCCACAGGATCAAGAGAAGACCACATTCACTTGCCCATACGGGACTTTTGCCTACAGACGTATGCCTTTTGGCTTATGTAATGCTCCTGGCATGTTCCAACGATGTATGATGGCCATATTCCACGACATGATCGAGGAAACAATGGAAGTGTTTATGGATGACTTCTCGGTCATTGGGGATTCTTTTCAATCATGTCTCTCCCATTTAGATAAAATGCTTCAAAGGTGTGAAGACACAAATCTTTGTCTAAACTGGGAGAAAAGTCACTTTATGGTCAAAGAAGGCATTGTCCTTGGCCATAAGATTTCAAAGAACGGGATTGAGGTAGATAGAGCAAAAGTTGATGTTATTGCTAAACTACCTCATCCTACCACCGTCAAAGGTATTAGGAGTTTTTTAGGTCATGCCGGTTTCTATCGTAGATTCATTCAAGATTTTTCCAAAATCGCCCGGCCTATGACCCATCTTCTTGAAAAGGATGCTCCTTTTATCTTCTCACCTGAGTGCATCATAGCTTTTGAAACATTGAAGAAAAAGCTTACTGAAGCACCCATTCTCGTTGCTCCCGACTGGGACTTGCCTTTTGAACTCATGTGCGATGCAAGTGATTTTGCTATCGGTGCAGTCCTAGGGCAACGAAGAAATAAACATTTTCAGCCTATTCACTACGCAAGCAAAACTATGACTGAGGCTCAAACTCATTACACCACCACAGAAAAAGAGCTATTAGCCGTGGTGTATGCTTTTGAGAAGTTTCGGCCGTATCTTATCTTGACCAAATGCGTGGTATATACGGATCACTCGGCTCTTAAATACCTCTTTGCAAAACAAGATGCAAAGCCGAGATTGCTTCGTTGGATTCTCCTCCTCCAAGAATTTGATATCATTATACGTGATAAAAAAGGAGCTGAGAATCTAGCGGTTGATCATCTGTCCAGATTAGAAAACCCTCACCAAGATGTCTTCGAGAAAAAGGATATAAATGAAACATTTCCTCTCGAGACACTCAATGCGGTTTCTTTTCGTGGAAATTCTACCACCCCATGGTTTGCTGACTTTGCAAATTACCATGCGGGTAATTTCATTGTGAAAGGAATGTCGACCCAGCAGAAGAACAAATTCTTCAAAGATGTTAAACATTATTTCTGGGACGACCCTTTCTTGTTCAAAATCTGTGCGGATCAAGTCATCCGACGGTGTGTTTATGGACAGGAAGCTATTGATATTCTCACAGCTTGCCATGCTGGACCCACCGGGGGCCATCATAGTCCAAACTACACCGCCAAAAAGGTGTTTGATTCCGGGTTCTATTGGCCCACAATCTATAAGGATGCCCACGATTATGTCAAAACCTGTGACGCTTGTCAACGTCATGGAAATATATCTCAAAGGAATGAAATGCCGCAAAATGCCATTCAAGTTTGTGAGATATTTGACATATGGGGTATTGATTTTATGGGGCCGTTTCCATCTTCTCGTGGTAACAAGTACATACTCGTGGCTGTTGACTATCTGTCAAAATGGGTTGAAGCAAAAGCTTTACCCACCAATGATGCCCGAGTAGTTGTGAAGTTTTTGAAATCTCTCTTTGCCAGGTTTGGAACTCCGAGAGCGATAATCAGTGATCGTGGTACACATTTCTGTAATGACCAATTTGAAAGAGTCATGCAAAAGTATGGTGTTACCCATCGTCTCTCTACTGCATACCACCCCCAAACAAGTGGGCAGGTAGAAGTTTCAAACCGTGGCCTTAAAAGGATCCTTGAAAGGACAGTAGGCGAAAATCGTGCATCCTGGTCGGATAAGCTTGATGACGCACTCTGGGCCTTCCGTACAGCTTACAAAACACCCATCGGGTGTACTCCGTACAAGCTAGTGTACGGAAAGGCATGTCATCTTCCGATTGAGTTAGAGCACAAGGCTTACTGGGCCTTAAAGCATGCTAACTTCGATATACAGACAGCTGGTGATCACAGAAAAGTTCAAATGAATGAACTAAATGAACTTCGTGATCAAGCTTACGAGAACTCTTTGATCTACAAACAAAAGACAAAGAAGATTCATGACTCTAAAATCAAGAACCGCGTTTTCAACGTTGGTGATCGAGTCCTTCTTTTCAATTCTAGATTGAAGATTTTCTCGGGAAAGCTTAAGTCCCGCTGGTCTGGTCCATTTACCATTACTAAGGTTTATCCTTATGGCACCATTGAGTTATCTCAGCCTGATGGTCCTAATTTTAAAGTAAATGGGCATCGATTAAAGCATTACTTTGGAGATGACATTCCCCCTGTGGTTGTCCCGGATTTACAAACATTCCCCATGAACCAATGAATGCGGGGATCGAGTCAAGCTAATGACTCGGTAATCAAAAACATTAGCATGCACCATATGGGTTTTCACCCATAATTCTGTCTTCTTATCCCCTTTCTACCACCCTAGTGTGGGGGAGTCTCCCCACACTGTTGTATATTCTCATTCTTTCTAAAAAAAAAAAAAATAAAAAAAAAAAAAATAAAAAAAAAAAAATCTCTTCTTCTAAATAAATGGCCGTAGTATTTCCCTTTTACGTTCTTTGTTTCGGCATAACCGCCGGTACTTTGAATATTGAGGGCAATATTCATTTCTAAGTGTGGGGGGGAATTCTCACGAATTTCATATATATTATCTACCCAATTCCCCCGTTTTTGGCCAAAATTTTTTTTTGGAGTAAGTGTTTTACACTTACTCAGCTTGGTTATCAGTCCGCCATGTCTGTAAGACAAAAGGATTGGCTAATCCAGGAGCAAACGGCTCTTGGTAAAGATTTCTCAAATCCGTTTATATGGCTTGCAATTTGCCCAAAATTGTATGGTTCTTCAGCTCCCCATCATCCTCAAAAGATAATGAGTTGGCTAGCCCGCAAGGTTATGGCTTGTGGTAAAGGCAGTGGAAAATCCATAATTGGTATTCAGCTCACCAAAGATAATTCTGATAATTTATCTAAGAGTTGGCTAGTCCAGAAGGGTACGGCTTCTGGTAAAGACACATCAAATCCGTTATATGGTTTATGATTTGCCAATAAATCATTTGGTTATCGTTGTACCAAGGTTCTTACTTGAATCGAAACAATTGGCTACTCCAGAAGTGATGGCTTTTGGTAAAGAGATAAAATCCATCAAGTTTTCTCAAATCATTGCTAGGGACTAGCAATATCTCAGTGTGGGGGATTGATGAGTGTCTAAATACTCATCATTTTTACATAATCTAAACTGCAAAATCATCTGAAAACACTCAGAAACACATCAAAATGATCAAAATATCACAAATCAGTGTTTTATGTGTTTTAAATGCAAAAATATCAAAATCAGATGAAAAATGTATAAAGTTTGCAAAATTGGCAGTTTTAGTCCCCCAAGTTTTAAAAGTTGTCAAATCTAGTCCCTGGAATTCAAAAATGTGGAAATTTATCATTCAAGGTCCCTGAAGTATTCTAAGTTGTTTAAAATGATCCTTGAATGATTCTTTGGTCAATTGGCAAGAAAAGTCCCTAAACTTTGGAAAATTGCAAAATTAGTCCTTGGGCCTTTTAAAATGGGTTTTATGCAAAAAGGGCCCTTGTTCTATCAAAGTTTGTCAAAATTGGTCCTTGTTATAAGTTTGGAAAAATGGCACTTTCAGTCCTTGAAGTTTGGTCAAATTACAATTTTAGTCCTTGTTGTTACTTCTTAAACCAAACGGATCCACATTTATCAAAAGCCCAAAATCCAAGCCCAATCCAGTTTGACCTTTGACCCTTGCACCTTGACCCCCAGTCCACAACTCTTTTTGACCCTGGCCAAACCAATTGTGACCCCTTTTGATTATTAATACACCCCGGTCAACCAAAGTCAAAACCCACTCACCCCGCGCAAATACCAGATGCACTGTTCACTCCCTCTTCCCCACCAGATATTCAAAAACCAGAGTGGTTTTCCAACTTTTTCAACATGCCCTCCCATACCATGTCCCCTTCACCTCCTCTACACTCCAAAAACTCTTAATTGGCTAAACCAAATTCATTAAATGATTAAACCTGCTAAATGGAAAAATGGCGCCAAAATCACAAATGGACGGATATGATGATTCTAGCCAATCCAATGGCTCAAATGTGGTGGGAAAGTTTCAGAGGTCAAAGAGGATTGCTGAAAAGTCTATAAAGTGGAGAGTGATGCATTGTAAAATATCTATCTAGTGTAATATTTATTTTTCATGTCGTTTTAGTTTAATTGTCAATTTCAGTTTATGTTTTAAGCTTAAAAACTTTGTATTTCAAGTTATTATGTTATAACAAAGCTTTTGTGAACCTTTAATTCAAGTGTCAAGTTAAATTTCAGTTTATGTAAATTTTCATGATTAAGCAAAATCTCATGTTGAATCAAATGATGTTTTCAGTTGTTTGTATGGACTAGAATAAGTCACTTAAGCTCCTAGAAAGCTTAAGCAAGCTTTTAGAAACTCTAAAATTCAGTTTAGAAGAAAAAACAGAAAATTCACCAAAAATCCAAATAATTAGTGAAAAATAAAAAAGGGTTCCATGGAAGTGTTCACAGCTGGAGCAGGGTATATAGTGGATGGCCTTGGGTTAGTAGCTTATTGGTAAGCTTATAGGGGTGTTAGTTGGTCTTGGTTCTCAGTTCCAAGCTTGGAAGCATTTGTAAGCTTTTTGATAAATTTGGTATTTTACTATTGTAGTGGTTAATTATCTTATATTTCTGTTTCTTTGTGATATCTAGTCATAATTTAGTGTGTTTAAGCTTTAAAATCAGTAGCTTGTTCTTCTCAATTTGTAGTTTACAAAAACTTGGTTTTAACAGTTGAAATGGAATAATCATCATTTCTGAGTTTGATGTTGTTTTGATTGTTGTTTTAGGCTTCATTAGTCATAATAAGTGATTATTAAAGGTCTGCAATCAAGCTTATGGTTTCTAATTGTGATTTGGTTTGAAAAACTTCATAACAGTTAACATAAAGGGGTGTTTGGTTTTTTGTGTACAAAGGTTCTTTGATCATTAGACTTGTTGGAAATCTGTTTACTTGGTCATAATATCTCAAAGAAGTCATAAAATAAAGTCCTTGTTAGCAAAAAGTCAAAATTTCAAGTATTCATATCTAGGTGTTTACTGTTGGAGTTTTTAAGATCAAGGATCTTGATTTTGTGTTTGAAAGTTGTTAATCTTGCTCTAATCAGTCTTAGTTCACTTTAAAACAACATATCAAGTACTTAAGATCAGATCAAAAGTCACTTTGGTCAACTTTGTAGTTTTTCTCAAAAAGTCAAAATTTCATAAGGTCACTTTTGAATAAAATTTGGAATTTCACTGAGTGCTTATTAGTAAGATTCAGTTTATAAGGTTTTGGATTTTTAAATTCTAGTTGCTTAAGAAAAATACAAAAATGATAGTTCTTGGTTTCTCAGTCTTTTAAGTGCTTATTCAACAGCTTTTCTTGGGGTACTTGTCTGCATATCTGTCCTGTGCACAGAAATTGTGCTCATTTTAATAAGCTTGCAGTGAGCTTGTTAGTGCTTCAAATTTTGTGTTCTCTGGTTCCTTGGAAAGCCAACCTGGTCCTCTTGAGTTGTCAAGCTCAAGATTTCACTTTTGAGCTTGTTAGCTAGGGCTGCACTAAGCTTATAGTTTGTCCCATTTTCTGTTTTTCACCACAACAGTCAAAGAGCTTATTGGCTTATTAGAGCTTTTTAGTTTAATTGTTTGTATCTTTTAGCTTCAAGATAGTTGCTCTAGCCTATTTTCATCTTAATCTAGCTTCTGTCTCAAGTTGTTAGCTTGTTTGAGCTTATTTCACCAATTAAGCTAAAAAGCAACACTGTTGGATTTTTAAGTAATCAAAACAGCTTATTGGTGGTTTATAAATTTTTTGTCTTTGTTAAAGTTTCATATTATTAGTATATAAGTAGTTTTCAAAAAATAAAAATCACAAAAACATCAATATAAAAATAGTGATAGCGTTTATTTAAGATTTTTTAGCTTTTTGATTTTTCTTTTCAACTTTTTAATAAGCAAATCTTGTTTTTATAGTTTTCTTAGGTTTCTGTCATCATATAGGATTTTTAGAAAAAGTTTCAGATTTTTCTCTATCTTTTTAGTATTTATTATAATTTTAAATAGTTAAAAATAGTAATTAATTAGTAATAAATAATTAAAAAGTCTAAAAAATATATTTTCTGTTTTAAAATTAGTTTTATCATATTTTAGATTTTTCAAAGTCAAAATTTTATTTTTCCAAGTTTATTTTCTATTTTCTAGTATTTAAGTGTATTTTAAATAATAATTAATTAGTAATAATTAAATAAAAAGTGTGAAAAATATATTTTTAGTTTTAAAATTAGTTTTATAGTATTTTAGATTTTTCAGAATTATAAGTTTATTTTTCTAGCCTTATTTCCTATTTTCTTTTATTTTAGAGTATTTATTAAGTAGTTAAAATAGTTTTTAATTAATAATAATAAATTAAATAGTGTTAAAAATAATTTTCTTTTTCTAATAATTTTCTTTTATTTTTAGGATTCCAAAAATGTCATTTTTATATTTTTAGGTCTTTTACTTTTTAGTTTTCACTTTTTATTTTGTGCGTATACGTAGTTTTTAAACTTACGTTTACGTTTCTTTGATCTGATTGTTGTGCTTTCCAAATCTGTACTCCATTCCATTTCAAATCAATCAGTAGTGTAATATTTCTAATCAAAACCTTTACAGATCACTATCCTTAGTGATCATTCTATCCTCTGAGTTTGTTTTAAACACACCATTGAGTCTCCTTGGGACTTAACGACCCGGGAATTCATTGTATTCTCTGATCTTCATTGTATTTGTGTTTAAGCTGATTTAAGTCTTTTAGACTTGACTAGTTTAGCACAGATTAGTCACTCATTCTAGGAATTTTAGCTCTTCCTACTTTGATATACATTATATTAGTCGTGTTCTTGCATTTAGTCCCTATAGAAACAACTAGGAAAAGTATTTACTATAAAGTGCAAAGTTGCACATTTCCTGAAAGCTCTCTGATCTGCAGTTGGTGAATCCCAGCATTTGAACTAGCCGGATCCCTCCCAGAAGGGAACCGCGGGATCCGTGGCATCTGATAAGCAATACAGATTTTCCTACATCAAAATAGTCTACTAGATCACCTCACACGAGTCAAACATAAGATACTAGAGCCAACTAAGTATTCCTCAAATAGTTGAAAACCTCACTCTCATCCATGGCTTATCTAGGATATATTTTCGAAATATTTTTGATTTATCAACTAGTCAAAACTCACCATAATTCCGCTCCAACACTCACACATTATCCATCACGTCTGATAGCACTTAGTTTGGTCTATCCTTCAATTTTAGCAAATTGATCTCAATCATTTTTGACTCAAAATTAGGCTACAAAATTAGTTTTTCATTTCTTTTTATTTTTAAAGATTTTAGTAAATTCCTCTTAGGACATCATCTGACTTCTAGGACTTGTTATCACCATTTCTCCATATCAAATTAAATGGTATCCTTGTCAAACATATAGTTAGACTACCCAAAGTCCATTTTCTTGCCCAAAACCATCATTAAGCACCATCACTTATTATGGTTGAGGATTTGAGATATCCAACAGCTAAAGACTTCAAAATTAAGTCAAAACCTCAGAATCCATTGATAATAAACCTTACAAAAGCATAATCATTTCACCTAAAACCTGTCTGATAGCCGGATCCCTGGTCTTTAACCAGGCGGATCCATGCTGAGAGGGATCTGCGGGATCCGTAGCTGCAGAAAGCCTTAATCAGCTTCCATATTCAAATTTAAGTCACCTTTTGGTTCTCTAACCACTTTTAGCATTCATTTATTATCCTCCTAGAGCTGATCAAAACCTTAAGAGCATGTTTAGTCCTCTAAGTGGCCAAAAATTTAATTTCCTAATTCAAATTATCCTTTATAAACCAAACAACCTTAGGTTTAAGGCACCATCCTCACTTACCTTTCAAAAATCAGCAATTAGAAGCTCACATTAGCATCATCATCACCATGACTAAGGCTCTTAGCAACAACTCCTCAACCTTAGGATCATCCAAAAGAAAGGGTCAAATGATCCATGAAATCTCTTCCACCGAAACATCCCCCATTAGAGATAATGATACTAGAACCCCATCTCATCAAACTCATCCAACAAAGGCTAAGAGAACCGCAAGGATTAGCATCAAACCTTTCGGACTAGAAAAAGGATCATCTAGTTCAAAACTAAACTTGACTAGTTCTAGCAAGCCATCACAACCCTCATTCATTAAGCATGGACTACACTCCTTGAATGAGCCTCTCCCTCACCCAAACATCTACTCATTGGATCATTCACCACCAAGAACCTTCCATTCACCAACCTTTTCATTGAATAGGGAACAACCAACAACACCAACTAGCCCATCATGGGAGACAAGGAACAACCTTGATCATATGGAAGAAGTTCCATTACCACCCTCATTTTTAGAACCTCTTTCTACTTCTCAAAATGAAGACCCACAATCATACATAGAGCCTCCTCAAAATATCCATTTCCCTCCATGTCCAAACCAAGAAAATAATTGTCCAAATTGTCTAAATACTCAAGGACTTGTTCAAGAAGCACGAAATGAGATACATTTCATGTTTAATCATCTTCTTGAAAAGTTGGATCAAATCAACAAGTCCACTCATCCCTAGACTCAAGCACATTGTAGCGTTTTAAGTCTAGTAACTAGTTAGTATTTAGTGGTACTTGTATGTCCTAGTTCATTCTCTTAGTTTTAGAGATTTGTTTGATTATCTCTAGTTTTATTGAATGAACATTTATATGCTATGATTATTTTGTGCGTTGTGCTTTTTATTGCACACATATATTATCTCCTCATTAGCATTGTTTGACACATCTTTACTGCTGAAGAAACTGTCATCAGATAGCCGGATCCCTCCAAAATGCCTAGCCGGATCCCTCCAAGAAGGGAACTGTGGATCAGAAGCACAAACTTCTACTAACTTGAGTTTATTTGTAGGAAATTATGCACTATACTCTTGTTCTCTAACCTTTACTTTGTAGATTTTCAAAATACATATGAAGATTTTGACACCATAAAGCTAGGGGGAGCTTTGTGTCAAACGATATTGCAAAAACATTTGCAACTTAATCTGATTTTGGACTATACTTCATGACACCCCATTGCAACTTTGCAATCTTAAAGGGGGAGCACGTTTTCGTCGCTTTGACGAACCATTTGCAAACATATTTGCAAACACAAGTAGTTTATTTTACGTCATGTCCTTGACGCCCTCTCAAAGGGATGGACTCGTCAAGGGGAAGTTAAGATGAGTACCATTTCCGTCACTTGCTCTCTTTACATTTTTACATACTTTTACTTATAAAAATTGTGTTAGTTTCTTTAAACACTTTTTGTTTCGACAAAAAGGGGGAGAAGAAAGTAAAAACTACTAATTCAAATTTGCTACGAATTTTAGTTTTTTCTTGAAATAATTTTATGTTTTGTCATCAACAAAAAGGGGGAGATTGTTAATACAAATAAGCCGTAAAAACGTTTATTTATATTTTACAATCTTCTAATGTTTTGTCGATAACAAACGTAAAATCATTTTAACAAAACAAATAGAATACGTAAATAGTTTGAGTCAATAGTTTCCTAGCACACTTACGTTTTCACATAAAATACTAAAACAAGTATAAGTGATTTTATGATTTAGATACATATGTACAACAACTAGTGTTTACATATTGGGTTAACATATACTTAAACTAAGTATACTAAAATGGGTAAAAACAAGTATATACCAAATGGGTAAAAACTAGCAAATGGTATTGACCCATAACCCATGGTTTTATATATACCACTTAACCAAGTTCATTGTATCCTTGAGATACATTGTATCTTTGAGATACATTGTATCTAGAAAGAAAACCATGGATCAACCCATAACCCATGACCCATGACCCATAACCAAAAATACCCATGGGCAAAGAGGAGCGTTCCACGGATCCCTGGCTTTGTGCTAGCCGGATCCCGTGTGGGAGGGATCCGGGGAACACTAGAGAATTTCCTCTATAAATAGAGAGCCATTTCTTCCTTTTTACTCACCACTTTACACACATACTTCCCCAAGTATTATCACCCTCTAACCTCAGATCCAAGTGATCTATGTAGTTTGTCTTTTGTTTTTATGTGATCTTCTAGGTTCCTCTTAAAGGCAAGATCACCACTTCTTGAAGACGAGCAAGCTCAAGTCCATGAGTTGCTATGCTTCGTCATCATCAAGACAACTAAGGTTATCTTGTTGATGGTTCTTTCTTTCTTCATAGATGTTGGGTTGAAGGCATTAGTGAAGAATGCCGAAAGTGTCAAGATGAAAGCATTAGTGAAAGGTGCTTATCGTCCGTGTCAAAGTATTAGTGAAAAATGCTAAAGGTGTCAAGACGAAGGCATTAGTGAAGGGTGCCAAGCGTTGTGTCAAAGGCGTTAGTGAAGGATGCCGAAGAATCAAATCAAGTAGCATTTGGGAAGAATGCTTAGGTCGTATAATCGATGAGGTGCATCGTTATACATATAAGTATTTTTCTATTTCCAAGGATGGTGATATCCTTGATGGTGTTGTAAACAAGGAGTGGATCTCCTTGATATTAGGTGTGTGTTGTGAAGGGTAGTAGTTCCTCCATAGTAATGGAACTAGGTGCTTAGCCTAGTACCTAATAAAGGGTAGGCAATGTTGTGATAGGATTAGTTCTCCTTGGTTTAAAAGAACTCGGTGGTTAGCCTAGCACCATATAAAGGGTAGGCGATGTTGTGTTAGGTGTGGTTCACCTTGGTGTGAAGGAACTCGGTATTTAGCTTTGTACCGGAAAAAGGTTAAGCAACGTTGTGAAGGCTTCTCCGCCATAAGGAGTTGGTGTAGTACTTGTGAACTCTCAAGTAGGTGACTCGGGGAGTGAATTAGGGCAAGGAAGGTGTCCTTGTAGCCGAACCACTATAAATACTTGTGTCGTGGTGATGTGCTTCTTACTCTTTATCTTTCATTACACGTTTATATATCTATCTATCAACGTCCAACATAAACAACCAAATAGATTGACATAAGTCGATCTAAATATTTAAAAGGAAGTTTTAAATTGGTAAAACTATTCAAACCCCCCTTCTAGTTTTCCACACATCGTTCACAAACCGATCCTAACCGGATCACCAACCGATCCTAACCGGATCTCAAAACGATCCTAACCGGATCACAACCGATCCTAACCGGATCACAAACCGATCCTAACCGGATCACTCGGGCCCAGCGACTCTAGTCCAGCACTGTCGTGGCAAAATCTAGAACAATTGCCAACCCCAGACTAGGTCGAGGTAGAAGTCTATTCTTAGCTAGGCAACTGTTATAGCAATTAGGATTGCTACCCTAGTCTAAGTCAACGACTACCGCACATCTATCTAAACAGTCAAGCATATAAGCAAATCCAAATAGTTTTAAAGGTCAAAAAATAGTAGCATGATTCTCACCCCAATTTAGTTAAAAACGTAGATAAAAATGGGGCTATGAAACTCACCTTAGCCACAGCAATGCACTATTCACTACTGACACGACTAGCATCTAAAGCTAATCTCCATGGCATCAAGAAGAACGTACGACAAGTGCAATAGAATAGAAGTAACGCAACCTAATGCGTATACAATAATCTTAAAATACATCTCATATGATAAAGAAATCGATAGAAAGTAATGTGTTGTAGTTTTCGTGGATTATTCATGTCATTACTTTCAAAAGTACATTATCGTTCCCAAAAGTTCATAATTAATATCTCAAAAGTTTAGTTTTAACATTTCGTGTGGTAGCCAGAAACTTAAACGTGACGCATAACTCACGCGAAAGATGGGAAGACATCGACACTGTCGAGACACAATAACTAGTACGTACGCCAAAAAGGAAAAGATAACGACAAAATCGAGAAATATTGACAATACTCAAGCTAGTCAAAGACTAGGAAACGATGACAACTATTTATGTAACATAAATAGGTTAATTGATAAGTTTCGGCAATTTACCCAATAATCCCCAAACGTACATGTTTAATAATAAAAGACAAGTTTCTATTTATCGCTTAATTAGTAAAAGTTTCTTAATTGTTATTCATAATTATACAAGTTTACAAGAAAGTACTTCAGATAAGATATATTAAGTAGTGTATTATAAATGACACGTTCGTTTATTCCAACGTTTCCAAATCAATACGACTTCAATAAGTTATTTTATCAAAATAATATTTCCAACAAGTTTATAAAAGCTAGAATGTGTTATAAAACACGAGTTACCACTGTATTTAATAAGGGTTTATAATATATTAAACCATATCCGTCCATAATATATATAGTTATATAATTCAATAGCAGCTTAGATGTGGAAACGGAATATTTAGCTTTATCGCAAAATCAATTATACTAAACTCATTTAAACCAAAACGTTTAATAGAGTACAACACACAAATGTTATCAACAAGTTTATAAAAGGAATTTTATATTTATAAGACATGATTCATTATCGTAGGTCATAAAGGGTTTATAATAATTAAAACCATATTTATTGACAATATATATATCTGAATATCTCGTTATTAGTTAAAATGTGAAAATATAATACTTGGGCATATCGCGAAATAAAAATATCAAACTCATTTCCGAGTGTTAACAGGCTACACTCGTTTAAGCCAAAACGTTTAATAAAGTTTAACTCATAATCAATATAACCATATATCAATTGTTACTTCAAGTTTATAAACCATATTAAATTTTATAATGTATACACAATATTCAATATTACACACAAATTGCCTACTTAATTCCCAATGTTTATCGCTTTGTTTTACAAATATTCACTCATAGTTAACTCAAGTTTTATATCGTTGTATAAGTGATTTGTTACCAAATCATGTCGTTAAGTACATATATATGTATATAGTTATCCCGTATTCTATTACAAGTTTTACCCGTGACATATATTATTTACCGCATCCTTGGTAACCGATAATTCTTGTACATTTAACTCGTCACATAATTTCAATTAGTCCATTAGTATCCGTTCTGATACTCTATATTAATAACCGTTTACGACTCACCAAGTATCAAGTCCTATTCAAGTAATACTCGTAACCCATATCAAACTTATATCATGATCAAATAACCCACCAAGTCCCGACAACAATTCACCAAAACAAACTAACTCAAATGAGCACCCATACGAGACAGAAAAAGTGTTTCATATCCAAGGTTTACCCGACCCGACCCATTTACCAAACGCATCACAATCACCCATTTGACCCTAGTTTAGTCGAGTTAGACCCGAGTCAACCTGACTCGACTCAGTGAGTCCAGTCGAATCGGCTGAGTCACCAAGACTCAAACCAACAACAATCAACATCCCAAATCAAATTTATTTACACATTTCTTTCCACACAAACGTTGTGCCAAATCTGTTGTCAATCTCGTTTTAATCCGTAAAACATTTAAAACTTGTTTGTAACTCTTTCATATCCACACGAATCAAACCAAAAAATTTATTTAGTTTTACCCATTTCTCAAAGTATATCTAATTCATTTTATACAAGTTACCCACAAAAACAACAACATAAATATATACATACACTCGATATACAATCGGTTCAGAATTGATAATACAATATCTAGAGAGTTAGGTTTTACCGAGAGGAAGGGAGGAGAAAACGAGACTGAAGAGGTCATTTTGTTGGTGTCACACACGAGTAAAACTCGTTACCAAACTAGCTCGGACCTTAGACACGTCTTACCACAAAACCCTAGGTATTTCGAGATTTGAAATTAAGATTTGGGGGCGTGCTTGCGTTTTGAGACATGTACGAAACATAAATGGGGTCACGAGACCCCGATCTATCGAATGGGAGCGGTGGTGTTGATGTAGGAGATGGACGGAAGTTGGCCGGATTCCGGTGACGGCGTCGGAACCCTAGGTGGTCGTCGAAATTTCTAGAGAGAGAAGAGTGAGGATATTTAGTGTGTGTGTGTTGGTAGAGAGAGAAAGAAAATGGGTGAAATGAGAGAAATGGTGAAGGTCAGGGTATTTATACTCCAAGGGAGGACTAGACTTGTACACTCAAAACCTCAAGGGCGAAAACGAAACTATTACAAGGGACCCTAGATGAAACTTTGTAAAACTTTCTTTATATTAGGTTCGGGGCTCGTTGTAACACCCCAACCCGATAAGGGTAGAAGTATCACATTTATGGTGCCAAATCAGAACAATACATATAAACCATGCAAGCGGAAGTCTTATAATAATAATCAAAAGTTAACAAGTCAACATGACTTGAATAGTACAAAAGTTCCCAAAGATCCAACAGAAATGAAACGATAAAATGTCTAATCTCCAAAACAGATAACAATAGTAATCAAAGTCTAAGATGACTAAGGCAAATCCATAATAGCATCCTACTCTCAATCCCAAGAAAAGCCCCAGCTCCTAGCTTAATAACCTGCCGCAGGAAAAGAAACGCGGCTGAGCTTAAAAAGCCCAGTGAACAGATATAACAATACAATAGCAATAATGAGGAACTGAAGTCAAGACAAAATGAATAGAAACGAAGTGAAACAATATAGAGTAGGTTAAAGGAACAATGAAAGGGGTGGGGTCAGTTATCTACCACGAGCCAACAAAACAAATCAAATCAAATCATATATCCATAGTAGCCTGTAATAGCCATTGTATTCGGAGGGGTGACCTCGGAATACCAAATCAATAGGAGGGGAGACCTCAAGTAGCCAATGGAGTGATCAGCTCCCAAAATGTGAGGGGGTGTATTGCACACACGCACCACATCACCAAAACAATATATCAATATCAATACAATACAAATCTAGGATGCATCCATACGCCCCTGCAAAACAATAGTGGCCATACAATATATCTGAAGCGCGCATAATCAATACAAAATAGGGACGGTGTGGAACATCACTCAACCACACTAAAGTCATGCCATTGGTGCATCAATGACACGGACATGGAACCCCCATGCCTAGTTAATGGCTCGGGTATCAACTGACAGGTCAAAGTGTATAGTATAGAGATCAATCAATATCAAAGGTTCAGTATTAGCAATTCACAAATCAATATCAATACTCCAATATCAGTGGTTCAATTATCAAAGGTTCAATAGCAAAGGATCAATATCAAAGGTTCAATAGCAAAAGGGGTCAATAGCAAAGATTCAATATCAATAGTTCAATAGCAGAGCAAAGGTTCAATATCAAATTGGCAAGAGATCAAAGAGGCAAAGAGATCATGAGAAACCTTATGAGAAAGGTCAGAATATCTGTACCTTATTCGAAGCAATCAACAATGAAAATAAAGTCAAGAAAGGAGATCAATCGCGTCGCCCGGAACCTATATGAATTAGATAACGTTCTATCAGAATCAGAATCACTTGTTTAAGACGGCTTTCCATTTTTAGTAAGTTTCCCATTTTAGTAATCTTTCCATTTTAAGCACTTTCTATTTTAGGAAACTTTCTATTTTAGGCAGGTTTCTATTTTTAGTAACTTTCTATAAATAGCAGGTTTCCATATTTAGTAACTTTCCAAAATTAGCAGGTTTCCATATTTAGTAACTTTAGTTACTTATCTAAAGTTAAATAATGAAAATAAGTATTATTATGATTTTAGGATCATTTATGACAAGTTACAAAAGTTTAGGGTTTAAAATGTCAATAATGCAAAGTATAGGGTTAAAAGTGTAAATATAGTAAGTTTACTCATTTTACTCATTTAATCCATTAGTTACTATATTAACAAGTTAATCCATCAAGTTTCACAATTTACAAAACAACCCCTTCATTTTATTAAATCGACATAAACATTATAAACCCTAGTTTTTAGGTTATGATTAACTTATAGGTTTTAACACATTTAAACTTGATTATCATATGATTTCACAACTCCTAGATGATACCCTTGTTAGATCGTGACACCCTTCATCAAAACCATATTGTACGCCTCATATAATAATTAAAACACACTTGTAAATCATTCGTTATCGATTCTATTATCACATACGTAAACACCTAATTCATAAGCTCATTTAATCCCTTTATTTCAATGCATATATGTCGACATATAGAGAACCCAAAATCAGTTTTGTATTCGTATTACATATCATAAGTCATTCGAATTACATATGTTAAGAATCAAGGTTTTATGTATTCTTGTTTTATCATTTCATGTGACAAACATATTCATGATTTTATGTGTTTCATATTTCGAATAACAAACCCTAGAAAAGACATCATAGCCACGAATTGAACAAGGAAACAAGGAGGAAAAGATTTGAGACGATGATAGGTTACCCTAGTAGCGTGTACGTGACAAAGAAACAAGAATCAAACCAACACGATCAAACCAAGCCTCCCTTGGCTATATCAAAACCCACAGCCACAAAGAATAACCCACGTCCAAGCTTACTTTCGAACCAAACATGATCACCACGTCCACCAATCGATTACACACGATCACGAGCCTCCTAGGAACCTTTGTTTGTATGATTTTCGGATGGAGATGAAGAAATAAAAATGATTGCCGCCACTATTGAGAAAGAGAGAGAGCTAGGGTTTCTTGGTGTATTTTTGAATGAAATGGAAATGATAAATGAGGTTTAATAATAATTGATATGGTGATTGATTTAGGAGCCTATATGGCCGACCATTAAGGGAGAAAAAGACCATTTCATAGACTTTCCAAGTTTATCATTTTACTTTGAATGTAGTCCTCTTTCAAGTCTAGGTGAATTGTGAACACATTGACATGTTTATTTGATACTTAGAGTATAATTATTTATGTTCCTTTAATGTATATCATAAGTTAATCACTTTCATAATGGATGAATATTATTAATGATATAACTTGTTAAACGATGTTGACGTGTTTCCCGAGTTTGTAAAATTTTAAGTTTGAGGGCAAAATTGTCATTTCACGCGATTGAGATTTTAGGGTTTTACAACTCTTCCCCTCTAAAAAGAAAATTTTCGTCCTCGAAAATTGAAAAGGAAACGAAGCAATAAACGAAGACATAACCGATGATGAAAAGAAATGTGGATAACTTGCTCGCATAGATTCCTCGGTCTCCCAGGTAGCTTCACGCTCTAGGTGATTCTTCCAAAGAATCTTAACAAACGGAATTACTTTGTTTCTCATGACTCGATCTCGTCGATCTAAAATAGCTTCGGGTTCCTCCGAAAGAGACATATCAGGCTGAATCTGATCAAACGGATATGATGCTACATGCAAAGGATGGTAGTTGTATCCCCTCAAAAGAGATACATGAAAAACGTCGTGCACATGCGATAACTGCGGCGGAAGAGCCAAACGATAAGAAACCTCTCCGATGCGCTCAAGAATCTCAAACGGCCCAATAAAATGAGGGCTGAGTTTCCCTTTAATTCCAAAACGTTTAACACCCCGAAAAGGCGACACTTTCAGAAATACCCGATCACCAACCTGAAACTCCAAATCACAACGATGTTTATCTGCATAACTCTTTTGCCATGTACGAGCCTCCTTCAACTTCTCCCTAGCAACTGCCACCTTCTCATTTGTGATCTCAATAATCGCAGGCCCCTCAATCAAACGCTCACCTACTTCGTCCCAACAAATAGGTGCTCTACATTTCCTCCCATATAACAGTTCATAAGGTGCAGCCTTGATGCTAGCATGCCAACTATTGTTGTAGGCAAACTCCACCAAGCATAAATACTCATCCCAACTCCCGGTCCACTCTAAAGCACATGCCCACAGCATGTCTTCCAAGGTCTGGATGGTCCTCTCCGACTGACCATCTGTCTGAGGATGAAACGCCGTACTGAACTTAAGACGAGTACCCCAAGCCTTATGCAAACTCTTCCAAAAACGAGACGTGAAACGAGGATCTCTATCTGACACAATCGCTGTTGGGGTACCATGAAGTCGAACAATCTCTTGCTGAAAAATCTCTGCCAAGTTACAAACACGATCACTCATACGAATGGGTAAGAAATGAGCAGACTTGGTTAGCCGATCAACGACCACCCAAATCGCATCATGACTTTTACGAGTGAGAGGCAAACCGGTGACAAAATCCATTGAAATCTCTTCCCACTTCCAAGTAGGAATCTCCAATGGCTGAAGTAGACCACTAGCCCGCTGATGCTCTATCTTGACCTGCTGACATGTCATACACTTAGAAACATACAAAGCCACATCCTGTTTCATGCCATTCCACCAGAAATGCTGCTTAAGATCTCGGTACATCTTAGTAGAACCCGGATGAATAGTGAATGGAGAACTGTGAGCTTCAGACAACACCGTCTCACGTAAATCAGGATCATTCGGAACACAAAGCCGGTCACCAAACCATACCACACCAGAGCTATCAACCCGAAACTCCGATTGTTTCCCTTCCTCAATGTTCTGAACAATAGACCAAAGCTCACCGTCATCCTTCTGAGCTTCCTTGATCCGTAAAATGATGTTGGACTCCACCTTCATACTAGCCCAATAACCATCATAACCCCGGAAACAAAATTCCACATCCATAAGCTCAAGGTCGTGAAGAACCCTGGGTTCAATCTCCAAACTAGCAATCATACCCGACTTTCGGCTTAGTGCATCAGCAACCACATTAGCCTTACCCGGGTGATACTGGATGTTCGTGTCGTAATCCTTTAGAAGCTCTAGCCATCTCCGCTGTCTCATATTGAGCTCCTTTTGTGTGAATATATACTTTAAACTTTTGTGGTCAATAAAGATATCACACGACTCACCGTACAAGTAATGCCTCCAAATCTTTAAGGCAAAAACAACCGCAGCCAACTCTAAATCATGCGTGGGATAATTCTCCTCATACGATTTCAATTGCCTCGAAGCATAGGCAATCACCTTACCATGCTGCATCAATACACAACCCAAACCTTTCTTCGATGCATCGCTGTAAATCTGAAAACCTCTGGAACCCGATGGAAGTGTCAAAACAGGCGCAGTAACCAACCTCCGTTTCAACTCCTCAAAACTCTGTTCGCGCTCCTCCGTCCATTCAAACTTTTCTCCTTTCCTCATCAGTTGCGTCAAAGGTAACGCCAATCGAGAGAAACCCTCAACAAAACGACGGTAATAACCAGCAAGCCCCAGAAAACTCCTAATCTCCGTCACAGTAGTAGGTCTCGGCCATTTTGTGATAGCCTCTACTTTAGATGTGTCCATCTTGATACCATCAGCAGACACAACGTGACCAAGGAAAGCAACTTGGCTCAACCAGAATTCACACTTAGAAAATTTTGCATACAACTTCTGCTGTCGAAGAATCTCCAATACAATACGAAGGTGCTGCTCGTGTTCGGCCTCACTCCTAGAATACACAAGGATGTCATCGATGAAGACGATTACAAATTTATCGAGGCACTCGTGGAAAACACGATTCATAAGATCCATAAAGACGGCAGGCGCATTAGTCAAACCAAATGGCATAACCAGAAACTCATAATGGCCATAACGAGTACGAAACGCGGTTTTAGGAACATCTTGCTCCTTCACACGTAATTGATGATAACCAGACCTCAGATCAATCTTAGAGAAGAATTTTGAACCTTGCAACTGATCAAACAAGTCATCGATGCGCGGAAGAGGATAACGGTTACGGATAGTGATACGGTTCAGCTCGCGGTAGTCAATACACAACCTCATACTCCCATCCTTCTTCTTAACAAATAATACAGGTGCACCCCAAGGTGAAACACTGGGTCTAATAAAGCAATTCTCCAAAAGTTCTTGCAACTGTTCTTTCAACTCTTTCAATTCAATCGGTGCCATTCGGTAAGGAGCTTTAGATATAGGTTCGGCACCAGGAATCAAATCAATGCCAAATTCAACTTCCCTAGCCGGAGGAATGCCAGGAAGTTCATCAGGAAAAACATCAGGGAATTCGCTCACAACAGAAAGACTTTCAATAGTCGGAACTTCCGAAGAAGTATCTTTGATGGATGCCAGAAAACCAAGGCAACCATGAGAAATGAGAGTGCGGGCTTTCATAGCCGAGATGATCTTAACCGACTTGAGTGGTTGAGCACCATGGTATACAAAATCAGGATGATGAACATTACCGAAGATAACATTACGAGCATGACAATCAATGGTAGCCCTATGCAAGGCCAACCAGTCCATACCATATCAAAATCAGACATATCCAGAGGAAGTAGATTAGCCGAACGAATACCATCATCGAAACGTAAAGGACAGTTCACATATTCATGGTCAATAAGTACATGATTTTTCATAGCGGTTGATATAGATAAATGATTCTTTAGTGGTGTTGGAGATAATTTGAGCTTCTTAGCAAAGCTTATCGATACGATAGAATGTGTCGCGCCAGTATCAAACAAAACAAAAGCAGTGGAATCACCAAAATAAATAGTGCCAGTAATAGTACCTGACGCCTTGTCTGCCTGATCTCGAGTGACTGAATACACTCGTCCAGTGGTGGGAGGTGGTTTGATGTAGTTCGAAGGAGTAGTCGATGCCTGTTTGGGGCAGTCCTTTACCCTATGATCTGTCTCCCCACAATGATAACAACCTTCGGTAATCCTACGACAGACACCTGGGTGCGCCTTACCACACATAACACACTTGGGAGGAGGAGGTAGCACCTCAGAAGTCCTCCTCTGGGAAGAAGATGTCGCCGAACGATCATGATAAGTGCTGCGAGATGACTGATCCCGATGCTGTCTCTGAAAACTGCCACTCTGACCCCTACGATCGTCACCCGATCTATCAAATCTCCGCTGATTGCCCTGCTGTCTCGAGTCATAGCTACGGTCGTGCCGACCTCTAACTCCCTGTGCCTGGTCCTAACGACCCCTCTGATCGGAATTGTGGTCCTGGCGACCCCTGGAATCCTGAGTATGGTTCTGTCGACCCCGAGGATGAATACGATCCCCATCCCTGTTCCTCTTGTTGTAACCCTGTTCTTCATGCAATAACTCTATGTTGCGGGCAGCATCCGCAACTGCAGCCACCTCCGCATACTCGATATTAATCACCCTGTCCAACACCCACTTCTTTAACCCCCATTTGAACTTACGAGCCTGACGACGAGCATCTCCAGCAACAGCAGTACCTACAAACCCAACCATCCTCATAAATCGTTGCATATACTCGTGAGAATTTTCCTTCTCCAGCTGATGTATGGCTTCGTACTCCCTTTCATATCGCTGCTGTTCTGACTCAGGGAAATACTGTTTGTAGAAGATGTCCCTGAAGGTATTCCAAGCACAAGTATCAATAAAGTTCTCTTCTTTGGACAAGAGATAGGCCTTCCACCAGTTTAGGGCATCACCCTCGAATTTGAAGGTAGCAAGCCGGGTTTTCACCTCATCACCACAACCCAGCACATTGAAAAGCTTTTCCATGTGCGTAATCCAGTCCTCCGCATCATTAGATGAAGCTGCCGAGCGAAAAGGAAGTGGCTTAAGTTTGTTGAAGCGCTCGATCCATACATGAATGGGTGTAGGTGGGTTAGCACCCCCACCATTATCCCCACCAGAAGAGCTAGCGCCATTCCGAACGTTATTAGTGATGGTAGCAACGATCTCGGGCATAGCAGTGGCCAGAGCGCGTGCAATCAAAGCTTCGAAGTTAGGATGTCCATCCCCGTTGTCGTCGCTGTTCCTTCGAGTTTGGACCATCTGAAGAGTTCATTAAACGATTAGCGAAGGTTAGGAAATAGAATGAAGATCATGAACGAAAATGATGATAATGAACCTAGAATCTACCCAAACCTCACCAATCAAATCTTAAGCTCTACGGGTTAACGCTTAGGGTCCATATGTCACAGGTCCTGACTACAAGTCGTAAACCTGGGCTCTGATACCATAATTTTTTAGTAACTTTCCAAAATTAGCAGGTTTCCATATTTAGTAAGTTTAGTTACTTATCTAAAGTTAAATAATGAAAATAAGTATTATTATGATTTTAGGATCATTTATGACAAGTTACAAAAGTTTAGGGTTTAAAATGTCAATAATGCAAAGTATAGGGTTAAAAGTGTAAATATAGTAAGTTTACTCATTTTACTCATTTAATCCATTAGTTACTATATTAACAAGTTAATCCATCAAGTTTTACAATTTACAAAACAACCCCTTCATTTTATTAAATCGACATAAACATTATAAACCCTAGTTTTTAGGTTATGATTAACTTATAGGTTTTAACACATTTAAACTTGATTATCATATGATTTCACAACTCCTAGATGATACCCTTGTTAGATCGTGACACCCTTCATCAAAACCATATTGTACGCCTCATATAATAATTAAAACACACTCGTAAATCATTCGTTATCGATTCTATTATCACATACGTAAACACCTAATTCATAAGCTCATTTAATCCCTTTATTTCAATGCATATATGTCGACATATAGAGAACCCAAAATCAGTTTTGTATTCGTATTACATATCATAAGTCATTCGAATTACATATGTTAAGAATCAAGGTTTTATGTATTCTTGTTTTATCATTTCATGTGACAAACATATTCATGATTTTATGTGTTACATATTTCGAATAACAAACCCTAGAAAAGACATCATAGCCACGAATTGAACAAGGAAACAAGGAGGAAAAGATTTGAGACGATGATACGTTACCCTAGTAGCGTGTACGTGACAAAGAAACAAGAATCAAACCAACACGATCAAACCAAGCCTCCCTTGGCTATATCAAAACCCACGGCCACAAAGAATAACCCACGTCCAAGCTTACTTTCGAACCAAACACGATCACCACGTCCACCAATCGATTACACACGATCACGAGCCTCCTAGGAACCTTTGTTTGTATGATTTTTGGATGGAGATGAAGAAATAAAAATGATTGCCGCCACTATTGAGAAAGAGAGAGAGCTAGGGTTTCTTGGTGTATTTTTGAATGAAATGGAAATGATAAATGAGGTTTAATAATAATTGATATGGTGATTGATTTAGGAGCCTATATGGCCGGCCATTAAGGGAGAAAAAGACCATTTCATAGACTTTCCAAGTTTATGATTTTACTTTGAATGTAGTCCTCTTTCAAGTCTAGGTGAATTGTGAACACATTGACATGTTTATTTGATACTTAGAGTATAATTATTTATGTTCCTTTAATGTATATCATAAGTTAATTACTTTCATAATGGATGAATATTATTAATGATATAACTTGTTAAACGATGTTGACGTGTTTCCCGAGTTTGTAAAATTTTAAGTTTGAGGGCAAAATTGTCATTTCACGCGATTGAGATTTTAGGGTTTTACACTCGTTTTGACTACTAAACGAGGGATTCGTGACTCGAGAGTTACGCCTTTGTTTTTAAAATATTAATTCCGATAAAAATGATATTAAATACGACTCGTATCTCAAATTAATTAAAACGATCGCTCAAATCTATGTTTCTCCAATTACGACGCATCGAGAAATTTAGAGTTGTCACATACTCTACTCCCCGAGTCACCTACTCAAGAGTTCAAGCACTATGTCAACAAACTCCTTCAACTTGGGGGAGAAGCCTACACAACGTTGCTTACACCTTTTTCCGGTACAAAGCTAAATACCGAGTCCATAACACGGAGGACCAAACCAACACAACTATTACACAACAACTATTTGAAATATCAAGTACAAGATCTTTGCTACAGAAATCTTGTGGAGGAACAAATCAATCAAGGACCCCTTGCTTGGATGACTTGGCTGTTAAGATCATGAGTAGGGCATTTGTATAACAATTCGTTATATCTTTCCCAAGCTTGGTATAACGTTTCATCACCCTCTTGCTTGAAGTTATGGATTTCTTCCAATTGCTTAGCCGTCTTTGATGGAGGACAGTATCTCTGAATGAATAACTTTTTTAAGATAGGCCAAGTGTTGACAGTCCCAGCAGGTAATCGATCAGCCCATCTTTTTGCAGCTCCCGTAAGAGAAATAGGGAATACTCGTAACATTATAGCATCGTGCGAGACTCTGGGAATATTGAATAGGCTGACTATGTACTCGACGTTGTCTACATATTCATGGGCATCATCGGTGATGCTTCCAGAGAAAGGATTTGAACGTAATTAACTCATGAATTGAGGTTTGATTTCGAATTGAGCATCTTCTGCTATAGCTAGCCTAACAATCCCTGGTCCTTGTTCTTCTCTTGTTAATGCCAAATATTCCTCAAGAGTGAGGTTATCAATGTTAACAACTTCCATAGTACCTGAAATCTTGAAAAATGATCGTGAGAAAAGTTTAAAACGAAATTAAAGACTTAATATTAATCCTAATATAACTCCCCAACAGCGGCGCCAAAAACTTGATGCAGGTTTTACTGACCAGGTCTTGATATTTATAATGTCTCGTTATACCTATGGTCTACCCTAGTGCACTAACGGGCAGTGTACCCGGTTGTGTGTAGTGTAGTAAACGGTAAAGCCGAGGTCGTCCCAAGAGCTATGTGTGTTGGATTATTACTAAGTCTAGGTGTCACAGAATAATAAAGGTTTCGATAGGGATTTAATTAATTAAACTACTAAAGTAGAATAAAATAAAGCAGATAAATGGTAAAGGGAAATCAATAGAGGAGAGTAGTGCTAACCTAGTTAATCCTCCTAGCTAGTTATGTCTACGTCTACTTACTTCCAATTACTTCAGGTGGGGTCAAAGTCGAGAGAACAACATTTGGTCAATTCGCCCTAACCTATCAGCAAAGATGCCACCACAGGAGAAGTCAGGTGTCCCCTCATAAGTCACGTTGTTCATGGTCCCCTAAGCCAAGTCATTAAGTACCGCTACATGCCAGATTTATAATGGTAAATGCCTGGCCGTTAGGAACTTAGATACGCATCCCCTACTTCTTAAGTTCATCCAAACGATAGGTGATCAGTTGGTCAAATCGCACAAGTAGAAAGGGTTCAGTTGGTCATATCTTACCCTTCCCGTCTCAGTCCGCTCACCTAGGGTCAGTTGGTCATATCTCCTAGGAAATTGGACTCTATCGCCATTCAAAACTACCGAACCAAGGGTGGCTACCAATAAACTATGCATGCATACACTTAGAAATAATTGTACGGAAGTAAAGTAAACGCAAACAAAATAATTAAGGAATCAAAACTAGGCCAGCACCAAAAGGTGCTTAACCGCTCATATTAATCATGCAAACCAATTCAATATTCAAGGGTACGAAATACATGAATTGAAAGTAAAAGAAATATAAAATCCCCCCACTTGAGATGAACAATGGGAATTCGGGGGGTCTTCAATGATCTTCAGAAATGTTGTTGATGAAAGAGTGATTTCCGAACCTTTCCACTCGAACCTTGAACTTAGGCAAATGATGACTTCCCAATCACAAATAAAGACTATAGGGTAGGCTAAGGTGTATAGGTGTATCGAAACAATATATCGGGTTAACAAAATGAAAGGAATGGCTCAAAAGGGTGTATCTAGGGGTACCTTGCACTAAAGATGAGTGCAACAAAAGGGTTTCACATGGGGGTCGAGAAGTCGAGGTGACTAATCGATAGACTCACAATGGTAGGCTGTTTGGGTGATAATCCTATAATATTGCCTTCTAAAATTGAAAAGTCTAAATACATCGAGCTAACTCAACATACCTCGTCTATGGTCTCGAAATGATGCAAAGGCCAAGTTCTAAAGTTTACAAGCTACCGGCACACTTATAATTTGGTGGGTTTGGGGTAAAATATTGGAAATAGATAAGGCTAATCTTACCATATAATATCAAGGGTTGTATGTGCTCGGCTAAGGTCTAATCTTGTTAGGTTAAGAAAAACATGTCAAAATTTTAAAAATGGCATAATTTTTCAAAATAAACTAGAAAAATAAGGGCAAAATAAAGTTCAAGAGATAATTCTACTCCCGTCCCCCCACTTGAATTGTACAAAGTCCCATTTGTACTAGGCATTTAAATAAAGGTGAAGAGAAAGGTAGAATTAGAGAGAGAACTTCCCTGAAATTTGCTCCATAAAGAAGGAAGGCCTATGAAAAAGAGACGTGACTTCGTATAAGCATCATGAACAAACTTCAATCCCTGAAATCACAATACCGACAAGCATAATTCTAAAAAGACAAAATGAAAAATGAAAAATGAAAAACAAACCTAAATCACTTTCATAGGAATCCCGATTGCATTTAGCGAATGCAACAAGCCTTTTAAACCACTTGGTGTCCCAAGTGGACGAGTGAAGTCTCGTGAGGGTTTACAGGGAACACACCCACAAAGTTCCTTTAAAATACTAATACAAGGTTATTGTGTTATAAAATGAAAGAATTAAAGCAGAGGAAGGTTACGTCGTAACTCTTTTGAGGGAGTTACGCCGTAACTGGCAAAACCTGGTATAAGCTGCAAAGCGAGTAGTTACGGCGTAACCACTGAGATGGTATTACGCCGTAATTGGTAATGCGTCAAGAATTATGCTGCTAAAAGGTTGGTTACGGCGTAATTACCAAGATGAGTTACGCCGTAACTCTGTTCAGATCAGCAAACTGCAGTAGCAATTACTGTTTCCTGCAAAAATAGTTAGAAAACACAAAACCCTACAGAAATGGAAATAAAACAAAAGAAAGGGATAAATCGGGTTGTCTCCCGAAATAGCACTTTTCTTTATTTACGAGTCTTTAAGTTAGACTCAGAGCCGCCGTGCTTCTTTGGGGGCCTTTGGATCTGGCCCACTTCCACCACTCGTTGGCACTCATCATCCATTTGTCGAACCTTTTTTTCCTAGTAGAACTACTGATGCCATCTGTTCTAAACTTATGTGAAAGCCATTTATCACATGCATTTCCCCGGTCATGATCTTTACTCATGAAAAATTTTAACAAATGAATGTTGTTTATTATGTTGTTGGTGTCATTACATAGTGTTTGGAAATGCTTGTGAATGATCATTATTACTAACAAATTTTTTTTGTAGCTTTATTTTCACAATCCATGTATCTTCCCATTAAAGCACCCAATTTAGGGGGAGCTTTGAACAAGGGGGAGATAATAAGCTCGGGCTCATTACATTCCGCATAGCCTCTTCTTTTTGTTGAGACAAAAAGGGGGAGAAAATATAGAACTTGGAAATTAGTTATATTTGACTTTTATTTGACTTTTCTGAAAAAGTCAAACTGCATACAATTGACTTTCTAAAAGTCAAACAGGAACCCTCATTGATAATACTTGACTTTCCTTAAAAAAGTCAAACTGCATACTTTGACTTTCTGAAAAAGTCAACATCATGCATCAACTAATGAATTCTTTGACTTTCATAAAAAGTCAAAATTCATACACTTATATTATCATTTCCTTTTCAAAGTTCTAAAACTAATATTTTTATAACTCTTGTACAAACTTTGTCTCTTTTATAAAAATAAAATTTATATTTTGTCCTCAACAAAAAGGGGGAGATTGTTAATACAAATATCGTCATTAAACGTTATTTATATTTTTGATCTTTGCCTAAGTTTTGTTAACGACAAAAGTAAATTTAATTTATAAAAGCTTAAAGCTTGTCAAGTTTATTAGATATTAAAACAAGCTTTCTCAAACAATATATTCATCATTCAAGCATTTACATTTATGATTAGTAACATCTTGATATGACTCTAATCATTATGTATGATAGTAGTTTGTAGAATGTGTTAGGTTCTTAAAACCAAACACTACTTAAGCATTTGCATATTTCTATTAATAGTAATACAACATTTTGACATCATGTATTACATCATAGAGATCATTGGAAGATTCCATTAGATATTTTGTGAAGATTTGTACTCTTCATATCTTGCACAATCTTACTTAGATAGAGTTGACTTTAGGCAAGATTTGATATCTTGACTGTCAGACTGGCGGTACCAATTGGGTACACGGGCGGAACCCTTTTTAGGGGTCCGCGGTCCGTGGACGCTCCTGTCCAAATTGGCTATAAATAGCAATGCCAAGCCAAGTAGTTTCTCATCCCTTTCTAACATACTCTCATACATATCTTCTCTCTAACCTTTCTAACTCAGTTTCATATCATATTAGTGATCTCTTTTGTAGCAAAGAAGATCAAGTCATATTCAAGCTTCAACGAGAAGTTGGAAGACTTGTTTATTTAGTGTTGTATGATCTAAGTTGATCCATACTTCATTGTTGTATCAAACCATCATAATCTTGTGAGTGTGAGTGGTTAGTATTTTAGTCCTCAAAATACATTGTGTGTGGGAGTAGTTGTACCCTTGGAAAGAACTCGACATCTAGCTTAGTGTCGGAAATAGTGTAAGCGAAGTGTAAAGGTTTTCTCCGCCGGTGAAAGGAGCTTGTTGACTAGTGAAGTTAAACTCTCGAGTGTGAGACTCGGGGAGTGGAGTAGGGCAAGGAAAAAGAGTCCTTGTATGCCGAACCACTATAAACAACTTGTTGTGGTTTGATCATTTCTTTCCCTACTTACTTATTACATATTGCTTGCATATTTCATTAACATACTTAAGATCAATATCAATTGATCTTTCAATAAGTTTCAAAACAAAGTTTTTAATCGGTAAACTATTCAACCCCCCTTCTAGTTTTCTACAATTGGTACTAGAGCCTCGTTGCTCAAGAATTTCTAAAATAACTTGTATTTTATAAACTTGAAACGATCCATGGATTCTGAAAACTTTAAAGAAGGGCAATCTATGCAAAGACCACCACTCTTTGAAACCAATGGATTTATCTATTGGAAAAACCGTTTTGAAACATATGTAAAATCAAAAGATATAGATCTTTGGTTTATTATTGTTAAAGGAGATTTTAGTTCTACAACAAAGGATATTTCCGTTGATGAACAAAAGAAATTAGTTGCTAAAAATAATGAAGCTAAAATGATGCTTTATAATGCTTTACCTAGAAAAGAATATGAAAGAATTTTTATGTGTGAAACCGCTAAAGATATTTGGGAATCTTTAATTGTTACACATCAAGGTAATTCACAAGTCAAGGATAACAAAATTGATCTTCTTGTTCAACAATATGAACAATTTGTTATCCCTGAAGATGAAACCATTGATTGTGGCTTTGCTCGTTTTAACACTATCATTACATCACTTAAAGCACTTGACGAATCTTTTCGTAGCAAGAACTTTGTCAGGAAATTTCTTAGAGCACTCCATCCCAAATGGAGAGCTAAAGTGACCGCTATTGAAGAATCAAAAGATCTCTCAATAATGTCACTAGACGAGCTAATTGGCAACCTCAAAGTTCACGAAATGGTAATGGAGAAAGATTCTGAGATCATCAAAGGAAGAAAGGAGAAGATCAAATCCGTTGCTCTTAAAGCAAAGGCGGAATCAAGCGATGATGGTGAATCTTGTTCCGATAGTGAAGATGAAGAGTATGCCATGGCCGTTAGAGATTTCAAGAAGTTCTTTAGAAGAAGAGGAAAGTTTGTAAGACAACCTCGAGAAGAAAAGAAGCCATTCCGAAAAGATCGGGATGATAAGAAGATCAAAGGTGAAAGAAAGTGTTTTAGATGTGGTGATGCAAGTCATCTCATAGGAGAATGTCCCAAGCCACCTAAGAGCAAAACTCAACGAGCTTTTGTAAGTGGTGCTTGGAGTGATAGTGAAGACGATGAAGAATCAAGCAAGGAAGAGATCGCTCTAATGGCACATGATTCAAATGAGGTACTTTCCGATTCTTCTTATTCTTCCATAGATGATGACACCTTGCAAAAACAATATAATCAATTGTGTGAGCTAAGTCTAAAAATCATAACTAAAAATAAATTTCTAAAAACTAAAAAGGAATTTTTGGAAAATGAGGTATATGAGTTAAAAGAAAAAGCAAAACGACTTGAAAAAGGAAAAGCAAATGACAATGATTGTAAATCATGTCAAGAGCTAAATCTTGAAATAGAAAAACTAAAGCTCACACAAGAAGTTTTAATAGAAAATAATTCTAAGTTTAAAAGGTTTAACAAAAACATCGCTATTGCCGATGAAATAGTTAAAATCCATAAAACACCAGGAGACATGAATGGGCTAGGGTTTAATGAAGTTTTAATACCTAAGAGTCAAAACAAAACGGCCGAAAAGGACGAACATTCTGTCAAATCTGCTGCTGTACAGCACGGACCAGACGGAACCAAAAAAAGGGTTCCGTCCGTTGTGCAAAACGGTACCGCGGGTACTTCAGCAGAACAGAATGTTCGCAATACGGACCGTACTGAATTTGTTAAAATAACAAAGAAAACCAATGATAATGTTAAACTAAAACCAGCCATTATATCAGGAGTAGGACTTATTAAAAATGAATTTAGATCAAAAACTACTCAACAACGACATAAAACTTCTTTTGCCAAACGCCCCTTTCCTAAGAGCAACCACAACGTTCAACATAACTACCAACACAACGGTTGGAATCAAAACTTTCCTAGACCATATCAAACTCCAGATTACATGCCATGGAACCCTTATCCATCATTTCCATACATGAATCAAATAAATGGTATGTTTAACCCAAACGGACCCATGAGATATTGGGGACCAAATGTTTGAGTTATTCGCTTCTTAGGTATGTTTGAAAGTTGGATTGGAACCTGATGAATGGATAAAAGATAGTGGATGCTCACGACACATGACGGGCAACAAAAGTCTCTTCTCATCATACCAAGAGTATGACGGAGGTAATGTCACTTTCGGTAGCAATCTCAAAAGCAAAATCATTGGCAAAGGTACGATTGCTCATAACTCTCTAACTATTGAAAATGTTGCTCATGTGGATAGGTTAGGATTTAATCTACTTAGTATTAGCCAACTATGCGATAAAAAGTATAAAGTACTATTTGATGAAAATGGTAGTAAAATACTAAAAGATGGTATCACCATAGCTAAAGGAGTTAGGAAAAATAACATATACGTCATGAAAATAGATAAAACATATAATGACAAACTTTGCCTAACAACATTAGACGATAGCTCATCTCTTTGGCATAGACGCTTAGGTCACGCTAATATGAGTCTTATACAAAACCTATCTTCAAAAGAGTTAGTTAGGAATTTACCAAAACTAAAATATGACCAACACTTTTGCGACGCTTGCAAAATTGGTAAACAAACACATAGTAGTCACAAATCTAAAAATATGGTATCTACATCTAAGTGTCTAGAATTATTACATATGGACTTGTTTGGACCATCCACTATAAGAAGCTATGGAGGCAACTTATATACTTTGGTCATAGTAGATGATTACTCAAGGTTTACTTGGACGTTATTTTTGAAAACCAAAAATGAAGCTTTTAATAAATTTGAAATACTTAGCAAGAAAATTCAAAATCTTCTAGGTGTCAAAATTGTGTCGATCCGAACGGATCATGGTCGTGAATTTGACAACGAAACTCAATTTGGAAACTTTTGTGATACAAATGGTATAACACATAACTTTTCCGCTCCACGAACACCTCAATCAAATGGAGTAGTAGAACGTAAAAATAGAACAATTCAAGAAATGAGTAGAACAATGCTTAATGAACAAAACATTCCTCAAAAGTTTTGGTGTAACGCCGTTGACACTTCTACATATATTTTAAATAGAGTCCTAATACGTCCTTTCCTAAACAAAACACCATATGAACTTTATAAAGGTAAAAAGCCAACATTAGGATATTTTAAAGTCTTTGGTTGCAAATGTTTTATTCTTAACACTAAGGATTATCTCACCAAGTTTGACCCAAAGTCTTATGAAGGTGTATTTCTTGGTTACTCTCAAACTAGTAAAGCTTACATTGTCCTAAATAAAGAAACAATGATAGTCGAGGAATCGTTGAACATAACATTTGACGAAAGTCCACCTCCCTCTAAGACATCACCTTTGGTAGATGATGACTTAGTTGAAAGTCAAATAATTGAAAGTCAAATTAATAATAATAAGGAAGATGAACCATTAAATAAGGAAATTGTCAACATAAAAGAATCTAAAAGTCATCCATTAGAAAAGGTCATAGGAAAACTTAATTAAAGAACCTTAAGATCACAAGCTCAAAATCAAAGTAATCATTTTTGTTTTGTATCCACCATTGAACCAAAAACCATAAATGAAGCAATAAAAGATGAATCATGGGTAATGGCCATGCAAGAAGAATTAAACCAATTCGTTAGAAATGATGTTTGGAAACTAGTTCCAAAACCCAAAGATCAAACTATAATTGGAACCAAATGGGTCTTTCGAAACAAAATGGATGAAAATGGTATAGTATCTAGAAACAAAGCTAGGCTTGTTGCACAAGGTTATAATCAATAAGAAGGAATTGACTATGATGAAACTTATGCACCGGTAGCTAGACTTGAATCTATTAGAATATTACTTGCTTATGCATGTGCTTATGATTTTAAATTATTTCAAATGGATGTCAAAAGTGCTTTTCTTAATGGGTTTATTAACGAAGAAGTGTATGTTGCTCAACCTCCCGGTTTTACCGACTTTGAGAAACCACATCATGTCTTCAAACTCAAGAAAGCTCTATATGGCCTTAAACAAGCACCTAAAGCTTGGTACGACCGTCTTAAGACTTTTCTTATTGATAACAAATATACTATGGGATTAGTAGATAATACTCTTTTTACTAAGAAAAAGGAATCACAAATTATTATTGTTCAAATATACGTTGATGACATTATATTCGGATCAACTTGTCAAGAACTATGTAATGATTTCTCTAAAATCATGCATGACGAGTTTGAAATGAGTATGATGGGTGAGTTAAACTTCTTTCTAGGACTTCAAATTAAACAACTAGAGGATGGTATTTTCTTTAACCAATCTAAATATATAAAAGATATGCTTAAGAAATTTGGTCTTGAAGATTCCAAACCAACTAAAACACCCATGTCTTCGGACACTAAACTCACCAAGGACGAAGAAGGTGAATCCGTAGATAACACTAAATATAGAGGAATGATTGGTAGCCTACTCTATCTTACGGCTAGTAGACCCGACATTATGTTTAGTGTTTGTCTATGTGCTCGCTTTCAAGAAAACCCAAAGGCATCACACTTAGAAGCATTAAAAAGGATTTTTAGATATATTAAGGGAACAACGTGTTTAGGATTATGGTATCCCAAAGGAACGGGTATAGAAACCATAGTGTATGCCGACTCGGATCATGCCGGTGATTATGTCGATAGAAAAAGTACAAGTGGTATTTGTACTTTTGTTGGACATTGTCTCACATCATGGTTTGCAAAGAAGCAAACGGCTTTAGCCATCTCTACTACTGAAGCCGAATACGTCTCAGCCGGAAAAACATGTCAACAAGCTCTTTGGATGAAGCAAGCTCTCGTAGACTACGGAATTCATCTCAACGACATTGTGATACTTTGCGACAACAAAGGAGCCATCGATCTCAGCAAGAATCCCGTTCAACATGCTCGTACAAAGCACATTGAAATCCGTCATCACTTTCTTCGAGACAATGTTCAAAAAGGAAACATTTCAATCGAGAAAGTATCCTCCGAAGACAACATTGCCGACATCCTTACTAAACCTCTTAAACGAGAACCTTTTAATCTTCTTAGACTTGGTTTAGGGTTAATGGAACCAAGCATGTAGGATAAACATAGCCTAAAACATTAGAATAGTCAAACCAAAACAATTTTGTCTTGTTTCTGCTACTGTAGCCACGGCACCAAACGACAACACGGACGGAACCAAAAATTTGGTACCGTCTGGTCCGTGGTGTCTACAGAAGCAAAACAGCTTTATACATAACATCTTCTTCCTCACAACCCACTTTACCAAAACGTGTAAAACTTAAACCAAGCTCATTATTGTCATCTTCCCACTCACTAATCACTGAAGATAACATCATTGTAAGTATCCTAACTACATTTCATCTCTTAATTCTGAGTCTAGGATTCTTATTTATGCACAAAACTATCACAAATCATTACATGGGGTTTTATGTATGCTTTTATACCAAATATGAATTCAATTGGCAAATTGCATAACTAGTCATTCAAATTAGGTACTACATTATCATATTGCATAAACAAAATCATGTTTCCCACTAATTGATAGATAATAAATATAAGGCCTTATTCAAACAACCAAACACCCCATGTCAAAAGTTTTGAAAAGCTTCTCACTTGTAGGAAAACATTTTTTCATTGCTAATACAAATAGAAACGTTAGAATTTTCATCACTTGCATGCTCTTGAATACTAAAGGTATTGCATAACTAATATGCACTCCCGGGTATATTCAAATATAGCAACATTGAATTAGGAGCATTTGGGTTATCTCATGGTATTTGCCAAACACTCCACTAAAATCATTTTGTGCATAAAATGAGTCGAGATAACCGCAACTCCAAATTGTTTTCATATAGGCACACACTAGAATCAAAAACGTTAAAATTTATCTAAATTTTTTTTAACATGTTAATTCTTATTATTAGGAATAATCATGGTAGCCGCAAGATTCTATGATCACAAAGACACCCTTAACTACATTCCCAAACACCACAAAACCAAAGGACTCACCAAGGAACAAGTAGAAATATTTAGGGGTCTAGAATCAAGGTATTTCCACGAGGGTAGAACCATTCACTCATCCTTCCTTGAGCATACCAATCTTCGTGAAGAACTAGCCGCCATTCAATTCGATTGTCTTCTTGACATTGATGAACCAATTTGTCCTAGGTTCGTATTAGAATTCTATGCTAGTGTGACCGGTTTTAGTGATGAAGATGATGAGTTTTGTCTTAGCTTTAGAATCAACCAAAATGACTACACCATCACTTTAAGTGACTTTGCTAGAGTACTAGGAATTCCCAACCGTAGAACTTGTGTCTACACGGATAAGTGGTCACTCACCGCCCTTGATGCAATCAATGACCGCTCTCTCCCCTACATAACCCGTTTAGCCGATAAGGATGTCATCCGTGAACACCTTTTTAACCCAAAAACGGATACAACCCGAGTCACCCGAAAGGGAAAAGAGGTAGACCGAGATCCATATGGAATGGAGCTCAATGAACTTAAGCACGAATTTAAGAAATGGGAGGAGTTACTTAGAGCAAACGTCATTAGCACCATAGGGAATAGGGATCACATAAACGCTTGTCTTTGCCACATGCTTTACAACTTGTCCACCCGACAACCATTCAACTTAGCCTACTACATAGCTAGGAGAATGATTGATATTCCAACTCAAGGATCCGTTGCTCTTCCATACGGGATGCTTCTCACCCGTCTCTATAGAAACTTCGCTCCAATTCCACCAACCCCAAAAGGGATGCACCTTCAATATGATCTCATCCCTCACATCTTTGTGCCCTTGAGTGATGCTCGAGTTGCTAAGACTAAAGGCAAGAGAGCTAAACCTCCAACTCCTTCATCATCATCATCAAATAGCTCCGAGGATGGTCTTCCAAGCTCTCGTCTTCCACCTCAAGAGTATTACACATCTCTTCCCGAAATTGAGAATGAATCAGCAGAATTCAAGCAAACTAAGGGAATGTTCAAGTGCCTTGGTAGGATGATGAACAAGATTTACAAGAAGTTGGACAAATAAGGGTACTCTAAGGAGTGTTTGGAACAATGCATTATCGTTAATGTTTGATACTATTTAGTTGTTTTTATTATGTAGGATGATAATATAACTTGAAACAATGGTGTATGCTAACAATCTCATGCAGGGGGATAGCACAAGTATGCTATCAAATTTTACCCATTTTCACTATATTGTGAAAATCAATAAGCCTTGCTCTTAATCTATGCTCCACTGTGTTTTCATATGTGTTATTTACTTTTCCTAACTAGAAATGTTTAGTATAACAGGTTTTGAGAAAAATTTTCAGATTTCGGAAATTTCAGTTTTTAAGAAACATTCTGTCCAAATTTCAGCACTCCACGGATCAGACGGCACCTTTATTTTGGTACCGTCCTTTATGAATTTTGGTACCGCCATATCTGTACAGGCGGACCAGACGGCACCCTTTTTTGGGTTCCGTCTGTGTATGATTTTGGTGCCGTGGATCCTCCAGGTAATTTTCTGAATTTCGACTCTTTCGTAATTCCAAATTATCTTCCATCACTTATAAATCAATCTTAACTAGTTTATACTGTTATTAGAACTAGTATTATTCACTAAGGGATGTAAGAAATCCATTTCCCACCAAAATTCAAAAATTTGAAAAATCCACCCAAGGAGCCCTTTGGCATAAAGGAAGGAACCAAAATTTTGGTACCTTCAAATCCGTGGGTAATCTGAATATTAGGAAATTCCACTCACTAGAACACATTTATTGCATATCTTTTCTTCCTCACTCCATCTTCTTTGTATGGATTGACTTGGGTGATATGACTAGCATTCAACCCACTTCCAAATCATTAGGAACCTCATCTATTCAATGGTTCAACATCAAATCAAACCTTTTCTCAACAATTTCTTACCTCTATAAATTGAAAGGCTTTACCATGATCATCCTCACACCTTCTTCATTCTCACTTACTATCTAGCAAATCAAAACCCAAGATAACAATGACTAAATCATCACCAAAACCTTGCAAGAAAACCGCTAGAATGAGTGTAAGGCCTTGTTGTTTTGTTAATCTTAGCTCATCATCCGAATCTTCACCACTCACCATCTCATCTCCCATTAGAGATGATACACACCTTACCTTGGCTACACCCACTTCATCACACATTGTGATCACCACTCCACCACCATCAAAAGCACCTACTTCACCTCCACCGGCACCCATCCAAACATCCAAAACACCCTCACCACCTTCACCAAGGTCTCCCACTCTCACTCCCATGGAGTTATTTTCTACTCCACCAACATCACCAAATCCTTTCCTAGAGGACTTGGAAGACTTGCCTCCTAGGCCAAGTCATCCACCACCATTGCCATCATTTGGCACCATTGAGCAAATCGCTCATGAATCACCTCGGTCATCCATTGACCCAAACGCCCCATTAGGGCCAAGACCTCTCCTTTTCCACCCCATTCACAAGGACATTCATGGTCCTTTATACGGGGATCATCCACTTCCATCATCAATGTCCCCTCATATTGAGGACATCCCGGAGAGCATGTGGGATGACAATCCCACTAGAGAGGAGATTCAAGCCGAACTCCACAACCTCCACCAATTCAAAGGCATGGTGGATTCTCACTTAAGTGAGACAATGCAAATGCAAAGTGCTTTGCTTGCATCCATCATGACCACTCCAAACATCCCCAACACCACCAACACATCCACCATTCCACCACCACAACCTCCGCAAACTTTCTACCCACCAAGACATGGTTGCTCCACTTGTGAGCAAACGGGTCAAACCGTGGAACGGACCCGGATCATGGTCCATGACTTCCACGAAGAAATGAGGTTCATCCTCAACCACATTCTTGAGCGTCTCAACGCTCTTTCCCATCCACCATCTCTTTAGGATGGTTTTTAGAATAGTCTTTTATTTGTTTTTGTTTTTAGGATAATTTTTTTTTCTTCTTGTACTAGTAACACATCATTGTGTTCTCTTTTCATGATCTTTACTCATGAAAAATTTTAACAAATGAATGTTGTTTATTATGTTGTTGGTGTCATTACATAGTGTTTGGAAATGCTTGTGAATGATCATTATTACTAACAAATTTTTTTTGTAGCTTTATTTTCACAATCCATGTATCTTCCCATTAAAGCACCCAATTTAGGGGGAGCTTTGAACAAGGGGGAGATAATAAGCTCGGGCTCATTACATTCCGCATAGCCTCTTCTTTTTGTTGAGACAAAAAGGGGGAGAAAATATAGAACTTGGAAATTAGTTATATTTGACTTTTATTTGACTTTTCTGAAAAAGTCAAACTGCATACAATTGACTTTCTAAAAGTCAAACAGGAACCCTCATTGATAATACTTGACTTTCCTTAAAAAAGTCAAACTGCATACTTTGACTTTCTGAAAAAGTCAACATCATGCATCAACTAATGAATTCTTTGACTTTCATAAAAAGTCAAAATTCATATACTTATATTATCATTTCCTTTTCAAAGTTCTAAAACTAATATTTTTATAACTCTTGTACAAACTTTGTCTCTTTTATAAAAATAAAATTTATATTTTGTCCTCAACAAAAAGGGGGAGATTGTTAATACAAATATCGTCATTAAACGTTATTTATATTTTTGATCTTTTCCTAAGTTTTATTAACGACAAAAGTAAATTTAATTTATAAAAGCTTAAAGCTTGTCAAGTTTATTAGATATTAAAACAAGCTTTCTCAAACAATATATTCATCATTCAAGCATTTACATTTATGATTAGTAACATCTTGATATGACTCTAATCATTATGTATGATAGTAGTTTGTAGAATGTGTTAGGTTCTTAAAACCAAACACTACTTAAGCATTTGCATATTTCTATTAATAGTAATACAACATTTTGACATCATGTATTACATCATGGAGATCATTGGAAGATTCCATTAGATATTTTGTGAAGATTTGTACTCTTCATATCTTGCACAATCTTACTTAGATAGAGTTGACTTTAGGCAAGATTTGATATCTTGACTGTCAGACTGGCGGTACCAATTGGGTACACGGGCGGAACCCTTTTTAGGGGTCCGCGGTCCGTGGACGCTCCTGTCCAAATTGGCTATAAATAGCAATGCCAAGCCAAGTAGTTTCTCATCCCTTTCTAACATACTCTCATACATATCTTCTCTCTAACCTTTCTAACTCAGTTTCATATCATATTAGTGATCTCTTTTGTAGCAAAGAAGATCAAGTCATATTCAAGCTTCAACGAGAAGTTGGAAGACTTGTTTATTTAGTGTTGTATGATCTAAGTTGATCCATACTTCATTGTTGTATCAAACCATCATAATCTTGTGAGTGTGAGTGGTTAGTATTTTAGTCCTCAAAATACATTGTGTGTGGGAGTAGTTGTACCCTTGGAAAGAACTCGACATCTAGCTTAGTGTCGGAAATAGTGTAAGCGAAGTGTAAAGGTTTTCTCCGCCGGTGAAAGGAGCTTGTTGACTAGTGAAGTTAAACTCTCGAGTGTGAGACTCGGGGAGTGGAGTAGGGCAAGGAAAAAGAGTCCTTGTAGGCCGAACCACTATAAACAACTTGTTGTGGTTTGATCATTTCTTTCCCTACTTACTTATTACATATTGCTTGCATATTTCATTAACATACTTAAGATCAATATCAATTGATCTTTCAATAAGTTTCAAAACAAAGTTTTTAATCGGTAAACTATTCAACCCCCCCTTCTAGTTTTCTACAGGGTTGTCTCCCGAAATAGCACTTTTCTTTATTTACGAGTCTTTAAGTTAGACTCAGAGCCGCCGTGCTTCTTTGGGGGCCTTTGGATCTGGCCCACTTCCACCACTCGTTGGCACTCATCATCCATTTGTCGAACCTTTTTTTCCTTGTAGAACTACTGATGCCATCTGTTCTAAACTTATGTGAAAGCCATTTATCACATGCTTTTCCCCGGTCATGATCTTCAGTAGTAAGACTACTAGTAATACTGATGCTGGATCTTGCACCGTTTATAGTGTCAGTGAGATGATTGTACTTATACTGTTTAACCAGCCCCTTATGGATTTTTGAGTTCCCAAATCTTATTTTGTACCAATCTTCCAATGCTAATTCCATATCATGTCTCTCTCCCTTATGAGGGTATATCCATTCATTCTCCTTTCTTTCACATTTTTGAGGACGAGTAAACGGTGGCCATGCTGTCACTGATTCGCTATCCTTGGTTGACACCGAGTGCTAAAATGTTTGTTTAGAACCGGAGTTTCCTCAATGCCTTGGAAAATTTCTTCTTGTTTCTGCTTACAATTATAGATATTCTCTCTTCTATCATCAGAAATAGGATTAGAGTGTAGAGTGGGATCTAGCAATTGAACATCAACATTATTTTCAATTTTTGGTTTTAAATGCTCTTTCATACTAAAAGTTATTCGTTCATTTTCAGTTTCCAAAGAAATTTGTTTTTCAAAAAACTTTAATCTGGGCCCTACAAGTGGCCAAAAAAGGTCTTCCAACAATTAAGTTGTAAGCCTCCCACTTCCCCATGTCAATAACCACAAAATCGGTTGGAAAGAAAAATTTTCTAATTTTTAAAAGCACATTATTTACAATTCCCCTCAGTACAGCTTTAGAGGAATCAGCCATTTCTATCATAATAGTTGTTTCTTTTAAATTGGTAAGTTTGATTTTTTCAAATAAAGTGGTAGAGATAAGGTTTACCCCGGCCACTAAATCAGCTAATGCGGGAATCTTAATGTTACCAATAGTGCATGGGAGAAGAAAACTTTCCTCGTATTGCTGTTTTTTAGGAAGTTGGCTTGGCAGGATCTCGTTGTCTTCTGATTTATCATCCTCTCTTAGGTAGTTAATCCCGGAAAGATCATTAGTGATAGAGGATGTGCACTGATCTTTCTTTGCTTTATCTTACGCAAATATGGCCTTGCAGTCAATGACTTTAGCATTACTTGTTTCAAGGTTTTTAGCCAATTGCCCAATTTACGTTTCGAGGTTTTTAATCGCAGCATCTTGGTTACGTAGGTTCATATTGGTGTCCTCCTTCACCTTGACCATCCATTCCTTGAGTTTATCTCCCTTTTTTGTAGATTCTTCGATGTGCCTGTGCATTATTTCTTCAAGGCAAGGTTTAGGAGGATTGTTGTCGATTCTTGTGTAGAACCCAGGGGATTTTTCTCGAAATCTGGGCCCGTTATTATTGAAGTTGTTGAAAGGGGATTCTCTTCCATATTTAACTTCTCCGATCCTTTTAACTTCTTCGTTGGAGGAACATTCTTTAGAAGGTGGAGTCCCGTTTCGCTCTACTTGAATGGAATGCACATTTTCCTTGAGCTTCTTCATTTCTCTTCCAAGGCTTTCTAATTTGTTGTTTATTGCTGCAAGTCCTTCCATATCTCCATTCTTACTTTGGTTGTTCCCTCCATTATGCCATTTGTGAGAGTGGTCTGCCATTTTTTGAATAGTTTCTAAAGCCAGAGTGGGTGTCATACTAGGAATCGGCCCTTGAGAATCAATCATTTGTCTTGAGGTGATGTTCAGACCCTTGTAGAAGATGTTCACCTTTTGTTGGCTGTTGAGATCATGAGTAGGGCATTTGTATAACAATTCGTTATATCTTTTCCAAGCTTGGTATAACGTTTCATCACCCTCTTGCTTGAAGTTATGGATTTCTTCCAATTGCATAGTCGTCTTTGATGGAGGACAGTATCTCTGAATGAAACACTTTTTTAAGATAGGCCAAGTGTTGACAATCCCAACAGGTAATTGATCAGCCCATCTTTTTGCAGTTCCCGTAAGATAAATAGGGAATACACGTAACATTATAGCATTGTGTGAGACTCTGGGAATCTTGAATAGGCTGACAATGTACTCGACGTTGTCTACATGTTCATGGGCATCATCGGTGATGCTTCCAGAGAAAGGATTTGCATGTTATTCCCTCATGTAATCCCTGGTCCTTGTTCTTCTCTTGTTAATGCCAAATATTCCTCAAGAGTGAGGTTATCAATGTTAACAACTTCCATAGTACCTGAAATCTTGAAAAATGATCGTGAGAAAAGTTTAAAACGAAATTAAAGACTTAATATTAATCCTAATATAACTCCCCGGCAGCGGCGCAAAAAACTTGATGTAGGTTTTACTTATGGTCTACCAGGTCTTAATATTTATATTGTCTCGTTATACCTATGGTCTACCCTAGTGCACTAACGGGTAGTGTACCCGGTCGTGTGTAGTGTAGTAAATGGTAAATTCGAGGTCGTCCCAAGAGCTATGTGTGTTGGATTATTACTAAGTCTAGGTGTCACAGAATAATAAAGGTTTCGATAGGGATTTAATTAATTAAACTACTAAAGTAGAATAAAATAAAGCAGATAAATGGTAAAGGGAAATCAATAGAGGAGAGTGGTGCTAACCTAGTTAATCCTCCTAGCTATTTATGTCTACGTCTACTTACTTCCAATTACTTCAGGTGGGGTCAAAGTCGAGAGGACAACATTTGGTCAATTCGCCCTAACCTATCAGCAAAGATGCCACCACAGGAGAAGTCAGGTGTCCCCTCATAAGTCCTGTTGTTCCTGGTCACCTAAGCCAAGTCATTAAGTACCGCTACATGCTATATTTATAATAGTGAATGCCCGGCCATTAGGAACTTAGACACGCACCCCCTAATTCTTAAGTTCATCCAAACGATAGGTGATCAGTTGGTCAAATCGCACAAGTAGAAAGGGTCGTCAGTTGGTCATATCTTACCCTTCCCGTCTCAGTCCGCTCACCTAGGGTCATTTGGTCATATCTCCTAGGCAATTGGCCTCTATCGCCATTCAAAACTACCGAACCAAGGGTGGCTGTCAATAAACTATGCATGCATACACTTAGAAATAATTGTATCGAAGTAAAGTAAACGCAGACAAAACAATTGAGGAATCATAACTAGGCCAGCACCAAAAGGTTCTTAGCCACTCATTATAATCATGCAAACCAATTCAATATTCAAGGGTACGAAATACATGAATTGAAAGTAAAAGAAATACAAAACGTTAATGCTTATTGTAGGGGAGTGATTTCTCCCTTGGAGACAGCTCCGTATGCTTCTCTAGACCTGCCATAAGCTTTTTCTCACGTTCTCTGAGTATTGTGTGTGAATGGAATGAATAGAAATGCTGGAATTCGTGGGGTATTTATAGGCCAGATCTGGGTTACGGCGTAACCAATATGGGAGTTATGCCGTAACCTTCTATTTACTCGTATAATGCACTAGATCTGCTGGTTACGGCATAACCTAATAAGTGGTTACGCCGTAGTCTTCAATAAACTTGGTTACGTCTTAAGAGATGCAGTAGTTACGGCATAAGTATCAGCGGCGTGGAACCTCATTTGACCTAATGTAGTTACGTCGTAACCTTTGGGAAGAGTTACGCCGTAACCTTCTGATGAGTTGGTTTTCTAAGTCTCGCTTTAGTTACGGTGTAATGTGATAGACGAGTTACGCCGTAACTTCTCCAGTTCCGCGTCTCTTTAGCTCCAATGCTCGTAATTTACCTGAAAGTGGAAAACCATGGAAACCAAGCGTAAATCCATATAAATGATATAAATTACAAGCATTATCGGGGGAAATTGACACTTAATATTCAGGACTATTTGATGTTATCAGAAAGGTGCTTAACGTCCGTGTCAAAGGCATTAGTGAAGGATGCCAAATGAGTCAAGACGAATGCATTAGTGAAAGGTGCCAAACGTCCGTGTCAAAGGCATTTGTGAAGGGTTCCTAGGAGTCAAGTCAAGTGGCATTAGTGAAAGATGCCAAGGGTGTATAATCGATGAGGTGCATCGATGTACAAATAGAGATAGGTTGTATCCAAGGATATTGATATCCTTGATGATGTTGTATTAAGCAGTAGATCTCCTTTGGGTTAGGTGTTATGTAGTGTTGGGTAGTAGTTCCTCCATTGTAATGCAACTCGGTATCTAGCCATGTACCGGATAAAGTTTAGGCGACGTTGTGATAGGTGTGGTTCTACCTTGTGGAAGAACCCAATGTCTAGCCTAGTACCGGAAAAAGAGTAGGCGACGTTGTGAAGGCTTCTCCGCCATAAGAAGTTGGTTTCGTGTAGTGATTACAAACTCTCGAGTAGGTGACTCGGGGAGTGGAGTAGGGCAAGGAAGGTGTCCTTGTAGCCGAACCACTATAAACACTCGTGTCGTGGTTATGTGTCTCTTATTCTTTATCTTTCCATTACACATTTACATATCTATCTATCAATGTCCAACATACACATCCAAATAGATTGACATAAGTTGATCTAAATATTTTAAAACATAGTTTTAATTGGTAAAACTATTCAACCCCCCCTTCTAGTTTTCCACAATTGGTATCAGAGCTTCGTTACCAAGTTTCTTAGAGTATGTTGCACTTTAAAAACTTGATACGATCTGTGTATGTTTGAAAACTACAAAGAAGGATTTTTTTTAACAAAAGGTCACGTTTTAAAAATCATCATATTTTATAATGTTGGACAATGATAGAACGTTCTAATATTTTCTTTGTTAAGAATTATCCATACTTGGATTTGGGCATCCTAAGAAGATCATGAAGAATTTCTCTCTAAATACTTCTTTCCTTAAAAAGAATATTTAGCAAATGTATGATACTTAATAAATTACAAATAATTTTATTTTATTAATAAGCTCCATTTTCTTTAATCATGATTAAGTTTTAGTAGTATCTTTACGCTCTCTTAATTATCACTAAAGTAGTTATCTATATTGAACTCATCATCAATATTAGTATTCTTCGTTAATCTTTATAGACAAAACTACACACTAGTGATAATAATATCTCGGCTATTCGAGAGCCTTGATCATTACTCCTCACAAAAGGATTATTGACATTTCATCTATGTTAATAAGTATCCATGTGAAAGTTCTTACATTATCATAAAATGGGATTTTATTATAATCTTTGAAAACTTCCCAAAGAATTATGATTTATTCATAAAAAGGGAACCTCGTCAAAATAGAACTAGTATAACCCGTCAAAACCCCAAACCATAAGTTATAGAGCATAAACATCGACCCTAGGCAATTTAGAACTCCCAAACCAAAATTATCAAGGATTACTTAAGCTGTCAAATTGCTGATATGCCGGATCCCTGAGTTTGAACTAGCTGGATCCCTCATACAAGGGATCTGTGGGATCCGTGCAACAGAAAACAGCATAAGTAAGAAATGATCACTGTGGAAGTTCCACTACCCACTTTCTCTATCAAGACTCACGAACATAAACCTAGTTACTGTTCACATGAGCAAATTGATCATCTTCTTTAAACAAAACAATCTCTTGTGTTAGTATAATCTTCACTACATTGTTATTTCCATTCCTTGATTCCTAGGATTACAACTTTCATCTTTAGAAGTTGAGCTCAAATGGGTTTGTTATAATTTGTTACCACATTGTTTTCTAAGATAATCTAAATCAAAGAATTAACATTGTTAATACAAATTAAACTCATTCCTTGAATTCAATGAAGATGTTTTGAGCAAAATTGTGATCAAACCCTTTAGGTTACTATTCACACAATAAACACCACATTGTGGTTTTGTTGTATAGGAACAATCATGCCTAGTAACCACCAACAAGATTACCATGATACCGCCCACTACATCCAAATGTACCATCATAAGGAAGGCCTAATCTCGGAGGATAGGAAAGCTTTCAAGTTGCTAGAAAATAGGCTTTTCCATGAAGGCCGTATGGTTGAACCATCATTCCTCGCAAACACCAACATCCGAGAATTCTTTGGAGGAATTAACTTTGATTTTCTCTTGGACATTAACGAGCAAATTTGTCCGGTTTTCGTGCTTGAATTTTACAAGACCATGACAATCGTTAGGAATGGAGATGGGACAATCTCAATAGCCTTCATCATCAATGAGCATGAGTACACCCTCTCTCTTGTATAATTTGGAAGGATACTTCGTGTCCCATATCAAGGAGTGTGCATGTATTCCAAAGAATGGTCTTTGGCGGAGCTACATGAAATGGTAGATCATCATGAAGTATACTTCATGAGAATCCCGGAAGCAACTACGGTAAGGGATACTGTCTTCATGGAAAGAGCATCTCCATCAAAGGTCACGAGAAACTCCAAGGTGATCTATAGGGATCCATTTCAAATGGAGCTTTCAGAAATGTTCCCGTTTTACAAAAAATGGGAACTCGTTGTACGGGAGAATGTGCTTTGCTTGGGAGGGAACAAAGATCATCCCAATGCATGCTTGAGCTTCATGATTTATTGCCTTGTGACCGGAACTCACTTCAACCTCGTGTATTACATGATAAAAAGGATGCAGAGTGTGGAGTTTGATAGGACTCCATGGACAGTTTAGAGCATCTAGGGTTCAACAATAACAATGACAATAAACTTGGTACGCAGCGGAATAAAACAAATCAAAGTTATTGACACAAGGTTTTTTTTATAATCACTCCAAGCCTCAAATATTATTTAATCAGAATAATACGGTTACACTAAATCTGTAACAGGAATCAAAGATTCTTGAGGCTGATCTACACAAATCCTAGGCATCCACTTAGAGGACTTGACGCCTAGACACACACACACCTTTAGTCGACTACATTATGGAAGACTTAATTGATAAATCTACACCCCATGTCCTCTTTATATACTAGAGGATTAGGGTTTACAAATCTCTACGAAGGACTAAATAATAAATCTTCTTTTGCAAGCAAGTCCTTCCATCTTTTTGTAAGTTTCATCTTTGTCACTTTAAGCCCTTGATGTTTCATTCTTTATTGTTTTGTATCATCAAATCAAGATACCCAACAATCTTCCCCTATTTGATGATGACAAAACAAACACGGTTCTTGTACGAACTCCCCTAGACGAAGTAGCAAAAGTTGAGATAAAAAAATCTCACCATGAATGAAACATTCTTGTCTTCCTTTGTCTTCCCCTTAATCCATGCCACGCTACTTCAACATCTCTTCCCCTTTTTGTTATCAACAAATAGGGAATATAAGCAGTATAAACTTCCACTTGAGTGGTTCATGAACATCAAATGATTCTTTAAATTTGTAAGCTCCTTTTAATGATCACTTGTGAAGAAAACCAAATATAACAAACTTGATAAAGAAGTAGAATAACCCAAACTTGTGTCTTATGTCTTGCACTATAGATGACATCAAACGTATACACAATCTTGGTGTATAAGGAGACTGCAATCTCTTGACAAAAACCTTCATTTACTATTCGTCAATTCGTTGTCATAATCATTGAAGCACGAACAAGTTATCTCCAAAGTGTAACACCCACTTTAAGATATGATAAAATCACGAATCTGTGTAACTCAACTACAATATCAAATAAGTGATGATCAATCATCTTCGTAATCAACTAATCCAATAAACCAAATACGAGCTTTTTAAATCTTTTAAGAACAACTTCCAAAAACCAAACTCCTTGTGTGTGTGAACCAATCTCCTGTGTGTGTGTGTCTCCAAAACTATTATTACACTCGACTTCCCCTCAAGTCCAAAACCATAAGAGAATCAAAAATCCTTCGTCATCCGATATCGAATAATATAAGCACTACAAACAAGCATTCGAGCAGTAGAATCAAAATAGTATAGAAGTGGATACGAATAGAAACTATCAGTGGTTTCGAGAAAACACTAGCAGTGGTTCCGAGAAAACACTAGCAGTGGTTACGAGAAACACTAGCAGTGGTTTCGAGAAAACACTAGATGTGGTTTCGAGAAAACACTAGCAATGGTTTCGAGAAAACACTAGCAGTGGTTTCAATCAAAACACCAGCAAAGCTGCTTTCATCTGCTAATTAAAGACACCACACAATGTATAATCAACTTCCATATTGAATTAATTCAAAGAAACACGGATTTAGGAAGTTAAATATCCAAGAAAACCCTAAAAATTCCAAAAATTCGAATTGTTAAACCTGTTTCTGCAGCCAACTTCGACACTGAATAACTTTTTATTGAGAGCTCAGATCGACAATCCCTCTGGTGAAAAGTTAGATGAATATATAGAGAACGTTCACCTAAAATTTCGTCACAATCCAACGGTTAACGAAAAAGTTATGATTGTTACAAAACAGTGATGTAGTAACCTTACGAAAATTTTTCAGTTTCTGCAGCAGACTTCAACAGCTTATAAATTTTGATTGAGAGCTCAGATCAACGATCCCTTTGGTGAAAAGTTAGATGAATATACTGAGATACACCAGCAAAAATTGTAGCTTGATCCAACAGTTCACTGAAAAGTTATGCCCTCTTGAAAACAGTGCTGCCGAAAAGTTGCGAAATTTGTAAAAATCGATTTTCTTCCTTCTTTTTCGCCAAGAAACCTTGTGAATCCCTAGGTAATGAGCTCCCTGAGCTTTGATACCAATTGTGGAGTTTGATAGGACTCCATGGACCGTTTAGAGCATATAGGGTTCAACAATAACAATGATAATAAACTTGGTACGCAGCGGAATAAAACAAATCAAAGTTATTGACACAAGGTTTTTCTTTATAATCACTCCAAGCCTCAAATATTATTTGATCAGAATAATACGGTTACACTAAATCTGTAACAGGAATCAAAGATTCTTGAGGGTAATCTACACAAATCCTAGGCGTCCACTTAGAGGACTTGACGCCTAGACACACACCTACACCTTTAGTCGACTACGTTATGGAAGACTTAATTGATAAAACCTACACCCCATGTCCTCTTTATATACAAGAGGATTAAAGTTTACAAACCTCTACAAAGGACTAAATAATAAATCTTCTTTTGCAAGAAAGTCCTTCCATCTTTTTGTAAATTTCAACTTTGTCACTTTAAGCCCTTGATGTTTCATTCTTTATTGTTTTGTATCATCAAATCAAGAAACCCAACAGAGAGTGTGAAAAGCATGGACAAGATGGTACTCCCTTATGCAATGCTCCTGACCCATCTAGCAAACTTCATCTTAGCTTTAGAACCTTCTCCTTATTCCTTTGATCATAGCTTTTGCAACAAGTTCATGGTACCGCTATCCGATGGAAAGACTACAAGGATCATGGTGGATGGCAAGAGACCTCACCCACCAACGGATTCATCGGATGAAAGGGAAATACAAAGAGAAGGAGAAGGAGGTAGCAATCCCCTTGGCAACACCGATCTCGACCTTTTAGATTACATCAATCAATTGCCGGATATTCCAAGCCCATCACAAGAGTGGCAAAAAACTAAAGGGATATTCAAGTGCTTCGCTAACTTCTTAAAGAAGAAGAAGTAGAGATGGTGGGATGAAGAGTGAAGGGGATGAAGATGGAGATGAAGACGGGAGTGAAATGGAAGGAGGTGTGGATAGAAGGTAAGGTCATAGGACCTTAATTTGTGAAAACAATTTCTAAAACAATGGTCTGTAACATCTTAACAATATTTATGTAGAGTAGGATGTAGTTTGTAGGAATTTCCATGATTTGGCATTGAACATCTTAACTTAGGAACTAGTAAAATGAGATTTTATGACGACTTGATCCTATTCAAGTAGTCGTTATCACTCATTTTTAATTACCTTTTAGTTCTCCCCACTTATTATGCATTATACTTGTTGTTTGCATGTGTTTACTGATTGTAGAATTGATTAGGATAAGCATTTGCTAAGAGTGCAAAAATTGCACAATTGCTGAGAAGCTACTGGTCTACAGTAGCCGGATCCCTGGGCTATAACTAGCCGGATCCCTCAAATGAGGGAACCGTGGGATCCGGGCAAACAGATACCAGATACAGATTATTTTACATCAAACCGGTCCCCTAGATCACATCATTCTAGCTAAACATGATTCTTTAAGACTACTTAAGTCTTCCTCAAGCTCAGTAGTTCTCACACTCACCCGTAGCTAACTTGGGATCAAATTCAAAGTGCTTTTGATTTATCAACTCACCAAAACTCACCATATTTCCACTCCAATGCTCACACATTGTTCCTCACATCTCAAAACACTTAGCTTGACATTTCTCTCAATTTTAGCAAATTGATTTTAGTCATCCTTACCTTAAAATAGGCTTAAAACTAGGTTTTCATTTCTTTTTATTTTTTAAGGAATTTTCAAATTTCTATTAAGTCGTCATCTGATCTCTAGGATCAATTGCCATCATTTGTCATACTTAAATCAATGAGTATCATCCTTAAACATCTAGTTACACTCTCAAAAAGTCCATTTTCCTACCCAATACCATCATTAAGTATCCTCACTCCTTGTGGTTGGACATTTAAGTCCCCTGTCACTTAAGACATCTAAGAAAAGTCAAACCCTCAAGAATTATAAGCAGTAGACCTTACAAGAGCATAATCACTTCACCATATTTCTGTCTGACAGACGGATCCCTGGTGTATAACCAGATGGATCCCCAGTGAGAGGGATCCGTGGTATCTGTGTCTACAGAAAGCTTCTAATCAGCTTTTCATTCAAAATTTAAACCATCTTTGGTAATCTAAACACTTTTAGTTACCATTTAATGATTCCCTAGAGCTGAACAACACCATAATTGACCTTGGTGCATGCCAAATTCTCTTAGTGGTCATGAATTTAATTCCTTAACTCAAACTCACCCTTTATAAACCAAACACTCTTGAGAGCTTAAGTCACCACTCTTACCACAATCCTAAAAATATGTAGTTGGAGATTTCTATTTGCATCCTCACCATCACTATGACTAAAGCATCTAGCAACAACTCTTCAACCAAAGGTTCATCCAAAAGGAATAATCATATGGTCCATGAGATATCATCCACCAAATCATCACCCGTAAGAGGTCATAATGCTAGAGTCCCACCTCAACAATCCCAATCAACAATAGCCAAGAGAACCGCAAGAATTAGTATTAGACCTCATTGGTTAGAAAAGGGTTCATCAAGCTCTAAACCAAACGCACCTAGTTCTAGTAAAACGCCTAAGCCTTCATTCCTAGAACATAGAATACATTCCTTCATCGAACCTCTTTCTCATCCAAATCTCTATTCACTAGAGCAATCACCACCGAGAACTTCCCACTCACCAACCTTCTCATTAAATAGGGAACCACCTACATCACCAAATAGTCCACCGTTGGAGACAAGGAACCACCAAGGACTTAATCATATAGAGGACTTCCCATTACAACCACCTTCATTCTTAGTAGAACCTCATCCTACATTGCTCAATGTACCTCCACCAACATTTGTAGAGCCTCCTCAAAACATCCAATCTCCTCCGATTCCTAATCATGACAATAACTGCTCTAATTGTCTAATAACCCAAGGACTTGTTCAAGAAGTACGAAATGAGTTGCATTTCATATTTAATCATCTTCTTGAACGATTAGACCAAATCAACAAGTATACTCATCCTTAGATTCAAGCACATTGAGCTTTTGGTCACTTATTAGAATTAGTAGAAAAATGTATTACATGGTTAAATCATTCTCTTAGTTTTAGAGATTCGTAGATTGTCTCTCATATTTTATTAAATGAAATTACATGTTATATACCATATTGTTTTGAGTATATGTTTGTTGCTTGAATACATATCTCACTTAAGATTTCAGACAGACGGATCCCTCTATTTTTCCTAGAAGGATCCCTCCAAGGAGGGAACCGTGGGATCCTTGCAACAGAAGACTTGTTTTCGACTAACTTAAGTCTTATTTGCAGGAAATTATGCATTTTATACTTGTTTTCTAACATTTGTTTTGTAGATTTTCAATATACACAAGAAAACTTTGACACCCTAAGCTAGGGGGAGTTTAGTGTCAAAGAAATACATTGCAAAATCATTTGCAATATATTTTCGTAATACGTTACATGACGTCCCTTTGCAAAGTTGCAATCATTGAGTGGGAGCATTATCGTTACAATGACGAAACCATTTGCAAACATAGTTGCAATGCATTAATTTAGTATTTCTTCTTACTTGACGCCCTCACAAAGGGATGGACTCGTCAAGGGGGGGCTAAGACGAGAACACTTCCCGTCACTTGCTCTCTATGTTCTTATTTTCTTTCTTTTTAGATGTTTTTTTCCTAAAACAAAATGCTAGTTTCTTTTCGACGCTCTTTTTGTTTCGACAAAAAGGGGGAGAAGAGAGTAAAAACTCCAATTCAAACTTTTACGAATTTTAGTTTTTCCTTAAAATAATTTTATGTTTTGTCATCAACAAAAAGGGGAGATTGTTAATACATATAAGCCGTAAAAACGTTTATTTATATTTTACTATCTTCTAATATTTTGTCGATAACAAACGTAAAATCATTTTAACGAAACAAATAAAATACGAAAATGGTTTGAGCCAATAGTTTACTAACACACTTACGTTTTCACATAAAACACTAAACAAGTAAAAGTGATTTTATGATTTAGTAATACATATGTACAACAACTAGTGTTTACATATTGGGTAAATATATACATAACTAGTATGTATTATAATAGGTAATATAAATGGGTAGAAGTTTAACGTATTTGACCCATTAACCAAATACATTGAATGTAGTTGGGTAAAACCCAAAGTCCATGACCCATACCCATGGAGCATAACCCATAACCCATTGCATGATATCATGCATAAGTCATAAATGGGTATTATCCATGACCCATGGTTTTTAACCCATGACCCATGGACTAAATGCATTGCATCTTTTAGATACATTATATCTACTTGGATACTGATGTAGGTTTTACTGATCAGGTTTTAATATTTATAATGTCTCGTTATACCTATGGTCTACCCTAATGCACTAACGGGCAGTGTACCCGATCATGTGTAGTGTAGTATTCGGTAAAATCGAGGTCGTCCCAAGAGTTATGTGAGTGGATTAATACTAAGTCTAGGTGTCACGGATTATAATATGATTTTGATAAGAGATTAACTAATTAACTACTAAAACAATTAAAGGAAAAGATGTGATCAAATAGTAATGTCTACGTTTAATTACTTCGAATTACTTCAGGTGGGGTCAAAGTCGAGAGGACAGCATTTGGTCAGTTCGCCCTAACCTATCAGCAAAGATGCCACCACTGGAGAAGTCAGGTGTCCCCTCATAAGTCCAGTTGTTCCTGGTCCCCTAAGCCGAGTCATTAAGTTCCGCTACATTCTAGACATATAATAGTGAGTACCCGGGCGCTAGCATCTTAGACACTCACCCCTAATTCTTAAGTTCATCCAAACGTTAGGTGATCAGTTGGTCAAATCGCACAAGTAGAAAGGGTCGTCAGTTAGTCATATCTTAGCCTTCCCATCTCAGTCTACTCACTTAGGGTCAGTTGGTCATATCTCCTAAGCAACTAGCCTCTACCGCCATTCAAAACTACCGAAACAAGGGTAGCTACCAATAAACTATGCATGCATACACTTAGAAATAATTATACGGAAGTAATGTAAACGCAAACAAAATAATTAAGGAATCATAACTAGGCCAGCACCAAGAGGAAGCCGCTCATATTAACCATACAAATCAATTCAATATTTAATGTTACGAAATACATGAATCGAAAGTAAAGAAAAGATAAAATGCTAATTCTTATCGTAGGGGAGTGATTTCTCCCTTGAAGATAGCTCTGTATGCTCCTCTAGACCTGCCTTTGGCTTCTTCCCACGTTCTTTGGTTTTTGTATGTGAAATGGAATGATTTGAAATGCTGGAAATCGTGGGGTATTTATAGGCCAGATGTTGGTTACGGCGTAACTATGAAAAGAGTTACGCCGTAATCATCTAATTCTTCGTAAATTGCACTAGATCTGCTGGTTACGGCGGAACCTTAGAAGGGGTTACGCCGTATTCTTCAATAAATCTTGGTTACGACGTAGTTGATGCATGATTTACGACATAATTACCAGCGGCGCGGAACCTCGTTTGACCTAATATGGTTACGTCGTAATCTTTAGGGAGAGTTTCACGGTAATCTTCTAATAAGTTAGTTTTCTGAGTCACGCTTTAGTTACGGCGTAATGTGAGAGAGGAGTTACGCCGTAACTTCTTCAAAGTGAGCATACTAAGATAAATCTTTAGTAAACTCTCTAATTCCGCGTGTCTTTAGCTCCAATGCTCGTAATTTACCTGAAAGTGGAATATAATAGAAAACAAGCGTAAATCCATATAAATGATATAGATTACAAGCATTATCGAGGGAAATTGACACTTAATATTCAGGATAATTTGATGTTACCAAATATCCCCCACTTGAACTCTACTTGCCCTCAAGTAGACCTTATTAGATAGATTCCTAAAAAGATATCTCCCATTACCTAGAAAATATAAGTTTACAAATCTCTTATGCTACAATAAAACAAAGCCGAAAACCTCACGAAATGGGAACGAAACACTCAAATCTCTCAACTATTCTAAGTGTCAATTTCGGGGTGATAACTCAATCGCACAGTTATAGCATGTATTCTATCATAAGCTTGGCGGTTACACAAATCTCCACTACTAGAGTTAAGGGCTAAACAATTTTCGAAGGTAATATGGGTAGCACGACAAAGGTTAAGGGTGACTCCTCATTACTAACATGTCACGGCGAAGTGGACAAAATCAATGATACATGACCAAATCCATGGCCAAGACACCAAAGATTGCTCGCTGCATCACCTAGACACGCTTCATGACTAAATGGTAGGATAAGACATGGGATATATAAATGGTGTAAAATAAAAATCAAGCAGATAGTCTAAATCTATAACCAAGTCATCACCACTTACTGTCCGCCCAAAGTTCAAGCTCCGAAGTTAAGAAATCGGATCATGAAATAATAGGTAGATGTGTCATTAGAGGACTTCATGATGGGCACACTTCCTTTTCTTAACCTGTTGGCGCAATTACCAACTCTAATCTTCAAATGTGACTGAGGTGGCCTCCTCGATACTAAATCTATATAAAGCTCATAACATAGTGCTTATTAACATCGCACTTTACAATAAACTGAATAATATTACTATTTTTATTTTTTTTTTCTAATAACAATTTTTTTTTCAACATAAACATAACAACTAAACATAACATCCCCCCACTTGAGATGAACGATGGGAATTTGGGGGGTCTTCAATGATCTTTAAGAATATGTCGTCGCGAAAGCGTGATTCCCGAATCTTTCTACTTGAACCTTGAACTTAGACAAATGATGACTTCCCAATCACAAATAAAGACTACAGGGTAGGCTAGGGTGTATAGGTGTATCAAAACAATATATAGGGTTAACAAAATGAAAGGAATGGCTCATATGGGTTCATCTAGGGGTATCTTTCACTAAAGGTGAGTGCAACAAAAGGGTTTCACATGGGGGTCGAGAAGTCGAGGTGACTAATCGATAGACACACAATGTTAGGCTATTTGGGTGATAATCCTATAATACTGCCTTCTTAAGCTGAAAAGTCCAAATACATCGAGCTAAGTCAACATACCTCGTCTATAGTCTCGAAATGATGCAAAGGCCAAGTTCTAAAGTTTACAAGCTACCGGCACACTCATAATTTGGTGGATTTGGGGTAAAATTTTGGAAATGGATAAGGCTAGTCTCACCATATAATATCAAGGGTTATATGTGCTCGGCTAAGGTCTAATCTAGTTAGGTTAAGAAAAACATGTCAAAATTTTAAAAATGGCATAATTTTTCAAAATAAACTAGAAAAACGAGGGAAAAATAAAGTTCAAGAGACAATTCTACTCCCGTCCTCCCACTTGAATTGTACAAAGTCCCTTTTGTACTAAACGTTAAATAAAGATGAAGAGAAAAGTAGAATTAGAGTGAGAACTTCCCCGAAATTTCCTCCAAAAAGAAAGAAGGCCCACGAAAAAGAGTCGTGCCTTCGTATAAGCATCCACGAGCAAACTTCAATCCCTGAAATCACACTACCGACAAGCATAATTCTAAAAAGAAAAAATTTAAAAATGAAAAACAAACCTAACTCACTTTCGTAGGAATTACGGTTGCATTTAGCACATGCAACAAGCCTTTTAAACCACTTGGTGTCCCAAGTGGACGAGTGAAGTCTGGTGGGGTTTACAGGGAACAGACCCACAAAGTTCATTTAAAATACTAATACAAGGTTATTATGTTTAAAATGAAAGAAGTAATGCAGAGGATAGTTACGTCGTAACTCTTATAAGGAGTTACGCCGTAACTAGGTAAAACCTGGCATACGCTGCAAGAGTGTAGCTACGGCGTAACCACTGAGATTGGATTACGCCGTAATTGGTAGTGCATCTGAAGTTATGCTGCAAGGGGCCTGTTACGGCGTAACCATGAAAATGAGTTACGCCGTAACTCTGGTCAGATCAGCATGCTGCAGCAGCAATCTCTCTTCGTTTCCTGCAAAAATAGTTAAAAACACAAAACCCAACAGAAATGGAAATAAAACAAAGGAAAGGGATAATTCGGGTTGTCTCCCGAAAGAGCACTTTTCTTTATTTACGAGTCTTTAAGTTAGACTCAGAGCCTCGGGTCTTTATGGTAGCCTTTGGACTTGGCCAACTTCCTCCATGTCTTTCATCAAGTTATGCCTAACCCAAGCGACATTTGTGGTAGTGCGGAGGTACTCTTTAGTCTCGATCTTCCGAATTTTGCAAAATTTTTCATCTGGCCCCAAGTGGTATCTAGTAAACTCATATTTTTCAGCAATAATTAGGGGTGGCCTCTTATAGGTAATCCCAAGGAGTTTGCACATCCTTTGGTCATATGCTTCATCATCGGGGTCAGTAAATTCCTCATTTCCTTGCAACTCAAGGTAATCTAAAATCCCCTCTATGTCATCGTCGTCAGACTCGGTGCCTTAAAACCATTCCTCGTCAAGCAAATTTTCCACCAGTACACGTTTGCATTCTTTCTTCTCATTTCTTACCCACTCTTTGACATCCTCAATTGTTATTTCACTCAAGTTGTTAGGACTCTCTTCGTTCAAATTTTCTTTACTCATGTATTCTTTCCAAATCTTTTCCTTTGTTAATGCATCTACTTGTCCATACTTGATCTTTACCCAACTGTCAAATCCCAAGTTGTCTAACCAAGGATATCTTGTCCTTCCCGTATCGTTGGTTGAGGTCCAAAAGAATTCATCCTCTCCCACTATCATTAAGCTGCTTCCCCCATTCCATTTATCGTCATAAGGGTTGCATGATGCCAAGAAGACTTCCCGAGGAGATTTTATCTTTTCACACCAATGACTTCGGGCTTCATTGTTATCAGTGCTGCTTAAAGGATCTTCCACGCAGTAGATGTCATCATTAACCAATTCCTTTTTCTGATGATGATCCTCGTAGTTAATCTTGAGCTTTTTAAGAAGATTCAGGTTAATTTTAGCATTCCCGAATTGTATCGCGTACCAATCATCAAATGTCAAATCTCCGAACTTGATATCATGCCTTTCAAGCTCGTGAGGGCACGTCCATTCTTCTTCTTTTAAGCTACCACCACCGTTGCAATAATCGCAGAAAGGGTCGCACGTAGGCCATGTTCGTGTGGATTCATCATCAGTTATGATTATCGGAGTGCACCAGTGAGTGATAGGTGGCTCCTCTTCTTCCTCGAAGGAGAGTTTTTACAATCTTTCTTCATCAGTATATGCAGCCTACATGAATTTGTTATTTTTGACCCTATCCTTATCGGTTCCTCCATCGCAAATTTCATTTCTAGGGTCACACGAGGCCCATAGATCATACCAGTCCCCCTTAGCTACGGGTATCTTCTTGCACTAGTGATATGGCTTTTTAGATGGGGACAGAGGGCATAAATTAATGTCATGGGACCATCCGTTAATTACATGTGTTCCTGATTCGTCCACTTCGAGATATCTGTCTGGACATGTATCCCAGTTACGCCGTAACTGTGATGTTTGGTTACGGCGTAACTTGCTTGAGTCATCCTTATCAATATCTTTCATAGCCACACGATCGCTGTCAAAAACATAGTTACGCCGTAACTCTTCAGACATGTTACGGCGTAACTCCAATCTGTCGCCGGAATTTTCACTAGAATCCGAATTTTCGGTGTGAGAATTAGCTTGTATCTTGGAGTCATTATCAGCAAAAATGACCTTACATTCCATTGTGGGTTTTGTTCCTTCCGGGTTAGTGTTATTCTTCCGTACCTTCTCACTAAGCTTTTCCACCATGGTTTCAAGGTTTTTTTGGGTTGTGTCGTGATTGGAAAGACTTCTGTCAGTGTTTTCCTGGAATTCTTTTAGCCATTCATCTTGTTCCTTTTGTCTTTGGGCTGAACTTTCCAGGAATTTGTTTATTGTCTCTTCAAGGTTAGGCTTTCTTTCTCCATAAGGCCCACGATTGTAGTTTCTAGCAGATCCTCCACGAAAACCATTATTATTACGATTATCCTCGTAAAACGGTCAATTTTCTCCATATTTAGCTTCTTCGATTATATTTTCATCGTTGTTGTGAGGACAATTCTTGGTGAGATGTCCTCCCCCACAACTTTCACAACCCACTTGGATAGCATGAACGGTTTCTCTGATTTTTAGCATATCTCAACTAAGATTTTCAATTTTGCTAGAGATGGCTGCAATTCTGTCAAAACTTCCGCCTTGGTTTCTTTTGTTTCCTCCATCGTGCCATTTTTGGGAGTGATCAGCCACTTTTTGAATGGCTTCAATTGCTAAAGTTGGAGTCATGTTCGGGATCTATCCTTGATAGTCCAGCATCTGTCTTGTAGTCACGTTGATTCCTTTGTAGAAGATGTTGACTTTTTGCTGGTTGTTCAGATCATGTGTAGGACATTTGTAAAAGAGATCGTTGTATCTATCCCTGGCTTGATACAACGTTTCATCATCTTCTTGCTTGAAATTAGGGATTTCCAAGAGCTGGTTAGATATCTTCGACGAAGGGCAGTACCTCTAGATGAAGTGCTTCTTTAGTAGAGCCCAAGTATTAACTGCCCCGGCGGGCAATCTTTCGATCCATCTTCTGGCAGCCCCAGTAAGAGTCATGGGGAACACCCTAAGCATCACAGCATCATGAGACACACCAAGAATGTGGAAAAGGCTTGCGATGTATAAGACATTTTCAACGTGCTCATACGCATCTTCGTCCCTGTTTCCTGAAAAAGGGTTATCACGAAGCTCCCTCATAAATTGGTCTTTAATTTCGAAACGGACATCAGCTTCAATTGCCGGTCTTACGAGCCTCGGCCCTTGTTCTGCTCTTGTCAACGCTAAATATTCCACAAGAGTGAGGTCATCAGTGTTAACAACTTCCATGGTACCTGAAAACTTGAAAAGTGATCGTGAGAATTTGAAAATTTTAAAACAAAACAAAAATGAAAGACTTAATAGCAATCCTAATATAATTCTCCAGCAGCGGTGCCAAAAACTTTATGCAGGTTTTACTGACCAGGTTTTAATATTTATAATGTCTCATTATACCTATGGTATACCCTAATGCACTAACGGGCAGTGTACCCGGTCGTGTGTAGTGTAGTATTCGGTAAAACCGAGGTCGTCCCAAGAGTTATGTGAGTGGATTAATACTAAGTCTAGGTGTCACAGATTTTAATATGATTTTGATAAGAGATTAACTAATTAACTACTAAAACAATTAAAGGAAAAGATGTGATCAAATAGAGAAGAGTGGTGCTAACCTAGTTATTCATCCTAGCTAGTAATGTCTACGTCTAATTACTTCCAATTACTTCAGGTGGGGTCAAAGTCGAGAGGACAACATGTAGGACCACTACGATATCAACCTTATCACTTTTCCAAGCAAACCCAACACACGTAACCCAAGTTACGCGTATAAAACGTGAAACACAAACACAAGATATTATGCGTAGAATAAAGAAAGAAAACATGAAGAACTTGGTGACTTGATATGTAGATCGTATGTATGTTTAGAGAGATAGAGAGAAGAAAGAAAACAATAAGTTGTATATTGCTTCAAGGAAAAACACACACACACACACACTCAAGCACACCCCTCAAATGAGACTTTGAGGGGTTTATATAGTACAAGTAGAAGATGCCCTAATGGGCTTGGCATGGGCTCGTTTGGATTGGATTGGACATGGATTGATATAAGGCTAGCTTAACATAACTTCTAACCAATTAGCTTAGCCCAATCCACGAGCCCGTTGACTATTCTATCACGATATCTAACACGCGTTACAAAGTTCCTAAACGTGAATGACCATCACTTCTAATAAAAACTATTAAGGCTAACAATCTCCCCCTAAGGGGTGGTCATTCAAAAGATGCTCCACTTGATAAGATCTTTACTTTCCTTGAGCTTGAACTTTGCGTGTAGATATAGAATAGTCTTGATTTTTTGTTCCTTCATGCTTTGTGATCAATTAATGTGGTTGTCTGCCGTTGTCAACTTCGTTGGTTAGGTGTCTCCACGCCTTTCTCCACCATGCTCACACTTCTATTTGACTTTGAGTTCCAAATGATGAAGTTCTCGAGTCTTTATACTTTGTAGATTCTTTGACATTGACGAAGAATCATCTTTAACTTTGAGTAGCCTTCGATTTTGATGAGAACTTTCATGTGTTGTTGGTATGAGCATGTGGAGAATCTGCACGATCAATCCGCTCCGGAGCTTCCATAAGAAGAAAACATAAAACTGGTTAGTAATAAGCGGATTCCGGCACTTACAAGTTTGAATTTCGAGGGTGTTAACAGCATAGTGTGAAAACACGTCTCTAATTCTCACAGAGGCCATTCCTGAACTGGAGTCCCACAAGTGAGATAACGCGATATACCAAAGTACATCTACAGTTCAGATGAGTCGCTGAAGTACACCGAAGCATCACTTCACGACTGTAGACCGTTTGAGACACACTAAGCGTAATCCACGGGGAGTTACCGAAGTGACCTGCTGTCAGGGCTGCTAGATGTTGACCCTGGCAGGAGTTTCCATTCAATCACTGATAATCACAGATGTGAAACTTCTCATAAATGTTATGGCAGATTGCTAAGACCTGTGTAGGACTCTAAAATATATCACTTGTGTCCTTATTGATGAACAACAAGCGATGTCATGTCAAGTGTTCCTATGAGATCTTTTTTATGAATCTCGTGGCTTTAGACTCAATAGTGCATTTTGGTTTTCCTGAGCCGAGACTAGGGAGAGGGTCTCCTTCTTCAATACCAACGATCTCTAAGAGAAAGTCGATAGATTATGTAGGGTTCCCAGTGAGAATGAAACAAATTCCTTTTGAGAGGAATTGAGTGGCTAGAAGGTTTAGTGCAGTGCGTCACTGGGTCCATGACGTCTTTGTCTTCAATACCAGTGTCAACTTATTGACAACCAGTAGCAGATGAATTGAACCCGGTTTCTGCCCTAAGGTTGAATATGGAGGGCTATTTCTTTTCACCCTTTTTCATTACATTTCTTTTTAATTCTTCAACCCCTTATTTCTCCTTTCTCACATTTCTCCTTTTTCCAATCATTCCTAAGGACTTCTAATACTAACTATTTGTGATGTCCTTGGGTAGATCCCTTCGGCTCTGGCGGATCATAGGACGAATTTCCTATCCTTAGTCACCTTATAACTTCATGACTGTCCTATTGTTGCCATAAAACCATTTTTCTTGAAAATCTCTCAGAGTGTTTATGATTGAAAACATGTTTGAAACACTCCGTGAGTTTTGGTTTTCAGAAACACTCCCCCTTCACATGTGCTTATATTGTATTGACAGAAATCTGCACATAGGGGGTAGAGTTCGTACTTTTTGAATTGATCGACTTTAAATGAACTAGACCAATTCGAGACACGTTTACATCACTAGAGAACTAGCTTGAAATTATTACCCGTCCTGGTCAAGTCCATAGAAATTTTCTCGAGATGGTACATGATTCCTCGTCAATTCATTGGTTTCAACTTAGTCGAGCTCTTTTGAGATTCAAACAACGATCATTAAATATTTTTGATCACATTTTAATCACGTTTCTCCCCCTCAAAAATAGCATATCCATGATGTTTTTGAAACAAAATGATTAAAAGATATGTTTTTCGAAAAGCATTTGGAGAGAAACTGATTTAGCATGAATTTTGGAACAATTTTGGTTTTATACTCCCCCTTAACAAAAGCATATTTTTCATACAGAAAATTTAGAATCAATTAAGAGTTTAGAGGGAGTTATCTTGGTACCAAATGTGAGAGATTTTGAAAATCCTTTTTTGAAAAATTTCGTATCAATGGTACACAAGATGAAAAGAAGATTTTGAAAATCTTTTGAAGATATTCGAGAAGAATAATCTTCATTTGTTTTAGGATAGTATCCAAACCCATTATGATTTTAGGAATAGTGCTTTGAAAAATATATAAAACCTTTGATTTGGTTAAGCACTTTCCTTTCTTTGAAGCGCGGGTCCTGAACTGATGTGTTCAGAAGCCATTAATTTGAAGTTTGGGTTTCGTACTGAAGTATACGAAAGCCATTATGAAATAAATTTTGAGAAACGACATGTTTTGGAAAACATTTAAAGAACTCTCGCTCAAGCATCTGTACATGCCCGTATCATTGTTGAATGACATTTCTAGATACGTACAAAATATCGATTATACAAGAGACATATCGTGAGAAGAATATTTTTGGATTTTTTGATTTTCTATTGTTTTTGTATTTTTTGAAGTTTTATATTTTTATATTTTGCTTTTGTTGGTTTTTCAAATTTTGTATTTTTTTTTCAAAAATATTTACATAGAAGATTTGAAGAAAGAGAAATTAAGTTGGGACAAGTAAAAGTGGAGATAAGAGAGGAACTAGAAAAGGATTTCCACATGCGAAATAGGCATAAAGTTCTTCTTTACCACACAGGGTATATGAACCTTCAACACTTTTACAAGTACCTGCATCCACAGAAGAAGAGTTTTCACAAATAATAGTGTTAGAAGTACATGATTCCTCACGGTGAGGGTGATCACTATCAATGGTTGTAGTGGATCTGACTTCCGTATCCGAATGATTGTCACTATTATCTGTGTTGGTGCAAGTATCAAAAATATTTCCTGTGGGAATCCATCTAAGACCTATTTTGTTGAAAACTTTGCCCGTGGGAATCCACCTAAGGTAAGATCTAGGAGTTGCTTTCTTATCAGATTCAGCGGAAGACTCATTTTTTGAAAAACTACATCATGAAGAGATCCACCTATTAGGTTTCCTCTTGATGTTCATCTTGTCAACGGGTTTGTTTCTGTTAGGAGTCTTAGTGGATTGTGCCTTGGCACGAGAATTATCTTTCTTGAGATATTGTGAGACACATGCATCATGATTAGCTGAAAAGACACATTTTTTACATGTAGTACAGACAAATTCAATATTCTTGTTTAAAACAGCAGCTTTAACTTTGTCACTACAGTCTTTTGGAAATTGATTCTTGTTCGAAAAAGACTTAGAATTCCTAGTGTTGTTTTCTAAGTGCATAGCATTTTCTTTTGCGCAACAACTCTTAGATGTAAGCCAATCCCTAGTCTTATGTAGAGTGTTCCTAGGTAATGGTTTACTACTACTAGCAGTGCCTTGAAATCTTGTAGAATTCATCACCCTAGATGTTGCACCTAAAATTCCGTCTTTTCGAGTCTGTGCCTTTTTCCTAGCTTCTTCTAGATAGTGATTGTTGACCATGTTGTTAGCACCGACAGATTCTTTAACTGGATTTTTGGTCACATTCCGTGTACTATTCCTAGAAATGCCAGGTGAAATAACTTTTGGTGTTTCAGCAACTGCTTTTTCTTTTTCAAAACCTTTGATAATTCTGTTTTTAATAGGCAGGGACTGTGGAGTGACTGTTTTTGACAAATCATTTTTCTCATTGACTTTTGGAGCAAACTGAGAAATAGACATTTTTGGTTTGAAAACCGGTTTGGGAACATTTGTTTTCTCCTCAGTCAATGGTTTTGCAAACTTAGTATCCACAGCCTTTCCTTCTTGACATCCCAGCTGAGCTCTCAAAAGATCATTTTGCTCTTTCATGTCCTTGTAGGCACGCTCATACGACAGTTTGTCATACTTGCATTCGTCTGTTTTTCGATCAAGCTGTTTAAAATAGGACACATTTTCTTTTTCAATTTTTTCAAGAGCATTTTCATATTTTGAAACAATTGCGGAGGTCTCAGACTGGAGTCTTTCATGATCTTCAACAGAATATGTTTGTAAAATAATGGACATGATATCGGTAGTCATAACATCTTCGAAGAGAGAATCATTCAAATTTTCCAAAACTTTGATGTGTTCAACACTTTCATTAGCTTGCTTTACCAGGGATTTATGGTCCTTGACAAAGTCAGATGTTTCTTTAAAAAACGGTTGTTCGAAATGAATTACCCTCGCACTGATGCCAGTTAACGGAGGTTCAATTTGAGTTTCAAAAAACTTTTTCGTTTCATCATCATGACGAGTAAACCAGATGTTAGTAGTAATATTGGTTTTAGATTTGCAGTCTCTTGAAGATATCCAATTCTAGTTTTAACATCCTCTAAAATGCTTCTAGCATCACTTGTGTTAAAAGGATTGTTTGAAGACATTTGTTCGATTTTCGAAAGAGATTTTGAGACTACAACTGGTTTTGAAACTGGTTTTGAAACTGGTGTTGACACTTTGTTTGAAACACTTGGTTTGGTGGAAAACTTTGACTTTTCTTTTTGATTAACAAAAGTAATTCCATTAATTTTGTTCCATTTGTTATAATCAATCGGTTTAAGATCTGGATTCTTTTGTTTCATTTTTGATCTACTCTCCTCAGATAGTTCCAACGTTTCAAGAGAATCACGAACAATTATGGGTTCATGCAAAGGTTTTCCATTGTTCAACACATTCCGTTCTTTCTGAGCTTTCTTGAGGAAACAAGGAGGTGTGTTACCAAGAGCCATTTTTTGAGTTGTATGAAAATACGGATTTGTTTGATTAATCAGCATATTAGTTGATTTGGCTGAATGACCCGTTGTAACAAGCAAATTTTCCAATTTTTCGATTATCTCATTTTTATCAAGAAACTCATCAAGAAGAGAATCTTCTCATTTGGAAAAATCAGCAATCAACTGTTTCTTCTCTTTTTCAAAATCAGAGAACAGTGTTTTTTGTTTAGAAAGTTGGTCATTTAGTTCAGAAATTTCCTTGTTTAAAGATTTTATTTTCAAGTTCAGATTCACATCAAGTGTGTTATACTTGATTTGCAATTCTTTTTCTCTTAAAACAGAATCTCGATAACCAATTTCTAATTCTGACTCTTTGTTTTTGTGAAATTCAAAAGCTTTTGCGTTCTCCTTGTAACTCTCAAGCTCAGCGGTCAATTTTTTATTCACGGCCTTAACTTCGCGATTGACCTTACTCTCTTTCTCAATTTCAATACCACAATTATTGATTAATGATTCAAAATAAGCACGGGTTTCCTCATCAGTCTCAGTATTTTGTGCCACACAGCCGCCATTAGGATCCACATCTGGAGTTTCAGAGTTCGTATTGCTACAACTCGGATTGTCCAGGTATGTATCATAAGTAGGTGCTGATGTCACAAAATGCTGTTCATCATGAGTAAACTGATTAGCAACATTACTATAATTTGGTACCTCATTGAGTGGATCTGTGTCATAGATTGGAGTTGTATCAAAAGTACCACTTGATGTTGTGTCCTGCGGATTGATTCTATGATTGGAGGTTGCAGTATTTTTTGCTTTATCTGCCCGTCTTGGATTCATGAATGCGTATTATGCATCAGTCAATTCAATTCCCGACTCTTCTTTCTGTGCTAACATAAACATGTACTGGAGCCTTTCAAGCTTCGTCAGTCGTTTGACACTAGATTCTGAACTAAAATAACATGAATTTTGGCTTTGAGGTTCGGAGGTAGCATTCTGAACCAAAGTCATATAACAGTTATTCCCATGTTGATATCCCATATTCTGATTCACAATCTGACCCCCTTGATGTCCAACAAACTGCCCTGCATATTGCATCTGATTCCCCATTTGTATACCCGTAGCAAATCCATTCTGATTCCAAATAACATCAACCATTTGTCCTCCTTGACCCATATGCATACTTGGTTGAGCAAACTGCGGATTATACGATGAAATCCATTGGTTGTTGTTATATGGTGTAGTTGGACTAATGTTTAGGTCATTGAAGAATGAATCAAAGAAAGCAGTTTTGAGACGATCTGCCAGAGTTGCCATTGAGGAAGGTATGTATGATAAAGTTGATGTAGGATCGATTCAACGATAAAGGAGTTGTGGTTGATGAAGATTAAGCTCGGGTGAGGTGTTTCTGAAAGATGCCACCACTATAGAAGTCAGGTGTCCCCTCATAAGTCCAGTTGTTCCTGGTCCCCTAAGCCGAGTCATTAAGTTCCGCTACATGCTAGACTTATAATAGTGAGTGCCCGGGCGCTAGCATCTTAGACACTCACCCCCTAATTCTTAAGTTCATCCAAATGGTAGGTGATCAGTTGGTCAAATCGCACAAGTAGAAAGGGTCGTCAGTTGGTCATATCTTAGCCTCCCGTCTCAGTCTACTCACTTAGGGTTAGTTGGTCATATCTCCTAAACAACTATCCTCAACCGCCATTCAAAACTACCGAAACAAGGGTAGCTACCAATAAACTATGCATGCATACACTTAGAAATAATTATACGGAAGTAATGTAAACGCAAACAAAACAATTAAGGAATCATAACTAGGCCAGCACCAAGAGGTGCTTACCCGCTCATATTAACCATACAAATAAATTCAATGTTTAATGTTATGAAATACATGAATCGAAAGTAAAGAAAAGATAAAATGCTAATGCTTATCATAGGGGAGTGATTTCTCCCTTAGAGATAGCTCTGTATGCTCCTCTAGACCTGCCTTTGGCTTCTTCCCACGTTCTTTGGTTGTTGTGTGTGAAATGGGATGATTTGAAATGCTGGAAATCGTGGGGTATTTATAGGCCAGATGTTGGTTACGGCGTAACTATGAAAAGAGTTACGCCGTAATCATGTAATTCTTCGTAAATTGCACTAGATCTGCTGGTTACGGCGTATCCTTAGAAGGGGTTACGCCGTATTCTTCAATAAATCTTGGTTACGCCGTAGTTGATGCATGAGTTACGGCGTAATTATCAGCGGCGCGGAACCTCATTTGACCTAATATGGTTACGTCGTAATCTTTAGGGAGAGTTACGCCGTAATCTTCTGATAAGTTGGTTTTCTGAGTCACGCTTTAGTTACGGCGTAATGTGAGAGAGGAGTTACCCCGTAACTTCTTCAAAGTGAGAATACTATGATAAATCTTCAGTCAACTCTCCAATTCCGCGTGTCTTTAGCTCCAATGCTCGTAATTTACCTGAAAGTGGAATATAATGGAAAACAAGCGTAAATCCATATAAATGATATAGATTACAAGCATTATCGGGGGAAATTGACACTTAATATTCAGGATAATTTGATGTTATCAGATACCCATGGTCCAAAGTCTAGGACCCATGACCCATGACCCATAACCCATGACCCATGACCCAAAACCCATGGACAAAGAGGAGCGTCCCACGGATCCCCAGGAATACACTAGACGAATCCCTCAAGTAAAGGATCCGTGGGATCCATGAAACAGTAGCTAAATTTCTTCTATAAATAGTGAGCCATTTCTTCATTTTGGGAGAAACTCCCACACATATTTTTTCCTAGTATTGTAAACCTTATAACCTCAGATCCTAAGGATCTCTCTATGTAGTTTTTGTTTTGTTTTATTTGATTCTCTAGGTTCCTCTTAAAGGTGAGATCACCACCTCTTGAAGTTACTTCGTCATCATCAAGACTACTGAGGTTCTCTTGTTGATAGTTCTTTCTTCCTCTATAGAAGTGTTGTGTCAAAGGTATTAGCGAAGGATGCCGAAAGAGTCAAGACGAAAGCATTAGTGAAAGGTGCTTAACGTCCGTGTCGAAAGCATTAGTGAAAGGTACTTAACCTCCGTGTCAAAGGAATTAGTGAAGGATGCCAAAGGAGTCAAGACGAAGGTATTAATGAAAGGTGCCAAACGTCCGTGTCAAGGGCATTTGTGAAGGGTGCCTAGAAGTCAAGTCAAGTGGCATTAATGAAAGATGCCAAGGGTGTATAATCGATGAGGTGCATCGATGTACAAATAGAGATAGGTTGTATCCAAGGATATTGATATCCTTGATGATGTTGTATTAAGGAGTGGATCTCCTTTGGGTTAGGTGTTTTGTAGTGTTGGGTAGTAGTTCCTCTATTGTAGTGGAACTCGGTGTCTAGCCTAGTACCGGATAAAGGGTAGGCGACGTTGTGATAGGTGTGGTTCTACCTTGTGGAAGAACCCGGTGTCTAGCCTAGTACCGGAAAAAGAGTAGGCGACGTTGTGAAGGCTTCTACGCCATAAGGAGTTGGTGTCGTGTAGTGATTACGAACTCTCGAGTAGGTGACTCGGGGAGTGGAGTAAGGCAAGGAAGGTGTCCTTGTAGCTGAACCACTATAAATACTCATGTCATGGTTATGTATCTCTTACTCTTTATCTTTCCATTAGACATTTACATATCTATCTATCAATGTCCAACATACATATCCAAATAGATTGACATAAGTTGATCTAAATTTTTTAAAATATAGTTTTAATTGGTACAACTATTCAACCCCCCCCCCTTCTAGTTTTCCGCATTGATTTTATTAGTTGATAAAAAAATATGAAATTTACCCAATGGAGATGGTTAAGAGCATGAAAAGTAAATCCTCTTTACCCAAAAGTTTGTGTTTGTATGCACTTAGAACCGTAGTATATCTATTAAATATGGTTCCTAGTAAGTCAGTTCCAAAAACTCCTTTTGAGTTATGGACTGGAAGGAAACCTAGTCTGAGACACCTGCATGTTTGGGGTTGTCCAGCAGAAGCACAGGTTTATAATCCGAAAGAAAAGAAATTGAATTCTCGAACCGTTAGCTGTTACTTTATTGGTTACCCAGAGAAGTCCAAAGGGTATAGGTTTTAATGTCCAAACCATAGTTCTAGAATTGTTGAAACAGGCAATGCTAAATTTTTATAAAATGGTAAACTTAGTGGGAGTGTTGAAAATTAAGTTGTGGATATTAACGAAATAAGGGATGATGATCCATCATCCATGAATGTTCATAAATCCACAACTGCACCGAATGTTGTTCCAGTATTTCAAAATCAAGAACAACGATTGAATAATGAACAAACACCCCATGAAGAAACTAACTTACCAAATCAAACAAGTGAACCGGTTGGAATATCATTAAACAAACCCGCAAGGGTTAGAAATTCAGCTATTCCTGATGATTATATAGTTTACTTGCAAGAGACGTATTTTGATATTGGCATTGATAATGATCCTGTATATTTTTCACAAGCCATAGAAAGTGATAAGTCCAAAATGCGGATTAATGCTATGAAAGAAGAGTTCAAATCAATCGCTCAAAATGAAGTTTAGGATCTTGTAAACTTGCTGGAAGGTTTAAAATAGTTGGTTGTAAATGGGTCTTTAAGTCCAAACACGACTCTAAAGGCAATGTCGAAAGATATAAAGCTAGACTTTACTCAGAAAGAGGGCATTGATTACAACGAGACTTTTTCACCGGTCTTAAAAAAAGACTTGTTGAGAATAATATTGGCATTAGTAGCTCATTTTGTTAGAGCTACATCAAATGGATGTGAAAATCGCCTTTCTAAATGGAAATCTTGTGGAGGAAGTTTATATGAAACAACCTGAAGGGTTTTTCATTGAAGGTAAAGAAAATATGGTGTGTAAATTGAAGAAATGAATATGTGTACTTAAACAAGCTTCTAGGCAATGGTATATTAAGTTCAATGGTACCATTAAATCTTTCATTTTTTGAAGAAATCATCGTTGATCGATGTATAAACCGCAAGATCAGTAGCAGCAAGTTTATATTTTTGGTTCTATATGTTGATGATATTTTACTTGCGACTAATGACTTTGGTTTATTGCATAAGACTAAAGTGTTAGCCTTAATAGTAATTAATAGAAAGTGATGGTTATTCACGTTAGGAACTTTGTAACGTGTTTTAGATAGTGTAATAGAATAGTCAATGGGCTCTTGGATTGGGCTAAGCTAATATGTTATTAGTTATGTTAAGCTAGCCTTTTATCATTTGTAATCCAACCCAATTCAATCCAAGTCCAAACCGAGCCTATGCCAAGCCCATTAGGGCATTTTACTTTTAGTATAAATACACCTCAAATGTGTCATTTGAGGTGTGTGCTTGAGTGTGTAAGTGTGTGTTTTGTTTATGAATACAAGTTCTCTTTTCATCTTTTATTCTCTCTAGTTTTCATACGACACACATTCATCAAGTCACCATTTGTGCTTTATATTTCGTGTGTTAAGGTTGGTAATACGGGATATAAGTTGATATATTCAAGGTCCTAAAATTGGTATCAATCGCCTAAAAATGATTTAGGAGTGTTTGTGTTTCGTTTTTTGTTAAAACTTTACTAAAAAGTTGCGTTCAAATCTCCTAAATTGTGGAAAACTAGAAGGGGGGGTGGGGGGGTTGAATAGTTTTGCCGATTTTAAGTTAGTTTCAAAAACTTTAGATTCGATATTATGTGAAATCGTATGGATGAAGAGAAAGTATATATCTAATGATAATGCAATTAAATAAAGTAAAGCAAGGGATAGAAATGACACAACCGATTTATAGTGGTTCGGCTACAAGGACACCTTCCTTGCCCTACTCCACTCCCCGAGTCACCTACTCGAGAGTTCAAGCACTATGTCAACAAACTCCTTCAACTTGGCAGAGAAGCCTTCACAACGTTGCTTACACCTTTTTCCGGTACAAAGCTAAATACCAAGTCCGTAACACGGTGGACCAAACCAACACGACTATTACACAACAACTATGTGAAATATTAAATACAAGATCTTTGCTACATAAATCTTGTGGAGGAACAAATCAATCAAGGACTCCTTGCTTGTATGACTTGTAGAATCCTCGTGATCTCGCCCTAGAGAAGGACTTATATGAGAATCACTAAAGAAAGAAAAAAGAACAACTCTCTAGATCAAGTGATCTATTGTTAGAAGAGAATGAGAGTATATGAGAGAATTAGTAAGAAGAGGGGTGAGTTAGAATGAAGAAATGGCTCTCTATTTATAGGCAAAACTTGCCACTGTTCCCCGGATCCCACAGATCCCTCCCTTAAGGGATCCGTCTAGTGTAATTCTAGGGATCCGTGGTACGCTCCTCTTTGCCCATGGGTTTTTTGGTTATGGGTCATGGGTTATGGGTTATGGGTTGGTCCATGGGTATTTCTTTAGATACAATGTATCTAATGAGTACAATGTATCTAGTCAAATGGGTATGGGTCAATACCATGGGTTATGGATATGATCCATGGGTTGTGATTTTTACCCATCCTAATAAACTATTACAACAATCTGTATTAAGTGACTATATGTAAATGCTTTACATAAATAACATGTATCCTTATAATTTTACTTATGATAACATTATATTTGTTATCAACAACACACAAAGAGATCGCAAAATATTAATAAACGTTTTACGGTTTATTTGTATTAACAATCTCCCCCTTTTTGTTGATGAGAAAACATAATGTTATGATGAGTAAAACTTAAGATTAGATGTATGTTTTGAAAGCCCTAAGTTTTACTTCTTCTCCCCCTTTTTGTTGAAACAAAAAGTTAATCCAACGAAGAAATAAAATGTGGAAAAATAGTCCACGTATCGCTTACTCCCCTTGACAGTAGCTCCCCCTAGTTTGGGGCGTCAAGTGAGAAAAATAAAAAAATCCTACAAAGAAAAGGTTAGTAGTAACATGCATAAATAATCTTGTGATTGACGAGAATCAAGATTGGGAGGCCTTGTAATAAAACAACAAAATGTAGTGGTATTTATGCCACATACAAGCATGTAAAAGTAAGAACAAGACTTTTCTTGAAAATGACTCAAAAGAAAAAATACTAAGGGTAGAAAATAGTAATAATGATTCCTTCCATGCTTGCACAAGGTTATGGATGGAGGTTTTTATGAGTAATGGTATTGATGCGATCAAGAACGGGGTTGAGTATGAATCATATTTCTTCCCTAACTTTTATTGCAATATCCCTAGTGGATTGGCAATGTTCACAATGTATGTGATGTGGGTAATGAGTGCGGAAGTTATCCGGGTTGTTTTGATTTGTGATATGCAGAAGATGTGGTAGAAAAATAGGAAAATACGGATCAAAGTCCGGAATGTTTGGAAGTGGTGGTGGAAAAGAACCTAGATGTTCTTGCAGCTTAATGGGAGCTAAGGGTGGTGAGGTTTCAAGGTCTTGAAAAGTTGTATTTGGAGAAGTGGGAGGTGACAAAAAGGCTATTTCTTTTTGTTTTGGTTGTTGAGATCTTGTTGGAGATGAAGGAGGTGCTATAATGGAAGCATCTTGTGGTGAGTTATTTGTTGGTGATGAGCCATTCGATGATGGTTTTGCTAAGCAACAAGGCCGGATGCTAATCCGTGCGGATATCCTAGATTTTGATTGTGGTATTTTAGAAGGTGGGAGGACAAAAGTTTGGATTTCATGAAGAGGATTGTTTGTACTAGGTGATTCATCTAAGTTGGAATATCTTTTGAATGACATGGTGTTGTTTGTTTGTGAAGATGAGATGAATATGCAAGCATTTTGGGAGTCATATATATAGAAAAATAATGCATTGTAATGAATGCTTGACCAAAAATGTGGATTAAAATCTAATGATTAGATATGAATTTAAGGCATGTGATCATGAGAACACAAGCATTAAAGAACATACTCCAAAAAAATGAAAAAATATTGGAGTTTTCATCCAAAGTGGGAAAAATAGAAGATAAAACTAGCTTATGTCTCACAGATCCCACGGATCCTTCCCGTGAGGGATCCGTCCAACATTAAGGCTGGGATCTGTGGTACTGGTGATTCAGGCAGCTCAAAATTTTCCTTTTTGGAAACATTTGTGCCTAGTGTGTGCCTATATGCAAACTATTTGGAGTTACGGTTATCTCGACTCCTAAAGAGAAAAGACAAATAAACATGAAGTGAAAAAACATACTATTATGTGAGATAACCCGAGTGCTCCTAATTCATTGTTGTATAAATGAATGTACCCGAAAACACATATTAGTTATGTGTCCTCTTTAGCATTCAAAAGACATGAGATGCAATGAAAACGGGTTTTTACTTTGTATTAATAATGAAAAAGCGATTTGTCCTAGACGTGAGAAATTGCTTTTGTGAAATTGATACGGGAAGAGGTATCATTTGAATTTTGAAAAGAGGTTTTTTTATGTGCGAAAAAGCTTTTATCTTTTAGAAAGAAAAATGTGTATGTAGTTATGTGTTTGCAACTTGTACTTGTTTTGAGAGAAAAGTAATAGAAAACTATGAGTTATAAGTAAAAAACTTATCTTGGGTTTTGAAAATTCCCGTATTGCTTGTGAGTTGTGCGTGAAATAGAGATCCTCGACTCAGAAAGAAGAAGGCTAGTGTTTACATACCTTGTAGAGAAAGGAAAATAAATTACGACGATTGTTCCATGAGACCAAGACCAAGACGAAGTAGGTTGAATTGTTCCCGCTTCAACGGTTTGGTGAGGACGTCGGCAATGTTGTCTTCGGACGCTACCTTCTCAATAGAGATGTTCCACTTTTGAACATTGTCTTTTAAGAAGTGATGACGAATCTCTATATGTTTTGTGCGAGAATGTAATACCGGATTCTTGCTTAAATCTATGGCACCTTTGTTGTTACATAGAATGGCTATGTCACTTAGATGAATGTCCTAGTCAACTAACGCTTGTTTCATCCATAGTGCTTGTTCGCATGCTTTGCCGGCGGAGATATATTCGGCTTCGGTTGTTGATATTGCTAATGACGTTTGTTTCTTATAAAACCAAGATGTCAAACAACATCCCATAAAAGTACATACCCCACTTGTACTTTTTCGGTCAACATAATCACCTGCATGGTCAGAATCTGCATATAAAATTGTTTCTACTCTCTACCCTTAGGATACCAGAATCCTAATTGTTTCGTACCCTTAATGTGTCTAAATATCCTTTTGACGGCTTCTAGATGTGATGTTTTAGGGTCTTCTTGAAACCTAGCACATAGACAAACACTAAACATGATATCCGGCCTACTAGCCGTGAGGTAGAGAAGACTACCAATCATGCCACGATATTTTGTGTTATCAACGGATTCGCCGTCTTCAACTTTTATGAGTTTAGTGTCGGATGACATTGGTGTCCTAATTGGTTTTGACTCTTTTAAACCGAATTTCTTTAATATCTCTTTTATGTATTTAGATTGATTAAAGAAGATATCATCTTCTAATTGTTTGATTTTTAGACCAAGAAAGAAACTAAGTTCTCCCATCATACTCATCTCAAACTCGTCATGCATGATTTTAGAGAAATCATCGCACATGTCTTGTCAAGTGGATCCGAATATAATATCATCTACATATATTTGAACAATGATTATGTGTGACTCTCTTTTCTTAGTAAAAACTGTGTTATCAACTAACCCCATGGTGTAGTTGTGTTTGATTAAGAATGACTTGAGTCTATCATACCAAGCTTTTGGAGCTTGTTTAAGACCGTAAAAGGCTTTCTTTAACTTATATACATGTTTAGGTTTTTCAAAATCGGTGAAACCCGGAGGTTGAGATACATATACTTCTTCATTAATAAAACCATTTAGAAAAGCACTTTTGACATCCATTTGATAAAGCTTAAGATCATTAGCACAATCATAAGCAAGAAGTATTCTTTTAAACTCTAATCTAGCCACGGGGGCGTAGGTCTCATCAAAGTCTATTCCTTCTTGTTGGTTATACCCTTGGGCAACGAGTCTAGCCTTGTTTCTAGACACTACTCCGTTTGCATCTAACTTGTTTTTATAAACCCATTTGGTTCCTATTATGGTTTGATTACTAGGTGGAGGGACAAGTGTCCAAACATCATTAGAAACAAATTGATTTAAATCTTCTTGCATAGCCATTACCCAACTTTCATCTTTTATGGCTTCTTGTGTATTCTTAGGTTCTATGGTTGAAACAAAACAAAATAGGCTACTTTGGTTTTGAACTTGAGACCTTAAGGTTCTTTCGTTTAACTTTCCTATGACCTTATCTACGAGGTGATCTTTGGACTCTTTAATATTTATGAGTTCATTATTTGAAGATTCTTCTTCTTTTTCATTTATCTTTTTCTTTATTACAATAGCTTCACTTTCTACAATCTTGTCATCGACAAGAGGTGGAGAGGGTTTGGGTGGACTTTCATCAAATTTTACATTTAATGACTCTTCTACCTTCATTGTTTCTTTATTTAATATGACGTAAGCTTTGCTATTAGGAGAGTAACCTAGAAAGATACCTTCGGTTGATTTAGGATCAAATTTTGTATGGTAATCTTTAGTGTTAAGAAGAAAACATTTGCTACCAAAGACTCTAAAGTGATCTAACGTAGGCTTTTTGCCTCGAAGTAACTCATATGGAGTTTTACCTAAAATTGGTCGAATTAAGACTCGATTTAGTATGTACGTTAAAGTATCAACGGCGTTGCACCAAAACTTTTGAGGTATGGATTGCTCATTTAGCATGGTGCGACTCATTTCTTGTAGAGTTCTATTCTTTCTTTCAACTACCCCATTCGATTGTGGAGTGCGAGGAGCCGAGAAGTTGTGAGTAATACCATTAGCGTCTCAAAAAGATCCAAATTGCACTTCATTATCTAATTCTCTATCATGATCCGTTCTAATAGACACTATTGGACTTCCTAGTTGTCTTTGGATTTTCTTGTTTAATATTTCAAAATAATTAAACATTTCCGTTTTGTTCTTTAAGAATTTAGTCCATGTGTACCTAGAGTAATCATCCACTATGACCAAAGTATAGTAGTTGCCTCTATAACTTTGGATAGCGGATGGACCAAATAAATCCATGTGTAGTAATTCTAGACACTTAGTTGTAGACACCATGTTTTTAGCTTTGTGACTAGAATGAACTTGTTTTCCTACATTACAAGCATCACAAAAGTGATGTTCATATTTTAACTTAGGTAGATCTCTTACTAGATCTTTGGATGATAGCGATTGAAGAAGTCGCATATTGGCATGACCCAATTTTTGATGCCATAAGGTCGAAGTATCATCCATAGAGGTAAGACAAAGTTTGTCTTTAGGTTCATTACCGATTTTAATGACATAGACTCCATGTTTCCTAATTCCTCTTCCTATGGTTATGCCATTTTTTAATATCTTACTATTGGTTTCGGTAAAAAGTACATTTCAGTTTTTATCACATATTTGTCCTATACTTAAGAGGTTAAAGTTTAGGTTTTCTACGTGACACACATCGTTAATGGTTAGAGATTTGTTAAAAATCGTACCTTTACTGATGATTTTACTTTTGCTATTTCCAAACACCACATTTCCTCCATTGAAGGATTCATATGTGGAGAATAGATCTTTATTGCCGGTCATGTGCCTCGTGCACCCGCTATCCTTGACCCATTCATCCGGATCTAGGTCGACCTTTAAGCATACCTAAGAAAACAATTAACTCAAAAGTTTGGTCCCCATTTGTTCATGGGTCCATTAGTGTTAAACATTCCATTCATGTTAGACATGTATGGATAAGGTGAATATGCATTCTATGGTGCAAAGTTTTGAAAAGGAAAATCATTTTGCATATTTGGGTTCCATCCCATTTGATGGTTACTTCTCGGGTAAACATTATTAGGTCTTCTAGATGGGTTAGGTTTTGAAAAAGATGGAGCTTTGTTTCTTGCAAAAATAGGATTATATTTTGGAGGTGGTTGTCTAGTGGTAAAATGAGTTGGTTTCTTCTTATTAACAATAACAAAAACATTTCTAGAGGAAGAAGCTATGTTATTATTACTGTTTGCTTCAGCAGACCCACGGATCCCTGGTTGTACACTAGTCGGTTCCCTTTTTGTGGGATCCGTGGGATCCGCCACAACAGTGGCCTGTTTTTCTATTGCCTTTACGAATTGTGTTTCTTTGTTTTCACTAGTTGACGCATCAAGTTGCTGAATACCTAAACCTTTTTGGTTGTTTCCAGTTTTAACACTATCTAGTATCATATCTAGAGTATTAGTACTCATTCTAGCAATCTTAGAATCTAGTTGATCAACTAGTGTTTGAAGTTGAACGCAAAGTTCACATTCACCACTTGCTATTTTACCCTTTTCTAGACGTTTCAATTTTCCTTTTAGCTCTATGACTTCCTTATCTAAACGTTGGTTTTGATTTTTCAAAAATTTGTTTTTGTTAATTACTTTTAAGCTAATTTTGCAAAGTTTGTCATATTCATCATGCAATGAGTCATCATCTAGTGATGAGCTACTATAGTATTCGTGACATACCTCGTCATTTGCCATGAGACAAATTTCTTCGTCCTCCTCCTCGCTCATTTCCCACGAGCCGCTTACGAATGCTTTTTGATCATCCCGTTTGGGACACTTACTGATGGATCTTAGACACTCTCCTTGTGTCAATGATATTTTGTATAATATTATCAAGCAAGCGGAATTTACTTAAGTAATACTTAGAAGACGAACTATATGATGTATGAGAGTAAACACAAGTTAACACAAAACTCAAGCTCCAATATTATTAATGAAATAATACGAGTGATCTTAGTATCACTAGGGTTACACCTTGAAGCTTTCGTAGGTAATCTTGTAATGTAATACGTACCTAAGACTATGACCTAGGATCTCCTTTTATACAAGAAAGAGTCCTTTACAAGATAAGTATATAGCTAACATAATTGAATATACACAAGATCTATTCTATACTTATCAAGACGCGTTTAACCTTATCATAAACTAATAGCAGTGGTAATGAAGAACTTGCAGTGGGAATACGTTTCCACTGCTAGTGTTAAACCAAGCAGTATAAACCACAACTATCCGTGGTAACGGATTATTCCCAACAATCCTCCCCTAAACTTATGATTTCTCTGCAAATCAATAAGTTTCTTCAATATGTATTATCTTCAAGGATTTGGGGAATTCAATCAAACACTTCACTTCTTTTCTCTTAAATTTTGTATAGCTCTTGAACACTGATCTTGAAGCCTTTGTAATAATGCTCTGACCTTCTCAATGTCTTCATTAACTCTTATGTGTAAGCTTAACATTACTGTAAGAGCTCCAGCTCTAAGTGGATATTCTTTCTTAGCAAGCATGAAAAATTCTTCTCCATTAGTTGTAGAGACATGATGAACATCACATGAATCATAATAAAACCATTTTGTACCAAGACATGTGAATAAGGTTTTCCAGTAGTCATCATCAGCATTTGGTTCAAAAAGCCTTCTATGATTTACCCATAACTGCATCTCCTTTGTATCTTTGAGATCTTGACCATTAAACCTCTCTTGAACTAATTTCCATAATGTATTAAGATCATCTCTGTCAAAGCTTTAATAAGATCTTCAAATGTTATGAAAGATGAAGTTTCTCCTCCCAGCCTTGTAATCTTCCATGTTGAAGCAAAATTGCTAGCAGTGTAAACTTCCCAATCAATGATAGGATGTCGAATTTGCAGTGGTTTTGGATAAAAATCTATGTCTTCAATCACAATCATTTCAGTCATTTGATCTTTAGTGAACTTCTCAGTAGGAATCTCCTTCTCAGTAGACTTTGTATGATCTTCATCAACCTTAGTCTTCTTAATAGTTTGAGAATCACTGACTTTGGCCTTTCTCTTCAATCTAGGAAATATACTTTCTTCTTCTTCAGAACCCATTGGAATAAAAGATTTATCTTGTTTCACAGTTCTGTAGTAAGCCCTTTCAACTTGATCATCAGACATTCCTTTAAATTGATGCCTTTTCCAGTTACCAACACGACAACAATAAGTCTTCATATATGCAAGTATTTATGCCTTGGTTGGTTGTCTTTGTTTCTTCTAATTCTTCTTGACTGAACTGATTACATTATCAAGTGCTTGATTGTTCTTCATTATGATAAAATCCTTCAACTGAGCTGTTCTTTGTTCCTCAGTTAAGGATGCATCAGCAACTAGGTCAATTGCCTTTTTCTTGATTTCAAAATTATTAGCAATCAAGAATTGAATATCTTCTTCAGTAGGAACATAACTAAACTCTGGAGCCTTTTCTTTCATAATTGTAGGTTGAACAGTGGAAATTGAATCAGTATTTTCCATTATGTCCAATCTTTTAGCTTCCAAAAAGCTTACAACTTCCATCTCCTGCAATCTTTTCTTTTCAGCAACTTTTTCAGTAATTTGATCTTCTGCTATCTTCTGAGCAATTTCTCTATCAAGATCAATCTGAACATGTCTTTTCTTTGAAGTTTTTCCTTCAGGTTGCTGTACATCTTCCATAACTGCTTTAACTTTGTCTGTCTTCAATTTATCAAATTCTTCACTTGCAGTGGCAAAAGTTGGCTCTGCAGTGAAAATAAAATCAGTGGTAAAATCAGTTGCAGTTTGGAAAATATCTTGATCTTCAAGTTGCTCTCCATGAGTTTCAGTTTCTTTTGCTCCTTTACTTGAATCTCCTTCATCTTCAAAATCAATTTTCCTCCCCTCAGTGTCAGAACCTGTTTTCCTCCCCTATTTGGAGGAATTTCCCAAATCTGGATCAGCTGAATCACCATTAGAAAGTGAGGATGAAGATGAAATCACCATCTTTGCAGTCTGCCTGTGCTTTTTCAACCTCTGCATCTCTTCCTTTAAGGTCTGAATTTCTATCTTTAAGAATTGAACATCCTTGGCATGGTTCTTCTTAACAGTAGCCAAGTCTTTTTGTAGAAACTCAACCTGCTTTGCTAATTTGGTACACAAAACCATCAATTCCATTTGGTTGCCACTGCCCTCAGCACTTCCAACTGTGTTACCTGTTGGGAGAGGTGAATCATGGGGCAAAGGTCCAGATTCCTTCATAGTAGGACTATGTGGAAGTCTAGAACCACCACTGCTTGTTCCTAGACCAAAAGGTTCAGAAACTTGATGTGTTGTCATGAGAAGAGTCACAGGTTTTGACCTTCTCTCATAGGTTCTTGAAACTGGTGGTGTATAATCAATGTTAGGAACATTAATTGTGGGTGTGTTTTGTTCAGTGGATATTTTAGCAAGCATTTGGGGTAGGAGAGGTGTAAAAATCATATTGCCATCTTTATTCAAATTTTGAAAAACTTTAGGCTTTAGGCAACTGATTTGATAAACAGTAGTGTGAGGTTGCAGTTGAAATTCATTAAGCACAGCTTGCACAATCCTTGGATACATTAAATTTTTGGTTTTACTTTGTACATTGCCTTTCATACTTGTAAAAATATAATTTGACCAATTGACTTATTAGTAACAAGACAAACCAAAGGATAAGCCATGGTTGAACTAAATTGCTCATAAGATGTTTTCTTAGGACTAAGGCAATGTAACAAAGTATGAATCAAAAATCTCCATTGGGGACAAAAACCACTCTTTTTGAAAGTAGCCTTTTTGTCAGTGGTATCATACCCCATGGATGATAAAGTATCATGAATGTCAGACATAGGTAATGGGATGAGACCATTGAGATCATCCAAGTGAAGTACTCTCCTCAAGGATGCCTCAGTAACATCAATGGTTACCCCATCTATAGTGGCTCTGAGAGCATCCACTGTTTCATGTGCATCTCCAATTTCAAGTGTTATGGACTGAGTAGAAGTCCAAAACTGTTTGATTTGAGAGATATAGATTGTGGGTTTGAAAAGCAAAGCATACCTTATATGAGTGGTATAAAGAAAATCCACAATCTGATGAAAAACAGAGCCACTCTTCTCATTAGACTTTTGTAGGTAGGCCACTAGGTTGTGCTCATCTGCAAAGTTCAAAGATGCCATAGAAACTTTTGATGAAAAATATTATTATGTCAGTAAGAATTGAAAGAATGACTAGCCAATTGAGAGAAAAAGATATATAGGGTTAGGGTTTAGAATTGATGCGCAAGTAAAATTATATTTAGAAAGTAATTATAATATAGAAAGAAGATAATTTACTTAAAATATTAACCCTATATATATGAATATCAGTGGTTACTTTCAACGGCTAGTAAAAAATTAATTACTGACATAATCAGTTGTAACGGCTAGAAAAACAGTGGTAAAATAACACTGTCAGTGGAAACTGTGAACTAGCAGTGGTAATTTTTTTACAAAAATTTCAAAGAGCAGTGGGAAATAAAATCATTAGTAAACTAAACTGCTCCCATCATAGTTTTTAGCAAACTATCAGCTATCAACGGATTTTATATGTCTTTACCATGAGCCTTTTGCTATGGACTAGCCAACTCTTAATCATAAAGAATATGGTGAGTTGATAACCATATAGTTTTTGGTAAACTATCAACCATAAACGGATTTGTTAAGTCTTTACCAGTAGCCGTTTGCTCTGGACTAGTTGATTCTTATGTGTATTAGACATGGTGAATCAATAACCATTTGATGTGTATCTCAGATAGACACCTTTTAACTCCAACACCTCATCAAAACTTGATATACAAACTCATACAACAATTTCAGTACCCAACAGCCTCCCCTCAACACTAACATAATTATGGATTAAGCATTCCAATACCTGTTACCAAGTACTAAAATCTTCCCACATCAAGACCTTTTGTTAACAAATCAGCATTGTTGTCATCAGTATGAATTTTGACAACCTGAATTAGTCCCTTTTCATAACAGTCTCTAATGAAATGATGTCTAATTTCAATATGTTTGGTCTTTGTGTGTTGAACAGGATTCTTAATGATGCATATGGTACTGCTATTGTCAATATGAATGATGGTATTCATAAAATTGTACCCATAGTCCAAAAGTTGATTCTAAAGCCATAAAACTTGAGCACAACAACTTGCAGCAGCAATATACTCTGCTTCAGTTGAAGAATTAGCCACCATTGTTTGCTTCTTGCACTGCCATGACACTAACCTATTGCCAAAAAATTGACATCCACCAGTTGTAGATTTTCTATCCAAGCTAGCTCCAGCATAGTCACTATCTGAGTAAGTAACCAGATCTAAAGGAGAATCTATGGAGTACCACAATCCCAGAGTAGGAAATGCTTTAAGATATCTAAAAATCTTCTTCACAGCAGTCAAGTGAGAGAACTTGGGAGTAACTTGAAATCTTGCACAAGCACACACAACAAACATAATATCCGGTCTAGATGATGTAAGATACATCAAAGAACCAATCATAGACCTATACATGTGCACATCAACAGCTTCACCACTATTTTCCTTAAGAAGTAGATGTGTAGTCTTGTCTGCAGGAGTGCTGGATGACTTTGCATCAGTAAACTTGAACTTCCTTAGTATTTCAGCCACATATTTGTCTTGATTAATGAAAATACCATCTGGCTTCTGTAGTACTTGAAGTCCCAAAAAGAATGTGAGTTCACCCATAGAACTCATCTGAAATTCTTCTTTCATCAGTTTCTCAAAATCTTTGCACATCTCTGGCTTTGTAGATCCAAAAATGATATCATCAACATAAACTTGAACAAGCAGGATATCATTCTTGTCTTTCTTGATGAACAAAGTTTGATCAATTATGCCTCTATGAAACCCATTTGCAAGAAGATAAGTAGTCAAGGTTTCATACCATTTCCTTTGTGCTTGATGCAAGCCATACAAAGCTTTAACTACCCTGTAGACTTTGTTAGGATATTCAGGGTCTTCAAAGCCTGGAGGTTGTGAAACATAAACCTCCTCATCTATCTGCCCATATAGAAAAGCACTTTTTACATCCATTTGATAAACTTTGAAGCCCATAAAGGATGCATAGGCTAAGAACAGCCTAATTGCTTCAATTCGTGCAACTGGGGAAAATACTTCTTCATAATCAATACCCTCTTCTTGAGTGTATCCTGAGCCACAAGCCTAGCTTTGTTTCTGATAACAATTCCCCTTTCATCTTTCTTGTTTCTGAACACACATTTAGTACCTATTACCTTCTTGCCAGAAGGCAAATCACAAAGCACCCATACCTTTTGAAGCTTAAATTGGAGCAGCTCTTCTTGCATTGCTTCCACCCAACTTTCATCTTCAAGTGCCTTGTAAACATTCTTTGGCTCCATTTGTGACAGAAAACACATAAATAGACATTCATTCTTGCCTTCATGTATTTTAGATTCATATATTTTACTTATGAATCCATGAACATCAGGCAACTTTGTTTGTCTTCTAGTCTTCACAGGTGAATAGACATCCCCAATCACATTTTCAAGAGGATGTGATTTATGAACAGTGGTGTGGGGAGTCTGAGGAACTACAATCTCACTTGGCATATTAGAAATTTCAACATCATTGGCTTGAGCTTCCATAGTAACTGGAGTGGTGATTCCCACATCTGGTGTTGCAATGGAAACATTTTGCCTAACAGTGGAATTTGAATTTTCACTGCTTTCAGAACTTTCAGCATTCAAGTTGCCATCTCCTTCTTTATTCACATCACTAGAAGGATGAACAACTCCAGTTTTCTGTACATCATTATTATCTGCATAGTCCCAAAGAGGTAGACTGAAGTCATCATGATCATCTGCATCCTCTTTACTTGATTCATCATCATCAAGAAACTCTTCTGAACCTGCAAAATCAAAAGAAGATGTTCCTATAGAAACAGGCACATAATTCATAGTGTTTGTTAGAGTATCAAGATCAAACAGTCTTTCTGGACCAGTTCCTTTGACATTGACTTTGTTTTCTAGGAACTCAACATGCAGATTCTCTTTAATCTTTTGGGTTCTTAAGTTGAATACTCTGAAAGCTTTACTAACCATGGAATACCCAACAAAATACCCTTCATCAGCCTTTTCATCAAACTTGCCCAGATAATCCAAGGTATTGAGAATAGATACATGACACCCAAATGGTCTCATGAAGTCAAGGGTAGGTGGTCTTCCCCTAAACAATTCATAAGGTGTCTTGTTCTTTGTCATTACAACTAAAACCCTGTTTTGCACATAGCATGCAGTGTTAACTGCTTCAGCCCAAAAAGTAATTGGCAATTTTGAATCGGCCAACATGGTTCTAGCAGCCTCTATCAATGTCATGTTCCTCCTCTCAGCAACACCATTTTGTTGAGGAGTTCTAGCCACACTAAATTCTCTTTTAATACCTTTATCTCTGCAAAACTCATCCATAACTCTATTCTTGAATTCGGTTCCATTGTCACATCTAATGATTTTAACTTTCATATCATATTGGTTTTCTACTTCTGTGATAAATATCTTGAGGATGCCAGTTGTTTCATCCTTAGTTCCAAGAAAGAAAACCCATGTGAACCTACTAAAATCATCAGTCACCACTAGACAATACTTCTTTAAATTCAAGCTGCTCACTGATGTAGGACCAAACAAGTCCATATGTAACATTTGAAGAGAGTGAGCAATAGAGTTAACCAACTTTGACCTGCAAGAAGCTCTGTGTTGTTTGCCTTTAAGACAAGCCACACAGGTTTGATCATTTTCAAATCTTTTCTGAGGCAGACCTCTCACCAAACCATCTTTGACAATCTTGTTAATGGTTTTGAAGTTAACATGACCAAGTCTTTTATGCCATAACATGGATTCATCCACTGTGGCCTTTGCAAGCAAGCAAGCATAATCATCTTTAGCAACAATATTGTTCATATCAAAGCTATATAAATTGCCTTTTCTAGGAATTTTAAGAAGAACTTGACTTTCATCAGGCATCTTAAAATCCTTAGAGAGTACAAAACACATATCTTTGGTAAAAAGAACATTGTTCATTTTGTCACACATTTGTGACACACTAAAGAGATTATACTTAAGCTCTTTTACATAATACACAGGTTCAAAGTCCACGTTACCAGTTTTAATAACTCCTTTACCAGCAACTTTACCATTTACTCCACCTCCAAAACTGACATACTGTCCATCATATTGCTCAAAGTCTGAAAGATAGGACTTGTTGCCAGTCATGTGCCTTGAACACCCACTATCTGTATATCCTTGATCTGATCTTTTTGTCCTTGGATGTTCCTGCACATAAGAGTAAAGAGTTAGTTTCTTTTGGGGACCCAAGCCATGATTGACTTGGATCTGCCTCGTGTATCAATATAATTGTATCTATCAAAGGTCATTGATACACCATTGGGATTGGTTGTAGAGGTATTTCCTTTAGGTTTCCATTCCCAACGTGCTGAGGCCTTCACAGCATTCCCCATGTCCCCCCTTTTCTTATTAAAAACCCTTGCAGTGGTAACTTTTGAATGAGAAGTGGAAACTGCTGGTTTCTTTTTAGGTACCCACTGTTGGTTATTGTTAACCTTTTTAGCTTGAAAGGCCCTTTTTCCTGTTTGTGCAGATTTTACAAAACTAGTTTTGGTGTTTACACTTTTAACAGGTGACTTAGGGTGAGCAGTGTTAACAGTTTTTGCAGTGGCAACTGTTTTGAGGCCACTTCTAAGTTGAACTGCTCTTGGGACCATATTGCAATTAGAACTAGGGTGTACATAATGTTGATATCTGTTAGACTCCACCCTTTTGTTCCCATAGACTACCCTTCTCCCAACATGATAGTCACAATAAGCATGTAAATGATCAAAACTACCACAGATATAGCATGCTTTATTGTTCATCACAAAATCACTACCTAATTGTTGAGATTTAACATGATTCCAACTCCTCTGGTTACCCCTAGGAGCTGTAGGCTTGTTCCTATACATCTCAGCATACTTTACAGTTGGTCTAGGTTTATTAACTGGTTTCCTAGGTTCCTCTGTAACAGTATTAGCAACTTTTGGGATAGTAGTCTCTACATTCTTTTTAACACTCTCATCTACAACAGATGAGTCACTAGCACTCTCAAAAACATCACTATCTAGCTTACTCTCTTCCTCACTCTTCACAACTGTGTCTTTTAAAGGACCATATTCTCTTTCAAGATCCTTAAAATCCTCTATACCTGTATGAGCTAAATCTATACCTAGAGGTGAATGAACACCCCTTAGTGGTGGAGGCGTAGTATTATAACCCATACCAGACTTAGCTTTATTATATACTTGAGCATTCCAAATTTTATCAATTGACTCAGACTGATGATAACATGTGTCTATAGTTAAATTGACATTATCAATTTTCTTTTGAAGTTTTTCAAGCTCCTTTTGGTATGCTTCATTCACAGCAGTTGTATGTTCTACCTCTCTTCTAAGAAGAATCATATCATCATTATAATTTAACTCATTAGCCTGATAGTGCTCTATTTGTTTTTCTAAAACTGTCATGGCTCTCCTAAGATTAGCTACAGTATAATTAGCAGTGTATAACTCTTCTCTTTCATTAGAATATAAATTATTAAGTCTTTCAACTTCTCTAGCAGCCCTACATGTTTTAGAGCAACATTCAGAGTTTTGTAGCTCAGAGTCAGAGAAAGCCATAAGAGCAACTTTAGCAGAAACAAGAGCAGCATCTGTGTGTTCTTCTTCAAGATCATCAGCCATGAAACTCCTATCATAGCTCACACCATCAATAGCCAACATTGCCTTTGGTTCTTCCACATTTGGTCCCTTCTTTTGCTTGTACCATGTAGACCTGTTGTCCTTGGCCTTTGGTCTTCTACATTCTCTAGCAAAATGTCCAAACTTGTGACAGTTAAAGCACTCCACTTTCTTCTTATCAAAGCATGCAGTATCATCACCATTAATGTGAATAGGCTTGCCAGTCTTCTTGTAGAATTTCTTAGCCCTCATGCTAAGAAGAGCTATCTGCCATTTTATATCCATCTCCTCCAAGTCATCTTCATCAATTTGCTCTATGTCTTCATGAGTTAAGAGAGAGCCATCAACTTGTGTGGAGATAAAAGCATAAAAGGTATGATCTCCAATACTAGCAACCTTCTTCTTTGATCCTGCAATGGCAATATTTACATTGCCAGTGGAAACTTTAGAACCTACAGTGGCAATATCATCATCACTTTCATCTTCAGAATCATCACTGTCAACAGAATTTGACAACAATGCCAAGCTACTAGAGCTTGTACCAAGTTTCCCTGCCTTCTTCAACCTTTGTTCAATAAGTTTGAAGTTGTTGTAAAGATCATTGAGCTTCATTGTTTCTATGTCTGTTTTGTTTTCCCAGACAGTAACATTGGTTTGAAACTCTTAAGGCAAACTTCTTAGAAACTTCAAATTGAGGTCTTCCTTTTCTACCTCAATGCCAAACACAGTTAGCTGTGTAACAATCTTCTGAAGTTTGGTGAAAATGCTATCAAGTGAGTCATTGCTTGAAGCAGAGAAGTTTTCATAACTTTGCTTTAACAATGTCTTTTGAGTCTTCTTTGTAGCATCATTACCACCAAACACTGAGCAAATCTCTTCAAACAGTTCTTTAGCAGTCTTGAACTTGCTGAATGCAATAATCTGGTCTCTAGGAAGGGTCATCAGCAACAGACTTCTAGCATTAAGATCATTCTTCTTTTGAGCTTTTTTAGAATTTGATTCGGGCACAGAAACTTTCACAACATCTGTGTCACCAACTTTTGAAGTAGTGGTCACAGATTTGAAAGAATCACCAAGTTGAATGATCTCCCATAGAGCATAGTCCTGTATGAGCAAGTATTGCTCAATCAGTATCCTCCACATCTCAAACTCATTAAGCTTAAGCTTAGGGAGTCTGGGTGTAGAAGAAGAGTTTGATTGATTGTTTTCCATCTCCATTGAATTGAGTGAGTGAGTCAAGCTAATTCCTTGGATCTTCTAAAACAAAATATCAGAACCTTCGCTCTGATACCACATGATGGATCTTAGACACTCTCCTTGTGTCAATGATATTTTGTATAATATTATCTAGCAAGCGGAATTTACTTAAGTAATACTTAGAAGACGAACTATATGATGTATGAGAGTAAACACAAGTTAACACAAAACTCAAGCTCCAATATTATTAATGAAATAATACGAGTGATCTTAGTATCACTAGGGTTACACCTTGAAGCTTTCGTAGGTAATCTTGTAATGTAATACGTACCTAAGACTATGACCTAGGATCTCCTTTTATACAAGAAGGAGTCCTTTACAAGATAAGTATATAGCTAACATAATAGAATATACACAAGATCTATTCTATACTTATCAAGACGCGTTTAACCTTATCATAAACTAATAGCAGTGGTAATGAAGAACTTGCAGTGGGAATACGTTTCCACTGCAAGTGTTAAACCAAGCAGTATAAACCACAACTATCCGTGGTAACGGATTATTCCCAACACTTACTAATAAAGTGGTTTGGGTCCCCACAGTTAAAGCAAGCACGATCATCCCTTGGCTTCTTGTCCTCTTTGCTTTTCCGGAATCCTTTCTTGTCGTCATACGGTTGTTTGACGTATCTTCCCTTCCTTCTAAAGAACTTCTTAAAGTCCCTTACCGCCATGGCATACTCCTCGTCGTCACTATCCGAAGAGGAGTTCTCTTCATCGCTTGAGACCTTCTTGGCTTTAAGGGCAAGAGATTTGTGTTTCTCTTTCACCTTTGAGGCTTCGGAATCTTTAGCAAGGACAAGCTCGTAGACCTGTAAGTTGCCTATGAGTTCATCAATGGTGAGGATTGTCAAATCTTTTGAGTCTTCGATTGCCGTCACCTTGGATCTCCACTTGGATGGAAGTGCCCTTAGATATCTCCTAACATGGTTACGGCTAGAAAAAGATTCATCAAGTGCTTGTAAAGATGTAATAATAATATTAAAATTAGCAAAAGAATGATCTATAGTTTCCTCATCCGATATTGAAAATTGTTCATATTGTTGAACAAATAAATCAATTTTATTATTTTTAACTTGATGATTACCTTGATGAGTTACAACTAAAGAATTCCAAATTTCTTTAGAGTTTTTAAGCATAGAAATTCTTTCGAATTCCTTTTTGGGTAAAGCATTATATAAAACCATTTTAGCTTCATTATTTTTAGAAAGCTTTTTCTTCATTTCATCGTTTAGTTTATCATGAGGTATGTTAACTAAATTTCCTTTATCATCTTTTGAGGTAGCCTCAAAATCGCCTTCAACAATAATGTACCAAAGATCAATATCTTTAGACTTCACATACGTTTCGAATCTATTTGTCGAATATATAAAACCATTAGTTTCAAGTAGTGGTAGTCATTGCATAGATTGCCCTTCCTTGTAATTTTCAGAACCGATAGTAATCGAAAAGTTTTTAAAATACGGTTTACTTTAAAACTTTTATAAACTTAGCTCTTGATGCCAATTGTGGAAAACTAGAAGGGGGGTTGAATAGTTTTGCCGATTTTAAGTTAGTTTCAAAAACTTTAGATTCGATATTATGTGAAATCGTATGGATGAAGAGAAAGTATATATCTAATGATAATGCAAGTAAATAAAGTAAAGCAAGGGATAGAAATGACACAACCGATTTATAGTGGTTCGGCTACAAGGACACCTTCCTTGCCCTACTCCACTCCCCGAGTCACCTACTCGAGAGTTCAAGCACTATGTCAACAAACTCCTTAAACTTGGCGGAGAAGCCTTCATAACGTTGCTTACACCTTTTTCCAGTACAAAGCTAAATACCGAGTCCGTAACACGGTGGACCAAACTAACACGACTATTACACAACAACTATGTGAAATATCAAATACAAGATCTTTGCTACAAAAATCTTGTGAAGGAACAAATCAATCAAGGACCCCTTGCTTGTATGACTTGTAGAATGCTCGTGATCTCGCCTTAGAGAAGGACCTATATGAGAATCACTAAAGAAAGAAAGAAGAACAACTCTCTAGATCAAGTGATCTATTGTTAGAAGAGAATGAGAGTATATGAGAGAATTAGTAAGAAGAAGGGTGATTTAGAATGAAGAAATGACTCTCTATTTATAGGCAAAACTTGCCACTATTCCCCGGATCCCACGGATCCCTCCCTTAAGGGATCCGTCTAGTGTAATCCTAGGGATCCGTGGGACGCTCCTCCTTGCCCATGGGTTTTTTTGGTTATGGGTCATGGGTCATGGGTTATGGGTTGGTACATGGGTATTTCTTTAGATACAATGTATCTAATTAGTACAACGTCTCTAGTCAAGTGGGTATGGGTCAATACCATGGGTTATGGATATGATCCATGGGTTGTGATTTTTACCCATCCTAATAAACTATTACAACAAATGGTTTATTACAACAATTTGTATTAAGTGACTATATGTAAATGTTTTACAAAAATAACATGTATCCTTATAATTTTACTTATGATAACATTATATTTGTTATCAACAAAACAGAAAGAGATCGCAAAATATTAATAAACGTTTTTACGGTTTATTTGTATTAACATAAATTACAAGAGAGGAAGATAGAGTTAGCATTGATTGGGAAGGAAGGAACTAGTAATCCATTTAAGAGGACCTGGAGGTGCACACCCATTTATGAACATATACAAAGGGCTAAAGAAAGAAGTCCATTGAGAACTACCAAATCCAATGACTTTGATTTGTTCGTACCATTCTGTCATCGATCACTGCTGGGTCGGTTGGTGAGTCACCCAAAAAAAAAGCATCGAGAAAGGTCAAACATCTTGTTCTGACTGTCCCAGGAACTCTTTTCAGGCAGACCGAGAGGAGAGAGAGAGAGAGGAAATAACAAAGAATCATTTGGCGCGTAGTGAACTGCCAGATAGATCAGCAGTCACGCTAATCAAAATCATCATCACGAGCAGTAGCTGAAACTGCTAGTCGATCTACCAGATCAACTTCTGCCTACCCCGCCCGGTCAAAGATCGCCGGGAGTCTTTTTTATTTTATTTTTGAATCTGGGAAAAATGAATGAAAATAAAATCTTTTTTATTTTATTTTTGAATCTTTTTTATTCTATAGTAGAACTCATTCGGGAGGGCTTGGTGGTCTTAAGAATGGTTCGGGTGGGGGCTGAATAAAGAAGATGAATATAATAGAATAAATGTTCATGCTAAGAGAAGAGCGGATCCAATACCAAGACGACTTCTTTCCCAAGATGTGCAGCAAGTACTTTAGGAATTTGGTCTTTCTATTTGGAAAAAAAGGACCATAACTATAATTAGACACTTCATCTTTATTGTTCCACTAGCTAGGATCAAATTGAAATTATCAGATGTCCCTTTCATTATTACAACCTTCTTTTTTGATGTCAAAGACTAGAAGCTACCCGAAAATTTTCACTGGATCTCGGTTGTTCTTAACAGCGATGGCTATTCATTTAAGTCTTCTAGTAGCACCACTAGACCTTCAACATCGAATTATGTCACCTTGATGTGAGGTATTCTGTCAGCAAATACTCAAATATGAACACCCATCGACTGTTACCACTTCCTCTTACTCGTGACTCGTATATGTACTTTCAATAGCAAGCACACGAGACCTATAGCTAAAGATCATATAGCGCCACAGTATATATATACGAACCTATAAGGAACACTTATCTCTTTCTCAGTGCTTTCTTTAGGCTCCTGGCTGCTCGTTGGTAGAACACAACCCATATGATATTGAGCTTGAGCATTCGGGCTTCTTTATTTTTTTTTAAGAAATGCTTCTTTCTAATTCTAAGGTGGTAGGGCAGCTAGTTTAAGTAGGGCATGACAGTTTCCCCAACTTCTTCTTTCATTCTATATTAATAAGGGGCTAGTTAGGGAGGAAATATCGATGGCAATCAAGGATGGATTTCTATTTCGGAAGGGGTGCTTACTGAAAGAGTTCAACACTACGCTCATTGCTCTTCTTCTAAAGTCCCTTGGAGCCAATCGCTTGCCTGAAGCTTGACATGGTGAAGGCGCTTTTAAGCCCTTACTGAAGGAAAGAGGGAATGGCCCTTCCTCTTACCTTTTGTTGAGACTGAGATAGAAGACTGTGCTTTCTCCCTCTTCTACCGACCCAGTCTTCTACCGAGAGGCCGCGGGAGTCAACTCTGTCTCATCCTCCTCCCCCTGGTAAAGGTGATCCTAAGCCCTCCTCTCCGCCTAGGAGGCACCTGTTTGGATTTCTTTGTGTTGTCTGATAATATGGATTTGTTTGATTAGAATCTTCTCGTTTTGAAAAATCAGTTATCAACTTTTTTTTTCTCTTTTTCAAGATAAGCATAAGTTACTTTTTGTTTAGAAAGTTGGTTTTTAAGATCAGAAATTTCTTCGTTTAAAGATTTTATTTTTAATATCAATTTAACATCAAGTGTGTCATACTTGGTTTGCAATTGTTTTTCTCTTAAAACAGAATTTCGATAACCAATTTCTAATTCTGACTCTTTTTTTTGTGAAATTCAAAAGCTTTTGCATTTTCCTTGTTCCTCTCAAGCTCAGCGGTCAATTTATCATTCGCATCCTTAACATCGCGATTGACCTTTTTAACTTTCTCAATTTCAATGCCACAATTATTAATTAATGTTTTGAATAAGGCAAGTGTTTCCTCATCAGTCTCAGTATTTTGTGCCACAGAGCCTCTACTATGATCCACATCTGGAGTTTCAGAGATAATATTGCTACTACTCGGATTGTCCAGGTATGCATCATAAGTGGGTGCTGGCGTGTAAAACCCGTAAAATCGTGTAATTATATTTGCGTCAAATTTAAAATTTATTAACTCGAGGTTCTAATTATGAAATTTATCTAAAATATTAAATAAACATTTGAAATAATACTTTTAATTTGGTGACATTTGATAAATTAGTAATAAGATTTAAATCTAAATAAATACCTAAACTAATTATATATTCTATAACTATTTAAATACAAAAAATTATATAAACCCTAAAATAAATACCCATAAATCGGCCCATCCCCCCCTTTTCACCGACCTTTTGTGATAAGCACAAATCCTCACATCAATTTATAATATTTGGTAATTACTATACCCTAAAATAAACACACGCTTTCTCTCCTATAAACCATATTCTTTTTCTTCCCTCCTATCCCATTCGACATTCAGAAAAACGCACCCACACACACACACACACGTTTTTGGAGGCTGTGAGATCAAGGAGAGGGTGGCCAGGTCGGGAGAAAAATTGTTTAGGTATCTTGCAATCGAATTTCTCTTAAACCGCAACTAGGTAATTGTTTTCCTATTTATTTTAATTGATTTGACTCATGAGAAAATTATGTGGTTAATTTTTATGAAAACCCTAATCTATGTGGATGATAAAAACGAATTTGTATTAATTTTATAGCGCACGAATCAGTTTATAAAAATTGTGGGAGTCAGGTTAGCATTTTTAGGTCAATTAGGGTTTTTGGTGTGGTTTTACATTTTTAATTTGTTATACAGTGGGCAAAAACGAATGAGACCAATTTTAGGGTTTTTATGGGACCTTAATACAGGTACATGATGATCGGTTTAATTATTGGTATTGAATTGGAGTCGTTATAAATTGTTATGTATTGTGGGTCAAAATTGGGATTTCATGTAAGCTGTCCCAGAAATTTAGTGTTTTAAAAACTATATAATAAATTGTTAACGACATATATTTGGGTGGTTTTTGATTCTAGAATTGAATTTAACCTCTGTACTACTTGTGTGTCGAGTTTCGGGGTCATTGGTGGTCGGGAAGACACCCGTTTGATTTTTCAAAGTTAACATGCCAAAACTATTATACGGGTCTAGGAATTCAGCCAACTTGTGAGATTTTTCATAAATTATTGGTGTGGTCTGGGAAGCCCTAATTTTTTTTTATGTTAATTAATGTCTTAAATAATTTCTGGAATTTTTGGGAAATTTTTGAAATAGTTTAAATAAGGTTTAAAAATATAAACTTTCAAGGTGTCAAAAGCTGAGAAATCTGGGACAGTTTGTAAAAGTGAATTTTTATAAAATACTTAGACATGTTTATAAATTTTGGGAAAATTCACATAAATACTAGAGACATATAGTTAGTTCTGTGTCGAATTGGGGGACCTGAATTGATGCCTAGCTATTTTATTTAAGGGTAATTTGCATATATATCCTTTCAAAGATGAAAAATTGCATATATATCATTTGCATGCATAAAAACTATTGTACTATGTGCCTCAAAAACTTGTAAGAAAGATATATATGGAATTATTCACTTTTGGAGGGATATAAATGCAATTCCCCCTTTATTTAATTGGTAGAAAACAGGTCTGATGTAAAGTAAATAAATCTGAATATGACTTGAATACATGTTTTAGTAATTGGTATGCGTAAAGTGTTTGTAAATTAACCCGGATGCGTGTAACCTTATGAACTTGTGTAAACGACTACTAAACCACTAAAATAGTATTTGGTGACCTCTAATGTACATTTTGACCTTTATATGATTTATGGTTTATGAAACCATAATTAATTACGAATACGGGTAAAGTTTACGTGTTTTGCAAATAATAACATAATTGCACATTAAACCCTAAAGTTTGTTAAATGACACTTAAAACCCTAAAATATGTTAAGTTGTCATGTTTGATCCTAATTTGAATAATTATGAATTATACCTTAACTTATTCAATTCGAAAAGTTACTAAAACGGGAAACCTGCTAAAACTGGAAACCTGCTAAAAATGGAAAGCCGTCCAAAATGGGTAATCTGATTATAATAAACATTATTTAATTCGTATAGGTTCCGTGAAGCGGGAGTGATCGTCTTGTGATTATGAACCTTGAACCATTTGAATAAGGTACATATATTCTGACATTTCTCTTAAAGTTTCTCATGATCTCTTACACATCTTTTGATCTTTAGCTATTTTGATTATGAACCTTGAACCATTTGATGTGAACCTTTGAATTGAGCCTTTGTCATGAACCTTTGCTATGAACCTTCGATTATGCTATTCTGATGACTTAGACATTTGCCAAACTTTGACTATGCCTTTTGACCCTTCAGTTTAATACCCGATCCATTTTCCCTAGCCATGAAGGTAACATGGCCATGTCATTGATGCACCAATGGCATGAATCCAGGGTGGTCGAGTGATGAACCATCCCGTCCATTTTCTGTTATATGTTTATGAGCTCAAGGATATATATTTGTCCACTATGATTTCCGGAGGGGCGTATGGATGTATCCTATATTTGTTCTGTATATGATATGATATGACATGATTGATTTATTTCTGGTGACTGGTGCTGTGTGATCATGTAGATCGTGTAAATTGGGTAGATCGTGTTGATCTAGTAGATCGTGTTGATCAAGTAGATCGTGTAGATTGGTACTAGCTAGATTAGTACTCGACATTTAGCTTAGTGTCGGAAAATAACGTAAGCGACGTTGTATGGTTTTCTCCGCCGAGAAGGGAGCTTGTTAATTAGTGAAGTAACTCTCGAGTTGGGTACTCGGGGAGTGGAGTAGGATGAAAAGGAGCTTCATGACCCAACCATTATAAATTATTGTGTCCGGTTTGCTCTTTCTTTACTTATCTCTTTACTTTTACTTTTGCATTTACCGCTTTATATTTATATTTGCATTGTATTTATGTTTGTGTGGTTTGTTGCTTATATTGTGTTAATTATGTTTGTGTCATGGCATGACATTTATGTTATGATTGTGTTGTGATCTACTTAATAATGTCTAGCTATTGTAGATCTATAATTGACATTTTTCATATTGCATCACACTTGATCGGTTGTTTGATACACAAGGCTTTAAGTTTTTAAAAGGAAACGTATTCACCCCTCCCCCCACGTTTTCCACAATCATGTATATTTGGTGCTAATATTTATACATATAATAGCTAACAAACAGTGGTTATGAAAAATGATGTGGAGTGATGTGAGAAAGAAAGCGAGATGTGTGTGTTGCTGTAAGATTTGGTGGGTTGATGTGAGTCTTATGTAGAAGATGAAGTGATAATGAATAAAAAAGGAGGGTTTGAATATATAATTTGGGTTTGTTTAATCAATGATCACAAGGCAGCAGTCTAAGTGATTAAATAAGGAATCGTAAATTTATTAAATTATAAATCACAGCTAATTAACATACATTGGATGATTGGAAGCTCAATTAATGTGTATTAAATGTATTCTCTAATTAAAAGGAAAGTTTGGGACGAGTTAATGCTCTTTAACCGATGCCTTGAAGGCACCCGTTAGATAATCCAATATAATTTTGATAAGTATGTGAAAGATAAAGAGGGGTGTTGCATTTACTTTAAGTTATAAAAAATTTGCTGAAAACATGAATGTGAGGTTGTTTTGGTTATGTCGCTTGACTTAACGCAAATTGGGCTAGATCCGAGACGGTTCAAAACTACAATGAATGGATCTGATACGAAAAAATAAATAAACTGAGTCCGTAATACCCGGTAAATCACAAAGTCCATTTTCATAGTTTACTCAAATATTATAGATGATATTTACAAAGCATATATTGTCGTACGTACTCCAACTACAAATATATAAGGAACCGATGCCTATATATTCTTTTAGGGGCATGATATTCGGACCCTTCTTATAGGGAAGGTTTTCAATCATTAGATGCATCAAAAGGTTGTACTGTGTGCATCGTAGTGTTGTACTGTCAGCATCACAGGCTATACGCTTGACCCATAGTGGTCATATAACACATCCGATTCTTTTATCATATGTTTGGAAAGTGAAGCCTATGTGTAATGTTAACCTACTGCTTTCAATATAATGACGACGTGACCTTCACTTCTGAGAATTACTTTAGAACCATGTACCTCTTTATTAGATTTTTGGGTAAATTCATAAGTCTTAAATTAATAGAAGTTATTACCAACGTTGTAACCGAACGTACTATCATGGCGCAACAAACTTTAGACACAATTATAAGATATTTATGCCCCTAGTAATATTTTACTTCTCCTGTAGTAAAAGTGATTATTGCAAATTACAAGAATTTCTAGAATTGGTTGGAGCCTTGAAACATATGAACGCAAAACACCGTTTGTCACACATTTATTTTACAAAAAAACAAAACAAATAAAATATTATAGCCCACAAATCGCCATTTGTGTTCTATTCAATTTACTTCTTTGGGGCAAGTTTTGACTTAATCTTTTCCACCTCTTTGGTTCCAACTTGGAATGTTTTCGTCAAAACAACATCTTCCACTGTGGGAGACGACGCAAACAAAGCGTTTGCCACCCTTTGAGTACCGGGCAACTGGCTATTAAATCCAGCAATAACGGCAGCAGGAACTTTTCCATTGTTTAACTGGTAATGAATTAAGCCTCTAGGAAATGTAAAGATTTCACCAACTTTGATGGTCTTGGAAAAGAGTTTGTTATCTGTTGTTATGAAGCCAACATCTAATTCACCCTCTAGCACAAACACAATCTCAGTGGCTCGTGGGTGAGTGTGTGGTGGGTTTATACCGCCTGGTGCATAATCAATGCGAGCCATGGACACACCTAAGGTGTTTAGCCCATTGATTTGTTGCACAGAGGCCGGTGTCACAGTTGCACCAAATGTGTTGTTGGTGAGCGCTGGCTTTGCTAGCCCCGCGAAGAAAAAATCATCTGGTGTTATGTTGCTTTTGCAGGCGAATCCATTCAATTTTACACCTGTTTTTTTATACAATAAGTTATTAAACCGTAAAACTTCATTCATGATTCATCTCATGTACTATAAAAAAAAGTAAAATTTTATATATGAACAACTGATTACAAAACAATATTTGTTCCATAGACTATATTAACTCATAGGCTAGAGAAATGAAAGGTTCTGTAATTAGTTTATATAGATTACTTTGAGATCCAAAATACAATCGTAGAGCGATACAAAAATTAACTATTTTATCCATGTCGTAAAATTTATTTATAAGATCTAAACACGTTATATGATAATAATAATGTCAACCAAATCACCATTGATTTGGTCAAAAAAGGAATGCCCAATATATACGGAGAAAATCCATAAACAAAGAAAACAAATGACAATATATATGTGACTTGGCGGGCAATGGAATAAAAGCCGGACGACCAGAAAATAATGCTTAAAGACAAGAAAATGGTGGCTTATTCTTTAAGGCATATTTAACTATTACGACTACTAAATGATAGGAACATTGACTTGGACTTTTCCCAAACTCATCTCTTTTTCTCCCTATGCATCCACTATATAGCATGGAACTGAGCAATCAAATGTTGATATTTTTCAAGATTGTATGTTGCTTTTGTTTTTAAAGTTTTGAGCATGTCATCAAATATAACAAATCTAACTGAACCGACGTTGCTAAACATTAATAAAAGCCTAGTGTATTTAAGGTAGTGTTTACATGAGATGAGTTAACTAAATACCAGCATAAGTGACCTCTAAATCAGTTAAGGGCATCTTATATTGCAGGGGTTGGTGTAAAAATAATAATCCGTTTTCATAGCTCAAATCGATTAAAGAACGTAGATTGCAAGGAAATGACTACCTGAAGTAAGATCTGCAACGCAGACATCTTGAAGCAAGTCAGGATCTGCTGACACGAAAGAAGCCAAAAAGATTGCAATCATCATGCCAATCACCAAACCATAATCACTAGTAGCCATTTTAAACAAATATATAAGAGGCTCTTTTTTACTTTGTTCGAAAAGTGATATAATTAATAGAGAAAGGATGAGGAAAAGTGGGTTTGAGTGGAAAGATAAATGGTGGTTATGTTGTATTTATAGTGGGTTCAGAGAGAAGACATTTTGACAGCAATTTCAAATGGGTAGCTCGTCCCTTTCAATTCTTTTAAATCTATCTATGTCTTGTTTTGGTGAACTTTATTAAATTTATGTTTAAGTTGGAATTTCCCCTTTTGTTTTGGTAGTAAAATAACTGGGCACCTGGAGATCATTCATCTAGATAATTTTTAAATAGCTTATTCTGTTTTTATTCTTTTTAGCATGAAATATTTGAAGTGCGTATGTGAAACCAAAATGGCCATATTCACACCGTTTTTATTGATATGGCCATTTCAAGTTTCAACTAAAAAGGAATCTAATGACTTCTATTTTGATATAAGCAGATATATAGAAGGGACAAGATATTCCTACCCCCCTTAGTTTTTATATTCCCACCCTCTCTATTTTTTTGCTTTTTTTTTACTTTTTTTTATTATTTTTTTATTTTTATAATTTTTTTTATGTCAAAAAACTATAAACCTGAAAATGCAGAACATAAAATATATAGTTTAATAAGTCAAACGCTTAAAACTGTCAGAATTACGGAACAAAAACTGACATAAAACTATGTTGTACTGAAACAAATATAAGACAAAAGGAATAATAAGTACAAACCCTCCCTAGTAGGGAGGGTGGGAATAGTACATCCCTATATAGAAAGGCATCAGCCGGGAATGATAAAAATTTAAAAGCTGTGACAAAGATTGTCATTTGTATTGGAATGTACTATTCCTACCCTCCCTGCTAGGGAGAGTTTGCACTTTTGATGCCCTTTGTCCCCTATTTATTTCAGTACAACACATTTTTTTGTCAGTTTCTGTTCCGTATTTTTGACAGTTTTAAGCGTTTGACTTATTAAACTTTATATTTCTTGTTCCGCATTTTCAGATTTATAGTTTTTTGATATAAACCAAATTATAAAAAAAAAAAAAAATAAATGCAAAAAATTAGGGGGGGTGGGAATATAAGATATAGGGAGGGGGGTAGGAATATCTTGTGCGAAATTTTTTTAAAAGGCTATGCAGAGAAGCGTATTTCTTGCTGAAGCCCAACTTTTCTGACATTTCTTATTTAGCCTAGTTGATCGCTCCTTATTAAGAGAGAAATCAAAAATATATACGTGTTAGAACCAAATTAAAAGTATTTTTTATAAAATCATACATACGTCAAAAGCATATCAATATTGGGAACGTTTTGTTCGTACGTAATAATTTTATAAAATCGTACGTACGAGCCAATATTGATATGCTTATTACGTATGTACGATTTTATAAAAAAATATCAAACTTCAACATTTTTTATAAAAAATATATTAAACTTCAACGTTTTTTATAAAATTACGTACTTCAAAAACATATCAATATTGGGCACATTTTGTTCGTAATTTAGAGCTCTTCGCAATGATATTTTTTTATTAACGAATTCGCTATATATTTGCTAAATATTTGACGAATAAAGTTTGTTATATAAAAAAAGTTGTACATATTAAAAAGTGTAAGGTGGTTTTTGTAAGTTTTAATTAGTGTGTTTCGAATGCAAGGAGACTACACAAAGGAAGTTTTGTTAACTAAAATGTTAATTAATTACACATGCGATATATATGTGGAAATATTGTTCGTGCACGACTTTTTCTATCACCGATGTTAGTTTGAAATCCAAGCAACAAGTTGAACATCATCTATATTATCTAAAGATTGAAGTGTTTAATTTAATGTGAAAGAGTTGTTGTACACAAAATTAAGTAAGATATAACATAGATAAAGCTACACAAAAACTATATCAATTACATCGAGTTATCAATATGGCGAATTCAATTCATACGTATCAAAAGTCTCCTTCAATGCAGGCAACCAAAACGCCTATAGTTTTACAGTTTTGCAACCTCAAAGATACAAATAGAACCTTCAATGCTGGCATACGGAAGGCCTACAATTTTGCAACCTCAAATAATACAAATCAAGATGCAATTACATCCTTATTAAATGTATGTATACTGTATAAATGAGGCATCAAGCCCATCTCCTTTCCAGAAATTGTAAGTGAGGTGAGTGAGTCCAATAGCAATAAAACTAAAAAAGTCCATTTAGTATATCATCATGACTGCAGAAATATCAAGCCCAAAGTCTGAGATGTTCCTGGACGAGCTGAAGCTAGACGACCCTTTTCAAACAACATTAGTTTACCGTAAATGGATGCTTGAATACTTCTGGAAGCACAAGGTTGAATACAAAAATTGTTAGCGGTCTTTCAAAGTATGATCCTTAATATCCATTTGACCCATAATTATTGTAAAATGTTGACTTGTGAAGTATTTTTCTTTCAACTTTTACTATATGTATTTTTACTTGTTTTATATATTAGTCGAATATTATATTTTTTTAACTCAACGACATTTCTTTTGTTAATACCCGTGCACATACACAAAAAGGCCTATGGTTTGCCCAATTCTATATGGGTTATGTATACTTTATTAATATTTGGTATATAGCAGAATTTAATATTTGGCTGCCCTAAAGTACATCACGGTACATGTCCTTTAATGTCTTCTGTTCCCAATCTCTTTGTTCAATACAAATCTTTCTTATTTTGTTTAACAAAATATTTCTTTCTTCTTTTGGTCTATTCACTTCATATCTTTATCCCAATCTTTCTACATTTGTTTAACAAAAATGTCTGACAATATCCCACTGGATGTTCAACTAGATATCATCCGTAGGCTACCTCCTAAGTCTATACTCCAGCTACGTAGTGTTTGCAAGTAATGGAAGGCTAGTATAGATTGTGGAAGCTTCATCTTTAATTACGGTGTTGTCGTAATGATGAGTGTTTTTTTACGCTAACATTCGATCAGGGTCAGCAAGGTTTTATGTTAGCTTTAGATGAACAGCTAATTGCTACGCCACTTCATACAGATTTAATGCTTTCATCTATGATTGCAGTTGGCAATTCTAATAGTCTTTCGTGTTTTGTTTATGGTTCTAATCTAAGATATGTTATTTGGAACCCGACAATCAAAAAATCACTTGTAATATTTGTTCCGTTTTACACGCATCAAATTGAATGTCAAAAGATTTGTTTTGGTTTTGGCGTCCGTCCGGACACTCTTGACTCGACGATCGTGAAGGTCTCCTATCCTGTTTTCCAATGTGGTTTCTGGTATGTGTCTGTCTTTTCTTTAAACTCGTTAAGGTGGACACGCCTTGAAAATTTCCACCCCCTCGTGAAACAATCAAATTGAAACGTAAAACTCAAGAAGTTGTAGGTCGTTTTATCTATTGGACTGGGAGTGAAAAGTTAATTCATGAGGACGGTGTTATGTACAAGATTTATATGTTGATTTCTTTTGATTTGGTAACCAGCCAATTTAACGTTATAGACATACCTTGGATTTCTAAAAATGAACTCCCAGTTCCATTCTATGTTTTCGATCTTGGAACCTCTCTAGTCATTTCTGGGATGATCATTGGTGAAGGTATGCCATTGTTTTGCAGATGGTAGTTGGACGTGAATGGTTCTTCCATAAGATCATTTAAAAGCCTATTCGCCATCCCTAGCCTAGTTTCGGTTCATTTGCTTGGATTTACAAAGCATCAGGCTGCAATAGTGGAAGCGTAAAACGGCAATCATTTGGGTCACTCGATATTTGTGTACAACCAAGAACTTGAATTATTTGTCACCATGGGAATGATAGGAGATGCTGGATCTTTCTACATTGCCCTATACAAAGAATCTCTTCTTTTGTTAAATCACACAGAGCGTGTTGTGTATAGTATGTTTTATTTTTAACTTACCATTCTATTGATCTTCCTTTTAAACATTATCACTTTACCTTGTTAATGATATATGAAGGGCATTTTCAATAGGTTTGTTCGCCTGAAGTTAGCGATCATGCTTAATGGGAATGAAGCTTTGTGGTTTTATTACGCTGTCTGTATGGGAAGAAAGCATGGAGTGGTTAGCTTTTTCTTCCTACTCGCTGAATGTTATAAATCAAGTGGTTATATAATATGTAACCATTAAACTTATAATTATGTAGTAATTGTAATATGTAGTAGGTTCTCTGTATGAAACGTTGTATGTCAACATATTTACTATTTCCTCTATTGTGCAATCCCATTATCCATTTTTATTTTATCTGATCTGGGAAACTAACAGTTGTTTCCAAAAATCAGGATCAAAATAGTAAGCGCAACACCAACACAAGGCCACCAGAAACACGACCATAAACAACAACATAAACAACTGTTTCATCATTTCGTTGATGTCTTCTATCACTAGCAGTAGTTAAAATAGCTAGCAGTTGTAACTATACTACTAGCAGTTGTAAGTATACAACCAATTCAGTTTTACTAGCAGTAGTAAAAATAACTAGCGATAGTAAAAATAACTAGCAGTTGTAAGTATACAACCTATCTTCTATCACTAGCAGTAGTTAAAATAGCTAGCAGTTGTAAGTATACTACTAGCAGTTGTAAGTGTACAACCAATTCAGTTTTACTAGAAGTAGTAAAAATAACTATCGGTAGTAAAAATAACTAGCAATTGTAAGCATTCAACCAATTCATTTCATAATTTGAGATACTTAATTTAAGTAATCGAGCATAAAAGTAGTGTAGCATTTTTTTTACGTTTAGAAATGTCGCATATAGCTCAAAATAATCAACTCAAATGAATGTAACTCTGCACATCTGATAACCTGATGCCGTTATGTGCTCACGTCTAAGTGAAGACGTTGTTGTTTTTAGAATAAGCGATGGGATATAAAATAGTTTCGTACGTTGATATAAAAATATAGTCGAAGGTATTAACAATTAGGAAATTATATTTGACTTAATTATAAACAGTTTAAAGTGGTTATATAATATGTAACCATTAAACTTATAATTATGTAGTAATCGTAATATGTAGTAGGTTGTTTGTATGAAACGTTGTATGTCAACGTATTTACTATTTCCTCTGTTGTGTAATCCCATTATTCATTTTTATTTCATCTGGGCAACTAGCAGCCGTTTCCATAAATCATTTTGGCAACTAACTATTGTACGTATGGCAACTTCTTTTCCCTATGGACTACTTTTATAAACCAAGGAGTCCTTCTAGTCGTACAAGTCGTATTCTACAATCTACTAATAACTACCAAGTAGTGACTATGCAAACTTACAAAAAACAGATTTAACATTCAAAACTAGTACAATTTAACTAGCAGTTGTGAGTTTAATACTAGCAGCACTAAACGACCATGTACCTATTCGGGCCCAGAATAGTAAGAGCAACACCTACACAAGGGCACCAGAAACACGGCCATACACAACAGCATTAACAACTGTTTCATCAGTTCGTTGATGTCTTTTGTCACTAACAATAGTTAAAATAGCTAGCAATTGTAAGTATACTACTAGCAGTTGTAAGTATACAACAAATTCAGTTTTACTAGCAGTAGTAAAAATAACTAGCGGTAGTAAAAATAACTAGCAGAAGTAAGTATACAACCTGTCTTCTATCAACAACAATAGTTAAAATAGCTAGCAGTTGTAAGTATACTACTAGCAGTTGTTAGTATACAACCAATTCAGTTTATAATTTGAGATATTTAATTTAAGTAATCGAGCATAAAAGGAGTGTAGCATTATTTTACGTTTAGAAATGTCGCATATAGCTCAAAATAATCAACTCAAATGAATGTAACTCTACACATCTGATAACCTGATGACTTTGTGTGCTTAAGTCAAAGTGAAGATGTTGATGTTTTTAGAATAAGTGATGGTCTATAAAATAGTTCCGTACATTGACATAAAAATGTAGTCGAGGGTATTAACAATTAGGCAATTATATCGACTTAATTATAAAGATTTTTTGTACTGCTTCGTTCTTGCGGAAGTTTGCTTTAGTGGTTACCCGTGATGGGTTGTCTTGTTTATAATAGTTGTAATTTCCTTTTTGAAGGATTGTTCCGGCTGGATGTGCTTTTGCTGACATTGTCATTTTCCGCTGGCTTTCCCGGTGCGGGTATCTTTCCACACGCGCAGCTTTTATTTTATCCCGGCGTCCGCAAGCTGGTCATTTTTACCTTAAACCCAGTCTATTCAACCCGATATGCCTGGATTAGTAGACGTACACTTGCTTGGAGGTCGGGCTGCATCAACAGAGGAATGAAGGTATAGTTTTCATCCTCTGATGTTTGCCCTTCTTAGGGAAGCTTCTTGTTAATTAGGGGTTGCTTTACGTATTGCATTGCCCCTACCTTCCTTTTGTCGCCCTTTTCTAGGGACCCAACTGCTGAACATATTCTATCAATCCCATGACCCAATTCCCATGATTTATTTCCTTCTTCCGCTCGGGAACGCCGAGGTTAAGAAGGAACTGCATGCACTTTCAAGATCCCAAATGGCTAATGAGAGTCTAATCGGTTTAAACTCCCACCTTTGTTACGCCATATGGTTTTGGCAGACTACCACACCTTCAATGGACATGGGTTTTGGGTGAAGGTGTGTTGTAAATGGTCGCGGAGATGGGTTATTAGTCGACATTTTAGAACGACTAATTGTTATTAGCAGTCATTTAAGAACATGTTTCAGTTGTCGCAGCATCTGCTTTGCGCTTTTGTTTTTCTTTTAGTGGGTAAAGGTTTAGGATATGTATGGCCTTTTTGGAAACGACCGTGCCTGGGCAACGCGTTGTTGTTGATGGCCGGTTGTATTCTTTTTGAAATGTGTACCATCGTGATCTTCTTCTGAATATCATCTTCAACTTCTCTTTGGTGTTTCTGAAAATTATATGTTTGTCTGATGTATATGTGGAACTCTTTTTGTTGGTGAAGGAATGGTTCCTTTTTTGGTTTTTCTGCCCTTTCCCCTTTCTTTACCTCACGTATTTATAGGGAGCATTTTACTATTCTTGCACGCGTTAGCATTAATTTTCATTTACTATTCTTGCATGCGTTTGCTCGTAGCATGGGCATCTATTTTTCCTGCTAGATTTTCTCTCCTTTTTGGTATTTGGATAAGGTTTATCCATAATTATAAACAGTTTGTATTTAACCAGTCAATCTTTTAATTCGCAAATACCATTTTGTACTTTAGGGACTTTATGAATATAAATTATTTGAACAACACACACAAAGTTGATATTTGCGTCCAAAATATGCAAGTTTCCATTTAAAAACGGCATACATTATTCAAGTTTACATACGCGCTATTCCTTCAATATTTTCAAGAAGCCCATATGCCACTTCACTTATTTTATTTGTAGTCAGCTTCTGAAACAACATGTTAGAAGCTAGAGTTGGTGTTAGAGGGTAATCTGCATCATCCAGCATGTACAAATAACTTGTCGGCGTAGTAACCACATGAATTCTACAGTTTTCGTACAATCTCCAACTCGTGACCAGTGTTTCATTACAATGAAAATCTTCTCTATCGGGCTCAAACATGCACTTCATCCTATACCACAAATTAACTCATATCCCGCCTTGTCTCATAGCCAACTTTAACACATCTCCAAACAGTTTCCAAATCTTGTCTGTCAATAAAATGTAGCAATTGACCCAAGCTGTTAAATTTACTTTCAACCCCGTCAGCCCTCGTGATGCTAATTACAGTTCCAGCATGTGTGAAATTAACTTTAACTGCAGGATATGTTGTTGTCGGATGAACTGTACCAAGCCTTTGTCCCGTCATATCAAGCACCATCAAACTGTTTAACCTTTCGGTCATTTGGTTTTGATCAATCCTCTGCCTCTTTGACTGATCCTGCTCTAAATCATCAACAACTCTTTTAGAACTTCATTCATCTCTCCGACCTGTATCTTTGTTCATAGGAGTGAACTTATTAGTCCTCATTCTACACATGTCAAACTTTTCTTTCATTCTATCATAAGATAGCCTCTGCAAGGCATCTAGTTTATACCCTCCCATGTTCTTCAAGTAGTGACACGTGAAGCTTTTCTGTTCTTTCTTCGTGGGTGGCTTCGACATACTTTCTTCTGCTCTTTTTTTCCTGAAGAATCTTTGCCTTTCTTTAACTATCTGATCAAGAGCTTCTTTAGCCTGTTCACATGTTAGGCTTTCAATTTCTTCGTTCTGCAACCTATATGCTAGTATCTCATCAGCTTCAGCTGTTGACATAACGTAATTCCAATCTTCCCACGCAGCTTGATGTCTAACTACAACATCTGCCTTTCTTTTCCTTTGAACCCTTGATCTGTCTTTTGCATTGGGAGCACCTCGAGGGTATTTTTCAGCTGTTGCTTTTTCAGTTACATTTTCAGCAGCCATCTTAGCAGCTAATTCTGCATCCGATTGAAAGACTTTGTCATCTTTATTTTTTTTGGTTAAAATGTCATCCTGCATCTTAGCAGCCATTTCGTGATTAGACTTCGTTTGGTCTTCTTTAGATAAAGCGTTTTTGTAGGGTCCTTCAAGCAACGGACGCTTCCTATAACAGAAACACCGACATTCGAATCAGTAGAAATAATAGCTTGCATAGCACTTGATCCTATGATTGTAGCTCCTCTCTCATTTGGCCTTACGCTCTTCAAACATGCTAGGCCAAGTGCCGCGGTCGCAAGCTTTGCGCTTTCATCACCCGTGTCTTTCATTACTGGTACTTTAACACTTGTATGCACGTCACTAGCATTAGTAACATCTTCAGGTTGAATTGTTTCTACACTAACAAATTCAGTTTGAACTGTAGCACCAGCTCAAACAGATGTACAAGCAGCAGTACCTTCGTTCAAAATTGTTGTGGGTGCAACATGAACTTGTTCATTGACAGCACTAAGAGCATGCTCCACATGTTTAGTGACAGTGGTTTGAGTTGTACTAGCAGTGGTTTCAGTATTTGTTGCAGTAGTGGTTGCAGCGACACTAGCAGTGGTTTCAGCTTGAGCATTTCCACCTTCATCCGCTGTGTTTTTTGTTGTCACATCGTAAGTAATAGGCCGAAGAAGATCTTTGGCATCATCATCATTGAATGGCAATTCAACGCTTCTAGTCACTTGACAACGATTAGTAACAACTTGCGGTTGACTTGTTTCACCATAAGGAGACTCTTCATTTCCACTTGCAGTAAAATATATATGAATTACAGCACTAACAACTGCACCAATATTGTCATGTTCAACTTTCGTACCCAGTTCATTCACATCCTTTTCACTTTCGTCACCAATCTTTGTCGCTTTTGGTATTCTTGTTTCCATGTCCGAAAGAGATCTACAAGCATCAGCTACTTCGGACATAATCTTTGGTACTGTTGTACGAGCAGCAGAATTATATGTACTGGTAGCAGATTGAGGTTCCACATTTGTACTTCCACTATAATGTTTAGCAGGGACAGTACAAACAACTTCACCACTATCAATGCAAGGGTTTAATTATGGACTAGTCAAGCCAAGTGACAACCATGCATGTGCACATCAACATAATTAAGAAATGTAATGACATTCGTACCTTAATTTGGAACCAAAAGAGGCACCGACATCTTGAGCAGTCTTATTAGTTTGAAATTTATTCTCCGCTTCATTATCAACCTCCGCTGCACCATCCACATCCAACCCTACCTTTCGGTACGATTACACACTAGTCACGGCAAGTGACAACCACGCATTTACATATGAACAAACTTACGAAGCGTAAGGACACGCATACCTTCGTTTGGAATCAAAAGAGCCGCTAACATCTTGAACAATTTTATTAGTTTCAACTGTCTTCTCCACTCTAATTGGAGCCTCCCCTGAACCATCCTCATCCATCACGGTCGTTCTGTACAATTATGGGCTAGTAACAGCGAGCGACAACAATGCATTTACATATGAACATACTTAATACCTGTAATGACACGCATACCTTTGTTCATATTCAAATGAGACACTAACATCGTCAACAGTTTTATTACTTTCAATTGTCTTCTCCACTCTAATTGGAGCCTCCCCTGAACCATCCTCATCCATCACGACCATTCTGTACAATTACGGGCTAGTCAAGGCAAGCGACAACAGTGCATTTACATATGAACATACTTAACAACTGTAATGACACCCATACCTTTGTTCATACTCAAATGAGACACTAACATCGTCAACAGTTTTATTACTTTCAATTGTCTTCTCCACTGCAATATCAGCCTTCCCTGAACCATCCTCATCCATCACGGCCGTTCTGTACAATTACGGGCTAGTTAAGGCAAGCGACAACAATGCATTTACATATGAACATACTTAATAACTATAATGACACGCATACCTTTGTTCATACTCAAATGAGGCACTAACATCGTCAACAATTTTATTACTTTCAACTGTCCTCTCCACTGCAATATGAGCCTCCCATGAACCATCCTCATCCATTACGGCCGTTCTGTACAATTACGGGCTAGTCAAGGCAAGCGACAACAATGCATTTACATATGAACATACTTAATAACTGTAATGACACGCATACCTTTGTTCATACTCAAATGAGGCACTAACATCGTCAACATTTTTATTACTTTCAACTGTCTTCTCCACTCCAATAGCAGCCTCCCCTGAACCATCCTCATCCATCACGATCGTTCTATACAATTACGGGCTAGTCAAGGAAAGCGACAACAATGCATTTACATATGAACATACTTAATTACTGTAATGACACGCATACCTTTGTTCATATTCAAATGAGGCACTAACATCGTCAATAGTTTTATTACTTTCGACTGTCTTCTCCACTGCAATAGCATCCTCCCCTGAACCATCGACATCCATATGAACTGAAAATTATGCATTCTGTTCGTTACGCCTCCCCCGCTTGGAAGCATCCTCCGCATGATCACCACTTGCATCTTCTGAAGATGACTCAACTACCTTATGTTTTCGAACCTTCACCAAACATTTTAGCTTTGAAAGTACTTGCGTTTTTCTTCTCCAACCGCTTAACCTTCCTCTTCAAATATTTTATATCTGCATCTTGTGCTGAAGTTTTCTTTGTTAACTCACATACCTGTTTAGATATTTGATCACACTTTTCCACCAATTGATTTACTTTCAGACTGCTCTCTTGACTTCCACGTGTGTTAACTCCTGACTGAGGTGAATCATTGAGGTATGTAGACCTCATCCCATGCCTACTATGACCAGAAAGATCCCCCATATTTTTCACTTGGTTGGGTCCATCATCAGTTGTTGTTCCGTTGAAAACTGATTCATCTAAAGTTCCCTTGGTTTGGGATGTTGAAGCCAAACGTCTGGGTGTGTGTTGGGATTCAGAGGGACTTCCTGATCCTTCACCCAAATTCTTATGCAGTAGCACCATGTGTGGGAACAATGGTGTTACTGTGCCATTAAACTTATTGCCCTGTCTTCTCATGTGAGTCAAAAGTTTTTGAGTTTGACAACGGACATGCCAAGTTTTTAAATGTTTGGGTGGTGTCTCAAAACAGTTGTCCAATAGCAGTTGTAAAAACCTTGGATACAAATAATATTTTGCATGCTTATCCAACAAGTTCTTGACTAAACCATCAAATATCATTTTGGAAAAATTGAATTTCTTATTAAGAGCTACACAAATCACAAAAGATGCTATGTTTGTACTAAACTCATTTCAGGAAGTTGTCTTTGGACTTAGACACTGCAATATGGTGTGGATCAAGAATTTCCATTGTGGGGAGAAAAGTGGTTTGTAAAATGTTAATTTTGTTTCTAATTCACCTCCATACCCCAAAAGTGGTAATGTTTCAAAAATGGTATCATTATCCAAACACACAATACCGTCAGCATCATTTAGGAGAATATTTCTCTTAATTGATGCCTCAGTAATAATTATCTGCATGCCATCTACCTTAGCATGGATTTGTACTTCCTCACCAATATTTTTAGTCTTTACAGTAGACCAAAACTGCTTGATACGAGAAACGTATATAACAGGTTTCACAGTGTGTGCATACCTAAGTGGGTGTGCATTCAGGAAATCAATAATTTGTTAAACCCTGTAGCCTCCTTCGGTTTTTCCAAAAACGCAATCATGTTGTGAGTTGCAGCAAAACACTTGGGCGCCATTGTTTTTTATTTCAAAATTGATTGCAACTGATTGTTAGGGGTTCCAAATTATGCTGTTTGTGGGTCTAAACTATGTTTTGCGCTAGCAGTTGTAACTCTTAATTGAGTTTTTATCCCCAATTGAATCGAAATTAATATGTACTACAAAGTAACAGTTTTAACACTTGTAGCAGTTGTTACTATTTGTGGGCGTATTTATCCCCAATTATGATGTTCTAATTACATCTTTTTTTTATTGATATAATAAGGATTATTATTTTAATACAAAAATAACATGCAACTCAACACGTCATCATCTTCTATTATCGAGGGCCAACAATTCTGACTAACACATTATTAGAATTGTCTATTTGCCATGCATTGACAAGTTGTTCAGAACCCCAAACAATTACACACCCACATTATGACTTTTTTAACTAAATAAATATTTTTTGGGTACATGTCAAGAGGCCATATTAGTACTTTAGTAGTAAGTTTTTTATTTTTGTAACGTGACTTACTATGTCGCAAACAATTGAATAACTACGCAAAATAATATATACTAGTAACATTCCACAAATATATACTAGTTATGCCAATTGTCTTTTTCATATATAATCAGCAAACACAACCATTATCGTCATCTATTATCGGGACACAAAAATTCTGACAAACAAGTTATGCCAATTGTCTTTTTCTCATGGACAAGTGGATCACAACCCCAAATAAGTACCCACCCACAATATGTTTTTTTATAATATCTTCCTTTTTTTAAACTATTTTTAGGACGAGTTTGCTAGCTCATAGCTAGCAAATGGTACTTTGGGCAACTAAATAGTGTACTCATCGCAACTACTATAGTACTTTTAGTCAAGTGGTGATGTATGCAAAAAGGACTGGGGGTTGAATGGATTTAATTTGCCCAAGTGGTCAGTACTTGAATTTATTACTTATTGAGTTAATGAAGCTTGTTTTATACACAAACAATTCCTGTGCACAAAGCTACAGTGTTTTTTGGGCAACTAGCTATAAACCGTGGCCAAATATTTTAGTACATTGGGCAACTAGTTGTGGCAAAACAGGACAACTAATATTTTACATTCGACATGTATAATTCTTTGTGCATTGGCCACCTCTAATAGTGTAGTCTGTACCTTGTGCATATGTAACTGTTTATTATATTTATTTTAACCACGTAAATTTCTGAAACACAAATGTAACATTACTTTAACGGTTGGCTGGGTTCATGAGACATCTGCTGCTACACGTAATATTAGTGCTGCTATTCAAACTAACTGCTGTCTTGGTTATTATTCATGGCATGACCAACAGGTTACATCTGTTGTTCTTTGTAAAAAAACATTGAAAATGGATAGTTTAAATTTACATTAATGTTTTTGTACTCTTGGAGTTTGTATTCATTGTTTTGTTACACGTTCGTTTTGACAACCAGTTTTAGAAAAAACTTGGCATCCTTCACCAGCTGGTAATGGTATGTACTATTGGTTAACTTTAGTATATTGGCCCCAATAAAAACTGAAGTTTACAAAAGTAGATAATACATTTCTTCGTATTTAATTTATAAAGGGTATGATGATAATAAGTTGGGGAAGGATGTACTATTTATTTGCTGCATCTAGCTGGTACAGTTGGGCAACTGGTTACAATAGTTGGGCAACTTGTTTTTGTACTTTACTATAGTGCTTTTTTATTTATTTATTACTAGTATATTAGTAGCCACTCTCCCTAAATAGCCTTCTTCATTACCAAAGGTCACTTTGTAAAACCACAAAAGTTCTACAATAATATCCTAGTTCATATAACCATGCCGATTGGGTTACCAATTTTAGACCAAATATGTGCAGAAAATGGTTCAAACAGTTTGAAGGACATGATCCACACCGTCTTTCGCCGAGAGAAAGATGGTAACCGAGACGACAAGAAAGGTTTCGAGAAGTTGATTGAGCAAATTGGGGATCGCGTTGAGCAAAGACATGCAATCATAAAGGAGTTTGAACAGTATGACTTTCATGCTGTTCTGGCCGCACCTTTGGCGCGGCTTGTATTAGCGCAGAAGGAGGACATGGAGGAGCTTTCCTTGCTTATTAAAAGGCTCTGTGTAAGTTCGCGCCGTGCCGCTGAAAAGTCAGCTATCATGAACGAGCTTAGGAAGTATGTTTTAGATGGTTAAAATGAACGACCTTAGGAAGTATAATTTAGTTTCTTAAATGTTGTTGTTATTTTTCGCTTTTCTCGGTGTTGCAACTTTGTATTTTGGGTCAATGAACGTCGTATCTTGTCTTAAATCGATGTATTTTTCTTAATGGAATTAATGGAAGTATAATCTATTATGGTCTTGTTTGTATAGTTTTATGTAATTGTCCTAAGAACTGTATAAGTATTTTCAGCTATTATATGTAACTGAATTGAGTTGTGAAAATGATTGTAACCTTATCAACGACACTGAATTACTGTGGTTTAGATGTTTGGTCTACGGTATTGAACTGAACTCAGTTTTCTTGTTTGAACTATGATCCAGTTATGAGCATAACCAAACTGAACTCAATTTTCTGCTTTGTACCGCAGACAACCTTTTTATGTTGTAATAATATAGTCAGACCATTCGAGTTGCTTAGCATTGTAGGCGAAACTTTTGCATGTAATCTGGGCAACTAGTTTATGTAATTCGGCTATTTCTTTTGTACCCAAGGCCACCCTCTAATTTGCAATATGGGCAACTAAATGCCATAATTGTGAAATACGTCTTGTACTATCGGGAAACCATAATTATCAACTATATCATCATAAATGATAGACTTAACAACATAAACCTAACATCACTAAGTTAGGCTTAGAAGCACTATCTCATGATTGGCACCAGAAACTCAATTGCCACTGCTAGTTCTTCATTCATATTTTTAAAGGCAACAAACATTCATAACAGGTGCAACCATACATTAAATTATCCGGCCTAAAAACAAAACATAAAAAAAAAAATGTAAAAAAAACAATAAAAAAATAAAAAAAAAACGAAAAAAAACACCATCATCGTAAACTGCTCCACCCAATTTCAAACCAAGTTGTTAGAACCACAGCTCTCTTCCCTGCTTTCCATCATTTATTTCCTTGCTTTGAGTCGTTGAAACAAAATTTCAAGCCGACTAATCCTGTTTTCCAGATCATAAGGGTCTTCAAACCCATGTTGTTGCTCCCACTGGTTTTGCTGCACTACCACATTTGGCTGCTCCACCCCATTTGGCTGCTGATCCACCACCCCACTTTGAGCCACCTCTGCATCCTGTTGATCATCCTCATCATCTCCATCCTACTCATAATCTTCATCTTCTTCGTCCTCTTCCAGCTCATTCATTCCATAAACCTCATCCCAATAAAAGTCTTTTGTATGGAGCCAGTTCAAAATAATTTTCCTCATCCTCGTATCTACCTCCCTATAGGACCGAAATTCTGAAATGGGTTCCTCCCTGAAAGCATCAACCACCACTTCAAACAACAAATAGTTGTTTAACATAAACGCGTACTCTTCTGCATCATTTTGAAAGTAAGCATTTGCAGCCATTGTTGTGGTAATTTTTTGAAGGGAATATGTGTTCTGTGTGTCTCGGTTTTTGGTATACAATCGATAGCTATAGTTGTGGAGGTAGATGGACGGTTTCCAAGACTTTGGGCGGGAAAAGGGACCAAAGGCGCCAAAAAAAAATAAATAAATAAAGGGAATAGATGGTAAGCTTCCTCCAAAAGCTTGCCAATACTTGATGCAATAACTACTTGTATCGCATGCTTTGTGGAAAATAAACTTCCAAAATAAAAATTATTATTGGATTGTTGATTATGGTTTGAATTGATAATAAAGTGAACACGAGGGTAAACAATCGGGTTCATTATTATTGAGTCGAGGGATTAACTGTTTGACCGTTACTCGAAAATAAATAGTACCTCTTTTGTTGCGACTAGATATTCACTCGACTTGGAACAACTAAAAGATAAAAAAATTAAAACAATTGTTAAATTACTACATGTAAAGACAATTGTTATTAGTTTTTCTTAATAACGAAATAAGTAATTTATAAGTGTTCGTGACATATTTTTTAGATAAAAAAAGGAACAAACGAGGCCTATTGGATTATTCGACACATGGCACCGATATTTCGTTTTGGTTGCGATTTTGGTTTATCGTCAGTCCACATTTTTTAGATGTAATATTGGAAACTAAGTTTGTTATTTGGGCTACCAAGTTAGTACTTTAGGCCACCTTTACATATTTAGGGAATAAATTGTACAATGGGTCTTTAGCATTTATTAGTACTGTGGCCTGCACTTTTAGATGTACTATGGGCAACAACTTTTAGTGTCAAGTGGCAACTTAATTTGTACTGCAGGCCAACCTCCTAGATGCAATCTGGGAAACTTAAGGACATACTTGGTCAATATGTCTTGTACGTTGGACAACCTTAATTCATATGCATATCATCATATATGTACTTTGCCACACACTATTAAGGTTTAAAACTTTTCACCAAATATAACAACACACTAGTTTCCATGTGGTGTGTTACTTCACTCAAGAAATAACAGCAGAAAACGTTAATCAAAACAAAATAACATCAGAAAAATAAGAAATGAACTCTGTTGTGAGATGCAAGGTGTTTATGCGGTATGAAGATCTTGTGTGTGGTGTTTTACTCCCAGGTGACATTAATTTTTCGAGTCTTGTGTGGTACATCAGGAAAAAGTTCAAAGTTAACGATGTAAACGGAATATGTTTAACGTACAACTTGGCCTCAACCACAATGAACATACTTGACGACGATGACTTGTAGTTTTTCAATAGTATACTTGATGGGTCGCAGTAAGAGGTTCAAACCATATGCATCAACCAAGTTAAAGAACCCGTTGTGGTAACCCAGTCTTCTTGTACGCAACATTTACATGTAGATCTTAATGATCCGTTGGTACCTGACCAAGATGTGAATAAATGGCAACGAAACAACTTTACACATATACCGCCCACACCCCAACCACCACCTTTTGATAACAGACTTGAAATAAAGATAGACGTGTTATGAAAGTGAATGATACATTTGATTATAAGGCAAAGTGCATATATGAGGTATCTTTGAAATGCATAAAAGAAGGGTATGAATTTTATGTTCATAAATCATGTACGATTAGGTACGCTGTAAAATGCGTGCAACCAAAATGTGATTGGCACATAAACTATCGTAGGATTCCAAATTGTACCCAATTTAGAATCACTACAATTAATGACTGTCATACATGTTCCAAAATCCAGTTCAATCCAAATCATCGAAATGCTATAGCAAAAACCCTGTCTAAATTACTACTTCCCAAAATCACAGATGTTACACGCGTTTATAAGCCAAGGGAAATTATCCATGATTTGAATACGGAGTTGAATATAGATGTTTCATACAGAAAATCTTGGAGGGGGAAACAATTGGCAATGGAATCAATCCAGGGTTGTCCAAAGGCATTGTTTGCGCAGTTACCCTACTACTGTCATAACCTAAAGCTCGGAGGGGACTGTTACACACATTGAGACAGACGATCAAAGATGGTTTAAGAACCTTTTTATATGTTTCGGTGCTGCGGTAAGCTAATTTCCTTGAATGTTTTTAAATAATTCTTGTCTAATATATAATACTTTTTTCATACAAGTATGTTGGTCAATAAGCATGGTTTTTAGTTTAGCATATGGCTGTAGATTACTAAACTTATATACAATACAAGATGGAATATAAAAATCTATACATACATAAAACCATAAAATAGTTACATAAAACTAGTTTTTACTTGTCTTATAAAAGTTGAGCATGCTAGCAAACTATCTAACGATTTATGTCAGATAAGCACAAAAACATCCGGAATAAGATCTACGCATGGTTATACTATTTTTTCTTTCACAGCGCACCTGTCAAGACAAACATAAAACAAATTATTTGTTATTAATTTACTTAGCCACGCATTAGAATAGTATACAAGGTTCACTTAAATACATGGTTTATGATGATTTTACCTTGATATACAATGTGTTGTTATCCAGTATATAAACCTATTTTTAAATTACAGATTAAGAGTTTCATATGCTATATGCGGCCCCTGATCATAATCGACGTGACACATCTTAAAGGGCCTTACGTAGGGACAAACCTGGTAGCCGTGGGAATGGACGGAAACAATCAAATTATACCGATTGCCACTGGAGTTTCGCAAGGTGAAAGTGGTGAATCATGGACATGGTTTTTGACAAACCTGAAAGAATCCATAGGGAAAGTTGCTAATTTGGCAATTGTATCTGACTGACATCATGCAATAGCCCTTGCATGTAAAAATGTTGTTCCAAATGCCTTTCACGGGTATTGTTGTCGCCATCTGATGTTGAATACACGTATGCAAAGCGATAGCCTAAAGTGTTTATACTGGAAGATGTGCAAAGCTTACACAAGGGACGAATTTGCAAAGCTAATGTCTGAGATTCGTACAGCACGATCGATATCTCACAGAAAACTAGTTGCAACAGGTATTGAAAAATGGTCGAGGTCACATTGCCCTGCAAATAGGTACAACTACCTTACCTCAAACAGTGTGGAATCGATCAATGCTTTAACAAAGGATGTGCGCAAGATCCCAATAACGATGTTGATGGAATGGTTTAGATGTATTCTTCAAAGATGGTATTACGAACGGCTAGCAAAACATGCAGGTAGAGCATGTACTGTTATTACTGGATAGTTTATTGAGCAATAATTATGTAGTTGTATTCACAAATGTGTCAATATGTGTAAATGTTAGATGCACCAGATGATGAACTTACAGACTGGGCGACCGCCAAAGTGAAAGACTGAATGGAAAAAAGTGCAAACTGGAAGGTTTTGGGGATACTTATGGACAAAGTGTATGAAGTAAATGACAAAAAAAACATCATGTTGTTGATTTGGTAAACAGTGAATGCAGTTGTCGCAAATGACAGCTTTCAGGCTTGCCTTGCGGACATGTTTGTGTTGTAGGTAGATTTGCAGGCCTGACCAGTGTTAAGAAATTGGCAAAAGCTTGGTTTTATAATACAACTATTAAATCGACGTACCAAGACATAATTTATCCATTAAAAGATATGACGATGTGGGACATTGAAGTGAACTTAGAAGTTGTGTTGCCCTTTGTGATCAGTAAGTGTAATTCAGGCAGGCCTAAAAATAAAGACCGAATACCATCTCAAGGTAAGGCGCCAAAGAGCAACTATTTTGGAAGGTGTGGCACAAAAGGCCACAACCGGCTAACATGTAGAGTACCTATGGTAAAAAGAAAAGTAAGTATTTGTTCAACTTTAAAAAAACTTTAAGGCTTTTTTGTTAATTGGCAACTAACCTGTTTTGGCACACATGTACAGAGAATGGTTGGTTACAAACGAAAGGCTACGTCAGGTTCATCAGGTGCAAAAAAAGGCTCGTATGATGGGAGAATCATCTAAGTTAACTAGAAATAGCCAAAGGGAGCCAAACGGAGACTCTAATCATGGGGTGATAAATGCGGCGGATCACCCCAACTCAAGTCAAACCACTGAACAACCAAGTTCGTCCGCTCTACACACCAATATTCTATCCGATTTCCCTACTCCAAACAGCTTTTTAAAGTAAGCGGGAACATGGTTTTTATTAATGCATTCACTGCCTAAGTCCTACTATAGTGTGTTTTGTGTACGCATAATGTTTGTGTGTATTTGGCTTTGTAATAACTGATGGATCTTAAACTATTACTTATTTGTGTCATGTTGTGGCTAGCTAATAGCGGTCGTGCATATGTGTGGTATGAACATATTCTTTGAATATAAAAACGTAGTCAATAAACGTACCAAACCATCGTTCAAGCATCCAGGACTTCCATCATAATCGCTTTCTCGTTCTGTATGGACCTCCTGTAAGTGGTTATAGAAACCCTTTTTCCACTTCTTGACACACCCTCTTGCTCAACAACTGGTTCTTTTCCTTTGGCAGTCCCATGACCAGGATTGCTTTCATGAACATCCTCATAAAAAAGTTTCTCTTTTCCCTTCTCGGCGGCATTTCCAGTTTGGAGTTCCATACCCTCCTGTTGCAACAGTTTTTCGTTTTGTTGTGCACTACCCCCTTTTTCTCTGATCTCGAACCCTCTTTTAGTTTTTGTGATAGACACACGCTTTGTTAGCTTCCTTATTTTGAAAGGTGTTGCACTACTGCAACGCATGCCAGCGTCCTCTTCCTGCCATACCATGTTTTTGAAATAAAATTGTGACAAAGCCTGTTGCTTGTGCACAATGTAGACGTCCATGAATCCATTCTTATCCGCAATGTCATATATCCGACGAACGTCATTGTCTGTGTGCAACAAAGTTAAACCATCTTCGAGTGCCTTGTTTGGTGCACCATAAAATAAAGCCTATTTGTCCCCTCCAATATGATTGAAAACATGATCAAGCACCCTGGTAAATGCACCCTGGTGGAACTACAACACCAGACATCAGCAAGGCGCCCGCCTACATAGCGGAGTGGCTGAAATTCAAATTTCCTGGTGTGGTGGACTTTAAATATGACTTCTTTGGTTTCAGCCATGTCGTATAAAACATAAACCCTAATAATAATTAGAAGTAAGCACTAGACTTAAAGGGGTATACTGACTATACCTATAAACATAAACCCTAATAACAATTTCAATGAATTAATTAAAAATTTAATAATAGAATTAAAATATAAAGCTGCACAGTTATTCATATTCATATATAAATATATCAACGAATAAGGTAAGAAAGTACATACGGGAGAGTACAACAAACCTGGATTTGTTTCTAAAAAAATATGAAAAGGACACCGATTCTTTTTTGGATTCTTCAATGAAAGTGACCTATGGTATAAGCAGGAATGTGGGGATATTGATTGTCGGGGTAAACAGGTTTAAGTGTTTGTCATGCTAGGTCCCTCTACTTTTTACAAAAAAAAAGTTGTATGTATGTGGCTATAAAGTTTTGTTGGGCCAAAAATGATAAAGTTATAAAAGGTACTACTACCTTTTTGCAACTTTTATAAACTCCTCACCCACCACCCCCCATTTGTCGGTCAACATTTTCCAACTTTCCACAACCTTGTAAATTAAAAACCTGTTTATTATGACTTCCAGAACTTCAGCTACTACCCGACTAATTGGTGGAAAAGTTGAATACTTTTGCAAATGCAGTCTTTGTCTAACAGTCAAGACGTCAACAACAAGGGCAAGCCCTGGGAAGCAATTCGTAAAATGCTCTATTTGTGATGTATATAAGTTTTTGGATGATCATCTGCTAAGTGAATACTATAAAGATCTGGTGTATGGGTTCTTTGAAAAGGAGAAAAGATCGAAGAAGTCAGTGGATATTGAACACTTGGTTGATACTCTTGCTTTGGACAAGTCAATCTTGGACAAAGAGTTGACTGATGCAAAGTCAAAGTTGAAGCTGTATGATAGGTTGTTTTTCATTATGTTAGGATCTTTGTCAGTTATTTGTGATGGACTTGGTATGTTAATAGCCAAGTAATGTAATAGAATAGTTATATATGGTTAGTTATATGGAATTTACTTTTGGAGAAGTTTCAAGTTTTTATTTTCAGTGTTAAATTGTAAAGCATAGCGGAACAACAAAATATGTATGACACAAATTACCTTTTCATAATGTAAGTAACAAATTCAAGCTTAGATCTTTTGAATACATATTCACCATTATATAGTGTTCAAATCATAAAGTACCAACAATCTGAAACTCGTTTCCTGAAGTTTGTAATGTATTATAGTTTTTTCTGTAAGTATACAAATGGTTTCATTGTATATGATAACGACTGTTGTGAATCAGACAAATTCATGATAATGTTGTAACTGCTGCTCTCGTTGGTGGCTACTGCTGTTTGTAAAGGTAGTCATGGTGATGAAATTTAATGCAAAACATATGACAAGTATATTACGACCGTCAGAATAAATACTTAAAACTGCTAGTTCACGTTAGTACTGCTAGTGCTTAAGACCAACTAATGTAAACATGTTGTTACTAGAAGTTGTCTAAGGTTAGTGCTGCTATCACAAATATAGGCATGCTTAACGTTACAACTGTCTGTGTACAGTATAAGCATGTTATACTGGCAGCAGTGAATGAAGCTAATTAATTGGGTAGGTGTGTGTGTTTAATGTGGGTAGTTAATGCCCCCAACCTTCATAATAAGAAAGCCAAACTGGTATATTTCAATATAGGCTGATCTTATATTTGACTACTCACAAGTTAATTCAATAGTGTACAAAGAGTGTCTGTTACTCTTCAATTAAATTCTCCTACCAACTAGTATGGTACACCATTCAAGTATAATAAATGAAGATAAAAAATACAGATGGTTATGCTATTAGACGTTCTTATATAATACGTCAATGCTATTCTTTTATTTATAACATAAAACAAGTGGCAGAGGAAACCGGTTGTGAAATGCTATGCATTGCGTGCTGGCTGGAAAGAGAAAACAAGGTTGGTTTGACCTTTGATGCTAGGCGTCCACCGAATAGAGAAAACACAACTACAGGTGGTAGAGGTGATGGTGTGATGGGGCTACATGTTGCAACATCTACTGGAGGTGGTGGTTCAGTGAGTATTAGAGGAGGAACTAGGACTAAAACCACCCCTGATGAAATTTATGATTCTATGTGTACCCAAGCCAGTGACATTAATGATGAAGAAACCCAACCACTTGCAAGTCGAATAACAAGTGAACCACCTACAAGTGAACGACCAATTGAACAAGATGCAGTTGATACAGCTAGCGAATCACAAGCAAGTCATTGAACAAGTGAGCTACGACCTATTCTCATTATGTTGTATTTGATAATATATGTAAGTTAATGTATTTGTTATGTTATGACAATACAAGAACCTATTTCGTTAGAAAATAATGGGTAAATACAAACACTTGATAAACAAGATGCATAAATGTATAATGAAGCTGTAAAACTGTCAAATACATTTTTTGGGTGCCTTTTTAGAAAGTCAAAGTGGGTAAATACAAACAAGTCTGGATAGACCACTATACCAGGAAGAGATAGTTAACATGCACGTGGCCAATGCATAGTTGAGCATGTATACTCCCAACAGAAAATGCTAACTATTAAAAGGAAAAAAAAATCTATATCTACAGACCCACAAAAAAAAAGTTGCCCTGTAGAGGTGCAAGCCAAAAATAAAGATGCCCCATCAAGGTTGCCATTTTTTATTTGTTGCAGAGATATACATTATATAAAGACTTCATACACAATATTACGTAAACGCACATTGAACGTACATCAAAAAACATGTGCATACTACGATTACCCCAAACCAGATGGTTACACAAATACATCGCATCTTAATATTATGTATTTGTTGAACATTTTTTGTTAATCATAAGAAGTACCAACAAAAAAATGTTTAACAATTACATAACGTTGCCTTACAGAAAAGGTTAGACTAGACAATCTTTTTTAACTTTAAATTTATGTTAACTTAACAGTTTCTAAACGTTAACAAAAGCATGAGCATGTTGCATAACAATACCTACACTCCAACCTTCCGTTCCTTAAGTACCAAGTTGGTTTTAATCCCACGCCTCCTCGACGCCGGTCTCTTGTTAGAGCCTTGAAATGCCTCGACATCTTGAACTTCCGTAAACCCGGTGTTGGTGTTTGAAAGCAGAGCCTCCTTCCATACGGTTTTCTTGAAACCTTATGCCCATACCTGACCTTGACACTAGTCCCAACTTCTTGTGGAACGCAAGAAGATCCTGCATCCAACAAAACCTGATTTGGAAGAGAAGGTGTCGGTGCATTCGTTAAAGTGGCACCATCGTATTCGACAACCCGTATTACCCAGTTATAAGGTGGGGAAGTAGACCACCCAACATCCATTGCTACAGACCCATAAAATCCCCCATAGAACCATTCATCGTCATTGAACTCAATGGCATCATGAATACTGTCGCTATGCAAAAATTCCATGAAAAGATTCTTTCCATGGAATTCAATTCCTTTACTTATAGGTTGGAAAGGAGGGGTTCTTAGGGGAGGTGTACGCCATTCTTCCTCCTCCCATGCAATAGTATTAGAGTAATATTTAGAAGTAGAAATTTCCACAAGTTCATCATGTATCGCAAGCTTTACATGCGTTTCCACATCAAGAAGATTAAAAGATAGGTTACGATAATAGAAACATGATAAGTTATCAGGTTTATGTGCAATGTACAGGCCGATTAACCAATATTCCTTGGCAAGTTCATACATCCTTTTAATATCATTATCACATTCAACAACTGTCAAACCAGTTGAAAGACTAAATCTTGGCCTGCAAAAATACAAAGCCCGTATCTCACACTCAAGCTTGTAGGCCAACAAGTCAAGCATTTGATTAAAGTGCATCCTTGTGGAGTTACTAAACCTTAGCACAAAGGTTCGCCCATACTCATAACTTAAGTTGGGCAGCCGAATGAACTCACCATCGTAGTGAATCTCAAATACAGGATACGCAGCTACAAAGCGTGGCGTCATGTAATAAAGGTATATAAATGTATAAAAACAAGAATAGCAAGTATGGAAAAAAATCTAGTCAAGGCAAGTGAGAACCACGCAGTAACATATCTGTGGAAAACTAGAAGGGGGGGGGGTTGAATAGTTTTGCCGATTTTAAGTTAGTTTCAAAAACTTTTGATTTGTTGATATGTGAGATCTTATGGATGTAGAGAAAGTATAGATCTAATGATAAAGAAAGTAAATAAAGTAAAGCAAAGGGATAGAAATGACACAACCGATGTATAGTGGTTCGGCTACAAGGACACCTTCCTTGCCCTACTCCACTCCCCGAGTCACCTACTCGAGAGTTCAAGAACTATGCCAACAAACTGCTTCACTTGGCGGAGAAGCCTTCACAACGTTGCTAACACCTTTTTCTAGTACAAAGCTAGATACCGAGTCCGTAACATGGTGGACCAAACCAACACGGCTATTACACAACAAATATGTGAAATATCAAATACAAGATCTTCGCTACAGAAATCTTACGGAGTGACAAATCAATCAAGGACCCCTTGCTTGGATGACTTGTAGAATGCTCGTGATCTCGCCTTAGAGAAGGACCTATATGAGAATCACAATAGAAAGAAACAAGAACAACTCTCTAGATCAAGTGATCTATATGTTAGAAGAGAATGAGAGTGTTTGAGAGATTTAGTAAGAAGAGGAGTGAGTTAGAATGAAGAAATGGCTCTCTATTTATAGGCAATTTCTACCACTGTTCCCCGGATCCCACGGATCCCTCCCACTTGGGATCCGTTTAGTGTAATCCTAGGGATCCGTGGGATGCTCCTCTGTGCCCATGGGTTTTTTGGTTATGGGTCTTGGGTTATGGGTTGGTCCATGGGTTATCCTTAGATTCAATGTATCTAAAGTATACATTATATCTAGCCATCTTGGGTATGGGTTATGATCCATGGGTTATGGTCCATGAGTTATGGTTTTTACCCATCCTAATAAACTATTACAACAAATAATTAATTACAACATTTTTGTATTTAAATGGCTATATGTAAATGCTTTAAAAATAACATGTATCCTTATAATTGTACTTAAGATAACATTATATTTGTTATCAACAAAACACAAAGAGATCGCAAAATATTAATAAACGTTTTTACTGTTTATTTGTATTAACAATCTTCCCCTTTTTGTTGATGACAAAACATAATGTTATGATGAGTAAAACTTAAGAATAGATGTAAGTTTTGAAAGCCCCTAAGTTTTACTTCTTCTCCCCCTTTTTATTGAAACAAAAAGTTAACCCTTGGAAGAAATAACAGTGTGAAAAAATTAGTCCACGTATCGCTAACTCCCCCTTGATGGTAGCTCCCCCTAGTTTGGGGCATCAAGTGAAGAAAAATAAAAAAAAAATCCTACAAAAAGAAAAGTTAGTAACATGCTTATGTAATCTTGTGATTGACGAGAATTAAGATTGAGAGCCAAGGTATGTAAACAAGGCCTTGTAATAAAACAACAAAGTGTAGTGGTATTTATGCCACCTACAAGCATGTAAAAATAAGAACAAGACTTGTTCTTGAAAATGACTAAAAAAGAAAAAGTACTAAAAATAGAAAATAGTAATATGATTCCTTCCATGCTTGCATAAGGTTATGGATGGAGGGTTTGATGAGTAATGATATTGATGCGATCAAGGATGAGGTTGAGTATGAATCGCATTTATTCCCTAACTTCTATTGCAATTTCCCTAGTGGATTGGCAATGTTCACAATGTAAGTGATGTGGGTAATGAGTACGGAAATCTTCCGGGTTGTTTTGATTTGTGAGTTGCGGAAGTTGTGGTGGAAAAATAGGAAAATACGAATCAAAGTCCGGAATGATTGGAAGTGGTGGTGGAAAAGAACCTAGATGTTCTTGTAATTTAATGGGAGCTAAAGGTGGTGATGTTTCAAGATCATTGAATATTGTGTTTGGAGAATTTGGAGGTGTCAAAAAGGCTAATTCTTTTTGCTTTCGTTGTTGAGATCTTGTTGGAGTCTTAAGGAGTTCCAAAAGAGTGATTTTAGGTGGTGAGTGATTTGGTGATGATGTTGGTGTACTCGTTGGTGATGAAGGAGGTGCTATAATGGAAGCATCTTGTGGTGAGTTAGTAGATGGTGATGAGCCATATGATGATGGTTTTCCTAAGCAACACGATCAGATGTTAATCTGTGCAGATATCCTAGAGTTTGATTTTGGTATCTTGGAAGGTTGAAGTACAAAGGTTTGGGTTTCATGAAGATGATTGTGTGTACTAGGTGATTCATCTAAAGAGTTTGTGGATGACATGGTGTAGTTTGTTTGTGGAGATGAGATGGATTATGCAAGCAGTTTGGGAGTTCTATATATAGAAAAACAAATCATTGTAATGAATGCTTGACCCAAAATGTGGATTAAAATCTAATGATTAGATATGAATTTAAGGCATGTGATCATGAGAACACAAGCATTAAAGAGCATACTCCAAAAAATAAAAATGTGGATTTTTCATCCAAAGTGAGAAAAATAGAAGTTGAAATAGCTTCTGTCTCACAGATCCCACAGATCCTTCCCTTGAGGGATCCGTCCAGTATGAAGGCTGGGATCCGTGGGTCTGGTGATTCAGGCAGCACAAAATTTTCCTTTTGTAAATATTTTTGCCTAGTGTGTGCCTATATGCAAAGTATTTGGAGTTGTGATTATCTCGACCCCTAAGAAGAAAAAAAAGGAAAATAAACTAGAAGTAAAAAAAAATCCTATTGAGATAACCCAAAAACACATATTTAGTACTTGAGTACGTAATTTAGTGTTATCAATGCTCCTAATTCATTGTTGCTTAAATGAATGTACCCGAAAATACATATTAGTTATGTATCTCCTTTAGCATTCACACGACATGAGATGCAATGAAAACGGGTTTTTACTTTGTATTAATAATGAAAAAGCGATTTATCCTAGACGTGAGAAATTGCTTTTCTTAAATTTATACAGGAAGGTGTCATCCTTTTAGAAAACATTTTGAAAAGAGGTTTTCTTTGTGTGAATAAAATCCGTCTTATCCTTTTGAAAATGTGTATGTAATTATGTGTTTGCAACTTGTACTTATAAAAAATAAGAAGACTATAAGTGAAAAAACTTATCTTGGGTTTTGAAAATTCCCGTATTGTTTGTGAGTTGCGTGTGAAATAGAGATCCTAGACTCAGAAAGAAGAAGGCAAGTGTTTACATACCTTGTAGAGTCAAATAAATTATGACGTTTGTTCCATGAGACCAAGACCAAGACGAAGTAGGTTGAATTGTTCCCGCTTCAACGGTTTGGTGAGGACGTCGGCTATGTTGTCTTCGGATGCTACCTTCTCAATAGAGATGTTCCCCTTTTGACCATTATCTCTTAAGAAGTAATGACGAATCTCTATATGCTTTGTGCGAGAATGCAATACCGGATTCTTGCTTAAGTCGATGGCACCTTTGTTGTCACATAGAATGGCTATGTTGCTTAAATAAATGTCGTAGTCAACTAACGCTTGTTTCATCCATAGTGCTTGTTGGCATGCTTTGCCGGCGGAGACGTATTCGGCTTCGGTTGTTGATATTGCTAATGCCGTTTGTTTCTTAGAAAACCAAGATGTTAAACAACATCCCATAAAAGTACATACCCCACTTGTACTTTTCCTATCAACGTAATCACCTGCATGGTCAGAATCTGCATATACAATTGTTTCTACTCCCGTGCCCTTAGGATACCATAATCCTAATTGTGTTGTTCCCTTAATATATCTAAATATTCTTTTTACGTCTTCTAGGTGTGATGTTTTAGGGTCTTCTTGAAACCTAGCACATAAGCAAACGCTAAACATGATATCCGGCCTACTAGCCGTGAGGTAGAGAAGACTACCAATCATGCCACGATATTTAGTATTATCTACGGATTCTCCATCTTCATCTTTAGTGAGTTTGGTATCGAATGACATTGGTGTCCTAATTGGTTTTGACTCTTCTAAACCGAATTTGTTTAACATCTCTTTTATGTATTTAGATTGGTTAAAGAAGATACCATCTTCTATTTGTTTGATTTATAGACCAAGAAAGAAACTAAGTTCTCCCATCATACTCATCTTGAACTCGTCATACATGATTTTAGAGAAATCATCACACATGTCTTGACAAGTGGATCCGAATATAATATCATCTACATATATTTGTACTATGATTATATGTGACTCTCTTTTCTTAGTAAAAAGTGTGTTGTCAACTAACCCCATGGTATAGTTGTGTTTAATTAAAAATGTCTTAAGTCTATCATACCAAGCTTTTGGAGCTTGTTTAAGACCATAAAGGGATTTCTTTAATTTATACACATGTTTAGGTTTTTCAAAATCGATGAAGCTCGGAGGTTGAGCTACATATACTTCTTCATTAATGAAACCATTCAGAAAAGCACTTTTGACATCCATTTGATAAAGCTTTAGATCATTAGCACAAGCATACGCGAGAAGTATTCTTATAGACTCTAATCTAGCCACGGGGGCATAGGTCTCATCAAATTCTATTCCTTCTTCTTGGTTATACCCTTAGGCAACGAGTCTAGCCTTGTTCCTAGACACTATTCCATTTGCGTCTAATTTGTTTTTATAAACCCATTTGATTCCTATTATGGTTTGATTACTATGTGGAGGGACAAGTGTCCAAACATCATTAGAAACAAATTGATTCAATTCTTCTTGCATAGCCATTACCCAACTCTCATATTTTATGGCTTCTTGTGTATTCTTAGGTTCTATGGTTGAAACGAAACAAAACAAGCTACTTTGGTTTTGAACTTGTGACCTTAATGTTCTTTCGTTTAGCTTTCCTATGACCTTATCTACGGGGTGATCTTTGGACTCTTTAATGTTTATGACTTCATCATTTAAAGGTTCTTCTTCATTTACCTTTTTCTTTATTACTATAGCTTCACTTTCTACCATCTTGTCATCGACAAGAGGTGGAGAGGGTTTGGGTGGACTTTCATCAAAATTTATATTTAGTGACTCTTCTACCTTCATTGTTACTTTGTTTAATATGACGTAAGCTTTGCTATTTGGAGAGTAGCCTAGAAAGATACCTTCGGTTGATTTAGGATCAAATTTTGTAAGGTAATCTTTAGTGTTAAGAATGAAACATTTACTTCCAAAGACTCTAAAGTGATTTAACGTAGGCTTTTTGCCTTGGAGTAACTCATATGGAGTTTTACCTAAGATTGGTCTAATTAAGACTCGATTGAGTATCTACGTTGAAGTATCAACGACATTACACCAAAACTTTTGAGGTATGGATTGTTCATTAAGCATGGTTCGACTCATTTCTTGTAGGGTTCTATTCTTTCTTTCTACTACCCCATTCGATTGTGGAGTGCGTGGAGCTGAGAAGTATAATACCATTAGCGTCACAAAAAGCTCTGAATTGCACTTCATTATCGAATTACCTACCATGATCCGTCCTAATAGACACTATAGGACTTCCTAGTTTCCTTTGGATCTTTTTGCTTAATATTTCAAAATAATTAAAGGTTTCTATTTTGTTCTTTAAGAATTTTGTCCATGTATACCTAGAGTAATCATCCACTATGACCAAAGTGTAATAGTTGCCTCCATAACTTTGGATAGCGGATGGACCAAACAAATCCATATGTAGTAATTCTAGACACTTAGTTGTAGACACCATGTTTTTAGCTTTATGACTATTATGAACTTGTTTTCCTACATTACAAGCATCACAAAAGTGATGTTCATATTTTAACTTAGGTAGATCTCTTACTAGATCTTTGGATGATAGCGATTGAAGAAGTCGCATGTTGGCGTGACCCAATCTTCGATGCCATAAGGTTGAAGTATCATCCATAGAGGTAAGACATAGTTTGTCTTTAGGTTGATTACCGATTTTTATGACATAGACTCCATGTTTCCTTATACCTCTTCCTATGGTTATACCATTTTTTAATATCTTACTACCGGTTTCGGTGTAAAGTACATTGCACTTTGTATCACATATTTTTCCTATACTTAAGAGGTTAAAGTTTAGGTTTTTTACGTGACACACATCGTTAATGGTTAGAGATTTGTTAGAAATCGTACCTTTACCGATGATTCTACTTTTGCTATTTCCAAACACCACATTACCTCCATTGAAGGATTCATATGTGGAGAATAGATCCTTATTGCCGGTCATGTGCCTCGTGCACCCACTATCCTTGACCCATTCATCCGGGTCTAGGTCGACCTTTAAGCACATCTAAAAAAATAATAAGCTCAAAAGTTTGGTCCCCATTTGTTCATGGGTTCATTAGTGTTAAGCATTCCATTCATGTTAGACATGTATGGATAAGGTGAGTATGCATTCCATGGAGCAAAGTTTTGAAAGGGAAAACTATTTTGCATATTTGGGTTCCATCCCATTTGATGGTTACTTCTCGGGTAAACATTATTAGGTCTCCTAGAAGGATTTGGCTTTGAAAAAGATGGAGTCTTGTTTCTTGCAAAAGTGGGATTATATTTTGGAGGTGGTTGTCTAGTGGTGACATGAGTTGGTTTCTTCCTATTAACGATGACAAACTCAGTTCTAGATGAAGAAGCTAAGTTATTACCACTGTTTGCTACAGCAGATCCACGGATCCCTGGCTGTACACTAGCCGGTTTTTCTAGTGCCTTAACAAATTTTGTTTCTTTATTTTCACTAGTTGATAGATCAAGTTGTTGAATACCTAAACCTTTTTGGTTGTTACCAGTTTTAACACTATGTAATATTATATCTAAAGTATTCGTACTCATTCTAGCAATTTTAGAATCTAGTTGATCAACTAGTGTTTGAAGTTGAACGCAAAGTTCACATTCACCACTTGCTATTTTACCCTTTTCTAAACGTTTTAGTTTTGCTTTTAATTCTATGACTTCTTTATCTAAACGTTGGTTTTGACTCTTTAAAAGCTTATTTTTGTTAATTAGTTTTAAGCTAATATTGCATAGTTTGTCATATTCATTATGCAATGAGTCGTCATCAAGTGATGAGCTACTATAGTATTCGTGACATACCTCGTCATTTGCCATGAGATAAATTTCTTCGTCCTCCTCGTCGCTCATTCCCCACGTGCCGCTCACGAACGCCTTTTGATCATCCCGTTTGGGACACTTACTAATAAAGTGGTTTGGGTCCCCACATTTAAAGCAAGTACGATCATCTTTTGGTTCTCGTCCTCTTTGCTTTTCCGAAAGCCTTTCTTATCGTGATACGGTTGTTTGACGTATCTTCCCTTTCTTCAAAAGAACTTTTTAAAGTCCCTTACCGCCATAGCGTACTCCTCGTTGTCACTACTCGAAGAGGAGTTCTCTTCATCGCTTGAAGCCTTTTTGGCTTTAAGGGCAAGAGATTTGTGTTTCTCTTTCACCTTTGAGGCTTCAGAGTCTTTAGCAAGGACAAGCTCGTAGACTTTTAAGTTTCGTATGAGTTCATCAAGGGTGAAGATTGTCAAATCTTTTGACTCTTCGATCGCCGTCACCGTGGATCTCCACTTCAATGGAAGTGCCCTTAGATATCTCCTAACATGGTTACGGCTAGAAAAAGATTCATCAAGTGCTTGTAAAGATGTAATAATAGTATTAAAGTTAGCAAATGAATGATCTATAGTTTCCTGATCCGATATTGAAAATTGTTCATATTCTTGAACAAATAAATCAATTTTATTATTTTTAACTTGTTGGTTGCCTTGATGAGTTACAACTAAAGAATTCCAAATTTCTTTAGAGGTTTTAAGCATAGAAATTGTTTCGAATTCCTTTTTCAGTAAAGCATTATATAAAACCATTTTTGCTTCACTATTTTTAGAAAGCTTTTTCTTCATTTCATCATTTAGTTTATCATGAGGTATGTTAACTAAATTCCCTTTATCATCTTTTGAGGTAGCCTCAAAATCGCCTTCAACAATAATGTACCAAAGATCAATATCTTTAGATTTCACATATGTTTCGAATCTATTTTTCCAATATATAAAACCATTAGTTTCAAGTAGTGGTGGTCGTTGCATAGATTGCCCTTCCTTATAATTTTCAGAACCTATAGTGATCGAAAAGTTTTTATAATACAATTTTACTTTAAAACTTTTATAAACTTAGCTCTTGATGCCAATTGTGGAAAACTAGAAGGGGGGGGGGGGTTGAATAGTTTTGCCGATTTTAAGTTAGTTTCAAAAACTTTAGATTCGTTGATATGTGAGATCTTATGGATGTAGAGAAAGTATAGATCTAATGATAAAGCAAGTAAATAAAGTAAAGCTAAGGGATAGAAATGACACAACCGATGTATAATGGTTCGGCTACAAGGACACCCTCCTTGCCCTACTCTACTCCCCGAGTCACCTACTCGAGAGTTCAAGCACTATTTCAATAAACTCCTTCACTTGGCGGAGAAGCCTTCACAACGTTGCTTACACCTTTTTCCGGTACAAAGCTAGATACCGATTCCGTAACACGGTGGACCAAACCAACACGACTATTACACAACAAATATGTGAAATATCAAATACAAGATCTTCGCTACAAAAATCTTGCGGAGTAACAAATCATACAAGGACCCCTTGCTTGGATGACTTGTAGAAGAGAATCACACTAGAAAGAAAGAAGAACAACTCTCTAGATCAAGTGATCTATATGTTAGAAGAGAATGAGAGTTTTAGAGAGATTTAGTAAGAAGAGGGGTGAGTTAGAATGAAGAAATAGCTCTAAATTTATAGGCAATTTCTACCACTGTTCCCCGGATCCCACGGATCCCTCCTACTTGGGATCCGTCTAGTGTAATCCTAGGGATCCGTGGGACGCTCCTCTTTGCCCATGGGTTTTTTGGTTATGGGTTGGTCCATGGGTTATCCTTAGATTCAATGTATCTAAAGTATACATTGTATCTAGCCATCTTGGGTATGGTTTATGATCCTGGGTTATGGTCCATGGGTTGTGGTTTTTTCCCATCCTAATAAACTATTACAACAAATAATTAATTACAACATTTTTGTATTTAAATGGCTATATGTAAATACTTTAAAAATAACATATATCCTTATAATTGTACTTAAGATAACATTATATTTGTTATCAACAAAACACAAAGAGATCGCAAAATATTAATAAACGTTTTTACGGTTTATTTGTATTAACAATATCAACATTTTTAGGAAGGGTAATGGCATGCATACCTTAGTTTAAAATCAGATAAGGCAACTGAAGGCTTAGAAGCATTTTTTGATGAAAAAGATGGTTTGGAGATAGGCATCATGAATTGTGTACAAATGTGATCTTGATGAAGATTTGCTATATATTAGCAAAGGTAGTATTATTTTACTATTAACAATGTACTTATATATTATATGAAACTTATGATCCATTTATTTTGATATGGAAATAGTAATAGGGATAAATGTTACTTTATTTGTTTAACGCTTTTATGTGTAGTGTGTTTGTGTAATAATACGGGAGTTAATGAGTTGACAAACAGTCATGGCCTGTTTTATTTTTAAGGAATGGACGTCCAAATGTCTATTTTTATAAAATGGACGTCCAAATGAAGACTAAATGAAATAGAGTTGTGGACTTTTAAGAAGAAAAAAGATATTTAGATCTTGAACAAATTTAGATATAACATGTGTAGATACTTTTACGTCGTGTCTCCCATTGTTATTTTTTGAATGAATGTTACATGTACCCAAGTGTTAATTATTGGATTTCACAAACACATCACATCATAATACAAAGTGGGCGTATAAAAGGTTTAGAGAGAGAAAGTTATAGAGAGAGAAAGAGAAGAGAGTTGGGAACTATGTGAAATAAAGGAAAATGGTATTGAAGCTCCAACCCTCTACCTTGAGAGGTAGAGGGTATTTATAGTTTTCTTACAAGACTCGCCACCTACGGGCTGTAGATCAGGCATACAGTGGGTAAAGACCCGTCCGTCCTCTACGGTGTTACATATTAGACTACTTATAAACATAACAAAACTACGACTACGAGCTTTCTAACGAATACACATACTTGAGGTGACCGACTCTTTAACTCATGGATTTTCTAAATCCTAACAATATCCCCCTAAGGGAGGTCACCTCAAATTACATTGAATACAAACAGATATTACATTTTGATTGTTCTTTGTTTCTTGATTATGTTCTTCACCCTGTAGACCGTAGTCTTAGATTCTTCATGTTCTGCATGTTTGAAACTTCAAGTGGAGGTCTTTATCTGATCCACGTGATGATAATTGTTGAGCCAGCTTTGAGATCATCAGCCACCATATATCTCTGGCACCTCCTTTGCATTGTTGCCATCATGTGATGTTGTGACATTTGGACCGACATGCTCACATTCTGGATCATGAAATCTTCTCATTAGAGTTGCGAAAGCTTTTTTTGATTCATGATATTTGCAGCAGGGTAGCAGAAGCATGGAGTGTAAATTTCAGAGTCATTGATGAAGTTATGCACTTATCATGAATTCTTTAGATATTAATGTGATGTGTGAGCATGCGGCTATGGATAGACTTCTCAATTCTGATCAGCTACAAACGTTGGGTGTACCTGCATACAACAGTTAGCAATAAAGTGCACGAAAGTGTCTTTGATCACTTTTGTTGAATTGAGGTACACGACCCACGGTTCCCCGTTGATCAGTACAAGTACTGCCTGTGATCAGGTAGAATTCCTAAGAATCTCCTTGACAGGGTTTCGCAGCTGCTCTAGCTGTTCTCAAACCGGAACGTCTCAAAGAAGACAACACGGAGTGAGTGAACCAGCAAATTGAGATTTACCGATTGATTAAAAAAATGATTTGAGAACAATCGTGTATTGCTTATCAGAAAGAGTTTTTGCAATACAACGAAGGTTTTATATTGGAAATCAATTTTCAATCACAGACACCTTTTGATTTTGAAACCATACTACTCAGTCGACGTACTAAAGAAAAGAATTTTTTTGTGCACATCGACCGATTTTTCAAAGGTATCCGTCAATCCATTTCCTGGACCAAGGTTGATTCGTGGTGTGAATAGCCCCATCGTTTCTGTCCAGTTGTCACATGTTTGATCTATTGGATAGATTTCACATGCCACCTACCAAGAGCTTGTTTGATGTTGGCTCTAGAAGGTTTTCCATCTTCATTGTGAATATGTGAACATATCACTCAGATGTTCTGGCAATACCACAAGGATAATGCGTAGGACTCTTATGATATATTCTTACTTTCCATATTGTGTGAAATAGCGAGTCTTCATGATTGTGTCCTAATGAGATTTATTGATGATCTCGTGGCTCTAGACTCAAAAGTGCACATTTGGTTTCCTATGCCGGAGACTAGGGAGAGGGTCTCCTTCTTCAATATCAACAATCTCTAAGAGAAAGTCGATAGATTATGTAGGTTCCCCGTGAGAATGAAACAAGCCCTTTTAAGAGGAACTTGAGTAGCTTGGGAAGTTGTGGTGCAGTGCTTCACTGGGTCCATGACGTCTTGTCTTCAATACCGGTGTTACCTTAGTAACCACCAGTAGCATATGTATTGAACCCGGTTTCTGCCCAAAGGTTGAATAAATGGAGGGCTATTTATTTTCACCCTTTTCTCATTTCATTTCTTTTTCATTCTTCAACCCCTTCAGTGCTTACCGAGACTTCATAACTAGAACCTTGTTGGGTTTATTCCAGTACTAGCTCAGACTCAGTCGGCACTCTTCCCATTTCTCATTTTTTTCCTTTTTTCTTTCATCATACCTAAGGACTCTACACTATCTAGTGGATTGTCCCTGGGTAGATCCCTCCGGCTCTGGCGGGATCGTGGGAACGGATACCTAACCTAACCATCCTTGTATCTCCATACATAAAGTAAATTTGGTCGATCTTTTTGGTATTGTTCTTCTGCCATTGGAACCAATTGAAAACCATTTGAAAATCAATCCAGTTACTTGTGATATATTATCAAAGCATTTTGTACCTGAATTGTTTTTGATATTTTATAAAAAAGATCCCCCTCAACATGTGCATCGAATATTTGAAATCGTTTTGGCACATGGAGGCAAGAGGAAGAATTCACTTTTTTGATTAACATTTTCTAAAAATATCTACATCACCTTCCCGATCAAAGTTAGAGTTTCAAATACTGTTGAAGATATTTTTAGGAAAGGATGTGGTTTTCAAAAAGTTACTCCCCCTCAATATGTGCATCGAGATTTCAAATTGTTTTACACAAATTAGGGAAAACCTGCACTAAGAAACAAATCAATCACGTTTCAATCCTTTTTGGTTTGATAAAGATGCTCCCCCTTAACATGTGCATGGGAAATTTGAAATCGTTTGGCACATGGAGGGAGGAGAGCTTGCTAATTACTTACAAAACCGTTTATCGAGTTATCAGTTTAAATCCAATTTAAATCACAATATTCTCCCCCGATCACAATTTTCACATCCATTGAGATTTGTGATCTCTAATGATTTAAATTAATTTTGACAACTTTGAAGAAGAATTGTGACTTGCTTTTGAAAAATATTTTAACTGATAAGAATCAGATATTGAGACTTTAAACTCCAATGTTCAAGCATGCTTAAGTATCTTATGAAAACATAACATTTGCCAAGGTCTGAACCAATTGTATAAGACATTGCATTTGTTTGACAAATAACCTTTTTGATTTAATTGAAATCATTATCCCCCTCAATCAATGACATACGTTGTTGATTGAGAGATAGAGATTTTGAAAAATGACAAGTCCAGATGATTTTCAAAAATTGAGTCCGAGTTATTTTTCAAAGCTGTTTAGTTTTCATTAGATGACAAATATTTTTCAAAAGAATTTATAGAAAGAAAAATATTTGTGAAGGAAACATTTGTCTTTTTGGTGACAAACATTTGTTTTTAGAATCAGAGCATGAGATTTGAAAGTAAGATAAAGCATGGCTATGTTCTTTCTTTTAAAACCGGGTTATTGCCTGAAAAGACAATAAACCACCATTTTTCTCCATCTATTTTTTTTTTTTTTAAATTATGTACATTCGAACTTCATCTAAAGACCCGTGCCATTCTTTGAGTGACAATTCTAAGTCCGTAGATGTTATCGAACCAAGAAAAACATGACAAAATAAATAATATTTTTGGAATTTTTTAAGATTTTTAAATTTTTATGGATTTTTTTTTTTAAAAAAAGATATATACAAAGAAAAGATAGAGACAAGCACCGTTACTCCTCGTCTTCCTCCTGAAGACGTTTGAGTGTTTCTGGTTGAAGGCTTTTCAAGCTAAGTCGTGGAAGAATAAACTCAAAACGTTCTCTAGGAAGAGCTTTGGTGAAGATGTCTGCCAACTGATATTCAGTTCTCACGAAGTATAACTCAACCACACCTCTTTCAACTTGTTCCCTGATGAAGTGATGTCGAATGTCAATGTGCTTTGCTCTAGAGTGTTGAACATTGTTGCAGGAGAGAGCAATTGCACTTTTGTTATCACAGTACAGAGGGATTTTGCTGAATTCAAATCCATAGTCTGATAATTGTGATCTCATCCATAAGATTTGAGCACAACAAGATGACATGGCTATGTATTCAGCCTCTGTAGAGGATATTGAAGTGCTCATTTGTTTCTTTGAAGACCAGCTGACAAGCTTATCACCCAAAAATTGAGCACCTCCTGATGTGCTTAGACGTGTATCTTGACACCCTCCAATGTCAGCATCTGCATAGGCCGTTAGTGACATACCGGTGTCCTTCGGATACCAAAGACCCATGTTAATGGTTCCTTGGAGGTACCGAAAGACCCGTTTAACCGCTTCAAGGTAATTTTTGGTAGGCTTAGCCTGGTATCTAGCACACATGCATACAGCGAACAGAATATCAGGCCTACTGGCTGTGAGGTACATCAGGGATCCAATCATACTACGATATTTCGTTTGATCAACCATTATCCCTGAGTGGTCCTCATCTAGTTTGGTACGCTCCACCATGGGAGTATCAACAGGGACACAAGAATCAAATCCAAGTTTCTGTAAAATTTCATTAGCATATTTAGATTGATTGATAAAAATGCCTCCGGGACTTTGTGAAATTTGTAATCCCAAGAAAAATGACATTTGTCCCATCATTGACATTTGAAATTTGGAGCCCATCTCCTTAGAAAAACGGTCACATTCATTGGGGTCAGTCGAGGCAAAAATTATATCATCAACATAGATTTGAACGTGAATTAAGTGTTTGCCTGACTTTCTGGTGAACAATGTCGGATCAACTGCTCCCTTGCTGAATCCAGTAGATAAGAGGAACTTTGACTGAGTATCATACCACGCCCTTGGAGATTGTTTTAGACCATAGAGAGCCTTCTTTAAGCGATAGACATGAGTGGGATGCTCTGGATCCACAAAGCCTTCTGGCTAGCTGACGTATACCACTTCCTTCAGATCTCCATTAAGAAAGGCAGTCTTAACATCCATCTGATAGACCATCATATTCTTACTAGCAGCATTAGCCAGGTAGATTCTGATTGCCTCGATACGTGCCACTGGAGCAAAAGATTCTTCAAAGTCAATACCCTCCTCTTGACGGTATCCTTTGGCAACTAGTCTTGCCTTGTTCTTCAGTACATCACCATGTTCGTCAAGTTTCACTTTGAAGATCCACTTGAGAGCTATAATCATAGCACAGTCAAGAGCTGGTACTAATTCCCATACATCTAAACGATCAAACTCATGAATTTCATCTTGCATTGCATTGAACCAGCTATCCTCAGTCAGTGCCGATTTAACATCTTTTGGTTCGACCTTATATAATACGGAGTTGAAGAAGCACCACAAGGCACCAGTTGCAAGTTGTTTACGAGTGGATACTGGACGAGAGGGATTCCCAATGATATTTTCCAATGGGTGGTCATGTGTCCATTTTCTAAGATGTTCGTGTGGTTGTTGTTGAGGAACTGAAGTAGCAGAGTTTGGATCTCCTGATGAAGATGGTTCTGAAGTTGGTTCAGGATCAAATATGTTCTCAAATGGAGCATCTTCAGGAGTAGCAAAGGGGTTATCTCCATCATTGGTGCCAGACACATTTCCATGATGTACACTCGATGATTGAGGATTTGATGATGAGGATGAGAGATTTGCAGTAGGCGCTTCCTGACTCAATGATATAGAATCTGATGGATTATCTACGTTGACTGGGTTAGGGACAACCTCTGTTGGTGTAGTAGAGTGGATGTTGTCTTGAGATTCAAAGTATTCATCAAACATTGGATTAAACAATTTCTTCACGTCTTCTTCCGAAGGTGGTACATATGTAGCTGTAGATGAGGGATTCTGTATAAGAGAGGAACTAATGGGACTGCTTAATGAAAGTTAAGAGGCGGGTCCGAAACTGGATTCTCCTGGAGCCATTTGTTCGGTCAGCTCATCGAACGTGACGTGAATTGTTTCCATGATATTTTGGGTTCTTTTGTTGTAGATTCGGTATCCTTTTCTGTTTGGTGCATATCCTACAAACACTCCAATGTCCGCTTTAGCTTTCAGTTTACCTAAATCTTGACCCTCATTAGTTGGATAACACAAAGCACCAAACACACGAAGGAAGGATAGATCAGGTTTTCGATTGTCGACAAGTTCATATGGAGTTTTCCCATGAGATGTGTGAATTAGGGATTGATTTTGGGTGTAACATGCAGTGGCAATGGCTTCAGCCCAGAGAAATGTTGGAACCTTTGAATAAATCAGCATTGTTCTTGCGGCTTCCACAAGAGTTCGATTTCGTCTTTTAACTACACCGTTCTGTTGAGGAGTTCGTGGAACACTTCTTTGATGACTAATTCCAACACTTTCATAAAACTCACTAAGTTCTTTATTAACGAACCCAGTTCCATTGTCAGTTCAGATGATTCTAACAGTCTTGTTAAGTCGAACCTGCAGCTGTTTGATAAGTTTAATGATGACATCTGGAGTTTCATCCTTTGCCCTCAAGAACTTAACCCAAGTGAATCGAGAGTAGTCATCAACCACGACTAACACATATTTCTTCCCGTTAATTGTTTGCACTCTCATAGGTCCACACAAATCCATATGAATAGTATGAAGAACTTCTATAACTGAGTTTGTGGGTTTGGGTTTGTAGGCATATTTCCTGCTTGTTCCCAATTGGCATGCTAAACAAAGATGATCCTTTTCATACTTTAATCTAGGTAATCCTCTTATTAGGTCCTTTCTGGAAAGATCATTAATGGTGGCGAAGTTCAAGTGATTGAGACGATGATGCCATAACCATGACTTTGTTTTCGAAGCCTTTGACAACAAGCAGATTGGAGAAGACTTCATCATATCTTCCATAGAGATGGTGTATAGGTTTGTGCCACGTGTTCCTCTTAAAAGTTCCACACCATCAAGTTTTCTAACGAAGCAAGTATGTTTTCTAAAAGCCACCTCTAGATCGGAATCACAAAATTGACCAACATAAAACAAATTATGACCAAGACCTTCAACATAGTATACCCTGGAGATCACACTACTTCCAACAACATAATCTCCATAACCCAAAATAGCACCAAAGTGGTCATTTCCGAATCTAACAGTCCTGATGAATTTGCTCACAAAGTTCACGAGCCGTGACCGGTCTCCAGTCATATGCTTGGAACAACCTGAGTCCAAGTACCACAGAACGATTTAAACGACCTGCAGTTGAACACAGACAAGAATGGATAACTGGATGATTGGGATCCCATGCAAGAATGGGTTCCATTTGGTTAGTAACAGTGATTGGAACATCCACATCAGAAGCAGAATCAATGGAATCATTAGTGATAGATGCAGTGCTAGTGTACGCATTAGACCTATTTAAAGTATGTTCACTTCTTAAAGGAATAGTTCTACCAGTAGGCATCCATTTCCTAATGGGCATTGACTTTGATAATTTAGAGCACAACTCATTAAGATTAAATTTGTGGCCAGTAGGTATCCACTGATAACCTACATTACTAAATTTTCTTCCCGTGGGTTTCCAATGTTTTCTAACCTTCATCCACCATTGCTTTCTAGCCTTCTTAACTTGATTGTTGGCATTAACGATTTTAACTGGGTATTTAACAGCATTAATCAAATCATTCACACCACATACATGATTAGTAACAGAAACAAAGCAATCAACATTACATGTTTTGCCAAAAGTAGCAGAATTCACATTAATTACAGCATGCTTAGAGCTAACACTAGAATCAACACGATTCGTTTTATTCATCATAGTTTCATTCTTCCTAAGGTAATCTTCTACTCTCTTCCACTGAACATTCCTAGCTTGCAAGGTCCTATCATTCTTAGTGTTGCCTTGAGGCTTTGACCTGCTTGCTTTGGTGTCACTTTTTACTCCTGTAGAAGGAATGGGAATATTAGTTGGTTTTGCTAGTTTTTGCATTTCAGGTTTAGAAGTGCTGGGATCTGAACTACTTGAAGGCACATTAAAGTTCACTTTCTTAATACTGGGCATAGAATGGGTTGCATTCTTAGCACTAGGCATAAAACAAGGCATCACAACTTTATCTTTCTCACATAATGATTTAGGGCATGTTGCTCTTAAACATTCTAACAGCTCCTGAGATCATTTGGCATATAAGCATGCATACCTAATTTCACTATCAAGTGGCTTATTTAAGCTATCCTCTTCTACAATCTCTCGGAGACATTCTAGACTATCCTTAAGGTGACAGAAATAGTTATGAAACACAAGTTCGTTATTTCTAAGACGAGGAGGAATGTATTTAACAGTCACAGTATATTTAGAATCTGCAGATGACTTTGATGCAACATTCTCATTAAAGACAAGTGGCATTTTTCCTTTTACCTGACTCTTCCGATTCTCAATTTCCTTTTGTAACGAAGTTATTTTTTCATTGTTTTTGTCACGAGTGACTTTCATTGAATCGTATAACTCTTTGAAGTGTCGTTTGACCTTTTCATTTTCTTCTAGAAAACTCTCATTTTCTTGTTGTAATACATTAATGATGTTTTGAAGATGAAAGTTTTGAGAAAATTGAGAATCTAAAGGAGGCGGCATTTGGGAGCCAGTCACATTGTTCTTTTCACCCTTTAATTGTGAAATTTGGGTTTTTAACTTTCTGATCGTGTTACAGTGAGCTCGAATCTGTTCATCATGTTTGTTTATTTCAAAAACTGCATCAAACTCTGGAACATCCGAGGATATCTTGATGTTTGAGGTTTTAACATTTTCTTTGAGATGTTGATATTTTAGTTGAAAATCCAAATGTTCAACTTCCAATTTAGAAAAGTGTTTTACCAAATTATCATGATCATCCTGGTCAATTTTCTCATTTAGTTTTGAGTTTTTGTTTTCAAGCTCAATGACATGATCATGGGAAACTTTTAAAGCAACAGATAATTCATGAAATTGAGAAGCAGTAATAGAATACTTAGTAACAGTGTAGAACACATCTTGAGCGACAAATTGAGAGATCAGATTATCATTAATGATGTGCAGATTCTTTATCTCAATTTCATTATTCTTAAGCTCACGCTCATAATTATTGACTTCAACTATCATTGCATCAAATTCCTTTTCCATTTCTTTAATCTCTGTGTCTATTCCCTTTTTAAGACTCTCAAATTGACCTTTTAATTGTTTAAAGAAAAGGCATGACCTCAGTTAAATAGCATTATTTAGTTTTCTCAAAACCCCTTTCCCCTTCAGTTATCCCTGTAGGTGTGATTCTCTTCTTGCAAGTCTTCTCAAAATCAACGAATAGTTGATAAACAACATACAAGCTGATTAAGGTCTTGCTCTTAGTGGGAAGAGTTCTAGGAACTAAATGCATTGGTGTATTCGGAGGATACACAGTAGCTGGAAGTACTTTCCTCAGTGGAGTGTTTGTTTCAACAAGATTATCTGCTTTTTGCTTATCCATATCCTTTTTCCAGAACACTTGTTCAGGCGTTAATAGGCTTTGAGGCTTAAAATTGTTCAAGGAAATCCAATTTTCTTTAGTGTAATCATGGGGTTTGACCATTATGTTCTGCTTTTTACACTCAGGATCTTCTAGCTTCTTAATCATTTTCTCCCTAGAGGCATCTTCTAATTGAATATCTTCCACAGTGCACTTAGCACAACTAGGTTTCTGTCTAGGTTTAAGAATCTCATTGCCATCATAGATTACATTTTGAGCAGCTTTTGCTTTCTTACCAATCTCAGGATTTGGTTCATCAACAAGAGGAATACTATGCTTATCGCTTAAGACTTTGTGCTTAGTTATCATGTGAGCAGTCTGAATGGTGTTCCCTTGTATGTACAACTTATTTTCAAGCTTGTTTTTCAAAGTTTTTAGGTTGGAAAAAGCAGTTAAAAGTTTTGATTCCTTAGCATTAAATTCCTGTCTAAGCACTTTAACATTTTCTTGAAGTTCTTGCTTTTGCTTAACAGTTTTGTTTAGTTTGTCTTTTAAGGAATCTAGCTCTTGTTTTAATATTTCTTCCCTAAAATTACTTTTTCTAATAATTTTACGCATTTGGTCATCCATTTCCTACTCACGGGTAGTTAACTCAAACTTAGCACGTTGTTCATAAATGGCAACTTGTTCTTTATAAGCATTCAGTTCAGAGATAACAGAATTATCAGGGGCACATGCAGTGTATTCATCAAAAACATAGTCATCATTGACTGCAGAAGATGTATCACTTGGTATGATCTCACTTTCACTTTGTATCACATATTGATCATATGGGACAATATTACTATTACCCACATTATCTATATCTGATTCATTAGTTTCATGTGATTGTACTTTGTTATGTATCTCCTGCTCATCAACTTCATCGTATAGTTTTAATACCTCTGAAATGATTGAGTCTTTGGATGGACCAGCCTGTTGTGGTGATGAGACCTTTGGAGAGACCATTGGTGAAATGCTAGCCATGAAGATTGTCTGGGCAGTAGGTTTGTAAGATATAGGATTTCACAAACACATTAAGCCACAAATCATACAGGGCGTTCACAATGTTTAGAGAGAGAAAGGGAAGAAAGTTAGGAACTATGTGAAACAAAAAAAAAATGGTATTGAAAACTCCAACCCTCTACCTTGCAAGGTAGAGGGTATTTATAGCGTCTTACAATAAACGCCACCTACGGGCTGTGGATCAGGCACACAGTGGGTAAAGACCCGTCCGTCCTCCACGGTGTTACTTAACAAACTACTTAATAACATAACTTGACTACGACTACGAGCTTTCTAACGTATACATATACTTGAGGTGACCGACACTTTAATGACTGAATTTTCTAATTCCTAACAATCTCCCCCTAAGGAAGGTCACCTCAATTTACACAGAATACAAACAGATATTACATTAAGATTGTTCTTGAATTCTTGTTGAAGTTCTTTGCTCGGTAGCTCGTAGTCTTTGATTCTTCATGTTTTGCATGTTTGGATAATTAAAGTGGAGGTCTTTAACTGATCCACGTGATGATGAGTTTTGAGCCAGCTTTGAGATCATCAGCTTGCATAAATTTCTGACTCTTCCATTGTGGTGTTGATATTAGGTGATGTTATGACAGTGGACCGACATGCTCACATTCTGGATCATGATTTCTTCTTATCAGAGTAGCGGAAGCTTTAGTTGATTCATGATATTTGCAGCAGCGTAGCAGAAGCATGGAGTGAGAATATCAGAGTCATTGATGCACTAATCATGATTTCTTTGGAAATGAATGTGTTGTGTGAGCATGCGGCTATGGATTGACCTCTCCATTCTGATCAACTGCAAGCGTCGGGTGTACCTGCATACAACAGTTAGCAATAAAGTGCACGAAAGTGTCTTTGATCACTTTCGTTGAATTGAGGTACACGGCCCACTGTTCCCCGTTGATTAGTACAAGTACTGCCTGTGATCAGGTATAATTCCGAAGAATCTCCTTGACAGGTTTTCGCAGCTGCTCTAGCTGTTCTCATACCGGAACGTCTCAAAGAAGACAACACGGAGTGAGTAAACCAGCGAATTTGAGATTCACTGATTGATGAAAAGAGATTTGAAAAACAATCGTACATTGCTCAAAATAAAGTGTTTTTGCAATACAACGAAGGTTTTAAAGAAAATCATTTATCAATCATAAACACCTTTTATTTTTAAAATATTAATACACAGTCGATGTGCTAGAGAAAAGAATTTTAAGCACAACGACCGGTTTTTCAAAGGTATCCGTCAATCCATAACCTGAACCAGGATTGATTCATAAATTTGAATCGCTCCATTGTTTCTGTTCAGTTGTCACATGGTTGATCTATTGGATAGATCTCACATGCCACCTACCAAGAGTTTGTTTGATGTTGGCTCTAGAAGGCTTTCCATCTTCATTGTAAATATGTTTGCATATCACTCAGATGTTCTGGCAATACCACAAGGATAATGCGTAGGACTCTACAAGTATATTCTCTCTTTCCATATTGTGTGAAACAGAGAGTCTTCATTGATTGTGTCCTTAATGAGATTTATTGATGATCTCGTGGCTCTAGACTCAATTGTGCACATTTGGTTCCTATGCCGGAGACTAGGGAGAGGGTATCCTTTTCCAATATCAACCGTCTCTAAGATAAAGTCGATAGATAATGTCGGTTCCCCGTGAGAATGAAACAAGCCCTTTTAAGAGGAACTTGAGTAGCTTGGAAAGTTGTAGTGCAGTGCGTCACTGGGTCCATGACGTCTTGTCTTCAATACCGACGTTACCTTGGTAACCACCAGTATCATATGTATTGAACCCGGTTTCTGCCCTAAGGTTGAATTATTGGAGGGATATTTCTTTTTACCCTTTTCATATTCAATTCTTTTTCATTCTTCAACCCCTTCAGTGCTTACCGAGACTTCATAACTAGAACCTTGTTGGGTTTATTCCAGTTCTAGCTCTTTCTCAGTCGACACTCTTCCCTTATCTCACTTTTCTCCTTTTTTCATCATTCCTAAGGACTCTACATTATCTAGTGGATTGTCCCTGGGTAGATCCCTCCGGCTCTGGCGGGATCGTGGGAACGAATACCTAACCTAACCATCCTTATAACACCATGCATAAAATAAATTGGTCGGTCTTTTGGTATTGTTCATTAGCCATTGGAACCAATTGAAAACCATTTGAAAATAAATCCAAGTACTATTATCAAATCATTTTGTACCTGAATCGTTTTTGATATTTTAGAAAACGGCTCCCCCTCAACATGTGCATCATATGTTCGAAATCATTTTGGCACATGGAGGCAAGAAGAAGAATTCACTTCTTTGATAAATATTTTCTAAAAATCTCGACATTAATTTCCCGATCAAAATCAGTGTTTCAATACAGTTGAAGATATTTTCGGTAAAGAATGTGGTTTTCAAAAATTTGCTTCCCCTCAATATGTGCATCTGATTTTGAAATTGTTTAGCACATATTAGGGAAAACCTGCACTTAGAGACAAATCAGTCACGTTTTAATCCATTTTGGTTTGATATAAATGCTCCCCCTTAACATGTGCATGGGAAATTTGAAATCGTTTGGCACATGCAGGGAGGAGAGCTTGTTAATCATGTATAAAACCATTTATCAAATTATCAGTTTAAATCCAATTTAAATCACAAATTCTCCCCCGATCACAATTTTCAAATCTTTTGAGAGTTGTGATCTCTATTGATTTCAATTAAATTTTGTGAGCGTTTGAGGAGAGTAGTGACTTGCTTTTGAAAGACATTTTAACTGATAAGGATTAGATTTTGAGACTTTAAACTCCATTGACCATTCATGCATAAATATCTTTTGAAAACATAACAATAGCCAAGGTCTTGAACCACTTCTATAAAACATTGTTCATTTTGATTATCCAAAAGTAGACCTTGCTCTTTTTCATGCCAATTGTTTGAAAAATAACCTTTTTGATTGAATTGAAATCCTTCTCCCCCTTAATCAATGACATGAGTTGTTGATTTAGAGATTTTGACAAAGATAAGCCCGGATGATTTTCAAACATGGAGTCCGAGGTATTTTCAAAGCAATGTTGTTTTCATTAGATGACAAATATTTTTCAAAAGAATCATTAGACAAAAAAATATTTGGAAAGAAAACATTTGTCTTTTTGGTGACAAATATTTGTTTTAAGAATCAGAGCATGAGATTTGAAAAATAAGATAAAGCATGGATCTGTTCTTTATTTTTAAAACGGGTTACTGCCTGAAATGACAATAAACCACCATTTTTCTTCGCCTCATTTTTTTTAAACAAATTATGTACATTCGAAGAACATCTAAAAACCCGTGACATTCTTTGAATGTCAACACAAAGTCCGTAGATGATATCGAATAAAGAAAAACATGACAAAATAACAATATTTTTGGGATTTTTCAAGATTTTCTAATTTTTATGGATTTTGAAAATTTTATATTTTTCTATTTTTCTTTTGTGGGTTTAAAAATTTTGTATTTTGATTTTGAATAAGTATATACAAGAGATAGATGAAGAAAAACGATTTACTCCTCGTCTTCCTCTTGAAGACGTCTGAGTGTTTCCTGTTGTAGGCTCTTTAGACCAAGTCGTGGGAGGATAAACTCAAAACGTTTTCTAGGAAGAGCTTTGGTGAAGATGTCTGCTAACTGTTATTCAGACCTCACAAAATAGAGCTCTACCACACCTTTTTCCACTTGTTCCCGAATGAAATGATGTCGAATGTCGATGTGCTTTGCTCTTGAATGTTGAACATTGTTGCAAGAAAGAGCAATGGCACTTTTGTTATCACAATACAGAGGGATTTTATTGAATTCAAAGCCATAGTCAGATAATTGGGATCTCATCCATATGATTTGAGCACAACAAGATGACATGGCTATGTACTCAGCCTCTGTAGAGGATATAGAAGTACTCATTTGTTTCTTTGCAGACCAGCTCACAAGCTTATCACCCAAAAACTGAGCACCTCCAGATGTACTTCGACGTTTATCTTGACACCCTGCATGGTCTGCATCTGCATATGCTGTTAGTGACATACCGGTGTCCTTCGGGTACCAAAGACCCATGTTGATGGTTCCTTGGAGATACCGAAAGACCCGTTTAACCACTTCAAGGTGCTTTTTGATAGGTTTAGCCTGGTATCTAGCACACATGCATACAACGAATAGAATATCAGGTCTACTGGCTATGAGGTACATCAGGGATCCAATCATACTTCGCTATTTCGTTTGATCTACCATGATCCCTGAGTGGTCCTCATCCAGTTTGGTACGTGATATGTCAAATAGTATAGATAAGAAAGTATCAAATTACGAATACGCGAGAGAGAATTGCAAATCAACCGTTTTAGGAAAAAAGGTCGACACGCAAAACCCACGAATACTCGATAAGTGATACCGGGCAAGTGATTACCCGGGTCGTTTCCCAACGAGGAGTGAATTGACGGTCACGTTTGAGGTTTGTTATTAAAGTGCTTGAATGGATCGGGAATTTTAGAATTTTAAACTAAATGACGAGAATTTAAATGAAGCAAGTAAACTAAGCTAAAGCGACTACGGGAAATTAAAAACTAATCTAAGGCAACAATAAACGTAAAGGGAAACTTAAAATTAACTAAAGTGCAATAAAACGTAAAACGGGAATTTAAAGGAAAGCAATAAAACTATACTAAGGAAATCTTCGGGAGTCCTAAAATTAATCTAAAATACTAAGGGAAACTACGGGAAACTTAAAGCTAATTAAAAACGTTATTAACCTAAAATCGGGCATGTACGGGTCCCGCACGCGCTTTAAAAAGTGAAAATGTAAAAATATTAACCCTACAAACTTAAAATTAATTTTCTTACATTCAAAATGCCAAACAATGATTTTAGAAAAAAGCCGGGTATTTTTTCGACTTTTATTTTATTTTCTACGAATTAAAAACTATTTTAAACTAATTAATTAATTAAAAATACAAAATATTTTTAGAAAATTTTAAGAAAATTACAATAAATACTTTAAACACTACTGGTTTCAAGAAAAATATAAAAGATATGTACTGCTTTAGAAATAAGCAGTTAAAAAGTCCTAATAAGCTAAAAGGCTTAAACTACTAAATGTAATTAAGTAACTAATAAAGGGAATGCTAACAAAGGAACAAGTGTAGAGCAGATGGTTGGGGGCTGTGCTGCTGAAGCGTGGGAATTGTGCTGAAGGTCCCAAGTTCGAATCACAGCAGCACCCTATTTGTCTTTTTTTATTTTTTTAACTTTTTGCTTTAAACTAATCTTGAAAATAAGCAAAACTTACAACTTATTATCAAAGCCTATTTATCAAAAACTAGTAAGACAGATTACACAGCAGATGTAAAATAGTTATGAGGCCAAATTTAACAAGCAGCTAAAACCAAAGCATCATAAAGGGAACCTAATATACTAAAAGCAAAATGGAAATTAATGATTCTAAATTAAGCTAAGGGAAAACCAACTCAAAACTAACTCACTATATCAAAATAGGCTGAAATATGATGAATTAAATACTACAAGGAACCTACTGTTGTGACAGGTAAAGGGACCTGATGCAAGCTAAGTTTAAGCAACAAAATAAGTAGTAGAGGGCAAACTGAGAAAACACATATCTAAACTATACTATAAACTACAAGAGGGAATTAAAATTCAAGCAAGAACATCCTAAATATGAGCAAAAATCACATGAGAAAAAGCTTATCTGATACTGATGGCACAGGGCATAATATCAATAAACCATCAACTTTAGAGCCATGGCAGACCTAGCTAGAGATTTTTTATCTTTTGGGAAAAGTAAAAAGAGCTGGTGAAATTACCGTTTTTAATTTTTAAATTTTTTTATAACAACTAAAAATGACATAAAATGCTTGAGAAAACTGGGAAAAAAACACTTTTAGACAGTTAAGATATTGAAGACAGATGTGAAAATTGAGCTTAAAACTTTTAAACTTAACTATGAAACTTAACACTTAATTGAAAAATCATTAAAAACAGTTTCTAAACACAACTAACTCAAATTTGAAAGGCCAAATCCAATGTAAACTGAAATTTAGAGCAGAACCAAACACTCCTTAAGGGGTAGAAACTAGAAATTGTTTTAAACTTTAGATGTAGAAACCTTAAAAACTAACTTGCTTCAATAACACAAACTCAAAATGAGTTTAAACAACTTGAACAAACACTTTTAAAACTCAAATACCAGAATTCAAGAACATGAAGATGATTTAAAACTGCAATGGAATTAAAAGACTGAAATTTAAAGTGCATTGAAAATTAAAATTGCATGTAATTTAAATGACAATAAAATTAAAAATGGTACTAGAACCAGAAATTCTAGACAATTTTTTACAATATGCCTAATCATCTATTTATACTAATCTAGAGGTCTTCACAAATGAGGGCTTGTGTGTTTGTTTGCTGAGAGAAAACAAAGTCCTGAGCCATCTTGTGCTTCTTTGTGTCAATCTTAGCCTTCCATTCAATCTTGGAGCCCAAGGGAAGTGATATTGGCCGTCCATCTTGAGGGCACCAATGAGGATTTATGGGACTGCCAACATGGCATATGACCCATGTACTTGTGGGGGAGGGATGCTCGGTTATCAGTGTGAGTTGAGAGTGACAGAAAGGGAAGAAGACAAGGGATTGGGGTGAAAGTGTTTTGGCGGGTAAAACTTTTATCTGGGTTTAGTATTCTGTGTTGGGATAAATGGGGAAGAGGAGGGTTCAAAAAATATGGGAAGGGTCAAAAGGAGTTAAGTGGTTTATTGCATATTGTTTTTAAAGGGGTTTTTAGAAAAAATAGAACTTGTAATTTTTTTTAGAAAGAAAACAATTAATACAAATTGGTTTTAAAAAAAATAATTGTTGCAAGTAAAAATAGATAAAAATAGTTGTTTTTAGTGAAAAGCGTTTTCTGGGTAAAAAATAGTAAATTGGGTACGGGAAAAAAGGGGTAAAATGATGATTTGGGTTTAGGGTTAGGTTTTCAGTCTGATTCCCAAGCTCACTCCCAAAAATGTATCCCAGGCTCTGAAAATTAGAAAATCATCTTCCAACTCCGTCCGCAAAGCACTTTTTCCATTCCGGGCTCATTTCTGTCCGTTTTTGCCCTGTTTTCGATCCTTTGTACCTGAAACATATTAAAACACATTTCAAGGATATCTGTAGTATAATTGGTTATATTTCCGTGTTTTTAGACGTTTTCGTGGGTTTTTCGAGCTTAAAATGATGAGTAAAAGGCCACTAATCATCCCCCCACACTATCAATTGCTAGTCCCTAGCAATCCGATCATATAAAGTAATTAAAGGATCAATAATACCAAGAATACCCCGTTTCGACTTTTTATTCAATACAAGGAATTTAAACTTGAACGTAAATAAATAACGTGCTTGATTATCAAAACATGGCATCACGGAACGGGATTCACGCAAAATGGGTGTCTCCGGGGAATTGTAATCGTCATCCTCTTTTTGATACTCTCAAACCAAGCTTAAACTTATTGTGCAAACGTTTTTGTAAAATGCTAACACTACTTATACAAATAATCTATGTAAGTCGAGACTTAACTTTTTACTCCCGCAATTTATACAATTTAAGTGTGTGTGTGCTTATTTTCAAAAGTTTGACCATTGAAATCGACATTTGTTATGGTTGTTATCCACTTAACCAAAGTACTAACCCACCGGAAACGATGAAAGTCTAAGGATCGAAAGGGCCTCTTCCATGTAGCGGCTTTCTTCTCGGCACATCCCAAAACATTCGTTTTAAGTGACCGGGCTTTTGACACCTCACAGAGAATAGTACCGGAATTAGCGGGAATTCGATTCCAAAGATTTACGAAGCTACCGTTAAGTTAAAACTAAACCTAAATGGATCACAACCGACGATGATTTAGAAATTCAAGATTCAAAGGTGAGATCACTCCATGTAGCGACTTTCTTCTCAGCTTGTATTTTTAAGGTGGCTAGGTTTTCACCCTCGAGAATAGTATCGGAGCTTTCAGGATCTTTGAAATCGAGGATTTCCAAATTACCGTCAAACTTTTAGAAAACTTTGATGAATACGAGTTCAACTTCCGATTTAAATTTAAGAAAAAGCAAGTTTCGCACATTTATTCATAAGCAACATAGTGCTTTTAATCGAACAACTCATATTTTTCATTTTTCAACTTTTTCACTTTTTTTTCATTTTTTTTTTCACTTTTTTTTTTTTTTTCATTTTGACTTTGAACTTTAAACTTGCAACTTTTGCATCATTCAAGCACTTATACGATACTTTCATTTTGCAACATTATTCAGATTTTAAGAAAGTATGCGGGTTTTCTCGGAAATTTAAATAAAAAGTTGAACTCGGACTCTAAATCAATTTTGCTTAAAAACTTTTTATTGTAACAAGAATATTTGAATGTTCAAAAGTTTGACAACGAGCACGTATTTAGGTCCAATTAGTTAGCTTCTGGGAGAAAAATCCATAGATTACTTATATAAGCTCTAAAGAGAACCAACCACTCCACGCTTAGCATTTTCATTTGCACAACGCGTAAAACCTTAGCCTAAATGTTAAGAGAGCAGCTAGATCAACACTCTAGCAGAGTCGGGATTCCCCTTGTTCTAGCCGAATCAAGACTAAAATATCACTAATACCGAAGCATTAATGCCTTATTTTTGTGCAAAGCACTTCTTGAAAATTTAAATACTTGACTTAAAACTATAAAATTTTTAAAATTTTGGTCAAAACGGGGGTGCTAGGGTACTAGAAGGTACATATGTGATCAAAATTCGCTAGAATTCCCCCCCACACTTAGAATTGAATATTGCCCTCAATATTCAAAGTACCGGCCGTAGCCGAAACTATAGAACGGAAAAAGGTAATACTACTAGCCAAGTGTGGGAACGAAATATTTTTTCACAAAAAGGATTTATAAAGATATCCCTAGATAAACGTTAGCCAAAAGATCGGATATTGGGCGGCTGGATTGAAAACAGGCGCATCAATCATCACGATCTACGGGAATCCTGAAAACAGAGAGCAAACACACAACAAGCAAACAATAGTAGGGGAATTCCCCCACACTTAGTGTTAGAAAATAGAAAGAAGTCAGAAACATGGGTTGTCACCCATGAAATGCTATTGTTTTTGTTAACCGAGTCGCTAGCTTGACTCGACCCCGAATTCATTGGTCCATGGGGGAGCAAGTGGAAGAGAAAATCTCCATCGGACTTTCATTTAAATAGTTTGGATAAACATTGAATGTGCTGAAAGTTCCACTCCGATGAGATACAACCGGCTCAAGAGAATGAGAAATGCCGGGGTCAAAGATGATATCTTCACTCCCGTAGGAGTGAAGGATAAGAGAAGTCACATTAAATGTGAAGAAGGGAAGAAAGATTTTGATGATATATGTTTCAAACACAAATGACTCCATTGGAAGAAGGAGTTCATTTTGATCACATTTAAAAAACTCATTTTCTCTTCCAACGAGTATCCCTGGTTTAAAATTTTTGTCTTCACAAGATGGTTCAACGGGATAATCGATGGAAACCTCATCAGTAAGGGTAAAATCGCCATCACATGACGGAGGAGATGAGTCAGAATACAGAGGTGGGACAAGTGGTGTGCTCTGAGAGCTACAATTTCCACCACTTCCGTTGTGGTCTCTGAATCGGACTCAAAATCTTTGTGAAAAAGAGGATTAACTTCGCAAAAGGTATAGTCGTCCTTGAATTCGAAAAGTGGATTTGAGAAAATCCCGGAAGTAACCTCGCAGATGTCAAGAGAATCACACAAAATCGAATCACAATCACTGTCAGATATATCCTCGGACTCACTTGGGATTGGGTCAAGGTTCTCAACACTAGACGATTCCGTTTCCGGAATAGTGCTAAAAGGCTCGTCCCCCATTATGAGAGAGTCAATGGATTCAACATTATCCATAGAAATATGATCATCGACCTCTTCCAAAACGTCATCACTGCTCTCAACCGGCGTGAGTGAAAGGGAAGAGTCGGAAATCATAGGCTCAGAAACGGGAGTGGGATTGCCACTCAAACGCATATAATCGTCATCAGAATCGTAATAGTAAACGTTAGGTCTCTGGTAACTAACTTTAGCGGCTTGCTCTTCGGCGAGTAATTCACCATAAGTCTTTTGATTAGGATCTTTTTCTTCGTGGGAAAGTTTTTCAAGAAGACTCTTAAGATCAATCATGATTTCTTGAAATTTTTGATTAAATTCTTCAGAACATGGTGAAGGTTGTGGTTGAATCTCTTGGTATTGTGGAGGTGGGTTATAAGGATAGTCGTAATTGTTACAAGGAACTTGTTCGTAAACAATCGGGTTCTGCATTTGACAATCGGAATTAACGTGCGGACCTCCACAATACTCACAACAATATGATTGTTGTGACGAATAAGGGTAAGGTTCATAACCAAAGGTTGAGTTGTTATATTGAGCTTGACATTGAAAACCTTGGTGAGGACCTCCACAGTACTCACAAGAGTATGTCTCCGGCTCTTGGTACGGAGGTTGGTAAGGGAAATCGGTTGTCTCATTGTAAGGATTTTGGGAATACTCGGTTCTTGAATTTCCATTGCTACAACCGGGACAATTCCCACCATATTCGGGTCCTCCGCACCATATGCAAATGAGCAGAACAGACGAAGTCATCGAAGAATCATACTGATAAGAGCTAGTGAATTCCGTGATAGGCTCTGATTCTTGAATGGGAGTCACCTCGGGCTCAGAAACATATTCCATTTCCCTCACCCGAGAAGGAGTAGGAATCGAGGGTTCTCCAATAATGTCATTATAAAGAGCACTCTTTTGTTCTAGCCGGGCATAGAGACGGGCGAGATCTGGATTTGGATTAATAAAATTATTGCATACATCACAAAATCCATTCCGACAATTATTTCCGCACCAATCGCATATACAATTCAAACATCGATATTGTTTTTCTTCCATATGGCTTTGGCAGTGAAGACAACGACGAGAAGAACATATCTCGGGTTGTGGCGGATGGTCAGAAAAAATTTTAGAATCATCGAGAGATTGTTTGTCGGCTAAGTCACACCAATAGCAAGATTTGCTAGAACCAGGTTGTCCACATCGCTTACATACACATTCTGGATTAAGACAACAATACTGATCTTCTTCCATACGGCCTTTGCAATGAAAACAATGACGATAATTGATTGTTTCCATGAGAATTAAACATATAGAGGGTTAAGAAGAAAGAATTATCGGTTTAGAGGATAAAGAAGTTAGAATTATCAAATCAGAGGGTAAAGAAGATTATTTTTGAGTTTTTAGAAAACATATTTTGAAAAGGAAAATCTTTTTGGGTTTTTATATTTTATGTATATACAAAAAGAAAAGGAAAACATTTTTGTGTTTTTGGGTTTTTGGAAAGCGAATAACTTCACGAGGAAGGATCTTCAAGTCACTAATCGTCAAACCGTAACGATATTGTCGCAACACAACCTCCCCGGCAGCGGCGCCAAATTGATATGTCAAATAGTATAGATAAGAAAGTATCAAATTACGAATACGCGAGAGAGAATTGCAAATCAACCGTTTTAGGAAAAAGGTCGACACGCAAAACCCGCAAATACTCGATAAGTGATACCGGGCAAGTGATTACCCGGGTCGTTTCCCAACGAGGAGTCAATTGACGGTCACGTTTGAGGTTTGTTATTAAAGTGCTTGAATGGATCGGGAATTTTGGAATTTTAAACTAAATGACGAGAATTTAAATTAAGCAAGTAAACTAAGCTAAAGCGACTACGGGAAATTAAAAACTAATTTAAGGCAACAATAAACGTAAAGGGAAACTTAAAATTAACTAAAGTGCAATAAAACGTAAAACGGGAATTTAAATGAAAGCAATAAAACTATACTAAGGAAATCTTCGGGAGTCCTAAAATTAATCTAAAATACTAAGGGAAACTACGGGAAACTTAAAGCTAATTAAAAACGTTATTAACCTAAAATCGGGCACGTACGGGTTCCGCACGCGCTTTAAAAAGTGAAAATGTAAAAATATTAACCCTACAAACTTAAAATTAATTTTCTTACATTCAAAATGCCAAAGAATGATTTTAGAAAAAAAGCCGGGTATTTTTTCGACTTATATTTTATTTTCTACGAATTAAAAACTATTTTAAACTAATTAATTAATTAAAAATACAAAATATTTTTAGAAAATTTTAAGAAAATTACAATAAATACTTTAAACACTACTGGTTTCAAGAAAAATATAAAAGATATGTACTGCTTTAGAAATAAGCAGTTAAAAAGTCCTAATAAGCTGAAAGGCTTAAACTACTAAATGTAATTAAGTAACTAATAAAGGGAATGCTAATAAAGGAACAAGTGTAGAGCAGATGGTTGGGGGCTGTGCTGCTGAAGCGTGGGAATGCTGCTGAAGGTCCCAAGTTCGAATCACAGCAGCACCCTATTTGTCTTTTTTTATTTTTTTAACTTTTTGCTTTAAACTAATCTTGAAAATAAGCAAAACTTACAACTTATTATCAAAGCCTATTTATCAAAAACTAGTAAGACAGATTACACAGCAGATGTAAAATAGTTATGAGGCCAAATTTAACAAGCAGCTAAAACCAAAACATCTTAAAGGGAACCTAATATACTAAAAGTAAAATGGAAATTAATGATTCTAAATTAAGCTAAGGGAAAACCAACTCAAAACTAACTCACTATATCAAAATAGGCTGAAATATGATGAATTAAACACTACAAGGAACCTACTGTTGTGACAGGTAAAGGGACCTGATGCAAGCTAAGTTTAAGCAACAAAATAAGTAGTAGAGGGCAAACTGAGAAAACACATATCTAAACTATACTATAAACTACAAGAGGGAATTAAAATTCAAGCAAGAACATCCTAAATATGAGCAAAAATCACATGAGAAAAAGCTTATCTGATACTGATGGCACAGGGCATAGTATCAATAAACCATCAACTTTAGAGCCATGGCAGACCTAGCTAGAGATTTTTTATCTTTTGGGAAAAGTAAAAAGAGCTGGTGAAATTACTGTTTTTAATTATTAAATTTTTTTATAACAACTAAAAATGACATAAAATGCTTGAGAAAACTGGGAAAAAAAACACTTTTATACAGTTAAGATATTGAAGACAGATGTGAAAATTGAGCTTAAAACTTTTAAACTTAACTATGAAACTTAACACTTAATTGAAAAATCGTTAAAAACAGTTTCTAAACACAACTAACTCAAATTTGAAAGGCCAAATCCAATGTAAACTGAAATTTAGAGCAGAACCAAACACTCCTTAAGGGGCAGAAACTAGAAACTGTTTTAAACTTTAGATGTAGAAACCCTAAAAACTAACTTGCTTCAATAACACAAACTCAAAATGAGTTTAAACAACTTGAACAAACACTTTTAAAACTCAAATACCAGAATTCAAGAACATGAAGATGATTTAAAACTGCAATGAAATTAAAAGACTGAAATTTAAAGTGCATTGAAAATTAAAATTGCATGTAATTTAAATGACAATAAAATTAAAAATGGTACTAGAACCAGAAATTCTAGACAATTTATTACAATATGCCTAATCATCTATTTATACTAATCTAGAGGTCTTCACAAATGAGGGCTTGTGTGTTTGTTTGCTGAGAGAAAACAGAGTCCTGAGCCATCTTGTGCTTCTTTGTGTCAATCTTAGCCTTCCATTCAATCTTGGAGCCCAAGGGAAGTGATATTGGCCGTCCATCTTGAGGGCACCAATGAGGATTTATGGGATTGCCAACATGGCATATGACCCATGTACTTGTGGGGGAGGGATGCTTGGTTATCAGTGTGAGTTGAGAGTGACAGAAAGGGAAGAAGACAAGGGATTGGGGTGAAAGTGTTTTGGCGGGTAAAAATTTTATCTGGGTTTAGTATTCTGTGTTGGGATAAATGGGGAAGAGGAGGGTTCAAAAAAATATGGGAAGGGTCAAAAGGATTTAAGTGGTTTATTGCATATTGTTTTTAAAGGGGTTTTTAGAAAAAATAGAATTTGTAATTTTATTTTATTTATTTATTTATTTATTTTTATTTTATTTTTTTTAGAAAGAAAATAATTAATACAAATTGGTTTTAAAAAAAAATAATTGTTGCAAGTAAAAATAGATAAAAATAGTTGTTTTTAGTGAAAAGCGTTTTCTGGGTAAAAATAGTAATTTGGGTACGGGAAAAAAGGGGTAAAATGATGATTTGGGTTTAGGGTTAGGTTTTCAGTCTGATTCCCAAGCTCACTCCCAAAAATGTATCCCGGGCTCTGAAAATTAGAAAATCATCTTCCAACTCCGTCCGCAAAGCACTTTTTCCATTCCGGGCTCATTTCTGTCCGTTTTTGCCCTGTTTTCGATCCTTTGTACATGAAACACATAAAAACACATTCCAAGGATATATGTAGTATAGTTGGTTATATTTCCGTGTTTTTAGACGTTTTCGTGGGTTTTTCGGGCTTAAAATGATGAGTAAAAGGCCACTCATCAGTACGTTCCACCATGGGAGTGTCAACGGTGTCACAAGTGTCAGATCCAAATTTCTTTAAAATTTCATTTGCATATTTAGATTGATTAATAAAAATGCCTCAGGGACTTTGTGAAATTTGTAATCCCAAGAAAAATGACAATTGTCCCATCATAGACATTTGAAATTTGGAGCCCATCTCCTTAGAAAAATGGTCACATTCATTGGGGTCAGTCGAGGAAAAGATAATATCATCAACATAGATTTGAACGTGAATTAAATGTTTGCCTGAATTTCTGGTGAACAATGTCAGATCAACTGCTCCTTTGCTGAATCCAGTAGATAGAAGAAAATTTGATAGCGTATCATACCATGCCCTTGGAGCTTGCTTCAAACCGTAAAGAGCCTTCTTCAAGCGATAGACATGAGTAGGATGCTCTGGATTCACAAAACCTTCTGGTTGGCTGACGTATACAACTTCTTTAAGATCTCCGTCAAGGAAAGCCTTCTTTACGTCCATTTGATAGACTACCATGTTCTTACTTGCAGCATTAGCCAAGAAGATTCTGATTGCCTCGATACGAGCAACTGGAGCAAATGATTCTTCAAAGTCAATACCCTCCTCTTGACGGTATCCTTTTGCAACCAATCGAGACTTGTTCTTTAATACATCACCATGCTCATGTAGTTTTACCTTGAAGATCCACTTTAGAGCAATGATCATAGCACAGTCAGGAGCAGGTACTAATTCCCATACATCTAGTCGATCAAACTTATGAATTTCTTCTTGCATGGCATTGAACCAGCTGTCTTCATTCATTGTAGTTTTAACATCTTTTGGTTCGACCTTGGATAGTACAGAGTTAAAGAAGCACCATAAGGCATCAGTTGCAAGTTGTTTGCGAGTGGATACAGGTCGAGAGGGATTTCCAATGATGTTGTCCAATGGATGATTATGTGTCCATTTTCTAAGGTGTTCGTGTGGTTGTTGTTGAGGAACTGAAGTAGCAGAGTCGATTTCTCCTGATGAAGATGGTTCTGATGATGATTCAGGAGCAAATATGTTTTCAAATGGGGCATCTTCAGGAGTAACAACGGGATTCTCTCCATCAAGGGTGCCAGAAACAATTCCATGATGTACACTCGATGATTGATGATTTTTTGATGAGACAGAGTGATCAGCAGCAGGCTCTTCTTGACTTAAAGACATAGAAACTGAAGGGTTAACTTCATTGACAGGGATAGAAGCAGCCTCTGTTAATGGAATTGACAGATCATTAGCCATTGGCTCATAGTGTTCATCAAACATTGGATCAAACAGTTTCTTCAAGTCATCTTCTGAAGAAGGTACATAAGGAGTTGCTGGCGAAGAATCGTATACAAGAGTAGAACTGATGGGACTACTTGATGATACGGGTCAAGAACTAGGTTGTCCAGGAGCCATTTGACCGGTCAGCTCATCGAACGTAACGTGAATTGTTTCCATGATATTTCGGGTTCTTTTGTTGTAGATTCGGTATCCTTTTCTGCTTGGTGCATATCCTACAAATACTCCAATGTCCGCTTTAGCTTTAAGTTTGCCTAAGTCTTGGCCCTCATTAGTTGGATAACACAATGCACCAAACACATGAAGGAATGAAAGATTAGGTTTTCGATTGTGGACAAGTTCATATGGAGTTTTTCCATGAGAAGTGTGAATAATGGATCGATTTTGAGTGTAGCATGCAGTGGCAATGGCTTTAGCCCAGAGAAATGTTGGAACCTTTGAATAAATCAGCATTGTTCTTGCGGCTTCCACAAGAGTTCGATTTCGTCTTTCAACTACACCGTTCTGTTGAGGAGTTCGTGGAACACTTCTTTCATGACTGATTCCAACACTTTCATAGAACTCACTAAGTTCTTTATTAACAAACTCAGTTCCATTGTCTGTTCGGATGATTCTGACAGTTTTGTTAAGTCGAACCTGCAGCTATTTGATGAGTTTAATGATGATATATGGAGTTTCATCCTTTGTCCTTAAGAACTTAACCCAAGTAAATCGAGAGTAATCATCAACCACAACTAACACATATTTCTTCCCGTAAATATTCTGCACTCTCATGGGTCCACATAAATCTATGTGAATGGTATGAAGAACTTCCATAACTGAGTTTGTAGATTTGGGTTTGTGGGCATACTTCTTGCTTTTTCCCAATTGGCATGCTTAACAAAGATGATCCTTTTCATACTTTAGTCTAGGTAAGCCTACAACTAAGTCCTTTCTGGAGAGATCATTTATGGTGCCGAAGTTCAAGTGATTGAGACGACGATGCCATAACCATGACTTCGTTTTCGACGCCTTTGACAACAAGCAAATTGGAGAAGACTTCATCATATCTTCGATAGAGATTGTGTATAGGTTTGAACCACGTGTTCCTCTTAAAAGTTCTCTACCATCTAGTTCTCTAACGAAACAAGTATGTTTTCTGAAGGCCACTTCTAGATCAGAATCACAGAATTGACCGACAGAGAATAAGTTATGACCAAGACCTTCAACGTAATATACCCTGGAGATAACACTATCACCAACAACATAGTCTCCATAACCCATAATTGCACCGAAATGATCATTCCCGAATCTAACAGTCCCGATGAATTTACTCACAAAGTTCATGAGCCGTGACCGGTCTCCAGTCATATGCTTGGAACAGCCTGAGTCCAGGTACCACAGAACGATCTGCAATTGAACAAAGACAAGAATGGATAACTGGATAATTGGGATCCCCATGCAAGAATGGGTTCCATTTGGTTAGTAACAATAATTGGAACACCCACATCAGAAGTAGAAACAATGGAATCATCAGGGATTGATGCAGTGCTAGTGTATGCATTCGACCTATTCAAAGTATGTTCACTTCTTAAGGGAATAGTTCTACCAGAAGTTTCCTAATGGGCATTGATCTAGATAATTTGGGGCAAATCTCATTAAGATTGAATTTGCGGCCATTAGGTATCCACTGATAACCTATGTTACTAAATTTCCTTCCTGTGGGTTTCCACTGTTTTCGAACCTTCTTCCGCCATTGCTTTCTACCCTTCTTAGTTTGACTTTTTGCATTAACAATCTTAATAGGGCATTTAACATCATTAATAAACTCATTCACACCAAATTCATGATTAGTAACATAAACCAAGCAATCATCATTACATGTTTTACCAAAAGTAGTAGAATTCGAATTAATTACAGTACGCTTATAGCTAATACTAGAATCAACACGATTCGTTTTATTCAACTCAAACTTAATGTTCCTAGGGTGATCTTCTACTTTCTTTCATTGCACATTTTTAGCTTGCGAGGTCATATCTCGCTTTTGTATTGCCTGGAGGCTTTGACCCGCTTGCTTTTGTGTCACTAATTACTCCTGTAGAGGGAATTATGGGAACATTAGTTGGTTGGGCTACCTTATGCATTCCTGAACTAGAAGTGCAGGGATCTGTACTACTTGAGGGCACTTTAAAGTTCTCTTTCTTAACACTGGGCATAGAATGGTTTGCATACTTAGCACTAGGCATAGAACAAGGCATCACAGCTTTATTTTTCTCACATAAGAATTTTGGACATGTTGCTCTTAAACATTCTAACAGCTCCTGAGATTGTTTGGCCTGAATGCACGCAAACCTAATTTCACTATCAAGTGGCTTGTTTATGTAATCCTCTTCAACAATCTCATGGAGACATTCTAGACTATCCTTAAGGTGAGCAAAGTAGTTATGAAACACAAGTTCGTTATTTCTAAGATGAGGAGGAATATATTTAACTGTCACAGTATATTTGCAGTCTGCAGATGACTTTGATGCAACATTGTCATTAAAGACAAGTGGCATTTTCTCTTTTTCCTAACTCCTCAGATTCTCAATTTCCTTTTGTAAAGATGTTATTTTTTTGTTGTTTTTGTCATGAGTGACTTTCATTGAATCATATAACTCTTTAAAGTGTCGTTTAACCTTTTCATTTTCTTCTAGAAAACTCTCATTTTCCTTTTGTAAAACATTAACCAAGTTTTGAAGATGAAAAGTTGCTGAGAATCTAAAGGAGGAGGCATTTGGGAGCCAGTCACGTTGTTCTTTTCACCCTTTAATCGTGAAATTTGGGTTTTCAACTTTCTGATCATGTTACAGTGAGCTTGAATCTGTTCGTCACGTTTGTTTATTTCAAAAAGTGCATCAAACTCTGGAACATTTGAAGATGTCATGATGTTTGAGGTTTTGACATTTTCTTTGAGATGTTGATATTTTAGTTGTAAATCAAAATGTTCAACTTCTAGCTTAGAAAAATGTTTTACCAAATTATCGTGATCATCCTGATCAATTTTCTCATTTAATTATGAGATTTTGTTTTCAAGCTCAATGTTCACACTCTTCCCTACAGTTTTCCTAAGCTCATTTTTTAAGGCAACAATGGCGAAACTCTTTTCCTGAAGTCCAGCTTTGAGATCATCAATTTTTGCTATCAAAGATTTTGTTTGTTCCATTGACTTTGTTCTAACTTCTTTGACAGAGTCACTTAGTTCTATGTGATGCTTTCTCAATGACTCATTTTCCTTTAGTAATTTGGCCACACAAATCGCTAATTCATCATTTCTCATTTGAATATCATCAATAGCATTAACATCATAATTACTTGTAACCAAATTACTTTTCACATGCATATCAGAAATATGTTTCTTCAAGTTGTTGATAGTCGAGTTTTTGGCTTGAAGTTGAGCTTTTAAGTCGTTTATTTCAAAAAATTCACGAAATTCTGGAAATTCCGGATTTTTGCATGGTTTCTTAGTTTGAAAACTTTCCTCCTTTCTTTGTATTGCAATTTCAAGAGAAATGCAATGTTTTTCAAGTTTTGAGAATTTGTTTGAAAGTTCATCAAAATCCTTTTTATCAACCATATCATTTGTTTTGAATTTATTAGACTCAGCCTCAACCAAGGAACGTTTATCAGAATCATGTTTAGTATTAAGATCAGTTTGTTTAGGTAAATAAGCAGATGCACTATGTTGATCAGTTAAGGGTACCTCATCACATGAAACCAGTTCATTTGTCGGTCTGATATTTGCATCCACATCATGTGTAACAAGAGTCACTGAACTACTGGCTGTTTCAAGCTTATTTGTCTCTGAGCCTCTGTATTCAGTGTCGACTGATCCATCATCCGATGCCATACCGGTCTCAACACTACAATTTATTGATTGTACCCGAGATTCATTCGCCTTTCTGATCACAACATCCACTTCTTGTATGACAGGAGTTACTGAGCAGCTGGTTACGTCATTCTTTGTTGTTTCTGATATTCTGCATTTAGCAACACCCGACTTTTCTACTGATACATTACCCGACTCATCACAAATATCTTTCAACTGCACCAGACCCTCATCTACTTTTTCATCTTTCTGAGTAACTTCCTCAATATACTTCTCCACATTATCCATGAGATGGATAAATGTATTGATGAATTCCTGAATTTCCATTCCAGTATACTTTTTGAAGGAAATACCCGTCAAGTGTTGATCAAATCTGCGGAATATTCCTCATTGATAAATGGTTGGAATTGGTTGTGAATCATCTGGAGTGCAGCAATGGAATCATCCTTCATTATCTTCCCTTTGATGAGTTGGATCTTCAATTGTTCTAATTCTAGCAACAATGTTCTCTTCAATGTAGGTAAGTCCTGACGGAAAAGAGCACTACATGTTCGATCCATTGATGTGGATGTGAGTAACATGAGGTGTGATTGAAGTTGTTGATAAGGTTCAATGTTACTTTCTTTATGCATGGTATTTTGTAACATTGACTGGTGCATTTCTGTCTTTTCAGAGTCTGAACCCGGAGAAATCACATCCTCATTGATTAATTCAATCATCTTTAACCGTTCAGTGTAACAAATATTCTCATGATTGTCTACAACATCATACAATTTAAGTACTTTTGAAATCACTGAATCAGGAGTGTAAGACATGATGTTGCTGTGTACACGGGATTTTACAAGTCTGTGATTAAACCGAGAAATAGGTTCTTTCGCGGGATTTTACTAAAATCAAGACCAAACCGTGTTAAGATGACTGATGGATCGACCCAATGAAAGAAAACTATGTGTTAGGACTTATGATTGTTTGTAGGATTAGCAGAGATGTTGTTTAGTCGAGATTTGGATTGGTTGATGCATGATTTTACGGAGAAATTTAGGTCTAAAAACTTAAAAAGCTCAATAACTTCCTTCCGGAGAGGATTTGGGCCTCAAAAAATTCGTTTCACGACTTTGTGGTGAAACTTCACCATATTCAGGCTGTTCTGCTCGTTTTGACTGGTATTTCGCTGAAAACGGAGTTACGGTTCAAAAGTTATGGCCGTTTGAAGTTTTGCCGTAAAAAGTCAACTTTTGGTCAAATCGCTTCAATCAACTCGCATCCAGGACAACTCGCTTCCAAGACAACTCGCTTAAACGACAACTCGCTTAAGGCACAACTCGCTTAATAGACAAGTCGCATGAAACACAAATCGAATAAACAGACAACTCGCTTAATAGACAAGTCGCATAAAACACAACTCGTATAGGCAACTCGCTTAGGCTGACAACTCGCTTAGGCAACTCGCATTAGATACGTTGAATCTGGACAGGTCGCAGTCAAAACTGTCAACTCGCTTAGGCAACTCGCTAGCAGTACAACTTGCTTGATATCCAAGTCGCTTTAGAACTCAAGTCGCTTAAAGAAACAACTCGCTTAGAACCCAAGTCACATAAATAGTCAACTCGCTAAGTAGCCAAGTCGCTTATATCAACTCGCTTCTAATGAAGAAGCAACTCGCATCCAAGAAACTCAACTACAAGTCTCAACTCACTTTGTACACTTTTCACAAATACCTACTTTATCAATCAAAAGCGACCAAACCACAATGATTTAAGCTTTCCAATTCAAAACCTAAACACATATGATAATCCTAAACACAAAAGTACAATCAAAATTCAAGCTTTAACACTAGAAATTTGTCCAAATGATTCAAACTCTCCTAAACACTTATACCCCAAAAACCATATGAAATCCACCAAAACAAAGAGCATGAAAGATGAGTGATCAAACCATGGCTCTTGATACCAATTGAAAGATACTGGATTTCATAAACACATATCAAACACAAGTATGGATCGAATTGTATAGAGAGTTTAGAGAGAGAAAGTGGTATGGGAGCCTTTCTATAGAGAGAGAGAGTAAATAAAAGAGAAAAGGTTAGATTAGAGTGAAAAGGTCCAACCCTCTACCTTGGGAGGTAGAGGGTATTTATAGTTACAAACTAAACGTCCTCCTTCGGACTGTGGATCAGGCATACAGTGGGTAAAGACCCGTCCTTCCTCCACGGTGTTGCACTAGACTAAACTACGCTACTAACTAACTAATAAACTACTAAATAACGACAAGTCTACGAGCTAACATATGCTAGACTATAATTGGGGTGACCGACACTTTAACATGGAATTTCCAATTCCTAACAAATAGAATGCTTAGTAACAGTATAAAACACATCTTGAGCCACACAACTCAATACTAAGTTCTCATTTAAGGTATGCAAATTCTTCCTTTCAATTTCATTATATTTGAGTTCCCGTTCACAATCATTGACTTCAATTATCATTGCATCAAATTCCTTTTCCATATCTTTAATATCTGAGTCTATCCCCTTTTTAAGACTCTCAAATTGACCTTTTAATTGTTTAAAGAAAGGCATGACCTCAGTTAAATAGCATTCTTTAGTTTGCTCAAAACCCCTTTCCCCTTTAGTTATCCCAGTGGGTGTGATCCTTTGCTTACACGTTTTCTCAAAATCAACGAATAGTTGATAAACAACATATAGGCTGGTTAAGGTCTTGCTATTAGTGGAAATCATTCTCGGAACTAAGTGCATTGGTGTATTAGGAGGGTACACAATATCTGCAGGCATTTTCCTAAGGGGAGGGTTTGTTTCAACAAGTTCATTTGCTTTTTGCTTATCCATATCTTTCTTCCAAAAAATTTGTTCTGGGGTCAATTGAGTTTGAGTCTTAAACCTGTTCAGAGAGATCCAATTTTCTTTTGTGTAATCATAGGGTTTGATCGTTATGTTCTACTTTTTACATACAGGATCATCTAGCTTCTTTTCCATTTTCTTCCTAGAGGCATCTTCTAATTGAATATCTTCTACAGTGCACTCAGTACAACTAGGTTTCTGTCTGGGTTTAAGAATCTCATTGCCATCGTAGATTATTTTTTGAGGAGCTCTAGCTTTCTTACCAACCTCAGGATTTGGTTCATTAACAAGAGGAATACTATGCTAATCGCTGAGAACTCTATGCTTAGTGATCAAGTCAGCAGTCTGAATGGTATTCCCTTCTACGTACAACTTATTTTCAAGCTTGTTTTTCAAAGTTTTTAGATTGGAAAAATCATTCAAAAGTTTTGATTCCTTAGCATTAAATTCCTGTTTAAGCACTTTAACATTATCTTGGAGTTCTTGCTTTTGCTTAACAGTTTTAGAAAGCTTTTCATGTAAGGAGTTTAACTCTTGTTTTAACACTTCTTCTCTAAAATTACTTTTTCTAATAATTGTACGCATTTGGTCATCCATTTCCTGCTCACGGGTAGTTAACTCGAACTTAGCACATTGTTCATAAATAGCAACTTGTTCCTTATAGGCATTTAGTTCAGAGATAACAGAATCATCAGGGGCACATGGAGTGTATTCATCAAAAACATAGTCATCATTGACTGCAGAAGATGCATCACTTGGTACAATCTCACCTTCACTTTGTATCACATATTGATCATATGGGACAATATTACTATTACCCACATTATCCATATTTGATTCATTAGTTAGATGTGATTGTACTTTGTTATGCATCTCTTGCTCATCAACTTTATCGTATAGTTTTAATACCTCTGAGATGATTGAATCTTTGGAAGGACCAGCCTGCTGTGGTGATGAGGGCTTTGGAGAGACCATAGGTGAGATGCTTGCCAAGAAAATGGTTTGGGCAGTTGGTTCATCATCCACATCCGAATCATAAGCATCACAGTCAGCTACTTGAAAAGCATTTGGATTGTTCTGACCCAGACCTTGTACTGGTTGTTCATCCACATTAGCATCATAAGTCTTGGCATTTCCCTCAGCAAGAAACAACAACTCTTCTTCATCCAAAACAACACCATTGTCCTGAGCTTGTACAAGCAACATCTTGTCTCTGAAGTATTCTGCATTTTGAGGGCGTTTTCGAGATGTGCAGTTCCTTGCAACGTGTCCATCCCCACCACAGTTGTAGCACTTGACTGGCTTCACTTGTCCCTGATTGGCATTTCTCCCATGATTCTGATTAGCCACATACCCTCCACCTACTCCACCTCTTCCCTGTTCATACTGCCGACCTTGAACTGGTAGCACCATAACCTTTCCATCTCTGACAGTAGCTTGATTGTGTGGGTTGGATGCTGTTCTGAGGTTATTGTTGGTATGAGGAGTGGTATTCAGATTTTGACTAACCATGAGAGACAGTTGATTGATGAAGTTTTCCATAAGTGTTTTTGAGTCTGGAGGCTTGTATTCTAGATCAGGAATGAGCTTGTAATTACCATTACCAGTGGGTATGACTTGAGAAGCTTTGGTGGTAATTCCAACATTGGTGTAGAATGCTGTTGAATCATTTGATGAACTTGTTTCTCCCTGTTTAGTTTTGAACTCTTCAAAAATCATTCTTTCAAACATAGCATGTCTCTCATTCTGAAGAAGGAAGGCATACAGTTGCTCATAGTTGGTGTTCTTCAATCCTTTGGTTAGCTTCACTAAGGTGACAAATTTATGCCATTCGGGATTCATGTTGTTCACAAACTTTGAGTTCAGCTGAATATTTGGCATGGTCATTTTGATATTCCTCATATCATTCACAAGCTTGTGGAATCTTACGTAATATTCATAGACACTTTCTTCTGGTTTCTTCTTAAAGTGCTCAAATTCATCATACAACTGTGATTCTCTGTCTTCCTTAGTTAATTCAGAGCCCGAGAGAAGCATCTTGACATTATCCCAAACTGCCTTAGCTTCAGTGTTGTGATTGATAAGCTTGTAGATATCTTTTGGAAGACCCTGAAGTATAATGTTTGAAGCCCTGATATCAGCATCGAATCTATTTTTCTCCTTATCACTGAGCTCATCATACGTCTTTGGTCTGTCCAATCCAAATATCATTGTTCCATCTGCAGCAGTATCAATTATGTCTCTTGTAGTCTCAATCTGATAAGGTCCTTCATCAATTAATTTGAGAATGTTGACCCCATTTTCCTTTCCCAAACAGTACAACCTGATTCGTTGAGCCCATGAGTCATAACCAGTTCTGTCAAGCATAGGTGGATGAGTATCTGATCCAGCTGCTTGAACGTCCTCAGCAACAGAAGAAACGATAGTAGGCACGTTGTTAGACATGATTACAAGTTCTACGGGATTTTACTATTCTTTGATTAAACCGGGAAATTGATTCTTTCACGGGATTTTACTAAACCAAAAGAACAACCGAAAAAAAATGTAGCACGAAGAAGTGACAAGTCTCAATAGACAAGTAGCTAAACAGTCAACTCGCTTCAAAGACAAGTCGCTTAAAACACAAGTCACTTAAAGAAACAACTCGCTTAATATCCAAGTCGCATACAGATACAACTCGCTTAACCACCAAGTCGCTTAAACCAACTCGCTGACAATACAACTCGCTTAATAGCCAAGTCGCTTTAAAACTCAAGTTGCTTAAAGAAACAACTCCCTGAATAGCCAAGTCGCATATACCAACTCGCTGCTAATACAACTCGCTTAATAGCCAAGTCGCTTAAACCAACTCGCTTCCACTAACAAAGCAACTCGCTTCCAAGAAACTCAACACCGTAGCTCAACTCGCTTCGTACAATATTTGAAAACAACCACTTTATCAATCAAAAACAGCTAAACCACAATGATTCAAGCCTTCCAATTCAAAACCTAAACACATATGAACCTAAACACAAAAGTACAGTCAAAATTCAAACTTTAACACTAGATTTTGACCAAATGATTCAAACTCTCCTAAACACTTATAACCCCAAAAACCTTATGAAATCCACCAAAACAAAGAGCATGAAAGATGAGTGATCAAACCATGGCTCTTGATACCAATTGTAAGATATAGGATTTCACAAACACATTAAACCACAAATCATATGGGGCGTTCACAATGTTTAGAGAGAGAAAGTTAGAGAGAGAAAGGGAAGAGAGTTGGAAACTATGTGAAACAAAGAAAAATGGTATTGAAAGCTCCAACCCTCTACCTTGCAAGGTAGAGGGTATTTATAGTGTCTTACAATAAACGCCACCTACGGGCTGTGGATCAGGCATACAGTGGGTAAAGGCCCGTCCGTCCTCCACAGTGTTACTTAACAAACTACTTAATAACATAACTTGACTACGACTACGAGCTTTCTAACGTATACATATACTTGAGGTGACGGACACTTTAATGACTGAATTTTCTAATTCCTAACAAGGTTCATCATCGTCATCAGAGTCAAATGCATCACAGTCAGCAACTTGAAAGGCATTTTGATGATTGTGACCCATTTCCTGAATTGGCTACTCATCCACATCAGCATCATAGGTTTTGGCATTTCTCTCAGCAAGAAACAGCAACTCTTCTTCATCCAAAACCGCTCCACTGTCCTGAGCTTGCACCAGCAGCATCTTGTCCCTGAAATACTCTGCATTTTAAGGGCGTTTTTGTAACCACCCACATCTTCAGGCTACCTTTCATTTTCAAGAATTTACTATTCACTTTTACTATTCACATTTACTATTCATTTTTACTATTAATCCGTAAAATTTTTATTTCACATTATCGTAAGATAAATTATTTTAGTAATGAACTGAGATTTTGACAATCGTTAGATCATCTTCGCAAAAGTTATTAAGAAAACAGCGTTATAAAGTTTCATTTTTGGACGGTCCATCGTTTAAACATCACGCGCATAACGAAAATCAACTCTGATAATTTTCCTAACATCAGTTAAATTCTTAGATCACTCATGATTAATTTGAGAATTTTTAAGATTTATTTTTATGTTACCAAATAAGCCCTGCGCTGAAAAACTAAACTTACGTTTTAAACAATACTACTTACATCCAGACTTAACGATTCCTGCACTGTGTTTCTAGTATGTTTTTGACACTTTTACATTTTTTGAAAAAGTCAAACATATTTCCCTCCTCCTTTGACCATAAAGGAATTAACCTTGTACGTTCTACATTTTTGCATAAATCGCGTAACCTTTAAACATCGCAAATAACTGTTAAGTTATCCCGCGTATGACGAAAACCACATTTTAACATCTAATATCACTTTTAGACTAATTTTAGTCTACTTTAAATAAATTCACGGTCGTTTCCCTGAAATTTCGTTCTTTTCTGATAAACTGCGAATTACGCGTTTTTGACCCGTATTTCCAGCTTTAAGCAGCGTTTTTGCACCCAATGAGATTTATCACCCATTTTATATTTTTAGTTGGAGTATAATAATGAGTCTCATCATTCCTGCAAGTTTCGTATTTTTACGATACCCGGTTTTACGTTTTATGGCTTAACGACTTACGGTTGGCATTTAACGGAACCAAAACTTACTCTAAACTCTTGATATTATCAAGACTTATCATCTAGGCCTTGTCACACATATGTGACAGCCTCTTAGGGTATGAATCACCATGGTGGTGTCTTGATCCTAAGCATGCATCATTTTGATCATTACAAGTGTCCTAACTTAACCATGGTTATTATTTAACACAATATATGGTTAACCAAACTTACCCTCCTATAAATAGGAAGTGAAATACATCATAAAGTCCCTCACATACTGATTTGGGTCGTTCATAGCCTAAAACACTCACATCTTCCAGCATTTGATCTATAAACTCCAAGTTTATGCAAGGAAGTTCCAAAGATCAAGCTACTACATCAAATCTCTAGCAAGTTTAAGTGATCTTCTTGAGTTTTGATCCACTCAAGTCACTTAGTACTTCATCACCAAATCTTCAATTTTGCAAGGGTTCCATGGTGTGGAAAGCTAGCTCAATCCGAAGTCTTTCGCGATCAATTAAAGTCCTATCCTTACTAAGTTACTCCTTTCTTATTAAAAGCCAAAAGTTGTAAGCAACTTATCACCAACATCATCTCATCTTTATTATTCATAATCTTAACTATTTCATGCTATATATATAGTTACTATGTTGATTCATGATGTACATATACTCAATCACTTGTTTTAATTCACATATTGTCATAAAAGTAACAAACTAGTAAACTAGTCATATTCTACACATGTGAGACCATTAAAAATAGTAATATAAGGACTTTATAACTTACATAATATGGTAGACAAGATAAAAAGGTAATCATAGCAATTTGAATCACCTAAAACGGACAAACGAGTCAAAAGTTATAAGCAAAAGAAGTTAGCGAAACCTAAACGCCAAAACTACCATGTATAAGCTGTTTTCAGTTCTGTCTTTTTAAAAGTGGTACTTCTGGTCCGAATCATCAAAAAGTTAAAACACGAAAGTTGTCCGGAACGACGTTTTCCTTCAATATAAAAGAAGCTCGGACCTTGAAAACGTATAAATAGGCGAAAATCTTTCAAAAACAGAAACTTTCGTAAATATAGTCTCACAACTATACTTTTGTCACAACTAAAAGCAAACCAAGAGGCCTAATGGCCATAAGCCAAGACCACGGCTACGGCTAAGGCCAAAGCTAAGTCTCAAGACCATGGTAGTCAAGACCAAAGTCACGGCAAGGCCATGGCTAAAGCCTCAAGGCTTGTTTGCCCAAGACCGTTAACTATGGTAATTATACTTATGAAACGACGAGAACTTGTAAAAACTAGATACTTATTAAAACATGATAAACTTTATGTTATAACAACCTTCACTCAAAACATATGTTGTATTTACTAAGTGCTACAATAGTAGGGAGCTTCATGTGAGGGGTTTCATTTGAGTAAAACGTATCGACGAGTTGCTGGATTTACGATTTAAAGTGTCCTAGCTCCTCGAACGTTTACTGCATGACCTCTGAATTATGATGGCCCGAACGGTAGTACAATATCTATAAACTAAATACGTTTTCACATATCAAAGATCTTTCTATAAACATCAAATGATAATTGACTACATCATGATCAACATAGAAATATATATAGAATGGTTTATGTTTTCCTAAAACATTATTCCAAACTTAAGACGCAACATTTCATTTCTAGGTTGCACGTAGGAGTTTTCCGACTTATCCATCATCCGTTAAAGTACTTAACATCATTTACACTACGGTGAGTTCATAGCCTCATTTTCTATTACTTAATTGTTTTACAAACCCTTGGGGGAGATACATGCTTTATTTTAAACCGAACACATTGCTTTCAAACTGTATACTTATCTGATTATTTTACTTGCACTAAGTTACCGCATTTGCCAATATTAAGTCCCTAAATCATGAATCATTAATCACGAGTGAAGTGAGCGCGAATATAGTGGATAGATCTATCGGGATTGACGAATCCCGTTTGTTTGACTAGGATTCGGTAAACAAACGCACTATATTTGAGTACATCAGGTAAAATGGCAAATTTTACTTACTTGGGGCATCGGTTACTATTATATGACAGCAAGTTAACGCCATGATTGCATGATGCTTAGTGAATAATAACTGTTTTGTTTTCTAAACCATAAATGAGGGACTAATTACCTCACGTTATGAATATTGTGTTCAATTGATTTCCTAAACTCTATGAATTTCACTCAACCTTTGTGTTGACAGTTTTGGAGATGTGCAGTTCCTTGCAATAAGTCCTTCACCACCACAGTTGTAGCACTTGATTGGATTTCCTTGTCCTTGATTTGCATTCCTTCCACGGTTCTGATTAGCCACATACCCTCCACCTACTCCACCCTTTCCTTGTTCATACTGTCTTCCTTGCACAGGTTGCACCATGATCTTACCATATCTGACAATAGCATGATTGTGTAGATTAGATGCAGTTCTGATATCATTGTTAGTGTGTGGAGTAAGGTTCAGATTTTGCTTAACCATTAGAGCCAGTTGATTGATGAAATGTTCCATGATCGTGTTTCCATCAGGTGGTTTATACCCTGGATCTGGAATGAGTTTGTGATTGCCATTACTAGTAGGTATGACTTGAGATGCTTTGGTGGTTATTCCTACATTGGTGTAAAAGGCTGTTGAATCATTTGACGAACTTGCATTACCAGAATTTGAATTGAATTTTTCCAAGATCATTCGTTCAAACATAGCGTGTCTCTCATTCTGAAGCAAGTACGCATACAATTGCTCATAGTTAGTGTTCCTCAAACCTTTTGTTAACTTGACTGAAGTGACAAATTTGTGCCATTCGGAATTCATGTTGTTCAAAAATTTTGAATTTAGCTGAATATTTGGCATAGTCATTTTGATATTCCTCATGTCATTCACAAGCTTGTGGAACCTCACGTAATATTCAGTGACACTTTCCCCTGGTTTCATCTTAAAGTGCTCAAAGTCATCATACAGTTGAGATTCTCTGTCTTCTTTAGTTAATTCAGAACCGGAGAGAAGCATCTTGACATTGTCCCAAACTGCTTTGGCTTCAGTGTTGTGATTGATTAGCTTGTAGATGTCCTTTGGTAGACCCTGAAGTACAATTTTTGAAGCCCTAATATCCGCATCGTATCTCTTTTTCTCCTTATCATTAAGTTCATCATATGTCTTTGGTCTATCCAATCCTAATGTTACGGAGCCATCAGCAGCAGTTTCAAGTATGTCTCTGGTAGTCTCAATCTGGTGCGGTCCTTCATCAATTGATTTGAGAATGTTAACCCCATTTTCCTTACCCAAGCAGTACAATCTGATTCGTTGAGCCCAAGAGTCATAATCGGTTCTGTCTAGCATGGGTGGACGAGTATCTGATCCTGCTGCTTGAACGTCCTCAGCTACAGAAGAGGCGATAGTAGGTACGTTGTTAGACATGATTCCAGATTCTACGGGATTTTACTATTCTTTGATTAAACCAGGAAATTGATTCTTTCACGGGATTTTACAAAATCGAAAGAACAACCGTAAAATGTAGCACGAAGAAGTGACAAGTCTCAATAGACAAGTAGTAAACTTGACAAGTCGCACCCTAACCAACTCTCTTAGAGATCAAATCGCTTAGTGGACAACACGCTTTGAGGTCAACTCGCTTAATAGATAAGTCCCATAAAGGGACAACTCGCTTAATAACCAAGTCGCATAAACCAACTCGCTTAGAGCACAACTCGCATAGAACACAAGAACACAAGTCGCTTAAGAGACAACTCGCTGAAATAGACAACTCGCTTTCAAAAAGCTAGCTTAGGCGACAACTCGCTTAAGTATCAACTCACAGAAGTGACAACTCGCTTCTGGCAACACCTCAACTCTCTTCGAAGAAACTTTATACGAGACTCAACTCGCTTAGGACAACTTTCAAAAACAACCACTTTACAAGCCAAAAACAACCCAACCACGATGATTCAAGCCTTCCAATTCAAAACCTAAGCACATGTGAAACACAAAAGTACAATCAAAATCCAAACTTTAACGCAAGAAATGATCCAAATGATTCAAACTCTTCTAAAGACTTTTAACCCCAAAAACCTATTAAAATCCACTAAAACAAAGAGCATGAAAGATGAGTGATCAAACCATGGCTCTTGATACCAATTGTTAATTATTGGATTTCACAAACACATCACATCATAATAGAAAGTGGGCGTATAAAAGGTTTAGAGAGAGAAAGTTATAGAGAGAGAAGTAGAAGAGAGTTGGGAACTATGTGAAACAAAGGAAAATGGTATTGAAGCTCCAACTCTCTACCTTGGGAGGTAGAGGGTATTTATAGTTTTCTTACAAGACTCGCCACCTACGGGCTGTGGATCAGGCATACAGTGGGTAAAGACCCGTCCGTCCTCCACGGTGTTACATATTAGACTACTTATAAACATAACAAAACTACGACTACGAGCTTTCTAACGAATACACATACTTGAGGTGACCGACTCTTTAAATGGTACCCAAGGTTGATGCATGCAAGGCATTGTATGATTATTGGTTTATGTATGAATGTTACAAGCGTCTTTAATGTAGTAAATACTTGTTATGAATCCATTATCTAGTCATGAATTTTTTGTGTGTGAATGAATATATCAATGGATGAGGCATGTTATATGTTTGATTGTAAAATTTATTTGATACAATATCGTATATTGAAATTCGATAGTGCATGATAAAACAATGAAAGTGATGTTGGAGATAAGTTAAAAACTGTTAGTACAAAGGATAAAATCCTTGTCTATAAAAAAACCGAATCATCTTCTCGCGATATGCTAGCCCGACGTCCGCAAGATCATCAATTTGCAACGATAGACCATGTGCCAATCGGTATAAAAGTATACAAAACCACACACCACAATCACCAAAAATCCCCCTTGCTTAGGAATGATTTCGGCTAACCCAAATGTAATCTTATAGTCGTTCGGATGTATTCCAATCTTATCTAAAACATTTGCTTACTCTAGAACAACTGGTAGTTTGGCCTGTAGAATAACAGAAATTGTTAAAATACATACAGGGGTGATCTTGTTGGAGGTTCGTCAAAAATGTTACTATTCTATAATAGAAAAACCCGTGTTTGTCACCAAATTATTCATAAAATAAAGGGGTGATCTTGTTGTAGTATACTGTTGTTAATTTAAGATGTGTTCAAAAGTATTATATGTTTCTTATTCGTGATTCGTATACAAAGTTCGACCATTTGCCAAGTACTTCGATATATTTTTATTTATAATAGATTTCATTTCATTACATTAAGAAATAACAAAATAGAGCGACGAAGCAACAACATTGATGATGATACCAAAACAAAAAAAGATGACAATGCCAGAACTTAAGAGAGAGCACCTAACAAGCTAGGAGTTGAAGTTTAATATTTTTTGCGCATCTTCACCAGAAAGGAGGTTTTATTGAGAACTTGGAGCTGCATCTCACTGATGAGCCTCATCAGCGTCCTGTTTTTTTGAAGCTCCTCATCCTGAATTTCACGCCAAATTTCCAAACAAGCAATGGCAAGACTAGACCCAACCACGCTTACAACTGCTTGATCTGCTCACCCCTCACACTGCAACGACGAGTAAGCTCCATCACCTTTGCATGCATGTCACTTATGAATTTGAAATCACGTCCATTATCGCCCACAAACAAAGTGTTAACCATGTCGTAAAGAACGTTATCCATTTCTGTTGTAGTAAATGCTGCTGTGGGTAGTTTGTGTCCCTTGACAAAAGTTGTATGAAAATGGAATATATGATGTCCGTTTATATAACCAAAATGGGGTGGGGGTGACATGGAATTTATTTTGAATTTAAGTCAAGATGACTAAATGTGGATAGTCAAGTGGTGAATAGTTGCGTCTTGTCAAGTAATTAAAATGCACATTAGCCCAAATGGAATTAATGAAGCTTCTCTAGTACTCAAATGATTCCTGGCCACAAGATAACCATTTTGGACAACTAGCTACAATTTATGGGCAACTAAACCAGTTAGCCTGTTGTTTAGTTGCAATTGAAACAAATTTTTTATTCAGGTATGCCACGTGGTCCATAACTTTATGCTATGTATGACTTAGGAAAATTAATATTTAAGTTTTTTGTTTACATACAAGCCATTAAAAAGGTTTATGTTGATTAGTTTTGGTTACATCAAGTAACATACATATGGTATTATTAGGTGTACATTTACTTTATATTTTCTGTAACAATATACTACTATAATAGAACTGACATTTTATTTCATAAACTCTGAGTAAGTGTGCACTTGCTTGTGCTTTCTTCAGTATTGCATGGATATTTTGAAAAAACCCAAATCGGGGATGCACAATAGTAGGACAAACTTTATTAATGAGGAAAGGACGTACTGAAATGATGGTGCTGCCTAGTGGCATGTACTTGAACTGTTTATGTCCATTAATTTTAAAGTTTAATTATTGCAAAAAAAAATGTACAAAGAAACATGTGTCTAACAAGTTAATAGTACGAGTAATATTTTTTGGGCAACCATATAGATACGATGGGCAACTAGGCGCGACACAATGTAAATTAAAATCAGGAAAAAAAATTGTTTAAATAGGGAAGCAAGCAACTTTATGTTGTTTATTTGGGGTTGCTTCTAGTTAACCAACACAGTTTATTCTTAGGTGTACGCTAGGTACTCCTTTATGTTACTGATATAGTAAGTATAACAAAAGTTTTTGAGATACTCTGTTGTTGGTTGTGGTAAACAACAAAATGGGGTTTAAAAAAACTAGGACAGTTTATTAATGGTGAATAGATGTAAGGAAATTATGGTGGTAAATAGTGGCATCTATTTTAAGGGAACTAGTGTCCACAAAAATCAAAGTCAAACTGCTACAACACAACACCCAAAAAACTTTGGCCACCAATAAATTTGTTATCGGGCAACTAGACACAAATAATGGGCCACTAGTCACAAGCATGGTGTAGGGTCACAAAGTATAAGAAATTATAAGTTTATTTATGTATGTGTTGTCCATAATTGTAATTATATGTATTGGATAGGAAGCAGGGAAAATGTTAGATCGATTTCTACATATGATAGTAAACTTGTTAATGTTGTCCATAACTGTATTATATCTGTTTGTTATAATAATGCAAATTCAACCAAAAAGACAAAACACATAAGAATATGATTGTGTTCTAATAACAAGATACCTGTAAGCACTCCCTAACATGGACATACCATGCACGTGACTCATAGTCACACGTGTCGCAGTTATCATAGAATGTTACCACTCCTGTAGGTATGTTAAATTGGGCAAGACAACAGTGTTTAACAGTCTCGTGGACAGGAATTAAAACCTAAAAGAAAGTTGGTGGTGTATTAGGATATAGTTAGTCAACGTAAAAAATTAATAAAATTGACGTTTTATTATTGTGGTCAAGGTATATACAAGAATACAAATTTTCTTGTTTTTTGTGTTAAAAAGTCAGCTAATGTGGTGAACATTGTTCAAAGGTGAAGTGAAGTTGACCAATTGCAAGGCAAATTGGTCATTTCCACCGTAAACTTACTTTAAGTGTTGTTTGAGTTAACATGGTCTTGTAAACTGTAGCAAAATATTTGTGGATTTGACATAACTTACAGGTTCTAACGATGCTATCTCCATTGTATAACAACTGCTTGTGTTAGCGAAAATGTTGCTAGTGTACTAAATATACTGCTTGGTGGTGCCATAGAGAATCATGAAAATACGCCAAGTGGTACCTGCTGCTGGGTTTCCAGAAACTACTGCTCGGTTTGTTTATATATCCTGTTGTTGTGTTAGTCTGTTTTGTATTTACGGAATTAAGTGTTCCTATAATGTAGTACTAGATAAGTATAGACAAGATACGATTGTTTAGGTGATGATTGTAACCTTGTAAGACTGCTTAGCATATAAAATTCCGCGTAATACTCATAGTTTCAAACATTTTGTTATACAGACCGATTTAAGATCTATATTCATAAAGTGGAATGGGATTAACATGTGGTAACAGAGATTGACAATTTGCAGGAATAACATACTCATTACAATGAAAAAGACCTACTCACTAAAGTTTTTAATGTGGGGAGGTTTAGGTACTTAGTAATTATTGTAGGTACGATCAATCTCTAATTCTCAAAATGTTTTTGCAAAAGTAAAAGGTAGTACTGCTATTGGAAATCTGATTACAACTAGTGTATATGATTCCACTGCTTGTTCTTTTTGTTAAGTCCGGGTAGTGCGTATAATGTTTTAGTGCTTGTGTTACACTAAAAACTGCTAAGTGTCTAACCCTAACAAAGTTTGTGTAGTTCTGGGTTGTGTATGTCTCATGTAGGTTTTTGAAGAAGATTTGTTCATAGTTACTTGGATTGTTTATGAGCACTAGTATTTTTTGGAGTTTGCTGCTGGAGCATTTATTGTTTTAAAGAATAAAAAAAAATGTGTAAATTTTGTTGTATTCTTTTTAAAAATATGCATGATATACTAAATTGCCAAATCATTTGTAAAAAGGACTTGGTTGAAAGATCGGAGGGCAAAGCTATTTCCATTGCTAGATATAATGGGATCACTGCTAGTATTGAGAAAATAATTGCTAGCTCGTTTATGCTGAAGTGTGAAACTAGAGGGACTGTTTTGAAACTTTTTATCATAACGTATTCATTCCCCAAATCACGGCCAGTAATTCAATCGGTCTCACAAACACATTTACTTTGATCTTAACACAAACCCTAATAGCACAAATCGCTTAATTGTACTTATCCAAAATCCTACGAACCCTAATTTTTACAATGCCGAGTGAACTTCCATCTTCTCACAACTTGGTTGCATACTTACAAAATAATGAAGCTTCAAAAGGGTTTCATGAGATGATTGATTTCATCAAACAAACCTCTATCTCTTATGCTTTGACTACTACACCTATTGTTCTTAAGGCTTACACCCGTCAATTTTGGAGGACGGCTAAGATTGTGACAAGGGATGGTGAGGAAACAATTAGGGCACTGGTTGATGAGAAGGAAATTTTTGTTAATGAGGAGGTTATTAGGACTGTGCTATAGTTTCAAGATGTTGATGGTGTAGTAAATATGGTAGATTCAGAGATCTTTACTAGTCTGGAAAGAATGGGTTATGAGAGAAGGGGTACCAGTTTAAAATTTCAAAAAGGTATGTGTGTTAGAAACACAAAGACCTTGATAGATCTTAAGCACTCGGAGATCGTTAGTGTTGCCTATGTAATCACAAGCAAACTAATAGAAGATCTCTACAACTCGTATTATAGCGGAAAGTAAATACAAGTTATTATAACTAAGAACTCCTTGATCCTCTATGGATCTTTTGATTATAGAAACTCTATGTTTCGGATAGTTTTTAAGACTTGAAAGACTTAAGAAAAAACCTTCTCTATTACAAACTATTATGGTTCCTTTTATAGACAAGAAACCCTAAAGACTCACGAGCGTTTACAATGTCCGCTCCTAATACAAACATAGACCAAGCATGCATCTAGACAACCATGCAACTAATCATATTGTTTTACTAATCATATTGTTTATTCTGAGTAAGCTCTATACAATACGGCGCCAACCTATCTTTCATACGGCGCTGACTTTTACTACATACTGAGCTTATCTCTCCTACGTGGATTCGCACTTTTAGTAGAAACACGATTTCTGATTTAACACTTCTGCTGAAGTATAACTTCAGCAGAATCCATTCTTCTTCGGCAGAATCTCTTCGGCAGATACTTCGGCAGAATCAGTAGTTTTACTTAATTCCAAACAATCCTCCCCTAAACTGGAATTTGACTAGGTTAAGTTCCAGTTTCCTTGATAGATCGATAATGCTGTTGAGGATTGTACCATTTTATGAAAAATTTCCAAACAAGATCCTCCCCATATCTTAAACACTTCTGAGCTATGAAGGGCCAGTTTCTTGAGGATGAGCAACAAAGATTCAGAAGAAGAGCATCTCTATGATGACTGAACTGTGAGACACCAGATCTTTGCAGCAACATATGACATTGTGTACATCAAAACATATAAGTTTCATACTATTCTCATCACTTCCAGGTGTGTTAACTCCTGTGAGAGGTGAATCATTGAAATTAATGGGTTTGATGTCTCTTTACCAATAGCCATCACTACTGGAGTAGCCACATGTTTGAGTTCAAAAACTATGGTACATTGATAACCATCTGATTTATTGGCAAATCAGCAACCATAGAAACGGATTTGACTTGTCTTTACCTGTAGCCGTTTGCTCAGGACTAGTCAATTCTTAGTATTGGTGAATTGAGAACCAAATATGGAGTCAGTTGCCTTTACCACATCACATATTCATGTGGGCTAGCCAATTCTTGGATTCCAAAAAGGAATAGATCATGGTGAATTGATGACCATACAACCCTCAGCAGTTAAGCATGGGTGGTTGTAGACCCTATGATTTTGAGCAAACCATTACAGCTATCAATAGATTTGTTGTGTCTTTACCAAAGCTGCACCCTTTGGACTAGCCAACTCTTTGACATGCACGAGGTATATCAGGTGAGTTAAAAACCATCAGAATTGTACAACAAACAAACCTGCATAAAAGTTAGTTTTTTTTTTTTTTTTTTTTTTTTTTTTTTTTTTTTTTTTTTTTAACTAAGAAATTGAAAAATAACACAAATAACATAAATTAATTGTAACAAAACAAGGTAGTGCAGAGAGTACCAAGTATCATGATGAGGATGAGTATGTGGCTTATTGCAGTTGTAGAAGTTGTGTCTTGATCAAGCCCACCAATGTTGAAGCAGACAGTCTTTCATTGCCCACTGGATCTGGAGGAATCTCCAATTTCTGACTAAGCATCTTTTCCATAAGGCTCTTGGGCAATGGATACTTTCGGTCAGCAAGCATGCTGACAGTGATCCCACTCTTAGTCTCCAATACATGTACACGAGGGAGATGATAGAATCTCCAGGACGCCACCTTCCACCGATGTGAGTTCTTCCAAATGGAATGTGCTTTACTGTTGGGAGAATGAGAGTTAATCAGGACTTGAAGATCTCCCGGTAAGAACATCCCAGAACCTTGTGGTTCCTTGTTGCAGTAATGGGTGGTAACACGAGTATACAAAGAAAGTAAGTCTGCCCTGTCTACCAAGTGTAGAATTTCCTTTAGAAAGGTGAATTCCATTGAAGTGGAGTCCCTTCGATGAATGACATTCATCTCATCATCCTTCAATTTCCAATCGACCAACTCATTTTGATCTCCCTCAGGAAAATCAGCAGCAGACCCCTCTTTAATGAAAGTTGAGTTATCATCTTCAAGATCCAAAGGAGATCTTTTGGCCATTCTCTTCTTCCTCCCACCAGACTTATGGATTTCCCCAGAGGGAGCATTTTCAGTTTGAACATTTGTGGTAAGGCTTGAAGAGGCAGAGGGAGAGTTAGCTGGAACACCTTCACGTAGTGCATTCATCCTGTGAAGCATCTTTATTGCCCTTTCTTTTTTAATTTCTGCGAGATCAGCTTCCTTAACTCCAGAAGTTTCTTGTGTGACAATGATTGCCACAGATGAAGTGGGGGCAGATATATCAGGTGCTTCAGGAGAATTGGTAGGTGGTTCAGCAGATGGACCCTTGTCAGTAGTAGTAGCAACTTCAGAAGTTGCTTCAGCAGGAATGACTAGAGATGATTCCTTGGATGGAGCCTCATCAGACTTGAGTCTTTTGGCTTCTTGAGCAACTTCATTCTCTGTAATCCTTATCAAGTTGGTAGAATGTGTTGAAGATGATGATTTGTCCCTCATGATCTGATTATATTTGCGAAACAGGACATGATCAGGAAAAGCCTTGACTTGTTTCATTGTTAAGCCAGAGTTGTACATCAAGCATTGATTTTTCACCACCATTGTCATTTCAGCTTTAGTAGGAGCTTTCTCTTTGTTCTTCTGAGCTTTGATGGCTCTCCTTTGCGCAATAGCTTCTTGCTTCCTTTGTCTTCCCTAAGCCATCATTTGCTCCACATAATTGTCACTTAGGAAATCTCCACCTAGTATACTTTGAGCAAGAGAAGGTCTAGAAATGACTTGCTGAGTTAGAACATCCCAGTGTTCAGCAGGCATCTGAACCCGCATTGCATCCAGTTCTCTTCTTCTCTCAGGAGTTAAAGATGAAAAGTCCTCTGTTTCAAGTTGATGTGCCAAGACTTCACTTTCCTTTGACTTCTCAAACTCAGCCAATCTACTTGCTTGACCTAGTCTTTCCTCCTCACTTATCAAGTCTGGACCCAGCTCATCTTCAGTTATTACATCTTTCCCTTTATCATCAGGCTTCTTAGCACACTCATCTTCAGTTAAATCAACGACAGGAACCTCAGTAGCAATACCCAAGTCAACATGTTGATGCAGATTATCAACTGGAGTGGTCATGGCAACAACATCAGAAAGATCTGCTGAAGGTGAAGGGTCTGTTGGTTCTTGAACGGATGAAGATTGATTAGGATTTGAAGATACATCCTCCATTTGCACATCCGCAGATGCATCCTTATCAACACCAGGTTCCTTTGAAGCTTCAGAAGAAACCTTATGTAAATAGGATCTCTTTCTTCTTTTGTAAAGGACAGGTTCCTTCTTCTTTGAGGAAGCAGCAACTACTGATGAAGGATCATTGAGAGAAACATCAGCCAACATATCCAGAGACTCAAAATGAGGTACTTCTTGTTCTTCATCAGAAGAAACCACAAGCTTCCTTTTGGAGGTCCCTTTCAGTTTGTCCTCTAATTCCTTGACTTGATTATGCAGATCTTCAATCTTACTTCCAAGAGAAGACTTGGTCTCTGCAAGCTCCTTTTTCAGACTAGTAACCTCAGCAGCATACCTGTTGACAAGAGCATAAACAGATGAGAGTGTAATAGGGTCCTCAGCTCCACCAGCAGATTGCTCTGTGGTAAGGGGAGCTTCATTGGACCTTTCAGTAGAATCATGGTCATGCTCAATGTGAGGAAGATCTTCATTGAGAGGATCCCTAACAGGACTTGGTGTGGGTAGTCTATTAAGATCAGACTCATCATGAGTAACTAGCGTGGGTGGTGGACTGGGACAGGGAGGCAGGTTTGGAGCAACATGAGTTGCTTCAACAGTTGATGAGGGGCCCTCATCTATGTTAACTAATGGATTACCATCAGTAGCAATAGGTGAAGAAGGAGGATCATTAGCTACATTCTCCTCATCAGCAGCCTCATTGCCTTGGGGCAACATGGCTGCTAGCAAGGGATGATGTTCCCCCTGAAAGTTAGTTCTCATGGTTGCAAATAATTTAGCAGTTAAAGCACCTATGGGATAAAAGGATTGGGCTTGTGTAGTGGTGTCTAATATCATTTTCAAAAAACTTGGGTACATTAAAAACTTAGCCTTTTTCTTTTGAATATTTTCAACCATGTTTTCAAAAATATACTTAGAAAAATTGAAAGTTATCCCTTGGGAAAGACACACAATACCATATCCCAGTTGGGTAGAGAACTGGTCCCATCCTCCTGACTTGTTGCTCATACATTGAAGCAAAGTGTGAACCAAGAACCTCCACTTCGGGCAAAGTTCCTTCTTCAGCCACATATCAGTCCTTGTACCTCGATAACCAATTGCCCTTAGCCCAGTAAGCACGTCTTCCTGATTAGAGTGAAATGCTCCATCAGCATCTTCCAAGTGAAGCTTCCTCTGAATTAGGTCCTCTGTCACTATATGCTCTGTTTCATCAATCACAGCCCTAATCTCTGTCTCATTCCTCTTTTCAGCAGATTCCCAAAACTGAGTAACCAGTGATTCATAAATCTCATTTGGAGCATGTGTTAGAGCATAGCAAATCTTGGACCTTTTCAAGAATTCCACCATAGGTTCGTACAATTCATATCCCTTACCGTTTCCCAGAAATGCAACTTTGTTGTGATCATGTTTAAATCCAAGAGCCATGAGGGATATGAGTTTTTAGGGTTATGTTTCTCGAAGTGGTGAGTGTTTGTGGATGCAGGATGAGAGGGAATTTGATTGATTTGAAGAGAGTGATGGTGGAGTGATAGTTTTTGCCCAAATTATAGTCAAAGAAAAATGGACCGTTTGGTTGACCATTGCTGACGTGTATTGCATCTTTGACCCAACCCAAAATAACACTTCAGCAGAAACATGGTCAATCTGCTGAAGTTATAATTTCAGCAGAATGCATCAAAGATAAGACTATCTTCGGTAAGTTTCTAGAATTACTGTGCCACCCACTCGCATTAATTTTCATTGAACCTCGAACCCGTCTATAAAATGATCCCAATGTTACTTATCTCTTCATCAAGATCCCCAAATATTTACCACAAACCCTAGATGTAAAAACAAACCCCAATTAACCAAATTGCACCATGAATACCAAGCCTGAGATCATAGATCTCACAACCTCATCTTCATCATCCTCTTCATCATCATCAAGTGGTGAATCAAACCCATGGCAACATTACTTTCCTCAACCCTATCCACGACCAAATAAATCACCCTTTCTTCCTTCTTCAGAAGATGATAGTGTAGTGAATCCAAGTGAATCTGCTAATGATTCTGATGACTCCTCTAAGGAGGGAACATCATACTCCCAACCTCCAGCACCTTGGCCTCAACAAAGGCCTCGTGCCAGGAATCCGCCACTCCCCAAAGATAGAGAGGTGGTTCTTGGTCTCACTGCGCCATCTTTTGGTGCATCAACACACATCGTATAATAGAAGGGCTTAGAGAGGGTGGAAGGATTGCATTTTGGTTGAAATGCATAGATGAAGCACACAGGAGACGTTATTTTTCTCCGTCATCATGCGTGGTCATCGTCATCATCAACGTTTGCATCAATCCATCCTCTCCATTTTGGTCCTTAGCATCTTCGTCGTGCTGGTCATGCATATCCAACCATCTAGTTAGACGGAATGGATGGTTATGCAAGACCTACAAAAGCAAAGCCAGCATCTAATGGATATCCAACATTCACTTAGATTTCGGAATGGAAGATATACACTAGATTAGGATTAGCTTAAGTGTACAGCTCGTATCTTGAAGATGCATATGTAGTAGGTTGACTTTATGTAAGCTGTAAGCTGTAAACTGTTTCTTGAATGAATGAATGAACAATTTGACTTCAATTTCCTTTCTTCAGTGTTATAACTTCAGTGGAATCAAATTGTTTGCTTCAGTACTTTTGATTTCAGAAGAAACAAGCAACAATCTTTTAGCTATCTTGACAATATATAAATGAACCACACTTGATGAATTTGATCTTGATCATGGGATAGACAAACTGCAGTCCAGACAAGGAATAGACAAAAAGCAATCCAGACAACTGCAAAACAGACACAACAATACACAAGAACAACACAAAGACAAACAAACTAAAGAATTATGAATAACAGAGGCTAAAATGCAAATTAGAGAAAATTAAAAAGATAAAATATATTAAATAAACGCTATCACTATAGGCACAATGATGTTTTTACAAACCTAATGATAGAAGAAAATTTATAGAAAAAGGAAAACAATTTGAAGAGAAATATGACACAAAAATATGCAGAGTTTGCACAAATCCTCCCCTGAGGCATATGCCTCCCCTGAGGCCTATGCCTCCGCTTAAACTATGCAGTCAGGGGTTTAACATTCCAATATTGACCACGAGGTGTTGAAACCTTGGTCCATCAAACGCTTTTGTTAACAAGTCTGCCACATTATCATCAGTATGAATTTTAGCCACTTTTATCAAATGTTTTTCATATGCATCTCTTATAAAGTGGTGCCTGATTTCAATGTGTTTTGTTCGACTGTGAAAAACTGGATTTTTGACTATGCAAATGGTACTTTGATTATCTATATGAATTGTAGTGTTCATGAAGTTGTACCCATAGTCCAGCAATTGGTTTTGAATCCAAAGGACCTGTCCACAGCAATTTGCAGCAGCAACATACTCTGCTTCAGTAGTTGAGGCAGCCACAATGGTTTGTTTCTTGCATTGCCAAGAAATCAACCTCTTGCCAAGAAATTGGCATCCTCCAGTTGTGGATCTTCTATCCAGATTTGCACCAGCATAATCACTGTCACTATATGCTTCCAACTTGAAAGGAGACTCTTTTGGGTACCAAAGGCCTAAAAGAGGTTGGCCTTTGAGGTACTTAAAGATCTTCTTGACAGCATTGAGATGGGAAGTAAGTGGAGTGACTTGATGTCGAAAACAAACACTTACAGCAAACGTAATATCAGGCCTTGAAGCTGTTAGATACATCAATGAACCAATCATGGACCTGTACAGATGAACATTCACAGGTAGATCTGGTTCATTATTTGCTTTAGTCTTTGGAGCTTCATAAGGTGTTGTGGCAGTCCTAACCCCTTCCATACCAAACTTCTTCAAAATGTCCCTCACATATTTATCTTGACAGATAAAAATGCCATCTTGTTTCTGCTGAACTTGTAGACCCAAAAAGAAAGTAAGCTCTCCCATAGCACTCATTTGAAATTCACCCTTCATTAGTTCCTCAAATTCCCTGCACCAAGCTTCGTTTGTGGAGCCAAAAATAATGTCGTCCACATAAACTTGCACAAGAATGATGTCTGAGTAATTCTTCTTTAGGAACAGAGTTTTATCAATAGCACATCTCCTATAGCCATGCTTCAGCAGGAATGATGAAAGCCTAGCATACCAAGCTCTAGGTGCCTGATGTAAGCCATATAGAGCTTTAACAACCTTGTAAACATGATTTGGGTGATCTGGGTCTTCAAATCCCTTGGGTTGAGTGACATAAACCTCCTCTTCAATCTCACCATACAGAAAAGCACCTTTGACATCCATCTGATACACCATGAAACCCATGTAAGAAGCATATGCCAAGAAGATGCGAATGGCTTCAACTCTGGCAACAGGTGCAAACACTTCATCATAATCAATCCCTTCCTCTTGTCTGAAGCCTTGAGCTACTAATCTTGCTTTTTTTTTTATCACAACACCCCGATCATCTCTCTTATTCTTCAGAATCCACTTTGTCCCAATGGCATATTTGCCATCAGGGAGTGGAACCAAAATCCAAACTTGCTGATTGTGAAATTGTTGCATTTCTTCTTGCATTGCTTCTAGCCAGCTTGAATCATTAAGAGCTTGAGAAACACTTGTTGGTTCCACTTGAGAAAGAAAACAAGCAAACAAACAATGTTTGAAGTCTGTGTGATTGTCTCTTTGCTGGTTGGAGACATAAGAGAGAAAAGCAATCTGCCCAAATTGAGGACTTGTTATAGCCCTTCGAGTTCTAACAGGTGCCAGAAGATCACCTATGATGTTGGACTGAGGATGAGCAATGTTGATCCTCTGAGTAGCAGTGGGGCTGACTTCAATGGATGAATCAAGATTAGTGATTGTTGGTTCAAATTCAGCATCATAAGAGGGTGAAGTGAAAATGCCAGCTTTGGGTTGATGATTTCCAAGATCGGAGGGTTTTGGAAAGCGTGTATGAGGTTCTCCAAAGTCTGAAGACACTTGAGAAGGAACATGAGAAGAAACAGCATAGCCTTCAGCAGATTTGTGGATGGTAGGTGTGACAGAGTTAACTTCAGCAGACACATGGTTTCTACTGATTCCTTCATTAGCAACCTCTCCATTCAGTTTTTCTGCTTCAAGCTTAGCAGCAAATTCTTGAGTCTGAAGCCTAGCAAGGTCCTCAGCATAATGAGAGTCATCTTCATCACACTTATCAGCAATCTCCTTGGAGGTGGTACCTGCAATATTGTTAGGGGAGAAAGAAGGCACAAGTATAGGTTGCTCATCATCTTCAAACTCATTTTCAGAGTCATCATCTAAGGGACCTGCATTGTTAGTGGGAGAAGCTTGAGGACCTGCATTTTGGTTAGCCAAGTGTCTAGTGTAACCCAAAGAATCAGTTAAGTAGTCAAGGTCAAAAGACCACGTATGACCCTGTCCTTGAACATTAAGCTTATCTTCCAAAAATCTCAGGTTCAGCGTCTCCTCTATCTTCTTGGCTTGCAAATTGTACACCCTGTATGCCTTACTATGAGCTGAATAACCCACAATATAACCATCATCAGCCTTTTCATCAAACTTTCCCAACGGATCACTGGTGTTCAGAATGGTCACTTGACAACCAAAAGGTTTTAGGTAGTGAATGACAGGAACCTTCCCAAAGAGAAGTTCATATGGTGTTTTGAGTTGAGGTCTAGTAATGGAGACCCTGTTTAGCACATAGCACGCTGTGCCAACAGCTTCAGTCCAGAACATAGCGGGCAGTTTAGAGTCTGCAAGCATTGATCTTGCAGCCTCTATTAAGGTCCTATTCTTTCTTTCAGCCACCCCATTTTGTTGTGGGGTTCTTGGATTACTATAGTCCCTTTTTATACCTTTTGACCCACAGAGTTCTATAAGGATAGCATTTTTAAACTCTGTCCCATTATCACACCGAATTCCCTTAACCTTTTTGTTCAACTGATTTTCAACGAGAGTGATGAATTCAGTCAGCACTTGAGATGTTTCATCTTTGGTTCTGAGAAAGAAAACCCAACAAAATCTGCTATATCCATCAGTGATAACCAGACAGAAGTACTTATGATCAATGCTTCTGACTTGAGTTGGACCAAACAGATCCATGTGAAGCAACTGAAGAGGTTCAGTAATGATGCTCATAGCATTGATAGCTTTGTAAGAGGCTCTGTGTTGTTTTCCTTTGTTGCAAGCGACACAATTATGATCATTGGTGAAAACTTTGGAGGGAAGACCTTCAACAAGACCCATTTTAGAGAGTTTGTTTATGGTCTTGAAATTCACATGAGACATCCTCCTATGCCATTTAGTAGACTCATTAATGGATGCTTTAGCCACCAAACAAGTGAGGTCACCACCTGGTTGAACTTCATTAAGGTTGAATGTGTATAAATTGTGAGTTCGAGGAACTTTCAGCAGAATTGAAGTTTCTTCTGGGAGTTTGAAGTCTTTGGATAGCACAAGACATTCATTCTCAGAGAAGAGAACTTTGTTCTTAGTGTCACAGATTTGTGAAACGGAGAACAAGTTGAAATGCTGAAGTTCCTTAACATAGTACACATTTTCAAAATCCAGATGAGGTGTCTTTATGGTGCCTTTCCCTGTGATACTCCCATCACTTCCTCCAAAAGTTACATTGCCTCCTCCTTCTATAGGAACAAAATTGTGCATCATATCCCTGTTCCCAGACATGCTTCTGGAACAACCACTATCAACAATACCAATATTCTTATGCTTAAGGGGATGATCCTACAAACAACAACAAAATATATACATACGGTTAGAATTCAATGGAGGTTCAAGTCATTACTGACTTGAACCTGCCTTGTGGATCACAGGTTTAGGACATGAAGATTTAGAGGATCCACCATTGTTCTTGGTCCTCCATTGATGATTAGGTCCCTTGATAGTCCAAGAACAACCTGCTGAGGGCTTCACAGCAGTGCTCCCATATCCCATCCCAGCATACATAGAGTCAACATATGTAGGCCAATAACTATGATTAAAGTATGGGCTAGTTGGTTGCACATAAGGTCTGGCAACTGAACTTCTCCAATGAGAGTCAGTATTAGCTGCTTGTGGGACATAAGGTGGAATATTATCAACATTGGTCCACTTAGATTTGTGTTTCTGGTGAGGAGCACACGCACCCAATCTTTGCTCATAAAAATCACAATCCTTAATTAAATGAAATTTACTTCCACATACAAAACATGTCTTCTTCTTGGAAGATTTATTCAAATAGGGAGATGTTTGATTACATGAAGAAGTACTTAAATCAGAAACATTCAAGGAATTGTTTTTAACAGACTGATTATTCAAAGATTTAAAAGATAAGTCTTCAGGAGAAACTGTCTTGGAAGTTGATTCCTCAGCAGCTTCCCTAGAAGGCTTGTAACTAGACTGGGGTGCAGGCTTGGGTGTAGGCTCAGGCTTGGGAAGGTCAGACTTCTCATTTGAATCACAGCTTTCATAGGAAGTAGACCCTTGATCCGATGAATTGTCACTGTCAGAGCAAGAGACAAAGTCATTAGATAAGGTATCAGGGTCTGGCAAGTCTTTTGACTTTCTGCCATATAGATGATGTGATCCATCAAAGTCAACAGTGATGGATAGGTCAATGGGCATAAATTCACCTCTAATAGGTCCAGGGACAGCATGCATTTCACCTTCTTTAACAAAGTTAGCTAACTTTGCTGGTGTGGATTTACGACCATCATACTTAGCTTCTACTCCTACATACTTTTGAAAGCCTAATCCTAAGCCAGAGGTTACTGATTGACTGTTATAGATTTCTCTAGCCAGATTATCACCTGAAATTAACCATTCCTTATGCCTAGCTATTTCCTCAGCTAGTTTTTCTTTAAGCTCTAGGTTCTCAGACACAGCTTCATCCTTTGCTTTCTCAGACAGTTTTAAGTAATTATTTGCAACTTCAAGATCAAACTGTAACACCTTTATCTTTTCTTCATAAGCTATTTGATTCTTTTAAAACCATACTTTTTGTCTTTCTACTGTTTTTAATGCTAGTTTATGAGCTTCATTTTCAACATAGCATTCATCAAACTTAGGTTTCATAGCATCATATTCTTCTTTAAGTTCATTGTATCTTAGACTACAACCAAATATACAGTTGTGTACCTGAGATAGTCCCATCAAGGCAAACTGATCATGCCTTTCATCCGAAGTGCACCTTGCCAGCAATCCAAGCTTATCAGTATCATGAGCTTCCTCATTCACAGGTTCATGTGCAGTCCAGTTGACCTGTTCATCCATGGTGAGAAGAGCTGCTGAAGCTCCAGCTTCCTGCTGTTTCTGCTGATAGGAAATGTAGTTAGCTCCATCTCCACTCTTCCTGTCTTTGCATTCCCTTGAGAAATGCCCCATCTGGTGGCAAGTGAAACACTTGACTTTTCTCCTATCAAAGCGAGCTGGTTCCTTTCCCTTGAAAGCAAACTTCCTCCCAGACTTCTCTTCAAACCTTTTGATGTCCACTGACAGCAATGCCACCTTCATTTTCAGTTTCATCTCCTCCATTTCAAGTGGGTCCAACTGATCAAAGTCTTCATATGCAAGATACTGCTGAGTATCATAGTCAGCAACAAATGAATGAAGAACATCCTCCATTACACTACTAGTCTTAGTTTGAGAAGATGGTGGAGTGGGACGAGTGTTATGTGGTGGAGTGGGAGTGCAAGATGATGGAAAGTAGTTGGAACTAGGAGATGATGGAAAATAGTTGGAACTAGGAGCAGGTACCATCATGTTGGAGTGAGATGTCCCAACAAAAGCTGCATGGCCAGAAGAAGATGTACGGTAGGGAGTTCTGACATCAGGTTCAAGGGTTCTGAGTCTGTTGTATAGCTCATCAACGGTGAGCATGTCCAACCCACCTTTAGCCTTGAGGGCAATACTTACATGTAACCATGATGGAGGCAAAGATCGAAGAAACTTTGAGTTGCAGTCATCATTATCAGGTTTTGCATTCAGCTGGTTTAGCTGACTCAAAATCCTATGGAACCTGTCGTATCCCTTGTGGATACCTTCTTCTTCGGAGATATTAAAGTCCTGAAATTGTTGTCTCAGCATGGACTTCCTCATTCTCTTTGATTCTTCATTTCCACCGAACCTTGCTTTGAGAGCCATCCATATGTCCTTTGCATCATCCATATGGTGAAAATCACACAGATGATCTTCAGGAATGGCTTGAAGCAGAATAGTTTTTACTTTATGCTCTCTCTGCATAGCCAGCACCTCTTCAGCAGTTTTGGGAGGAGCCATGATAAACTTCCCATCCCTGTCGGGAATCATTTTCTTTAGACTGTTTCCTTTCTTCACTACCTCCCACAGATTCCAATCAATATTGGAAATCCAGTTTTCCATCTTCATAGTCCAAAGATCATACTCTTCCCTTTTTAAATAAGGAAATTTACCATTGCTGTTTGAAAGACTAAGCTGTTGCATGGAAGTGGTGTTGGTGTTGTTTGTGTTGGTGACTTCAGTTTCATTATCGGATCCAGGCATGGTGAATGAATGTTTGATTGTGTGGGGGTGAGAATGGTTCTTAGTACTGTAGAGACTTTCCCGAGTCTCTGATACCACTTGTTAGAAACACAAAGACCTTGATAGATCTTAAGCACTCGGAGATCGTTAGTGTTGCCTATGTAATCACAAGCAAACTAATAGAAGATCTCTACAACTCGTATTATAGCGGAAAGTAAATACAAGTTATTATAACTAAGAACTCCTTGATCCTCTATGGATCTTTTGATTATAGAAACTCTATGTTTCGGATAGTTTTTAAGACTTGAAAGACTTAAGAAAAAACCTTCTCTATTACAAACTATTATGGTTCCTTTTATAGGCAAGAAACCCTAAAGACTCACGAGCGTTTACAATGTCCGCTCCTAATACAAACATAGACCAAGCATGCATCTAGACAACCATGCAACTAATCATATTGTTTTACTAATCATATTGTTTATTCTGAGTAAGCTCTATACAATACGGCGCCAACCTATCTTTCATACGGCGCTGACTTTTACTATATACTGAGCTTATCTCTCCTACGTGGATTCGCACTTTCAGTAGAAACACGATTTCTGCATTAACACTTCTGCTGAAGTATAACTTCAGCAGAATCCATTCTTCTTCGGCAGAATCTCTTCGGCAGATACTTCGGCAGAATCAGTAGTTTACCTTAATTCCCAACAATGTGTTCCCCCCAATGGAAGTTCTTGATACATGCCTGTCTTATGTGCCTTAGTAGCAAAACCACTGGCTTTGATGAATTTCCCTCCAAGATTGCTACTGCTCTCATATGCCTTACTCAACAAAAAGTCTATAATTGGTCAAGAATGGTATTTGAGGCTCTACAAAAGAATATTAAGGATAAGGGCAAGTATTTTCTATATCCTAGGTTCATCCAGATGATCATTTCTAGTCAAATTGTGGACCCAAAACCACATCAGGGGAAGTTTGATTTGTTTTTCATTACAACAAAAGTCTTTGCCAACATGAAAAGAACTAGTATACGTTTAACAGGTACTGTTAGTCCTCTTTTTCCTCATATGCTTGATTTGCCACGTGATTCAGAGAATGAAGAGGAGGATGAACGACAACCTACACCAACTACTGCTGAGCATGAGGTTTCCAATGCTACCCCAACCACAGCACCACCTACAACAACTGCTGAGCCTTCACCTTCAACTTCCCAACCCCAAATCATTTTAGTCACATGTAGGAAGAAGAAGGGCACTAGGCTTCCTAAGGCTGGTGCTAGTGGTGTAGTTCATGAGCCTGTCACAGGTGATGAAGGTGACATGATTGGAATGGCTATCATTACTGACTCAAGCTTAGTAGCTAAATTAAACAGTGATAAAATCAATAGGACCCAACCAATGCCAACTCCTAATAATGAGGGTAGAATGGAAAACAAACATGAATTGATAGATCACATTATTGTACAAACTGACAAGTCCAATGACCCACCTCTCGGACCCGGTAATACAGGTCGAAGTGAAGAGGATAACAAGCAACTTATAAAGGAATTGATGGACATGTGTACCACATTAGAGTCTCAGATCAATGGCTTACAACAGATGACAAATTCTCGAGCTGCCACTATCAAGAGGTTGCATCACAAAGTTAGAGTTTTGGGAAACCAAAGAAAGCCAAAGGTCAAACAATTCAAAAGAATGATGAAGGTGGCGACTGCACAAAGGGTGAGCTCCTCTGAAGGTTAAGGTTTGGAGGATGCATCCAAACAGGTGACGAATGATAGCATGAATTCATGGGAGGCTTTGGTTGATATGGAGATTGATAGTAGTGACAATGATAATGATTACTTGGTGGTTGATAAGGATGTGAATGAAGCAGTGTTAGATAATCCAACAAAGACTGCAGTTGTGGAGAATGTAAAAGAAGTGGAGCAAGTAACTAAGGATGTAACCACTGCTGAATCAGCAACCACTGTTAGTGTCGCTCAAACCACTTCTAGTTTAAAAGTTTCATCTGCTAACACAACAACTGAAGATGAGATTGCTATACAGCTAATTAACTTAAAGCAATCTCAACCCATGACAATTGAAGTACCATCAAAACTTGTACCTAAAACTTCAAACAAAGCAACTGCTAAAAGTATTAGAATTGGTGAGGCAGTAAACAAGCCAGCATTTACTGAACCTAATGATCTTGGAAAGGGTAAAGCTGTTGTTGTTGAAGAAGATCCACCTTTGAAGTTTGGGAGTAGAGAAGATCAAGAAGACTATGATGAAGAGGAAGCTAAAAAGTTAGATAAGGAATTGAATGCTGATGTTCTTGCTCAAGAAAAGAAGGCTGCAGAACATGAAAAACCTTCTCTTAAGGCTATTGAAGAGATTTCTAACTATGAAACTCCACTAGCAATCAATGATAGGATTCATGGAAGAAAGCAGAGGATGGCTGATAAATCAAAAGCTGTAGATAAAGATTCTGAGTCTAAAACAGAGCATACAAAGACTGAAGAGGACATGGAAGCAAACAAGGAAAAACTAATGGTTCTTACAAAGCTATCTACAGAGATGGAGTCAGAGGCAGTTCCTCTTGCAGTTCAACGTCCAATTGTCTAGTACACATTTGAAATCATAGATGGAAGTGAAGGATGTTGGAAATTTAAGAGAACCAATGGTGAGATTTATGGTTTTAGTACATTTTCACAAATGCTTCATTACATGAATAGAGATGATTTGGTGACTATCTGGAAGCCGTACAAAGACAAATTTGATGATGTGTGTCCAGATGATTATCATGAGAGGGTGATGTATTCTAATTTGAAGATCTTGTTTGAACCCATTCATGATGAACGAGAATGGAAAGTACTAAACAATGTCAAGGTTATAAGATGGTTTCTATATCAGTCTTGTGGAGTTCATGTGTTAACCATTCCAGCAATGGTTATTCATATGTTGGTAGAAAATGATTATCCTAAACTGAGTGCTCATACAGAGGTTATTACTCAGATGTTACAGCCTGGTAAATTAAAACTACAAAAAGACTTTGATGACCAAGCTTGCAGGTTACTAAGGAAATACGAAAAGATACTTAACCCTGATAAGTGTTTGCAAGCATCCTCCAAGTAAGTTGTTATGTGCTTTAAGAGGAAACTTGATGAGTAATTGTAGTTGACTGCTAAAGTTCAGTAATGGTACCCAAAAAAAGTATATTGTTTAGTTACTGAAATTAAGTAATATAAAGGCTTTCAACTCATACATTACCAATGTTGCCTCATGAGTTTGGGCTGCTAAGGAAATGGTCTACCAGTCTCACCTACTGGTAGTAGACTCTCAACTACTGCTAATGTATTGGAACTAATGCTGGTTGTTGTTAGAATCATCTATAGAATACACTACGTGGTAAACTGCCGCTAGTATATGAGTTACAACTGCTTTCGCCATACAACTACTGCTAGAGTTTGAAAAATACTAGAGTTCTGTGTAACTGATGCTTATGTTTTAGTATTGATAAAAGAATTAAAAAACAACCAGAAACATATAAGGATGCAACGTTGGCTGATAATGTGTTGAAAAACTACCGTTTGCATACAATCTTGTGAAAAAATTAAAATACCGCTTATCATTAAAAAAAATACATATTGAGATAAGACACCATTTTATAAGGGATCTGTAATTAAAGTCATAAACTACAAGTGGAACTTAATACTGCCAGTGATGAAGACCAAGTAATAAAGGTCAACAACCAGCATTTATTATGATGTTAATGTTTTTAAATGCGGTTAGGTAAAGGCTTTCTTTTATAGTGAGATTTAGAGTCACAGACGCAGTCATAAACAGACATACATTGACACTGGTTTTACATACACATATCAACAAAATTCTAATAAAAGTGACTACAAAAAAAGCTAGTGGGTTTTTGTTTCTGTAAATATTATTTTGCTAATGCTAAGCTTGTTTTCAAGCATCTTTAAAGTGTTTGTTTATTTTGCGGATATAATAAAAATCTCTTCTGATTCAAGCATAAAAATGTCCTCAAGCGCTTCAGATACAATGCAGCCGTGTAATCCATGGGATTCATACTTCCCAAACATTGAAAGCTCTGAAAGTGATTCAAGCTCTATGTCCAGCTATTTGTCTAGCTATAGCTCAAGTGACTATTATGACGAAACCCGATGTGGTAGCTTATCACGACAGTCTGTTGAAAAGGGAAACGTTTATGAGTTTTGTGGAAAAAACGCCTTCAGTTTGTGATGCCCAAAGTCGGAACCTCTCGGTTAAAAGGATTCAGGTAATAGGAGTTGCAAATAAACAAACATGGGCTGATATTAAAGAGAAGAAATTTGGCATAAATAAAGCCTCGACAGTTGCAGGAGCGGCTGACAAAGGCAAAGGCAAAGGGAAAAGAAAAATGGCTTAAGGTTTATTTGTTTACCTTATCTAGTGGTTTGTTGATGTACTAAAAAAACTTGAATGGTTGTTATCTGTTTAATCTATAATATGTGCACCTGAAATCTGTTGTGACTATTTGTGTAGATCTTTTTAGTATTTATGCATATGCCTTGACTTAGATAGGTGGAAATTTAACATCTACTTTTATGTATATGTTTACTTTTTACCTATAAACAAGTAATAAATAACCACATGTTTAACAAGCTTACCTTTGAAAAAAGGTTCGAACGATCAGTTATTTTAAAGATGGACTTCCTAGAGCAGCCTAGTGCTCTTGGTATGACGTTTGGATGTTTAATCCACCAAACATGACATTTTTCAAAGGACTCAAGGATCTACACCTATACGAATAAAAAAAATAAAGATAAAGAAACATAAACTTTTTAAATATAGAAATAAGTAAAAATGTTAAGTTGGAAAATGGATACCTGAAAACCAAACAAAAATCCAGACAGTGTGTATGTCGAACAATGCTTTGGATCTTTCTTTAATCTTAAAAGGTGGTCATCCGTGCGCTTATCAAATACAGTATGAAGTTGGTCGTATAAATGAGTCAAAATATGCTCACCCCATGGAAAAGCGTTCCAATCATCTAGATTATCAACTAACCTCATCATTGTATCATCCACCTCGCATGTCAACAAACAACCATAAAGATCACCTCTAAGGCTAACAAAAGACAAAGACGTACAACTTCTTCATTGGATATCTGTCGAAACCGCTCTTCATCGTCGATAACACCAATAATGTCTAAGTTGGTTAGAATATACCCTTGCTTGTCAGGAAACAAGCTGTTACAAAAATTAAGAGAACCAAATGTATAAAACCCAAAGCTTATAGATCGAAACCCCAACCAAGTCATTAGACAAAACTCACGACGACCAAAATGTAAAGCATGTTCTTAAATGTAAAAAATGTTAGGAATTAGAAATTCCAGGTATTAAAGAGTCGGTCACCTCAAGTATATGTAATCGTAAGAAAGCTCGTAGTCGTAGTTATTTCAAGCTAACTAGTATTTAGTTAAGTAACACCGTGGAGGACGGACGGGTCTTTACCCACTGTATGCCTGATCCACAGCCCGTTGTGTGGCGTTTTATGTAAGACTATAAATACTCTCTACCTCCCAAGGTAGAGAGTTGGAGCTCATAATAATATCTTTCACTTTCTCTCACTAAGTTCCCTAAACCTCTAACTTTCTCTCTCTAGAATTCCACTTATACCCCCACTTTGTGTTATAGTTTGATGTGTATGTGAAATCCAATATCTTACAATTGGTATCAAGAGCCATGGTTAGATCATATCTTGCACATCTTTGGATTTCTAGTGGTTTTTAGGTGGTTTTTGAGTTTGAAAAAGTTTAGTGGTTTGTGCATCATTTGGTTGATTTCTTGTGTTAAAGCTTGGATTTTGTTAGTACTTTTGTGTTTAGAATTATAACAAGTGTTTAGGTTTTCATTTGGTAAGCTTGAATCATCTTGGTTGGGTTGTTTTTGGATTGAAAAGTGATGTTTGTGAAGTTTTCTTGCTAGCGACTTGACCTACGTATTACTTTTCTTGCTACCGACTTGCTTTACATTTTTGTAGCGAGTTGCAGTTTGTGGAGTTAGCGACTTACACTTAGCGACTAACAGTACAAGTAGTGGATTCTCCACTACGGGTAGCGACTTGGTGTTAGCGACTTGGTAAGTAGCGAGTTGCTATTTAGCGACTTGATTCTTTAGCGATTTATATCTTAGCGAATTGCTGCCAAAATTTTGCTAGCGACTAGAGGCTTAGCGAGTTGCTATTTAGCGACTTGTCTTTTGTTTAGCGACTTGGGACTTTAGCGACTTGGTGGAATAGCGAATTTGTAGATAGCGACTTGGTGCATAATTTTCTAGCGACTTGGGTGATTTTCTTACGGTTTTCTCATGATTTAGTAAAATCCCGTGAAAGAATATATTTCTCGGTTTAATCATAGAGTTTTAAAATCCCGTTTAAATCTGTAAACATGTCATCCAACGTTCCTACAATCATTTCCACTGTTGCCGAGGATGTTCAAGCACCTGGTTTAGATACTCGTCCACCCATGCTTGACAGAACTGACTACGACTCTTGGGCTCAACGAATCAGACTGTACTGTCTTGAAAAGGAAAATGGAGTCAACATTCTCAAATCCATTGATGAAGGACCATATCGGGTTGAGACGACCAGAGACTTAATTGATACAGCTGAAGATGGAGCAATGATCTATGGAATTGACAGACCAAAGACATATGATGAGCTCGATGATAAGGAGAAAAAGAGATTCGATGCTGATATCAGGGCTTCTAACATCGTTCTTCAAGGTCTTCCAAAAGACATCTACAAGCTGATCAATCACAACACCGAAGCAAAGGCAGTATGGGATAATGTCAAGATGCTTCTCTCAGGTTCTGAATTAACTATGGAAGACAGAGAATCACTACTCTATGACGAATTTGAACACTTCAAGATGAAACCAGATGAGAGTGTCTATGAATACTATGTGAGATTTCATAAGCTGGTGAATGATATGAGGAACATCAGAATGACTATGCCTAACATTCAGCTGAACTCAAAATTTGTGAACAACATGAATCCCGAATGGCACAAGTTTGTCACCTCTGTGAAGATCACTAAAGGATTGAAGAATACAAACTATTAGCAACTCTATGCCTTCCTCCTTCAGAATGAGAGACATGCTATGTTTGAAAAAAGGATTCTTAATCAGTTCAAAACCAACCAGGGAGAGACAAGCTCATCTAATGACTCAACTGCCTTCTACTCAAACATCGGAATCATAACCAAAGCCTCACAAGTCATACCCATGGGTAATGGTAATCACAAACTCATTCCTGATCCTATGTTCAAACAAGCTGATGCTGATGCACACGGGGGAAACATCATTAATCAACTAGCTCTTCTGATTAGTCAAAACATGAATTCTCTCCCACAAACCAACAACAACCTCAGAACAGCATCTAACCCACACAATCAAGCTACTATTAGAGATGGGAGGATCGTGGTGCAACCAGTTCAGGAAAGACAGTATGATCAGGGAAGAGGTGGAGCTGGTAGAGGTTATGTTGGTAATCAGAATCGAGGAAGGAATGGTAATCAAGGTCAAGCTAAGCCGATCAAATGTTATAACTGTGGTGGTGAGGGACACATTGCAAGGAACTGCACATCTCTAAAACGTCCACCGAATGCTGATTACTTCAGAGATAAGATGCTGCTTGTACAAGCTCAGGATAATGGTGTTGCTTTGGATGAATAGGAGTTGTTGTTTCTCGCTGAGGGCAATGCCAAGACCTATGATGCAGATGTGGATGAGCAGCCAATTCAGGAGATAGGTCACAATCATCAGAATTCCTTTCAAGTCGCTGATTGTGATGCATACGACTCTGATGTGGATGATGGACCTACTGCACACACAATTTTTATGGCTAGCATTTCTCCAATGGTTTCTCCCAAGGTCTCTTCTTCACCACAAGCTGGCCCATCCAAAGACAAACTCATCTCAGAGGTATTAAAACTATACGATGATGCTGATGTGCAAAAGATGCATGACAAAGTACAATCAACTGAAACTATTGAATCAAATATTGAAAATATGGATAGTATCGATGTTGTCCCATATGATCAATATGTGAAACAAAGTGAAAGTGAAGTTGTACCAAGTGATGCATCTCCTGCAGTCAATAATGATTATGTTTTTGATGAATTCACTGCATGTGCCTCTGATGATTCTGTAGTTTCTGAACTAAATGCCTATAAAGAACGTGTTGCTATTCATGAACAACGTGCAAAATTTGAGTTGACCACTCGTGAGCAGGAAATGGATGACCAAATGCGTACAATCATTAGAAAAAGTAATTTTAGAGAAAAGTATTAAAACAAGAGTTAAATTCCTTGCAAGAAAAGCTTTCTAAAACTGCTAAACAAAAACAAGAACTTCAAGAAAATGTGAAAATGCTTAAGCAAGAATTTAATGCAAAGGAATCAAAAATCATGAAAGATTTTTCTAATCTAAAAACTTTGAAAAACAAACTTGAAAACAAGTTGTACATACAAGGGAACACCATTCAGACTGCTCACATGATCACTAAGCATAGAGTTCTAAGCGATAAGCATAGTGTTCCCATTATAGATAAACCCAACCCTGAGTACGGGAAGATAGCAAAAGCAGCTCAAAGTGTGATCTATGATGGCAATGAGATTCTTAAACCTAGACAAAAACCTAGTTGCTTTGAGTGCACAGAGGAAGATAAGAAATTAGATGAATTCACTAGGGAGAAGATGAATAAGAAACTAAAGGATCCTAAATGCAAAGAGAAGAAAGTAATTATCACTCCCCATGACTACAAAAAGGAGAATTGGATCTCCTTGAACATGTTTAAGCCTCAAACATTGTTGACTCCCGAACAAGTGTTCTGGAAAATGAACTTAGATAAGCAGAAAGCGGAAAATATTGTTGAAACAAACCCTCCCCTTAGGAAAATGCCTAAATCAACTGTGTATCCTCCCAATACACCAATGCATCTAGTTCCTAGAACTATTGCCACTAAAAGCAAGACCTTAATCAGTCAATACGTTATCTTTCAACTATTTGTTGATTTTGAGAAAACTTGCAAGAAAAGAATCACACCCACTGGAATTACTGAAGGGGAAAGGGGTTTTGAACAAACAAAAGAATGTTATCTAACTGAAGTCATGCCTTTCTTTAAACAACTAAAAGACCATTTTGAAAGTCTTAAAAAGGGAATGAATTTAGACATTAAAGAAATGGAAAAGGAATTTGATGCAATGATAGTTGAGGTTAGTGATTATGAGTGTGCACTAAAATATAATGAGATTGAAAGGAAGAACTTGCATACATTGAATGAGACTCTTATTACTGAATGTGTTGCTCAAGATATGTTTTTCACTGCTACAAATTGTTCCATTAACGCTTCTCAATTTCATGAATTATCTGTTGCCCTGAAAGTCTCCCATGATCGTGTCATTGAGCTTGAAAAGACTAATTTCAAACTAAATGAGAAAATTGAACTGGATGATCATGAAAATTTGATTAAACATTTTTCTAAACTAGAGGCTGAGCATTTTAATTTACAACTAAAATATCAACATCTTAAAGAAAATGTCAAAACTTCAAATATCACGACATCCTCAGATGCTCCAGAGTTTGATGCAGTTTTTCAAATTAACAAACGTGATGAACAGATTCAAGCTCATTGCAACACGATCAGAAAGTTGAAAGCCCAAATCTCTCAATTAAAGGGTCAAACGAACAATATGACAGGTTCCCAAATGCCTCCTCCTCTAGATTCTCAGAATTCTCAAACGTTTCATCTTCAAAACCTAGTAAATGCATTACAAAAGGAAAACAAAAGTTTTCTAGAAGAAAATGAAAAGGTTAAACGTCATTTCAATGAGTTATTTGAATCAATAAAGGTCACTCGTAACAAAAATAACGAACAAATAGCTTCATTGCAAAAGGAAATTGAGAATCTGAAGAGTCAGGTAAAAGGGAAAATGCCAATGACCAATGGGGAGAATGGTGTATCAAAGGTTCACTCTTGTAATAAATATGCTTTGTCAGTGAAATATGTTCCTCCTCATCTTAGGAATAACAAACTTGCGATTCAAACATATTTCTCATACCTTAAGGATTGTCTAGAATGTCTCTGTGAGATTGTTGAAGAGGATAAGTTAGAGAAACCACTTGATAAGGAAATTGGGCATGCATGCTTATATGTCAAACGGTCTCAAGAACTTCTAGAATGCTTAATTACAATATGCCCTAAGTCCTTAGGTGAGAGAGTTAATCCTTTGATTCCTTGTTTTATGCCTAGTTCCAAGCATGAAATCCATTCAATGCCCAATGTTATGAATGTGAACCTTAGTGTGCCTTCAAGTAGTTCAGATTCCAGATCTGTCAGTGCTAAAAAATCGAATTCTAGTGTGCCTCCTAGGAGTACAAATCCCAGCACTTCTGGTGTTAAGAAAGTGAACCTTAGTGTGCCTGCATGTAGTTCAGATCCCAGCACATCTAAACAGGAGATGCAAAGAGTAGCAAAACCAACTAATGTTCCCATTCCCTCTACAGGAGTAATCAGTGACATTAAAGCGAGCAGGTCAAAGTCCCAAGACAATACAAGGAATGATAGGACCTCGCAAGCCAAGAATGTGCATTGGAAGAGTGTAGAAGACCAACCTAGGAACTTTAAGCTTGAGTCGAATAAAACGAATCATGTTGATTCTAGTATTAGCCATAGGCGTACTGTAATTAATTCGAATTCTGATACTATTTGCAAACCTTGTAATGATGTCTGCGTGAATTCTGTTACTAATCACGAATGTGGTGTGAATGTTTTGTCTAGAGCTGTCAAATCTCCAGTTAACATTGTTAAAGCAAAATATCATGCTAAGAAGGCAAAAAGGCATAGGCTAAAGAAAGTTAGAAAATAGTGGAAGCCCACAGGAAGAACATTTAGTAAGATAGGTTATCAATGGATACCTGTTGGCCATAAGGTTAATCAGAAACTTGCTATTCAAACATACTTCTCATCCCTTAAGGATTGCCTAGAATGTCTGCGTGAGATTGTTGAAGAGGATAAGTTAGAGAAACCTCATGATAATGCAATTGGACATGCATGCTTATATGCCAAACGATCTCAAGAAATCCTAGAATGCTTGATCACAATATGTCCTAAGTCATTAGGTGAGAAATTTAATCCTTTGATTCCATGTGCTATGCCTAGTGCCAAGTATGCTATTCATTCGATGCCCAATGTATTGAATGTGAACCTTAGTGTGCCTTCAAGTAGTTCAGATTCCAAATCTTTGAATGCTAAGAAAGCGAACACTAGTGTGGACTCTAGAAGTTCGAATCCCAGTAACTCTAGTGATAAGAAAGTGAACCTTAGTGTGCCTGCATGTAGTTCAGATCCCAACACATCTAAACAGGTGAAACAAAGAGTAGTAAAACCAACTAATGTTCCCATTCCCTCTACAGGAGTAATCAGTGACATTAAAGGGAGCAGGTCAAAGTCTCAAGACAATACAAGGAATGATAGGACCTTGCAAGCTAAGAATGTGCACTGGAAAAGAGTAGAAGAAAAATCTAGGAACTTTAAGTTTGAGCCGAATAAAACGAATTGTGTTGATTCTAGTATTAGCCATAGGCGTACTGTAATTAATTCGAATTCTGATACTATTTGCAAACCTTGTATTGATGTCTGCTTGAATTCTGTTTCTAATCATGAATATGGTGTTAATGTTTTGCCTAATGATGTTAATGGTCCAGTTAATATTGTTAATGCTAAAAATCATGCTAAGAAGGCTAAAAGGCAAAAACGAAAGAAAGTTAGAAAATAGTGGAAACCCACAGGAAGAACATTTAGTAAGATAGGCTATCATTGGATTCCTGTTGGTCATAAGACTAATCAGAAAATACCCACTAGAAAATGGATGCCTACTGGTAGAACTATTCCCTTGAGAAGTGAACACATTAGTACTGCATCTATTCATAATGATTCCATTGCCTTAATTTCTGATATGAATGCTTCTATTTCTGATGTGGGTGTTCCAACCATTGTTACTAACCAAATGGAACCCATTCTTGCATGGGGATCCCAATTATCCAGTTATCCATTCTTGTCTATGTTCAACTGCAGATCGTTCAAATCGTTCTGTGGTACCTGGACTCAGGCTGTTCCAAGCATATGACTGGCGACCGGTCGCGGCTCATGAACTTCGTGAGTAAATTCATCGGGACAGTTAGATTCGGAAATGATCATTTTGGTGCAATTATAGGTTATGGTGATTATGTTGTTGGTGATAGTGTTATCTCTAGAGTATACTATGTGGAAGGTCTTGGTCATAATCTGTTCTCTGTTGGTCAATTCTGTGATTCTGATCTAGAAGTTGCCTTCAGAAAACATACTTGTTTTGTAAGAGAACTTGATGGTAAGGAACTGTTAAGAGGAACTCGTGGTTCAAATCTATACACCATCTCTATCGATGATATGATGAAGTCTTCTCCAATTTGCTTGCTGTCAAAGGCTTCTAAAACAAAGTCATGGTTATGGCATCGTCGTCTCAATCACCTGAACTTCGGCACCATCAATGATCTCTCCAGAAAGGACTTAGTTGTAGGTTTACCTAGTCTCAAGTATGAAAAGGATCATCTTTGTTCAGCATGTCAATTGGGAAAAAGCAAAAAGTATGCCCATAAACCCAAAGTTCTGTCACAAAAGTTCTTCATACAATTCATATGGATTTATGTGGACCAATGAGAGTGCATAATATCTTTGGGAAGAAATATGTGTTAGTTGTGGTTGATGATTACCCTAGATTCACCTGGGTCAAGTTCTTAAGGACAAAGGATGAAACTCCTGATATCATCATCAAACTCATCAAACAGCTACAGGTCCGACTTAACAAAACCGTCAGAATTATCCAGACAGACAATGGAACTGAGTTTGTTAACAAACAACTTAGTGAATTTTATGAAAGCATTGGAATCAGCCATCAAAGAAGCGTTCCACGAACTCCTCAACAGAACGGTGTAGTTGAAAGACGAAATCGAACTCTTGTAGAAGCCGCTAGAACAATGCTGATTTACTCAAAGGTTCCGATGTTTCTCTGGGCTGAAGCTATTGCCACTGCATGCTACACAGAAAATCGTTCCCTGATTCACACTGTTCATGGAAAAACTCCATATGAACTTGTCCACAACAGAAAACCTAATCTCTCTTTTCTTCGTGTGTTTGGTGCATTGTGTTATCCAACTAATGAGGGACAAGACTTAGGCAAACTTAGAGCTAAAGCAGACATTGGAGTATTTGTTGGGTATGCATCTAACAAAAAGGGATACCGAATCTACAACAAAAGAACCCGAAATATCATGGAAACAATTCACGTTACGTTTGATGACCTGACCGGTCAAATGGCTCCTGGACAATTCAGTTCAGGACCCGCACTTCAAAACAGTCCCATTGGTTCATCCCTTGTTCCAAACTCTTCTCAAGAAACTCCATATGTACCTCCATCTGAAGATGATTTAAAGAAATTGATTGATCCTATGTTTGATGAACTTTATGATCCAAGTACTAATGAGGTGTCGATTCCTACAACAGAGGCTGCTCATATTCCTGTGAATGAAGTCAATCCCTCAGTCTCAATATCCTTAAGTCAAGAAGCACCTGCTGCTGATCCTTCAGTCTCATCAACAAATCATCATTCTTCAAATGTACATCATGGAACTGTTTCTGGCATCAATGATGAAGTTAATCCCTTTGCTACTCCTGAAGATGCTCCATTTGAAAACATATTTGCTCCTGAATCTTCATTAGAACCATCTTCTTCAGGAGACATCGACTCTGCTACTTCAGTCCCTCAACAACTACCACATGAACACCTCAGAAAATGGACTCACGATCATCCATTAGACAACATCATTGGAAATCCTTCTCGTCCGGTATCCACTCGTAAACAGCTTGCTACTGATGCCTTATGGTGCTTCTTTAACTCTATACTCTCAAAGATCGAACCTAAAGATGTTAAAACTGCTATGAATGAAGACAGCTGGTTCAATGCCATGCAAGATGAAATTCATGAGTTTGATCGATTAGATGTATGGGAATTAGTACCAGCTCCAGATTGTGCTATGATCATTGCTCTTAAGTGGATCTTCAAAGTAAAGCTTGATGAGCATGGTGATGTTTTGAAAAATAAGGCTAGGTTAGTGGCTAAAGGTTATCGTCGAGAAGAAGGTATAGACTTTGAGGAATCTTTTGCTCCAGTTGCTCGTATCGAGGAGATCAGAATCTTCTTGGCTAATGCTGCTAGGAAGAACATGGTTGTTTATCAGATGGACGTGAAAACCGCATTTCTTAATGGAGATCTGAAAGAAGTGGTTTACGTCAGCCAGCCAGAGGGTTTTGTGAATTCAGAGTATCCTACTCATGTTTATCGCTTGAAAAAGGCCCTATATGGTTTGAAGCAAGCTCCTAGAGCATGGTATGATACGCTGTCAAGGTTTCTTCTATCTACTGGATTCAGCAATGGAGCAGTTGATCCTACTTTGTTTACCAGAAAGTCAGGCAAACACTTAATTCACGTTCAAATTTATGTTGACGATATTATTTTTGCCTCGACCGACCCAATGGAATGTGATCGTTTTTCAAATGAAATGAGTTCAAAATTTCAAATGTCAATGATGGGACAAATGTCATTTTTCTTGGGATTACAAATTTCGCAAAGTCCCGGAGGCATTTTCATAAATCAATCTAAATATGCAACTGAGATCTTAAAGAAATTTGGATTTGATTCAAGTGACCCTGTTGACACTCCCATGATTGATTGAACCAAACTAGATGAGGACCACTCAGGGATCATGATTGACCAAACAAAATATCGTAGTATGATTGGATCCCTAATGTACCTCACAGTTAGTAGACCAGACATCTTGTTCGCTGTTTGCATGTGTGCAAGATACCAGGCTAAGCCTACTAAAAAGCACCTTGAAGCGGTTAAACGGGTCTTTCGGTATCTCCAAGGAACCATCAATATGGGACTATGGTACCCGAAGGACACCGGTATGTCACTAACGGCCTATGCAGATGCTGATCATGCAGGGTGTCAAGATACTCGTCGAAGTACATCTGGAGGTGCTCAGTTTTTGGGTGATAAGCTTGTGAGCTGGTCTTCAAAGAAGCAAATGAGTACTTCTATTTCCTCTACAGAGGCTGAATACATAGCCATGTCATCTTGTTGTGCTCAAATCGTATGGATGAGATCTCAATTATCTGACTATGGCTTTGAATTCAACAAAATCCCTCTGTACTGTGATAATAAAAGTTCTATTGCTCTCTCATGCAACAACGTTCAACACTCAAGAGCAAAGCATATCGACATTCGACATCATTTCATCAGGGAACAAGTGGAAAAAGGTGTGGTGGAACTCTATTTTGTGAGGTCTGAATATCAGTTAGCAGACAATATCTTCCAAGAGAACGTCTTGAGTTTATTCTTCCACGACTAGGATTGAAAAGCCTTCAACCTGAAACACTCAAACGTCTTCAGGAGGAAGACGAGGATTAAAGGTCAATGCTCATCTATCTCTTGTATATATCTATTCGAAAATCAAAATACAAAATTATAAAACCTTCAAAATCCATAAAAATCTGAAAAATTCAAAAAATCTTCAAAAAATATTGTCAATTTGTTATGCTTTTTCTCGGTTCGACAATATCTACGGTCTTTGTGCTGTCATTCAAAGAATGACATGGGACTTTAGATGTTGTTCGAATTCTTTAAAAAAAAAATAAAAAAAAAAAAAAAAAAAAAAAAAAAATTGGGAGAAAGAGAAACAATGGTTTATTGTCATTTCAGGCAGTAACCCGCTTTTCAAAGAAAGAACAGAGCCATACTTTATCATGTTTTCAAAGTTCCATGCTCTGATTCTATAAACATTTATCTGTTGAAAACTAATTGCTTTGGAAAATAACTCAGTCTCTATTTTTGATAATCATCTGGACTTATTTGTCAATACATCAATCTCTCAATCAACAACCTATGTCATTGATTGAGGGGGAGAATGATTTCTATTAAATTAAAAAGTTATTTGGCATTAAATTGTTTTCAAAAGATATGCATGCATGTTTTATCAATGGAGTTTAAAGTCTTAAAATCTGATCCTTATCAGTTAAAACGCTTTCATAATCAAGTTACAATTCTCCTTAAAAGCTTTCAAAATCAATTTAAATCAATAAGAGATCAAAAATCTCAAATGATTTGATAATTGTGATCGGGGGAGAATGTGTGATTTAAATTGGATTTAAACTGATAATTCGGTAAATGGTTTTATAAGGATGTACATGCTCTCCTTCCTACATGTGACAAACGATTTCAAATTTTCCATGCACATGTTGAGGGGGAGCATCTATCTTAAACCTATGATTTGAAATGTGATCTCTTATCTCAATGTGCAGGTTCCCTCTAGTATGTGCAAAACCCTTTTCAAACCTAGAAGCACATATTGAGGGGGAGCAAAATCATGAAAATCTCATCCTTCCCCAAAATGCTTTATCTACTTGATTCGACTTGGGAAGTTATGATGATATCTTTTAGAAAATGGTAATCAAAGAAGTTAATTCTTCCTCTTGCCTCCGTGTGCAAAATGATTTCAAACATTTGATGCACATGTTGAGGGGGAGCACTTGTTCTAAAAATATCAAAAGCAATTCAGGTATAAAATGTTTTGATAATATATCACAAGTATCTGGATTGATTTTCAAATGGTTTTCAATTGGTTCAAATGGCAGATGAACAATACCAAATAGACCGACCAACTTTACTTTATGTACGGTGATATAAGGATGATAAGGTTAGGTATTTGTTCCCATGATCCGCCAGAACCGGAGGGATCTACCCAGGGACTATCCACTTGTTAGTGTAGAGTTCTTAGGTATGATGATAAAAGGAGAAAAATGAGATATGGGAAGAGTGCGGACTGAGATTGAGCTAGTACAGGAATAAACCCAACAAGGTTCTAGCTATGAAGTCTCGGTAAGCACTGAAGGGGTTGAAGAATTAAAAAGAATTGAATGAGAAAAGGGTGAAAACAAATAGCCCTCCATATATTCAACTTTAGGGCAGAAACCGGGTTCAATTCATATGCTACTGATGGTAACATCGGTATTGAAGACAAGACGTCATGGACCCAGTGACGCACTGAACTTCATCTTTCCAAACCACTCAAGTTCCTCTTAAAAGGACTTGTTTCATTCTCACGGGGAACCGACATTATCTGTCGACTTTCTCTTAGAGATTGTTGATATTGAAGAAGGAGACCCTATCCCTAGTATCCGTCACAGGATCCAAATATGCACAAATTGAGTCTAGAGCCACGAGATCATCAATAAATCTCATTAGGACACTTTCAATGAAGACTCCTTGTTTCACACAATGTGGAAAGAGAGATTATATCTTGAGTCCTACGCATTATCCTTGTGGTAATGCCAGAACATCTGAGTGACGTGTTTACATATTCACAATGAAGATGGAAAGCCCTCTGGAGCCAACATCAAACAAGCTCCTGGTGGGTGGCATGTAAGATCTATTCTATAGATAAACCATGTGACAACTGAACAGAAACAATGGGGCGATTCAATTTCTTGAATCAATCCTGGTTCAGGTTATGGATTGACGGATACCTTTGAAAAACCGGTCATTGTGCTTGAAAACTCTTTTCTTTAGCACATCGACCGTGTATGAATATTTCAACTGAAAAGGTGTTTTATGATTGATAATTGATGTTCATTAAAACCTTCGCTGTATTGCAAAAACAATTTCTATTGAGCAATACACGTTTGTTTTTCAAATATCTTTTCATCAATCAGTGAATTTCTATTCGCTGGTTCACTCACTCCGTGTTGTCGTCTTTGAGATGTTCCGGTTTGAGAACAGCTAGAGCAGCTGCGAAACCCTGTCAAGGAAGTTCTTTGGAGTTATACCTGATCATAGGCAGTACTTGTACTGATCAACGGAGAACCGTGGGCCGTGTACCTCAATTCAACGAAAGTGATCAAAGACACTTTCGTGTGCTTTATTGCTAACCGTTTTATGCAGGTACATCCTACGTTTGCAGCTGATCAGAATGAAGCGGTCAATCCATAGCCGCATGCTCACTCTACACATTCATCTCAAAAGAAATCATGATTAGTGCATCAATGACTCTGATATTTTCACTCCATGCTTCTGCTATGCTGCTGCCAATATCATGAATCAACGAAAGCTTCCGTTACTCTGATGAGAAGATATCATGATCCAGAGTGTGAGCATATCGGTCCGAAAGTCACAACATCACATAATACCAACACCACAATGGATGTCTCAGAGATTTTTGATAGCTGATGATCTCAAAAGCTGGCTCAAAATTATTATCACGTGGATCAGTAAAAGACCTCCACCTGGAGTAACCGAATATGCAATGTGAAGAATCAATGACTACGAGCTTAGAAGCAAAGTACTACATCAAGAATGCAAGAACAATTGTTAATGTAATATCTATTTGTATTCAATGTAATTTTAGTTCATGATTGAGGTGACCTCCCTTAGGGGGAGATTGTTAGGAATTAGAAAGTCCAGGTATTAAAGAGTCGGTCACCTCAAGTATATGTAATCGTAAGAAAGCTCTTAGTCGTAGTTATTTCAAGCTAAGTAGTATTTAGTTAAGTAACACCGTGGAGGACGGACGGGTCTTTACCCACTGTATGCCTGATCCACAGCCCGTTGTGTGGCGTTTTATGTAAGACTATAAATACTCTCTACCTCCCAAGGTAGAGAGTTGGAGCTCATAATAATATCTTTCACTTTCTCTCACTAAGTTCCCTAAACCTCTAACTTTCTCTCTCTAGAATTCCACTTATACGCCCACTTTGTGTTATAGTTTGATGTGTATGTGAAATCCAATATCTTACAAAAAATGAAGGCCATATCATAATGAGCATCATCAACTGTATGTTGTTTCCTTAGCATATAATCTATGATGTGTGTTTCATGTTGAAAAAACAAGAGATCAATCCATCTTCCAAAGTAGGTATTCTACGGCGTTTTGCGTCTAAATTTTGCTTTATCAACGAAAAGTAGTTCAGTTTACTCGTAATGATTAACTTAGCTTCATTGTCCTAAAAAGGGTAAAAAAAACCAAAAATTAATTCAGACAATAGGAGGAATCTCTACCAACGCCGTAAACAATAGCATAGTCATATCGGATGATGCATATAAACCAGCTACCTTAATATACCAGATTCAATGGCTGGACCTGGACCCATTTCAACCACTCCTTATTAGTCTACAAACTGCCACTAAATTTTTTAATGAACCAACTAATGTTACATACTTAACTAACGACATCTAAGGTATTATACCATACATAATTACGAATCAGACAGATATAAAAAAGAGCAATGGATTGTAAAATGGAATTAGCACCTATCTAACATAGGCAATAATCGAATAACAACAACGATTTATTATAACATAGAACCACCTGGAAATAAATCATATGTGATAAACAACAATAAAAATATTTACGTACCATATTTTCCCACATTATTGGAAAAAAATTGAACAATCGAAGGTGGTTTGCTTGTTTGAAAAAATGTCGTGAACAAAAAAATTATGTTGCAATCAACAGTGTACCAACTTAGATGGGAACATAACTAACGTTACAAGGAAGAGAGGGGCTGTCGAAGAAGACGGTTTGATTTGTGAAAACAGTAACTAAGAATGTTTTTGTGCGAGAAGCAAGAACAGAGAGTGAAGAAGACAACTGCTGAAGACGAGTGGGTATTAGATTTTGAATACAAATGTACCGTACTTTCACTATTCAAATGTGTACTTTTTATGTAATGTAAATGACGAAACAACGCTTTTTAAAAAATACGGTTGCCCAGCGCTTTTTAGTTGCCCAAAAAATACCTTACACATATGGGACACTTGTCACAATGTCGATGAGTTTCCCAATGACAGCGGTTGAAATAAAAAAAAAAAGTGGTCCGGAAAGTGATTAGCCTCAGAGCGCCGGGGGCATTTGCATCATTTTCCTTATATATAATATATAAGTATGTCCTATTTTCAAGAATCAATGATCCAAAAGATGATGTATGTATACTATTTCCTAAGGTATGTAACTAGATCTCTAATTTAACTAAATTTCTAATGAATGAAATTCTATTATGTATAATTTTAAAAAGGTTGGCTTTTAATTAATATTTTCATAATCTTATTGAACCCTTTCAAATATCAACCAATTAGTTTAAAACCTTACCATGTTGTGTACACAGCACTGTATATGTATTGTATAATGAAACTTTTGCTCTGATTTGTTTAGCATTTGCTGCTCATGACACTTTCATGTAAAAATGTATCTGCCACAATAACAAAGATACTGACATCACTTTATATCACTTAGCCATAATACTTAATAATTCATACCAACATCTTACTTAAATTGACCAATCTGTTTAACCAATCAATTTAAAACCTTACCATGTTAAACCATCAAACATAACCATCAAAACTAGAATCTATCTGCCACATACTAACATAAAAATTTATCAAGTTACTTAAATCTACATATTGCTTAGACAAATGGATCAACAAAAGTATAACTCATACATAACTGTCATACATGAAGGGTTACAGAACTGCATAAATTCAGTTACAAAATATATTTTGAATATCTAATAAATAGTTTTTATAGATAAATAAGAGTTACAAAACCTGTTAAACTACATACCAAGGCCTTTAAAAGTCATATTATACCCTCTTTCCGAACTCACTCAGTTGTTATTCATATTCCAAAGTCATGACATTCACTAGAGAAATTATAGCACAATACTACTACATGCCAATAGCAAAAGCTGCAAAAAAGTTCAATATTTGTATAACTATTTTCAAAAGACGCTGTCGAGAACTGGGTATTCAACGTTGGCCCTATCATAAGCTTACGAGTATACAACTATTAATTAACACTATCCAAGCCAGAATAAAATTGAATTTAACATTTTTTTATGTTACTCACAAAGTTATAAAGCATTATAGGCTGAGAATGGAGGGGCAAAGGTTGATGGAAACACTCAAGATATCATAACAAGGCTTCAAAAAGAAGAGAAACATGTAGAAGAAAATCCTGATTTTGAATTTACCAAAAGTACCAAAAGGTTGAGGCAGTTTTATTTCAAATCCAAATACAAAAGAAGTAAAAGCATGAGTTTGATATTGTCATTAACAAACCAACCAACCACAAGTGTGGCTACACAGTTGCAGTATTCGTCTGAAAGAAGTAGCGCAAAGCATGAAAATATTGAAGATGGTTATGATTCTGACTGTACTCAGCACGATTAGCTGAAAATTGCCTTTTAAAGAAATCAATTTAATGAAATGTTGAAAATAAAGTATGAATTATTAAGTTTGATGGTTATGTTGCTGAGTGTAGTTGGCAAGTTTATGTAAGAATTGGGCTTGAAAGATCCCAGTTTAATTAAATGTTCCAAACTAAATTATGAATATTTAGGTTTCATATTTCATCCAAATCTCCTATTCTTTCTATTCATTTCCAGCCCTCCATCTATTTATATTGTTTTACATCCTATTATACCTTGGTTTAAGTTATGCATTGGAAATTAATGTTTTAAATGACATTTTGTCCTACTTCATAATATTTAAACATGTGCAAGCATGCAAAGTACTTGACTTACTTCCAATGCTATATCATTGTAGTTTCCACTAAATTATTGATGTTGCGACTCATTTGAAACCAAACTTTGATATATATACCTGAACCATTTTGTTAAGTAAAACGCATTAGTGTGCAATTATTGAGAAACTTGAAATATCTATTTAAAAAAATAATAATAGTATTAAAAACATAAGGACACTTATCATGCTATACAGATGGCTGTCTTTTCATTGGTTATCACACTAATTGCATCAGTTTACCAGCAGAATTCCAACAAATGCTTTATTGGACATCTTCAGTCAATATGCTGCCAAATCTGCAATGTTGTGTATTACAAAAGTGCATCAGATCATCTAAATAAAAATGAATAAAAGTACAATCCAATCTTACAAGTTTCCATACATTGGATTTATTTATCTGATTAAAGCCATCTTTGTCTGTGTGTTATAGGATCACAGGCCGAAGATACTGAAGTTCCATCCCTATCAGGCATATTGCACAAATCTTTGGTCATTCATTCAAAAACAATTGTCAGCCAAGATGGCAGAATACAATTCTATTGTGGCTTAAAACTGACAGATATTGTTGAACCATTTATAGGTAAACATCAAGACTAAACCTTTACGTAAATTATGCAAATACAAAAAAATTGCAAAATTGCATACCTGATTCATTAATGTTGCGTTTACAACATTGTTTGTTAGGTCACGAGTCATATACAATGAGCACTTCAACATATATGCAACTGAGCCAAATGGCTTCCACTTCCAAAAGTCCATTCATGTACAAAAAAAGAAGATCATCAGGAGATTAATTCACCAAATGATAGAAAAACTGAATACCTCTTAAGAAATGTTGTACATTTAAAATACCTTTAATTTCATCCATTTATTTATTACCATTACGCTATTTATTACAGGACCAGTTTATCTGCGTGCATCTAAAAATAAACAAAAGGAGCTGCATTTGCATCTGCAGGTAATTACACATGTTACAAATCTTGACGCCTGTTATTTGATTCATGATTTGTTTTTCGCAATAATGTTTAACTATTTTGGCAAGGTATTCCTGTGGTTTACCATAATACTGGCCCTCCATTATTTGAATGTCGAAATTGCAAGGCGGTTTTGTGGTATGAAGAGAGAAGCGTGAAAGGATCCAGCACTAGCAACCCAATATTCTCCATTTTTCTGCCAAGATGGAAAAATCCTTCTTCCCAGATTTAATGAAGCACCTTTGCCTCTTAACAACTGAATGGACTATAGCAATCCTGCATCCCTAAGATTCAAAGAACATATTAGAGTATATAATGGCATGTTTATCTACACATCTTTTGGGGCGAAAATAGATAATTCAATTAACACAGTAAGGGGACCATATACATTTAGAATAAATGTCCAAAGCTATCATCAAATAGGTTCTCTACTCCCTACACAGGGTAGTAAACCCAAATATGCACAACTAAACATTTTTGATACTAGAAATGAAGTAAAAAACCGGATGGGAGCTTTTATAGATAAAGAGAGTGGTGAAGTGGTGAATGAAGAGATAGTAGCAAGCCTGATTCAAATGTTCGATCGATCAAGCTCTATTGCCAAGGCATTTCGAATGGCCAGGGATTGGTGTGACTCCCAAAACTCTGCAAAGTGTGAACTACGCCTGATAAGTGGTTGGAGTACAGCACGGCAATACAATGCCCCAACTGTGCCTGAAATAGCAACTCTGATTACTAACGACTTTGGTGATGGCATTCCTACGAGGGATATTGTTATAAGTAACAAGAATGACGGACTGAAACGTATTTCTGAGTTGCATTCAGAATACATGGACCTCTAATATCCATTATTATTTATGTATGAAGAGGGAGGATTTCATGAAAAAAAACTGTATCATAAGAACACAGGTGTCCGCAAGACCAAAAGAGGTTGTCTAATAATGAAAAAGTACTACGCATACATAATACAACAATAAAATAACCAAGGTACTACCTTGCTTAGAGGTGAGAGATTATTCCACCAATACCTGGTGGATGCACACGGCTGTTGAGGAGCAAAGACTTAAATGGACAAGGAAAAATCAAGATACCTTACGCGTTGATCTATATCATAACATGTGTGATGCTGTAACAAGGGGTGATAGAAGTGCAGCAGGGATCGGGAAACGAATCGTTCTACCAAGGAGTTTTACCGGCAGCCTAAGGTATATGATGGCAAACTACCAAGATGCTATGGCTATATGTCGAACCTATGGAAATCTAGATTTGTTCATCACTTTCACCGCCAACCCAAAATGGCCCGAGATTGCTAAAATGTTAAAGCACATCCAGGGAAAAAAAAGTTAATGATCGTCCAGAAGTGGCAACCCGTGTATTCAAGATTAAACTGACTGAAATGTTGGACGATCTTACGAAACACCATATTCTTGGAAAGTCACGAGCAGGTAATTGAACTTGGTGCTTAATTCAACATATCTACAATTCTATAACAAATTTATGCATCAACTTATGTTTTTCTTCCATTTCCTTTTAGTCGTGTATGTCATAGAATTTGAAAAGCATGGCCTGCCTCATGCTCATATCCTACTTTGGCTAAAAGAAGTCTTGAAATGCAAAACTCTAGCCGAGATAGATGACATGATTACAACAGAGATACCATGTAAAACAAGTGATCCAGAAGGGTATAAAGTACTAACTGAATTTATGTTACATGGACCTTGCGGAAAAGATGCTAAGCACGCCCCATGTACAGTTGAGGGTAAGTGCTTGAAACATTTCCCTAAACCTTTTGTGGGAGAAACAATAGTTGATGGTGATGGGTATGATATTTATCGTCGAAGGGATAATAAAGCTCACCATGGTAAAGGAAAGTTCAAATACGATAACAGATATGTGGTTCCTCACAACCGCTATCTCCTCCTAAAGTACCAGGCCCACATTAATATGGAATGGTGCAACAAATCAAAGGCAATTAAGTACTTATTTAAGTACTTAAATAAAGGGCTCGATAGAGCTAAAATTTTTATACAAGAGAATGTTAGGAACGATGGTGATTTCGCAAATATCTAGGTTTTGGAGGTCGACGAAATAAAGAATTATTTGAATTGTCGCTTCTTAGCTCCATGTGAGGCGGTGTGGCGTTTGTTTTCCTATGACATACATTATTCATACCCATCAATCATGAGAATGATTTATCACTAGCCAAGTCAGACGCAATCACACTTCGTGACTCAGAAAGTCTACCGGCCCTAATTGAAAGGGAAGGTATTGACATAACTATGTTCACTAATTGGTTTGAATTAAACAAGCGTGATACAGCAGTGAGGGCATACATATATGCTGAGATGGCATGAGAAAGACAAAATGTGGTGTTGGATCGATGTACTCTAACCAAACTAAGTTATATAGCTTGTTAAGGATTTAATAACCTCGGATAAATCATAAGTTATTAACAATGAAACACTCAGCAAACTTTATTAAGTATGCGGAATTTACTTAACAAAGCTAAGAAGAATTAACTTTAACTTTCAACGATATTATTAATAACTCTAAATCTGCTTGTTATGCAGATTCTTTAACAACTCTAAAACTCTAATATCGTACTTCTCTAAAACTCTAAAAACACGTATTTTCTAATACCAGCCTAGGGGTCCTTTTATAGGCTTAAGGATAACCCTAGTCGGTTTACAATTATAACCTTGTACGACAAGTAATCTAAACAAAGAATATTCTAGAATAACAAAGCTTTCCATAAACGAATATAGCAGTTCCTTAGCTTTGCAGTACTTTGACTTCGACAGCAGTACTTTGACTTCTTTTAGTACTTTGTCATTCTTCAGCACTTTCATACCCCAACAATCCTCCCCTAACTTGAATTCTACTTGCTTGACTTCAAGTTCCTTTGTAAATTTATCTTTAACTTCTCCATCTTCAAGGAAAGATTGTATCTTTATCAATTGTCTTTATCTTCAGATTTGTATTTGTATTTACTGTGCTTGGATTGTAATCATCAAAGTAATCTTTAGTCTTTTAGCAACATTCTTTACAGCAACCTTTATTAGTAATTTCTTTTCAGCAATATTCAGCAATCTCTATCTTTTCAGCAACTCAGCAACATATGACAATTTGTACATTAATTCAGTTAAGTTTCAGTCTATTCTCGTCACTTCCAGGTGTGTAAACTCCTGTGAGAGGTGAATCATTGAAATTTTACTGGATTTTGATGTCTCTTTACCAAATCCATTAACTCTGGATTAGCCAAATGTTTAGGTGTTTAAGACCATGGTACATTGATAACCATATGATTTTGAGCAAATCATCAGCTATCAACAGATTTGATTTGTCTTTACCAAAAGTTGTACCCTTTTGGATTAGTTAGTTCTTTCAATCATGGTGAACTAATTACCATATAATGGTTTTTCCACAGCCTTTACCACAAGCCATTTCTTGTGGGCTAGCCAACTCTTTACATTTGCTGATATGGTGAGTTGATTACCATACAACTTATTAGCAAGTTGTCAACTATATAACGGATTTGAGATATCTTTACCAGAGCCGTTTGCTCATGGATTAGCCAGTTCTTTTGTAAACATGGTGAACTGATAACCTACTGTTATAACCATCTCAAAAACCATTATTGCTGTTAACTTTTGTTTCAAAATATTCTTTACTTAACAAAAGTTTTTCTTTCAAAAACATTTACTGGTTTATGCTGCAAGCAGTACTTTGGTTAATGTACTGTTTGTTCCAGCAGTACTTTGGATAAAGTACTTGTTTTTCAAAATTTATATATTATAAACATCATACCAGTATTTTACGCTTCATCCTCAGCCATTGTTGTCCATCTGATAAACAATTTGATGACCATAAGTGCAGTTTCATTATCTTCTTCAACCTACATACCATGTTCTAACATTCTCCTCATAAGATCTGATGTAAGCGGATATCTTCTATCTGCTAACATATAAATCATAGTTCCATCTTCTAACTCTAAAACATGTACTCCAGATTCTTCAAAGAATCTCTAGCTGATAATCTCCCAATCTTCTTGATTTTTCCAAATCTCATCAGTGCTTGATTCTTCAGTTTCCCAGACAGTTGTGAGATCTCCAAGCAAGATTAAACCAACACCTTCTGATGGAATATCTTCAAAATATTCTTGCACCAAATGATATAAATGAAATAAATCCTCTCTGTCTATTATGTGCAATAGATCCCATAGCATATTAAACACTCTGAAGCTTTCATCTTCTTTATGAAACATCAGATAATTTCCATCCTTTGATTCTACAACTTCAAAAGTAGTTATTGGTGATTTTTTCTTCTTCTTTTCTGTCTTCTTTTCTGCATCAGCTTTAGAATACTCAAATTCTACAACTCTTAAGTAATTCCTTAATTCATCATCTGTATCAGATCTTAACTCAACCTTCTTTGATGGCTGATTATCTTCAACTTCAGTTGTTCTTTTTCTTTTTAAGCTTCCATTTCTATCATCTTCTTTCTGAGCATCATCATCTTTAAAATCTTTGATACTATCAACATGCTTCTAATAAGCTTCTCTAACAGCTTCATACAGCTATTTCATCTCAACATAATTCAACTTCTGCAATCCAATATATCCTTGATGTTGGGAATAATCATTACCACGGATAGTTGTGGTTTACACTGCTTGGAATTACACTAGCAGTGGAAATGTATTACCACTGCTAGTACATTATTACCACTGCTATTAGATAATGATTAGGAGAACGCGTTTAGATAAGTATAGAATAGATTTAGTGTATATTATATAATGTTAGCTTTATACTTATCTTGTAAAGGACTCCTTGTTGTATAAAAGGAGGTCCTAGGTCATTGTCTTAGGTACTTGTCTAATTACCTACGTATTACTCACAAAGGCTTCAAGGTGTAACCCTAGTGATAATCAAGATCACTCGTATTATTCATTAATAATATTGGAGCTTAAGTTTTTTGTTTAATCTGTGTTTATATACAATACATCATATAATCCGTCTTCTAAAGTATTACTAAGTAAATTTCGCGTGCTTAATAATATCATACAAAATATCATTGACACAAGGTGTGTGTCCAGATCCATCAAGTGGTATCAGAGCAAAGGTTCTGATATTTTGTTTTAGAAGATCCAAGGAATAAGCTTAACCTACTCACTCAATTCAATGGAGATGGAAAACAACCAGTCCAACTCTTCTACACCAAGGCTACCTAAGCTCAAACTTAATGAGTTTGAGATGTGGAGGATACTGATTGAGCAATACTTTCTCATTCTAGACTATGCTCTTTGGGAGATCATTCAAACTGGTGATTCTTTCAAGCCTGTGACTAGTATTGTGAAGGTTGGTGACACAGATGTTGTGAAAGTTTATGTGCCTGAATCTAGCATTGAAAAAGCTCTTAGGAAGAATGATCTTAAAGCTAGAAGTTTGTTGCTGATGACTCTTCCTAGAGATCAGATCATTGCATTCAGCAAGTACATGACTGCTAAAGAACTGTTTGAAGAGATTTGCTCAGTGTTTGGTGGTAATGATGCTACAAAGAAGACACAAAAGACATTGTTGAAGCAAAGTTATGAAAATTTCTCTGCTTCAAGCAATGACTCACTTGATAGCATCTTCACCAAACTCCAGAAGATTGTTACACAACTGACTGTGTTGGAATTGAGGTAGAAAAGGAAGACCTCAATTTGAAGTTTCTAAGAAGTTTGCCTTCAGAGTTTCTAACCAATGTTACTGTCTGGGAAAACAAATCAGACATTGAAACAATGAAACTCAATGATATTTACAACAACTTCAAACTTATTGAGCAAAGGTTGAAGAAGGCAGGGAAACTTGGTACAAGCTCTGGTAGCTTGGCATTGTTGTCAACCTCTGTTGACAGTGATGATTCTGAAGATGATAGTGATGATGTTGCCACTGATGGTTCTAAAGTTTCCACTGGTAATGTTAGTGTTACCACTGCAGGTTCAAACAAGAAGGTTGCTAGTATTGGAGATCCTACCTTTTATGCTTTTATCTCCACTCAAGTAAATGGCTCTGTCTTAACTCATGAAGACATAGAGCAAAATGATGAAGACGACTTGGAGGAGATGGACATAAAATGGCAAATAGCTCTGCTTAACATGAGAGCTAGGAAATTCTACAAGAAGACTGGCAAGCCTATCCACATCAATGGTAGTGAAACTGCAGGCTTTGATAAGAAGAAAGTAGAGTGCTTTAATTGCCACAAGTTTGGAAATTTTGCTAGAGAGTGTAGAAGACCAAAGACCAAAGACAACAGGTCTACTTGGTACAAGCAAAAGAAGGAACCAACTGTGGAAGAACCAAAGTCAAGGTTGGTTATTGATGGTGTGAGCTATGATTGGAGTTTCATGGCTGATGAACAAGAAAAAGATCATTCAGATGCTGCTCTTGTTGCTACTGAATTTGCTCTCATGGCTTTCTCTGACTCTGAGGTACAAAACTTTGAAAGTTGTTCTAAAACATGTAGGGCTGCTAGAGAAGTTGAAAGGCTTAATGATTTATATTCTAATGAAAGACAAGAGTTATATACTGTTAATTATACTGTGTCTAACCTTAGGAGAGCTATAACAGTATTTGAGAAACATATAGATCACTATAGAGAAAATGAGACAAAATATAATGATGATATGATTTTTCTTAGAAGAGAGGTAGAACATACAACAGCTGTGAATGAAGCATACCAAAAGGAGTTGGAAAAACTTCAAAAGAAAAATGAAAATGTCAATTTAACTTTAGACACATGTTATCATCAGTCTAAGTCAATTGATAAAACTTGGAATGCTCAAGTACATAGTAAAGTTAAGTCTGGTATGGGTTATAATACTGTGCCTCCACCTCTAAGGGGTGTTCATTCACCTCCAGGTATAGATTTAGCTTATACAGGCTTAGAAGAGTTTCAGGACCTTAAACGTGAATATGGTCCTTCAAAGGACACAATGGTGAAATGTGAGGAAGAGATTAAGCATGATAATGATGTTTTTGAGAGTGCTAGTGACTCATCTGTTGTTGATGAGAAAGTTAAAAAGAATGTAGAGGCTTCTATCCCAAAAGTTGTTAATACTGTTATAGAGGAACCTAGGAAACCAGTTAATAAACCTAGATCAACTGTAAGGTATGCTGAGATGTATAGGAACAAGCCTACAGCTCCCAAGGGTAACCAAAGGAGTTGGAATCATGTTAAATCTCAACAACTAGGTAGTCATTTTGTGATGTACAATAAGGCATGTTATATCTGTGGTAGTTTTGATCATTTACATGCTTATTGTGACTATCATAATGGGAGAAGGGAAGTCCATGGGAATAAAAGGGTGGAATCTAACAGGTTTCAAAATAATGTACACCCTAATTCACATTACGAAATGGTCCCAAGAGCAGTTCAACTAAGAAGTGGTCTCAAAACTTTTGCCACTACAAAAACTGTTAACACTGCTCACGCTAAGTCACCTGTTAAAAGTGCAAAGTCCAAACCAACTTTTGCAAAATCTGCACAAACAGGAAAAGGAACTTTTCAGAATAATAAGGTTCATTATAACCAACAGTGGGTACCTAAAAACAAACCAGCAGTTTCCACTGCTCATTCAAAAGTTACCACTGCAAGGGTTGTAAATAAGAAAAGGGGGGACATGGGCAATGCTCTGAAGGCCTCAGCACGTTGGGAATGGAAACCTAAAGGAACTACCTCTACAACCAATCCCAATGACTGGCAACAAGTCCTATCTTTCAGATTTTGAACATTATGATGGACAGTATGTCAGTTTTGGAGGTGGAGTTAATGGAAAGGTTGCTGGTAAAGGAGTAATCAAAACTGGTAACTTGGACTTTGAACCTGTGTACTATGTAAAAGAGCTTAAGTATAATCTTTTTAGTGTGTCACAAATGTGTGACAAGAAGAACAATGTTCTTTTTACCAAAGATATGTGCTTTGTTCTTTCTAAGGATTTTAAGATGCCTGATGAAAGTCAGATACTTCTTAAAATTCCTAGAAAAGGCAATCTATATAGCTTTGATATGAACAACATTGTTGCTAAAGATGATTATGCTTGCTTGCTTGCAAAGGCCACAGTGGATGAATCCATGTTGTTAGGTTCCCATATATGTAACACAAGCATCAATTGAAGAAATAGAGAAGAGAAGTGATCGGATGAACAACACACACACACGTATGACAATATGTGAAAGGTTATGCTTAAGGTGAAATGTGAATTAAACAACCAACCCTAAGTGAGGGTTTACAAGAGTATTTATAGGGCAAGGAGCTAGGGCAACACTTCTAGCAACCTTCCCTTCTTATGGTCTTGGGCCAAGGCTCATGGGCTTTCTACATAAGCATTGGCTTGATAACTAACATAAAAGCCATATTAAGCTAACTATTACATATTAATTACTAACACTTGAAATATAGTTTAGGAGTGATTCCAACAATCTCCCCCTAAGTGTTAGTGATTGATGATATAAACGTTGAAGGTGTTGATGTAATAGTAGCTTTGACGTCTTCTGACATTCTTCTTTCTTGCGAGAAGAATAGCCTCGATTTGAACAATCTCCCCAGTGTAGAGAAATTGTTTCCTTTGGAAAGTTATGCTTTGACGTCATCATTTTCTTTGTTCTTTGATCTTTAGTTCTTTGTGATGGTAGTGATAGTATGTTGTTGTTATCTGCATCAGGTCTGCTTCGTTGCTCCAGTGTCTCCACGTCTTTCTCCAACATGCTCACACGCTCTTTAACGTTGGATTTCAGTACTGATGTAGTTCTCTTAGTCTTTAAACATCGTAGATTCTTTGACTTTGACGAAGAATCATTCTGACTTTGTGTTGCCTTTTAAGAGAACTTCCATTAGTGATGTTGTTGGTCTGAGCATGTGGAGAATCTGCACGATCAGTCCGCTCCATAGCTTCCATAAGAAGAAAACATAAGAATGGTTAGTGATAAGCAGATTCCAGCACTTACAAGTTTGAACTTCGAGAGTGTTAACAGCATAGTGTGAAAACACAACTATAATTCTCACAAAGGCTGTTCCTGAACTGGAGTCCCAAAAGTGAGATAACGCGATGTACCGAAGTACACCTACAGTTCAGATGAGTTGCTGAGGTACACCGAAGCATCACCTCACGACTGTAGACGGTTTGAGACACACTAAGCGTAATCCACGGGGAGTTACCGAAGTGACCTGCTGTCAGGGCTGTTTGATGTTGACCCTGGCAGGAGTTTCCATTCAATCACTGATGATCACATATGTGAACCTCTCATAAATGTTCTCGACAGATTGCTAAGATCTGTGAAGGACACGATAATATATCACGTGCGTTCTTATTGTTGAACGACAAGCGATGATTTGTCAAGTGTACCTAAGACATATTTTGACGAATCTCGTGGCTCTAGACTCAATAGTGCACTTTGGTTCTCCTGAGCGGAGACTAGGGAGAGGGTCTCCTTCTTCAATACCAGCAATCTCTAAGAGAAAGCCGATAGTTTACATAGGGTTCCATGTGAGAATGAAACAAGCTTCTGTTGGGAGAAACTTGAGTGGCTAAGAAGGTTTAGTGCATGCGTCACTGGGTCCATGACGACTTTTATCTTCAATACCAGTGTCATCTAGTGACGACCAGTAGTTTATGAATTGAACCCGGTGTCTGCCCTAAGTTGAATAATCAAGAGGGCTATTTATTTTCACCCTTTTCTTTGCTTTTCTTTTTTAATTCTTCAACTTCTTCTTTCTCCGATTCTCATTTTCTCCTTTTTATAATCATACCTAAGGACTTCTAAGTACTAACTATTTGTGATGTCCTTGGGTAGATCCCTCCGGCTCTGGCGGATCATAGGACAGTTATTCCTAACCTTAGTCACCTTATAACTCCATGACTAACCTATGTTGCCACAAAACCATTTTCATGAAAATCTCTCAAAGTGTTTGTGAATGAAAAACATTTTATACCACTATGCGAGTTTTATCTTTTAGCAGAAATACTCCCCCTCCACACGTGCTTAAGTGTTTAGACAGAAATCCGCACGGTGAGAGAAGAGTGCGCACTTTTGAATTGATCGACTCAAGATAGACAATCCCTCGCGAGACACGGTTACGTTGCATAGTTAAAGAGGTACATTGACAGCTTTTAGGTGACAACTAACTCTAGTAACTACCTTGAAGGTGTGGAAAAACCTCGAAAGATTGTTAAACCGACAAAGATCATGCCTATCAAGAGCTTCTCGAATAGGTACAATTTACTTAGATAAGTCTTTGGAAGACAAATCTTTTCAATGTATGACTGTTCAGATCCCGTCAATTCATGGGTTGAAGTCTTTTCATACGAGGATTCAATAGCAATTCTCAACATATTTCTTATCACAATAATTTTCTCTCCCTCAAAAATGGCATATAAATGTTATTTTTTATAACGTTTTGATATTAAATATGACCATTTCGAGTTTTGTGGGAAGATTATTATGAAGAACAATTTGTGAACAAAGTTTTTAATCAAATACTCCCCCTCAACAAGTGATATAAACTTTTGAGGTTTTGAAAATCATAAGGGGAAGTACTTGTTCTTTTGAGCAAAACCTTTTAAAAGTGAAAGGTTTGATAAGTTTTACTCAAAAGTAAGAAGCTTTCGCTCCATTTGTAAGGATTATGGCACTGAAGCGTACCACAGGGTCCTTTCATTACAAGAATGGGTTGTACACTGTTATGTGTGCACAAGCCATAGTCATTAAATAATCACACATCCAGATCAATATAGATAATGAAACAGTTTAAGGGGTACCAGGAAGTCCAGCAATATTTCCAGGAATGCGAACAGGGCGTTGATAGCCTGTGAGAGTAATCCTGGGATGACCACCTACGAAGCTCTCCAGAGTTCTGAACTGGTCCCTTCTGTACAATCTTTCATCGATTCGAGTGATGATCCTCTTAACATCCCGTCTCTCCTGAGAATTCCATCGCTTTGGTGATCCAATGCCTTCATGTATCGCCTTCAACCTATAAGCCAAGCCGTCCCTGACTTTCTTCAGTGTGTAATCCCCAAACTTATGAAGATCTCTACATGCCATCAAGCAGTTGCGTTGTAGTTCATTGCGGTAAACTACTCCAAACAGTTTGCTGATGAGAGTGTATTGTGGAAGATGGTTGATGTCAGGAAGTTCTAGCTGAGGTCTGGTGAATAGCATACATTGCATCGATGTCATACTGTTCCACACTGTTGGCAAACATGTGATTATCCTTTTCTTCAATGGCTAAGCAGTTGGAGTATATGGCTGCCGGGAACGGAATTGTAAGTGATGTAGCGTATTTCTTTGAACCATCGCTACCGTGTAGAAGAAATTCCAGGTCATTGTTGAATAAGTAGCAGAATGGAATCTTAGGTTGATCTGGTTGGCCAATCGTTGGTAGAGGTCTAGACCAGTCGGTGTAGTATAGAGCCTTGTCTCTTCTGGTGAAGTCAATGTTTGCTTCAGGGTTGAGCCAATCAATGTTGTTAGACATGGCTCGTGCTATGTTTTCAAGGTGATATTCAACTTCAATAGTACTTTCCGAGCTGTCTTTGAGTAGTTGAAAGGCTTCATTCTTGATGCGTCTCAACTCTGATTTCGTCATCTTCTTCACTCGAAACTTTTCTTGAAGGAACTTAGCATGCTCCAACGTACTACCTTCTACCATATCTTGATCATCAGTTAGGACAGGAGTAGCATCAACAAGTGTAAAGAACCAGTCATACTCGGTGTCATCTTCGTCTAGCCATGAGACGACATCAGCCTTAGGCGACTTCTTCTTCTTCTTTGGCCTAGATGAGGATGCTGGTTTCTGTGTTGAAGCGGAAGAGGTGGGTTGTTGTTGGGGCTCAGGGACTTCCTCATCGTCACCACCAGTGTATTCGAAATGATCACCGGTTTTCTCTGTCTGGGTTGGTGACTCAGAGTCCTGAGTTTTGTCAGCAAAAGAGCGTGGAGGAGATCGTTGTTGAGATGGAGTCCTTTGGGGTGGAGGTGGCATGGAGGATGATTCACCACTTTTCTTCGAGCGTTTAGGCTCTTTATCTTTATCTTTATCCTTATCTTCATCGTCTCTTGGACGCTTAGGCATTTCAGCTTGCTCCTTGCATGAAGTCTTTGAGTTGATATTCCAGTAGTGCCTCAAATAGTTTACTTTCATCAGAGGTGAAAGTTGCAGATCGTTGAGACATTTGTAGAACCAACTTGGAAATCAATTCTGCATCAGAGAGAACTGCAGGCTCCATTGGATTGATCGTCATTGTAACCGGAGTGGATTGCATTGTTTGCTTGACCAATTTCATGAGATTTGAATAGAGCTGTCTGGTAAACATCTCCCTTGTAACTCCAGGAACAGTGTCGAGTAAGAACTTGTGAGTATAGCCCCTAATCATTTCGTTCAGTTCCCCTTAGACATCACGTTGCATGAACTTCTGGTTGTACTCCCTTTCACTTGACATCTTGTCTATCTCGTCATTTATAAGATTGATACTGTCAGCTAGTTGATTCAACTTCTTGTTGGTCACGTCTTTCTTCCTGACCCACTTGACAGCTTTGACAATCTTGGTTTTAGCCCGGGATATCCAAGAGTCAGTTGGTTTCTTCACAGATTTAGATGTGGATCTTGTTGTTCCTTTGGATGGTGGAGGTGAAGAGTGAGAAGACGAGTCTGATGATGAGGATACGTGAGATGACTCCGGGTCCTTAGGTGGCTCAGAAGTTTCCTCCTTGGAGCGTGCGGGACTGTCTAGAAGAAAATTATCATAATCAAGATCTTCATCATTTCCAGACTTAGCCGTTTCATCAGTCTTAGTATCATCACCAGGAGTTTTCTCAGTCTTTTCCAAGTCTGGTTCCTCTATGTCATAGTTGATGGAATCCTCTATTTGCCTTTGTTGTTGTTCGTGGGTGGTGGTAGTACCAGTTCCCTTATCGGGTTGATTAACCGCATCGGAAACTGGGGTGGCTTAAGTTCCACCACTTGACCCTCCGGGGCCATGATATGTGCTTAATCACATATCTTTTCATTAGTAAATCTGACCCAAAACAACCAAGGAAAAGCCGTTTATTGCGAATATTTGTGGTTTTCTTGAGTTTGTGCTTGTGCAGGTACGGATATGCAAAAACACACAAAAATGAACCAAATCAGACGTAAATCTGAGCACGAGAGATCAAGAGAGTTTGAGCTGAGCCGGAAGGTCGGGATTGTGCATTTTGGGAGATTTTATTCTTTAAGGATGATTTTTGAAGTTTCAGTCAAGTTTGAAGAAATGTCAAGATTAGTCCCTGAACTTTCAGTATTTGGCAGAATAGATCCCTGAAGTTTCAAAAGTTGCAAATTTCACCCTTGGATTATTTGAGATTGATAACAATGGTCCTTAATGAGCATTTTCAGATTTACATTTGTGGTCCCTTGGAAATCAGAATTTACAAGATTAGCCCCTTAATTACACCTTTGGTCACTTATACAATCCTAAGTCCAATCCATTAAACCTCTCGGCCCAACAAAGCTAAACCCGGATCCAGTCCAAATCCAAACAAACCACACCCGGTTTAATTATCTCACCCGTTTCCCACTTAACCCGTATACCCAACCCGAGTCAACCCTCCCAAACCCCGGTCAAAATATCAAAGAATAATAAAAAACTCTCACCCGCCCTTTTTACCCCTAAAGCTGGAATCCGATGAACCCTAATTACTCACTCAGTCAAATTGGACAAAATTACTGAAATTAAGGGCAATTATGTACTTTACTCTGACACCTTATGACATTCTCTGACACATGGGGTTGCCAGGTCACCCATCCGTGTGCTAAAGGCCACGCGCTGCTCTCTGATTGGAGGAAACAAGTCATCAAATGTGATCCAAGGGTTGTTATCAAGTGGGATGCGTGGATGATTGATCAAGGGCTCTGATTACACTCAAAGAAGCACAAATGGGGAATTCTAGATCCTTCCTAGACCTCTAGTTTAGCTATAAATAGGACCTTATTCATTCACATTGTAATCCATCCTTTAATCTTTTCTTCTCTCTAGTTTCAGTAGCTTAATTAGTAGTAATTTTAATTTTTAATGTTTTAAGTTCTTTGTAATTCCTCTTTTGTACTCACATTCTTAGAATTAATAAAATTAAGTATTTCATTTTCAAGTTTTTGTTTAAGTTTTTTATGTTCTAAATCTGTTTAATCTCTTTGTTTAATGCTTATTTCAGTATTATCAATCTGTTTCTAGCTTATTTCTTCAAAAACTCAAAAATAAAAAAAAATCAAATAAAATCATTGAAAAATAAAAAATCATATTAGATCTGTTTTGTGGAATGATCCATCATTAGCTACTGTTTCTATAAGGTTCATTTAAGCTTTTGATAGCTTATAGTGAGCTTATTTCTCTTTCACACTCAAATCACAAAATAATCAGTCCACTGAAATCCAAACTGTAGCTGCTGCATAACTGGTTCTGGTCTGCTGGTGTTTGATTGAATTGAAATGATGCAGAAGCTGGATTTGGGTTAAAGTTGAGCTGGAATTGGAGTAGGTTAGGGTTATTTAGGTTAGAGGTTCATTATTTCATGATTGCAAGCCATAGTGGCTAGGAGATTTGTAAGTGCTTCATCTGTTATATACATTTGGTTCATTGAATCTGTTGTTTGAATCTGATTTTAGTGATAATCTGTAGTAATTGATCTGTGTTTAATGTTAGTATAGCATAATATAGTTATAATCTGTTTTTAGTTCAATATAGCTGTTACTTAAATAGTGTTTGGATTTGCTTACAAAACTGTGGTATAGATTGGGTAATCAGATCAGTGTAGTTGATTCATGCTCTAGTAGATAATTGATAGTGATTTAAGGTCTTTGTTATAGCAGTTATTCTCATTTAGTCAAATTTCACTTGTAACTGATCTAGTTTTTGAATCTGTTAAAATCAGTAGTTAATAAGTTACATATAGGTTTAAAACAAGTAGATCTAGCTTACTGTCATCATCATTAGTTTAATATCATCATAATCAGTTCAATATTTTGGATCAAATCTTACTAAAGTCAAAGTTTTCAAATCTGTTCATAAAAGTCAAAAGGTTCAAGTCAGTTTTTTACAACTCTTGTTTGATCTCTCACTGATTCAATTTAAGTCCAAATTTAGTGAAACTTTGGGATTTGCAATATTCAACTGGTCTAGTTTTGGAAACTTTTCTTTGTGAAATCTTATCAAGTCATTTTAAGCTTCAAATAAGCTGTTCAATAAGCCACTATTTCCCCTGTTCACACTCAGAATGAACTGAGTGTGAAACAGGTAACTTGCAGCATTTGCATTTGATTCATTTGAAAGAATTAGAGCCTGAGATTTGGCTCATTTGTAGCTTGCCAGGTGTTCTTTAGGACTGCATTATTTGTTTTTACACAAGCTCTTCTGATAAGCTTGTGCATAAGCTCAAACATAGGACCTGATTCACTGTTTGGCTAGATTAGGCAGTTAGTTTAAATCATTAAACAGGGCTTATAGCTTGTTAGGATTAGGTGTAATCAGTTGCTATTGGCTTATTTTAGCATATTCTAGCTTTAGTCACTGTTTGGTAGCTTTATTTACTTGTTTGCTTATTTTTAAGTAGCTTATTTCTTATCAGTTGTACTACAGCTTTTATATTTCACACATAAGCATCTTATTTCTTATTTTTCATAGATTTAGATTATCATTTTAGAATTTTCCTGAGATTTTCATAATTTTTTATCACTGTTTAGCATTTTTCTTAATTAAAAATAGTTTTAATCACTTTTAATTAGCTTTAATTGCAAATAATTAAGAAAAAGTTCAAAAAAATAATTTTCCAATTTTCTCAGTTTAAGAAAAATATAAAAAGCATAAAAAAGATTTTTTCATATTTTTCCCCTTTTATTTGGTATTTTCACAATTTAAATTAGATTAAAATAGTTTAAAATTAGTAAAAAATAGAAAAATAATCAGAAAAATACAAAAACAGTTTTGAAAAGTCTCTTATGATATTTTAGATTTTATAAAAATAGTTTCATATTTTTCCCTTTGATTTTTATAATTTTTAGTATTTTAAATTAGTTTAAATAGTTAAAAATTAGTTTTTAATTTTAATAAAATCCAGAGAAATCCAAAAAAATAGTTTTAATTCTAAAATAATTTTCTAATTGCATTTCTAGAGTAAAAGTAATTTTAGGCATTTTTAGGGTATTATTTAGACGTAGTTGCATTTTAATTACGTTTTAGTTAATTCGCGCTTAGGATTTCCCGTAGAATAGATTACCTTAATTACTTTTCCCATTCCCGTAGTTTAATAAATCAAATCATTAATCCAAAACATCGAGCATTAAATTCCAAACCAAGAACGACGTTGGCAATTCACGCCTCGTTGGGAAACGATTCGGGTTGTCTAAACCGTATACACGATCACACACGGGATTTGATTTATTATTCTTTTTCCTAAAGGAATTTAAATCTATCTTCGTGATTATTTTTGATATCGATATTGAGGTTTATTCCAAACACATAACCCCTAAGCCTTCATTATCAGCAAATCAGTGTCCGAACCGTTTTAAGTTTCTTACGGTTAGTCATTCACAAGTGGCTAGCTTGTGTGAGTAAACTTGACGAGTTTTATTCACTGAATCAAATTTTGGCGCCGCTGCCGGGGAGGTTGTGTCACGACAATATCGTTTGAGGTTTGACGATTAGTGACTCGAGATCCTTCATTCGTGAAGTTACTATTTTTCTATAAAATCAAAAAAGTAAAAAATATTTTTCTTTTTCTTTTGTATATATATATCAGATTAAAAATACAAAAAGATTTTCTCTTGTGTTTTTGTTAATAAATAGAAGACACCAATTATATAACATTCTCAACGGAGGTGTTATCATTAATAAGTTCCCGAACTAAAGATCAAAAACTTGCCTTTGTGTCGCTTGTGGATTTATTTATTTCTATTGGATAAACAAACTGTGTGGTGGGTATAACGACGGCCTGACATTAAATTGCGGCTGAAAAGAAGCAGGTTTTTAATAAGCTTCGCGCTGACCTACAAAGCTTCTCCGCTCGCTTGTGCGTTTGTCTTGTAGAGGTGATTTATTCACATGGGATTATTGGTTAAGTTCATTGTGTTTTCGAATACCGCTCTCTTTTAATTGCCTTAGACGTAATCAAAGAATAGACGTACCCGTGTTACGTACTATCGTTGAAGAACCCGTCATGGCAGACACTCGAACGATGAACGAGTTACTTCAAGCTCCCGTAGACGGCTACGGTGATGCTATCGTACTTCCACCAATTAACACCGAAAATTTTGAACTAAAAACAAATTTAATACAATTGGTGTCTAATAAACCTTTTTGTGGTTTAGATCGTGAGGAGCCCCATGCACACCTCCGTTGGTTTAATCAAGTTGCTTCTACGATTAACTTTCGGGGCGTCTCTCATGAGTCGATTAAGTTGAGATTGTTTCCATTTTCCCTTGAGGGGGCAGCCCGGACTTGGCTAGAAAAAGAACCCCCTCAGTCGATTACAACATGGGAAGATCTTTCTAAGAAATTTGTGAACCAATTCTTTCCTCCGTCAAAAATAAAAATGTTACGAAATTAAATCATAAATTTTCAACAAAAATTTGACGAGAGTTTTGGAGAAGCATGGGATAGATTCAAGGAACTTTTACGTAAATGCCCAAATCACGGTTTTACCGATCTTCATCAGATTGATACGTTCTATAATGCTCTTACTCCGTCCGATCAAGATTCGCTTAACGCGGCCGCCGGTGGTAATATCTTGAGTCGTATGCCCACTGATATTAGAATGATTATCGAAAATAAGTCAAAAGTTTCCTCGTCTAGAAACCGACCGGTTGTTTCTAAGATCACTACGAACGATAACTACATTCAGAAGAGTGAGTTGAGTGGACTGACTGATGCTATTAATTCTATGATGAGAGAGTTTAAGATTCATAAATCCGAATCAGTCAAAGCCGTTACTGAAACATGTGTTATTTGCGGTGGTCCTCATCCGTACTATAATTGTCAAGCCACCGATGGCGATCTCCGAAATGCTTCCGTAGCCTCTGCTAATCCGGTTCAAAATCAAAACCAAGGATACCGTGCAAACCAAATGGGACCTCCCGGTTTTAACCAACCTCAACAACAAAACCATAATCAAAACCGTTTCAATGGTAACAACAATCAAAATAGAGGAGTTAACCATGGAAATCAACACTACCAAGCTCCTCCACCTCAAGTTTACCAACAACCACCTCCTCCTCAACAAAAATATCAACAACCTTCTCATCAAGTTGCTCCGAACAACGAGTTCCTATCTTACATGAAGAGCTCCGACAACACCATTAAGAGTTTGCAGAATCAAATCACCAGCATCAGGAATGAATTTGCCACGAGTAACAAGCAGATAAGTGAAATGAAGAATATGATGGCTAATTTCTTTCAAGCCAATCAACCGTCTACTTCTTATTCTCAACCCTCGGGTTCCAGTTCTCTTCCAAGTAATACGATTCCTAACCCGAGAGGTGACATGAAAGCGATCACTACCCGAAGTGGTGTTGCTTACGATGGACCTACGGTTCCTACCACTAATTCTTCTTCATCTCGTGTGGTAGACCATGAGACCAGGGTGACAAAGGACCCGGTGCTTCCTACTAATAAGGGGAGTACTGTGAATGTCCAACCCACGGTTGTCCAAGATTCTGAGCCCGAAGATGCTCCCGTTAATGTGAAGAAAGCTAATCCGAAACCGTCTATCCCATATCCGTCTCGTCTTAAAGATCAAACTCTTCGTGAGAAGTCGAATCATCAGATGGAAACGTTTTTCTAAATCTTTAAAGACTTGAATGTGGAGATCAGTTTTGCGGATGCCCTTCTTTTGATGCCCAAACTTGCTTCTACGATTAAGGGATTGGTTACGAACAAGGAGAAACTATATGAGCTTGCTACGACATCTCTGAATGAGAATTGTTCGGCGGTTATCCTCAAGAAACTTCCCGTAAAGTTAGGTGACCCCGGCAAATTCCTCATTCCGTGTGATTTCCAAGGAATTGTTCAATGCTCCGCCTTGGCCGATCTTGGCGTGAGTATTAATTTGATGCCAAACTCAATCTACGAAAAGCTTTCATTACCCCCACTTACCCCAACGTGTATGACTCTCGAGCTAGCCGATCGTTCTACGACCCGTCCAAAGGGTATAGCCGAGGATGTCTTTGTCAAAGTGGGGGAGTTCTATTTTCCAGCGGATTTTGTTGTGGTAGATTTTGATGCCGACCCTCGAGTACCCATTATTCTTGGGAGATGTTTCTTAAGGACGGGCCATGCATTGATTGATGTCTATAAAGGAGAGATTACGTTACGAGTTAATCAAGAAGCCGTCACATTCAACATTAATCAAACGATGAGGTACTCCTCAAATTTCGACGATGCTTCCATCAATCGAATCGACGTTATTGATGTTTCTTGTGAGGAGTACGCTCAAGAAGTTCTCGGTTTTGCTAAAAATTCTACTTCTTCTGATTCACCTTCTGAACCAATCATTGCCGACTCTTCCCCTTCTCTCACTCCGTTTGAGGGAGGTGATTTCCTTTTGGAAGAGATCGATGAGTTTCTTGCTATTGATGAATCGATTCCACCGGGAATTGATGATGGAATTTATGACTCGGAGGGAGATATCCTTTATCTTGAAAAATTGTTGAATGAAGATCCATTACCGTCACTCCCTCCAAAAGAGATTACGATTGAAGAAATTAAAGAAGTACAAACGTCTAACGAAAAACCTTCAGAGCCCGAGCTTAAGGATTTACCTCCTCATCTTGAATACGCTTTTCTTGAAGAACCGAACAAATTTCCCGTCATCATTGCTAAAAACTTGAAAGATGAGGAGAAAACCGCACTTTTGGATATTCTTCGAAAACATAAGAGTGCCATCGCTTGGCAAATTTCTGATATCAAAGGAATCAATCCTCGTTTCTGTACCCACAAAATTCTGATGGAAGATGATTGCAAACCCGTTATTCAACAACAACGTAGGGTTAATCCAAAAATTCATGACGTTATCAAAAAGGAAGTTCTGAAACTCCTCGACGCCGGAATCATTTATCCAATCTCCGATAGCTCATGGGTTAGCCTTGTCCATTGTGTCCCTAAGAAGGGAGGGATGACCGTCGTTACCAATGAAGATAACGAATTGATTTCCACACGCCTCGTCACCGGATGGAGGGTGTGTATTGAGTATCGAAAGTTGAATGATGCTACACGAAAGGATCATTTCCCGCTACCTTTTATGGATCAGATGCTTGAACGTTTAGCGGGGAATGAGTTCTATTGCTTTCTCGATGGTTTTTCCGGTTACTTTCAAATTACGATTGATCCGCAGGATCAAGAGAAAACGACTTTCACGTGCCCTTATGGAACGTTTGCTTACCGACGAATGCCATTTGGCTTATGCAATGCTCCAGGAACGTTTCAAAGGTGCATGATGGCTATTTTTCATGACATGATCGAAAATTCTATGGAAGTTTTTATGGACGATTTCTCGGTTTATGGAGATTCTTTCACTTCTTGCCTCTCTCATTTAGACCACATGCTCAAAAGGTATGAAGACACCAACTTGGTCTTGAATTGGGAGAAGTGCCATTTCATGGTTCGAGAGGGCATTGTCCTCGGCCATAAGATTTCAAAATCTGGGATTGAGGTCGACCGAGCTAAAGTCGACGTTATAGCTAAACTTCCTCATCCCACTACCGTCAAAGGTATTCTGAGTTTTTTGGGTCACGCCGGTTTCTATCGCCGTTTCATCCAAGATTTCTCTAAGATAGCCTGCCCTCTGACCCATCTCCTTGAAAAGGATGCTCCGTTTATCTTCACTAACGAATGCGTTGAAGCATTTAATTTTCTCAAAAAGAAATTGACTGAGGCTCCGATCTTAGTTGCCCCCGACTGGGATTTGCCCTTTGAGCTTATGTGTGATGCAAGTGATTACGCAATTGGGGCAGTCTTGGGGCAACGTAAATCGAAACATTTTCAACCCATACACTATGCGAGTAAGACATTGTCCGAGGCCCAACACAATTACACGACTACTGAAAAGGAATTGTTGGCCGTTGTTTATGCTTTTGAGAAATTTCGACCCTACCTTGTCTTGTCAAAGACCATAGTGTATACCGACCATTCTGCCCTAAAGTATCTTTTGGCAAAGCAAGATGCTAAGCCACGATTACTTCGGTGGGTTCTCCTCCTTCAAGAGTTTGATGTTACTATTCTTGACAAAAAAGGAGCGGAGAACCTGGCTGCCGATCACCTTTCTAGACTTGAGAATCCTCATCAAAGTGTGCTCGAGAAAAAGGAGATTACGGAAACATTTCCTCTTGAGACACTTGGGATGATTTCTAAGAAAGACCCGAACACCCCATGGTTTGCCGACTTTGCAAATTACCATGCGGGCAATTTCATCGTGAAAGGGATGTCGTCCCAACAAAAGAAAAAGTTTTTCAAAGATGTTAAGCATTATTTCTGGGACGATCCCTACTTGTTTAAGATTTGTGCGGATCAAGTAATCCGACGGTGTGTTCATGGCCAAGAGGCTATTGATATTCTTAATGCTTGCCATAACGGACCCACTGGTGGCCATCATGGTGCAAGCTACACCGCTAAGAAGGTTTTTGATTCCGGATTCTATTGGCCTACCATATATCGAGATGCCCATGATTTAGTCAAATCTTGTGATTCTTGCCAACGTCAAGGGAAAATTTCACAGAAAGATGAAATGCCACAAAATGCTATTCAAGTCTGTGAGATTTTTTGACGTGTGGGGCATCGATTTTATGGGACCATTTCCATCATCTAGAGGAAATAAGTACATCCTCGTGGCCGTCGACTACTTGTCTAAATGGGTTGAAGCGAAGGCGCTCCCCACCAATGACGCCCGAGTGGTTGTTAAGTTCTTAAAGAATTTGTTTTCCCGATTCGGAGCACCTCGTGCTATCATCAGTGATCGCGGTACCCATTTCTGTAATGAACAATTTGCTAAAGTTATGGCTAAATATGGAGTTACCCATCGTCTTTATACCGCGTATCACCCGCAAACGAGCGGACAAGTTGAGGTCTCGAATCGTGGTTTGAAAAGGATTTTAGAGAGGACCGTAGGAGAAAATCGAGCTTCATGGGCTGATAAGTTAGATGATGCATTATGGGCTTTCCGCACCGCTTACAAGACACCCATCGGGTGCACCCCATTTAAGTTGGTGTATGGAAAGGCTTGTCACTTGCCCATCGAGCTCGAACATAAGGCATTCTGGGCCTTGAAACATGCTAATTTTGATCTTAAGACCGCGGGTGATCACCGAAAAGTTCAATTGAATGAATTAAATGAACTTAGGGATCAGGCCTACGAGAATTCTTTGATTTTCAAAGAGAAGACTAAGAGGATTCATGATGCTAAAATCAAAAACCGCGTTTTCAACGTTGGTGATCAAGTTCTCCTTTTTAACTCTCGATTGAAGATATTCTCGGGCAAACTCAAATCCCGTTGGTCCGGACCATTCACCATCGCTCAAGTTTTCCCGTATGGAACGGTGGAGCTTTCTCAGCCCGATGGCCCAAATTTCAAGGTGAATGGTCATCGTGTGAAACATTATTTCGGAGGGGACATTCCATCTATGGTTGTCCCGGATCTCCAAACTTTCCCTAAGGACAACTGAATTCGGGGATCGAGTCAAGCTAGCGACTCGGTAACCAAAAACAGTAGCGCTTCGTGGGAGGCACCCCATGCTTATCCTTCTTTCTTCTTTCTATTTTCTAATAAGTGACGTGAAGGGGTCCGCCTCTTCGATTTCTCGTGTTTGGTTGTTTGTGATGTTTTGTGTAGGATTTTCCCGATATGAAGACTCTCGTGCTCGAAGTTTGTCATTTTCTCCACTCGAGTTTCATGATCGATGCTGATGGAAATCCGATATCCTAATCTTATCGACTAACGTTTATCTTCTAGCATACTTAATAAACGGCTTTTAGATTTTCGTGATACCCTTGCTTTTAAACATTGAGGACAATGTTTCGTTCTAGTCTGGGGTAGGGTAATCTTCGATTTGATTTGTCCGCACTTGCTTATTTCTGTCATGATACTCTCGCAACCCCGTTTTTCCTTAGAAAATGAAAAAATTGTGCAAAAATGAGAAAAATTTAAAAAATTTTGTAAGCTTTTGTTAAGTCTTTTTGATTGAAAAGTTTTGCTAGTCTCTTAGATAAGAAGCTTTAAAATGCGAATTCTAGCTCACAAGGCCAAGATTTTGCAAGTTTCCCTGAGTGATTTTAAATATGCATGACTTGATTTCATTATAAAAAGCATTTGCTAAGTTAATATATGTTTCGACATCTTGTTGACTTTCCGCTGGTGAGAGTAGGAATGGAATTCTGACTTGACCGGGCGTGTTGAGCCCTAGCTTGTTCCCTTAACCATAGATAATCTAAAAATTATCGGCTAAGCATCTGCGGATCTCATTATTTCTGATTTTAAATTTGCGGAGATCGAGAAATGATAGAGTTACTTATGAGTTTAGATGCTAAACGTGGAGTAGTTGGTTCTCTTTAGAGCCCATCGAAGGTACTTATGGCTTTTTGTTCCCACAAAATTATTTCACCCCATATCTGTCTAATAATAATTAGAGATGTCGAGTTTTTGGCGATAGTTAGTTCTTTATCTTCTTAAAAGAATCTTTGTTTTAAAAATTGGGTACACATCAAGGATCCGTAATAAATAAATGAGTAATAAGTGATAAGTGATAATGTAATAAGTAAAGTTGTGAGCTGCGGTGTCGAGATCGGACCCTTGGATCTTTAGCCGGGATTGAATGAGGTCTTAGCCTAGCCAGGCGGGATCCTCATTTCATGAAGCCTATAGTCTTGGAATTACCCCGTGAAGCTCCGTGGTTCATAGCTCGTATAAATAAAAGGTATAAGTGTTTTAAAAAAAATAAAAAAAAAATAAATAAATAAATAAAAAAAAATATGATGAATGAAAAATGTTGAAAAAAAATCAAAAGTATAAGTGAATAAAAATTCCTTGATGTGGACCTCATTTTTACGACAATGGTTCTTGAGAGAAGATGGATAACTAATTATCGACTTAGCTTTGTATCTTTATCGGAATAAAAGTTATCAAAACGAGAAACTTGAAGAAATTCATTTCTCACAAAAATAAAAAAATCTAGAGGAAAATAGGAAATTGGGAACAAAAGGTAATTACACAAGTAACTTCCATGGGTAGTGTTAGCATCTACAGTCGTATGTAACGATGATTTCGATTTTACGCTTAGTTTGGGAGCTTGTGAAAATCAGGGACGATGTATTCTATCCGTATGGTCACTTCACGCTGTGTTGTGTTTCTACTCCGTGATCCTAACGTGTCGTTTGAAAAATGTTGGAGTTATTGATCGACATGAAAGTTCAACTAACCGTCATTCGTAATCGGAATGTGCTTAACCGTAATATCTATACATGTGATTTAAAAGGTAAACGGGGAGTTTTTAGAATTAGGGGTTTCTTAATCTCTTTTGAGGAATCTTTGCTACTTCTTCTCTTATTATTGGTTTGTCTGAACTGTTTTAAGTTTCTTACGGTTAGTCATTAACAAGTGGCTAGCTTGTGTGAGTAAACTTGACGGTTTGGACATACCAATTTAAGTTTCTTCATAGGTTTAGTAGAAAGAGATTGAAATCCTTGGTTTTAGAAGCGTGAGTTGATTGCATTGCGTGAGGACACGACAATGGTCTCGTCTGGGGTATTTTGATATGTGCTTAAACACATATCTTTTCATTAGTAAATCTGACCCAAAACAACCAAGGAAAAGCCGTTTATTGCTAATATTTGTGGTTTTCTTGAGTTTGTGCTTGTGCAGGTACGGATATGCAAAAACACACAAAAAGGAACCAAATCAGACGTAAATCCGAGCACGAGAGATCAAGAGAGTTTGAGCTGAGCCGGAAGGTCGGGATTGTGCATTTTGGGAGATTTTATTCTTTAAGGATGATTTTTGAAGTTTCAGTCAAGTTTGAAGAAATGTCAAGATTAGTCCCTGAACTTTTAGTATTTGGCAGAATAGATCCCTGAAGTTTCAAAAGTTGCAAATTTCACCCTTGGATTATTTGAGATTGATAACAATGGTCCTTAATGAGCATTTTCAGATTTACATTTGTGGTCCCTTGGAAATCAGAATTTACAAGATTAGCCCCTTAATTACACCTTTGGTCACTTATACAATCCTAAGTCCAATCCATTAAACCTCTCGGCCCAACAAAGCTAAACCCGGATCCAGTCCAAATCCAAACAAACCACACCCGGTTTAATTATCTCACCCGTTTCCCACTTAACCCGTATACCCAACCCGAGTCAACCCTCCCAAACCCCGGTCAAAATATCAAAGAATAATAAAAAAATCTCACCCGCCCTTTTTACCCCTAAAGCTGGAATCCGATGAACCCTAATTACCCACTCAGTCAAATTGGACAAAATTACTGAAATTAAGGGCAATTATGTACTTTACTCTGACACCTTATGACATTCTCTGACACATGGGGTTGCCAGGTCACCCATCCGTGTGCTAAAGGCCACGCGCTGCTCTCTGATTGGAGGAAACAAGTCATCAAATGTGATCCAAGGGTTATTATCAAGTGGGATGCGTGGATGATTGATCAAGGGCTCTGATTACACTCAAAGAAGCACAAATGGGGAATTCTAGATCCTTCCTAGACCTCTAGTTTAGCTATAAATAGGACCTTATTCATTCACATTGTAATCCATCCTTTAATCTTTTCTTCTCTCTAGTTTCAGTAGCTTAATTAGTAGTAATTTTCATTTTTAATGTTTTAAGTTCTTTGTAATTCCTCTTTTGTACTCAAATTCTTAGAATTAATAAAATTAAGTATTTCATTTTCAAGTTTTTGTTTAAGTTTTTTATGTTCTAAATCTGTTTAATCTCTTTGTTTAATGCTTATTTCAGTATTATCAATCTGTTTCTAGCTTATTTCTTCAAAAACTCAAAAATACAAAAAAATCAAATAAAATCATTGAAAAATAAAAAATCATATTAGATCTGTTTTGTGGAATGATCCATCATTAGCTACTGTTTCTATAAGGTTCATTTAAGCTTTTGATAGCTTATAGTGAGCTTATTTCTCTTTCACACTTAAATCACAAAATAATCAGTCCACTGAAATCCAAACTGTAGCTGCTGCATAACTGGTTCTGGTCTGCTGGTGTTTGATTGAATTGAAATGATGCAGAAGCTGGATTTGGGTTAAAGTTGAGCTGGAATTGGAGTAGGTTAGGGGTATTTAGGTTAGAGGTTCATTATTTCATGATTGCAAGCCATAGTGGCTAGGAGATTTGTAAGTGCTTCATCTGTTATATACATTTGGTTCATTGAATCTGTTGTTTGAATCTGATTTTAGTGATAATCTGTAGTAATTGATCTGTGTTTAATGTTAGTATAGCATAATATAGTTATAATCTGTTTTTAGTTCAATATAGCAGTTAGTTAAATAGTGTTTGGATTTGCTTACAAAACTGTGGTATAGATTGGGTAATCAGATCTGTGTAGTTGATTCATGCTCTAGTAGGTAATTGATAGTGATTTAAGGTCTTTGTTATAGCAGTTATTCTCATTTAGTCAAATTTCACTTGTAACTGATCTAGTTTTTGATTCTGTTAAAATCAGTAGTTAATAAGTTACATATAGGTTTAAAACAAGTAGATCTAGCTTACTGTCATCATCATTAGTTAAATATCATCATAATCAGTTCAATATTTTGGATCAAATCTTACTAAAGTCAAAGTTTTCAAATCTGTTCTTAAAAGTCAAAAGGTTCAAGTCAGTTTTTTACAACTCTTGTTTGATCTCTCACTGATTCAATTTAAGTCCAAATTTAGTGAAACTTTGGGATTTGCAATATTCAACTGGTCTAGTTTTGGAAACTGTTCTTTGTGAAATCTTATCCAGTCATTTTAAGCTTCAAATAAGCTGTTCAATAAGCCACTATTTCCCCTGTTCACACTCAGAATGAACTGAGTCTGAAACAGGTAACTTGCAGCATTTGCGTTTGATTCATTTGAAAGAATTAGAGCCTGAGATTTGGCTCATTTGTAGCTTGCCAGGTGTTCTTTAGGACTGCATTATTAGTTTTTACACAAGCTCTTCTGATAAGCTTGTGCATAAGCTCAAACATAGGACCTGATTCACTGTTTGGCTAGATTAGGCAGTTAGTTTAAATCATTAAACAGGGCTTGTAGCTTGTTAGGATTAGGTGTAATCAGTTGCTATTGGCTTATTTTAGCATATTCTAGCTTTAGTCACTGTTTGGTAGCTTTATTTACTTGTTTGCTTATTTTTAAGTAGCTTATTTCTTATCAGTTGTACTACAGCTTTTATATTTCACACATAAGCATCTTATTTCTTATTTTTCATAGATTTAGATTATCATTTTAGAATTTTCCTGAGATTTTCATAATTTTTGATCACTGTTTAGCATTTTTCTTAATTAAAAATAGTTTTTAATCACTTTTAATTAGCTTTAATTGCAAATAATTAAGAAAAAGTTCAAAAAAATAATTTTCCAATTTTCTCAGTTTAAGAAAAATATAAAAAGCATAAAAAAGATTTTTTCATATTTTTCCCCTTTTATTTGGTATTTTTCACAATTTAAATTAGATTAAAATAGTTTAAAATTAGTAAAAAATAGAAAAATAATCAGAAAAATACAAAAATAGTTTTGAAAAGTCTCTTATGATATTTTAGATTTTATAAAAATAGTTTCATATTTTTCCCTTTGATTTTTATAATTTTAGTATTTTAAATTAGTTTAAATAGTTAAAAATTAGTTTTTAATTTTAATAAAATCCAGAGAAATCCAAAAAAATAGTTTTAATTCTAAAATAATTTTCTAATTGCATTTCTAGAGTAAAAGTAATTTTAGGCATTTTTAGGGTATTATTTAGACGTAGTTGCATTTTAATTACGTTTTATTAATTACGTTTTATTAATTACGTTTTAGTTAATTCGCGCTTAGGATTTCCCGTAGAATAGATTACCTTAATTACTTTTCCCATTCCCGTAGTTTAATAAATCAAATCATTAATCCAAAACATCGAGCATTAAATTCCAAACCAAGAACGACGTTGGCAATTCACGCCTCGTTGGGAAACGATTCGGGTTGTCTAAACCGTATACACGATCACACACGGGATTTGATTTATTATTCTTTTTCCTAAAGGAATTTAAATCTATCTTCGTGATTATTTTTTATATCGATATTGAGGTTTATTCCAAACACATAACCCCTAAGCCTTCATTATCAGCAAATCAGTGTCCGAACCGTTTTAAGTTTCTTACGGTTAGTCATTCACAAGTGGCTAGCTTGTGTGAGTAAACTTGACGTGTTTTATTCACTGAATCAGGCCACGAGTTTGATCCTTTATGAATTCATCGGCAAAATATTTGAGTCTGAGGTTCTTCAACTTCTTTTGATATTCTCTTTCCTCATCAAATGGTTCTTCTTCAGAACTTTCCTTATCATGCTTAAGCACAGGAGTTTTCCCTTTTCCTTTATCTGCTTTTGGACTGGGAGGTTTTGCTACTGTTTGTGTGTCATCGGTTGGAGTTTCAGAGTAGAAAACCTCTTCGGCTGATTCAGTATTCTCAGAGCTTTCATCCACTAGCTTTTGTTGCGGTTCAGGCTTGGGAATAGGAATAGGAATGGCTTCCTTAGAGGGAACTTTCCTTTTGATAGTATGTGACCTCTTAGGAAACTTTCTCTGACTCTCAGTGCTTGTAACACTCCCTGCACTGCCTCTACTTGTTTTCCTAGTATGAGTACCAGAGGACTTTTCATCAAGAAAACCTACTTTGCCTTCATCAACCGCTACCAGATACCTTTTGTATGAATGGAGTTGTTTGACTTCTTCAGTTAGAAGGTGATCTGGCAACACTGCACCTTGTTTCTTTGTTGTAGATTCCTTAAATTTGACTGTGAGTGTAGGCTCATACAACATGGAGTGATTGTTGGGGTCATTGGGTCTCAAGGGGATATCAGGATTATACCCTAGAGCTCTTTGGATCAACAATTTGGTATATCTGATGTATGAGATCTTGGAGCCAAGCTTTTTGAGGAAAGACATCATGTCGTCCCATATCAGAGCTTCAACTTCAATATGTTTCATGTTGACCAAGGCCCAAAAGATCTGTAGTTCCATGAGCTTGGGATGCTCATAACCACTATCACGTCCAAAAACTGATTTGGTGAATGATGATGTAGAGGGTTCTCCATGGCTGAGGAATATTCTTAAGATCCATGTATGAATGCTTTGTGATTACTCCTGTAGCTTCGTCATAACCAATGTCGATCATGAACTGCATAACAGCCTCTTCAGTTGGTGTAGCATTGTATTCGGTTGGCTCGATAACAGGAATGAGAAGAACAACCCTTAAGTCTGCTGGTGTGATGGTGATTTGTTTGTGGTTGAGCATCACCGTCACATCATTTTGACCTTTGATCTTTCGCATTGTATGCCAGAACTGGTGAATGTAGATCTCCGGCACTATAGCAGAATTGGTGAGCATGTTCTGATAAGGGTGATTCTTCAGAATGTCCACAGCTATTAAACAAGAAGACTTTGAGCAGGCGAGACTATCAAAATCAACACGAAGGTTGTTCTTTCCTATCTTCATCGGATAGCCATTAGGGAAGATATCTTCAACGGTGAGAACGTTTGGTGCTTCCACGTTTTGCATTTGAGCGTCCATGTCGTGATCTGAAAGATATTTAGCCAAAAGAACCAACATATCGAAAGACATTACGTTAGTCAACAGATGGTTTATTGTCTAATTATTGAATGTGATATGTCGATGATTGTTACGAGCCCAATGTCACTTGTTAGTCTAATAGTCCAAAGACGTCGTGATAAGTTTTGAGACTTGATTAACTTCAAGTTTTAAAGTCTATGTTTTCACTTATTTTTCACAACTTATTAAACATTTAAGCTTATTAGTGACATTATTGGTTTTGTGGCGTTATGATTTATTTATTTACAAGTTTGCACGCGTAACAATTCACAATTAAGGTCAATACTAGGCTTAGGCGTAGAAATGGCAAGCTTATGCGTAAACAGGAGTGATTATACGCGTAAACGTAAGCTTATGCGTAGGTTCTTGACTTACGCGTAAGAAATATTACGCGTAGGAAAAGAGGGCCTTATGCGTAGAGCTTTGATGCGTGCCAAACAGTCAAGCTAAATCACTCAAGCCTGCCACTTGTGAATGGCAGACCGTAATAAGCTTAAACTGCCTAAGCACGAATGCAATGAAGATCTGGGGAGTATAGTGTTTCCCCGGGTCGTTATGTCCCAGCGAGCTATGCAATGGATTATCAAACGTAAAGTGATCGAGGAATTTGAACAGAAAAGAGGGATTGTGATATGATTATAACTACAGAAAAAGCCAACAAATTACAACGGCTTAAATGCAAATTAAAGGAAATTAAAAAGATAAAAACTATTAAATAAACGCTATCACTATATTTAAAATTGATGAACGTTTAAAACTAAAAACTTACGTTTAAATAAAAATTAAGTAAACGTACAAAATAAAAAGTGAGATCTAAGAAATAAAAGTCCTAAAAATATGAAAATAACATTTTTACAAACCTTATGATAAAAGAAAATTTATAGAAAAAGAAAATTATTTTTATGACTATTTATCTAATTATTATTAATTAAAAACTATTTTTAACTATTAAATAATAACCTAAAAGACAATAAAATAGGAAATAAAGCTAGAAAAATAAAATTAAGACTTAGAAAAATCTAAAATATCAAAAGAGAATTTTCAAAACTATTTTTGTATTTTTCTGAATATTTTTGGATTTTCTAGGAATTAAAACTATTAAAAACTAATTAAATTATTTAAAAATACAAATTTAACTAAGAAAAATCTAGAAAAATATTTTTTTGACTTTTTATATTTATCTTAACTTAATAAAAATGAAAAATTATTTTTTTGAACCTTTCTTAATTTTTTGTATTTAATGCTAATTAAAAATGCTTAAAAACTAATTTAAATCAAGAAAAATAGCAAACCAACTTGGAAAAATCTGAAAATTTCAGGAAAACTCTAAAATATTATTAAGAAGCTAGGAAAAATGGAAAAACAAGAGGTTGTTAGGAAGAAATAGAAACTGATGAGCCAAGTGCTTATGAAATAAGCACTTGGATAAGCTAAAGGAGCACAACAAGCACCAAACTGAAAACAGGAACTACACTATGCTAAAAATGACCAAATGCAACACAAATCAACAAGTCCTAACCACTGGATATCAAGCTCAAAAGATTTGATGAATGAGCTTATGTATGAAAACAGTTAAAGGGTACCAAGTTTGAGCTTATGCACAAGCTACCAGAAAAGCTGAAAAGGAAAACCAGTACTTGGGACTTGAACTAAACCTGGTTGGCTATCTAATATCCAAAGCTCAGACTTAGATGAGCTCAATTGAGCTCAATGCAAGCTCTGCAAGAACTGCCTAATCCCTGTGCAGACTTAGTGCCCTGCACAGGGGATTCAAGCCCATTTTGACAAGCTCAAATGAAGCTTATAGAAAATTAACAAAATTAAACAAAAATGATAACAAGAAACTAGAGCAGTAGGACTTTTAAAAGCCACAAGTTTCACTTGAAATGACCTAGAAATGAGCTCTTGAAAAATCGTTTCAGTTGAGCAAAAACTGAGAATTTCAACATTTGACTTTTTGACAAAAATTGAAAAGTTGACTTAAATGAAATTTGATCTAGATTTAAGGACTGATAATGATATATTATGATGAAATAAGACTAGAACAAGCTATCCTAATGGTATCTAAACATAAAACAAGAGTTTGATCTAACAAAACTCCAACAATAAGCAATTGTGACAGATTCCAAAGAGATTTTGACTTATGAGCCAATGCAGGCACAAGATGAGACTAATATGAGTTCAATAGGACTTATCAAGCATGACCCAACAGATCTTAATCACTGGAATGACCTAAAAGATATATTTGCAGTCAAATCCAAACACCACTGTAAAACAATGATATGCAATCAAATCTATCCAAACTGCTAAACTGACATAGGCCATTGATCAAACTAGGCTTATATGACCTAAATACATCTAAATTAACAGGTTAAAACTAGTGGTGACCAAAGAAACAGATACAAGCAAAATATGCAAATTGGCTTGAAAATAAATAAGTGAGATAGATACTCACAACTGTCCAGCTGGTGTGCAACTTAAAACCAAACCCAATCCTAAGCTAACCTATCTATTCCAACCTATATCCATCCTCTGCAACAACAATTTCCAATTCCATTGCCATTTGAGCTCTTTGTTGACTTTCATTGACCATGGAACATTTTGCTTGAAACTGATCTACAAGCTTGTCAAAGGCTATATAAAGCTTAAGTAAACTTGTTTAAGCTTACAATGAAGCTAATAGAAGCTTGTTCATAAGAAAATAAAACTGGAACTCTCAACAGTAAACTGGAAAATTGGAACTTATATAAAAACTTTGATAGATAATCAAAAGCACACTACAAAGGAAATTTAACTTGAATGTTATACAAAGCAACTGAAATTACAACATTTAAACTTAAACTAAGACTTTTAATTAAGAAACGACATAAGAGAAAATTTTAAAAACTAACTACCACTTTTTCTTGCTTCTCATTGCTTCCTTTTTATACCCACATGTCTTCTTCTCTCTTTCTCTGCAAATCCCACTTGGTTTTGAGGCCATTGGATGAATAGAAGTCATCTTGGTCCTCCATTGTTTTTTGGCGGGAAAAGGGTGTATTTGACAGTTGGATGAGGTTGAGTGGGTAGAGGGAGCATTAAATGCCCTTGGATGGATGTTGAGGAGGGGGGAACAAAATGTGGAGTAGAGGGACAAAGTGTGGAGTAGAGGTGGTGTTGTGTTGGGTTTTGCAGAAAAAGGAGGGAAAAAAGGAAGAAGAAAGGGGAGTGTGTCTGTTTGACTTGGGATTGACTGGTGGTTAATAATGCCAGGGGGTCAAATGGGAAAGGGTCCAAAGGTATAAGGCAGGGGGTCACAATGTTTTGACAAGGGACCAAAGGTGCTAAAGGGTCTTAATTACACAAGGACTAAATGTGTAAATTCTGAAATTAGAAGGACCTAGGCTGCCAATTCAACAAAGTTGCTCCAAGGACTAAAAGTGACAAAGTTCAATAATGCAAGGACCAATCTTGACATTTTCCAATTTTCCAGGGGCCATTTTTGCCAAATTTGAAACTTGAAGGACCAATTTTGTAATTTTCTCAAACTTTTTATATTTTTCACCAAAGGACTAATTTTGACAAGTTATGATATTAAAAGGACCTTTGGTGACTTTTCTTTTGAAATTTTGACTCAGGGACTATTTTTGACAATTTTAGAAACTTGGGGGACTGAAACTGCCAATTATGCAAACTTTGCTCATTTTTCATCTGATTTTGAACATTTTGCATCTGAAACATATAAAATGCAATTTTGGAGTATTTTCAGTATTTTGATGCATTTCTGAGCATTTTTAAACGTTTTGCAGTTCCGATTGACCCAAAAATGATGAGTATTTACACACTCATCAATCCCCCACACTAAACTATTGCTAGTCCCTAGCAATCTTTTGAGAAAAACTTAATGGATTTGAATCTCTTTACCAAAAGCCATTACTTCTGGAGTAGCCAAATGTTTCAGTTCAAGTAAGAACCATGGTACACCGATAACCATGTGATTTTGAGCAAACCACCAGCTTTCAACGGATTTGATTTTGTCTTTACCAGAAGCCGTTTGCTCTGGACTAGCCAACTCTTAGATAAATTATCAATATTATCTTTGGTGAGCTGATTACCAATTATGGATTTTCCACTGCCTTTACCACAAGCCATAACCTTGCGGGCTAGCCAACTCTTTACTTTTTAGGATATGGTGAGCTGAACACCATACAATTTTGGGCAAATTGCAAGCCATATAAACGGATTTGAGAAATCTTTATCAAGAGCCGTTTGCTCCTGGATTAGCCAATCCTTTAGTTTATTAGACAAGGCGGACTGATAACCAAATGAGTAAGTGTAAAACACTTACTCCAAAAAAAAATTTGGCCAAAAATGGGGGAATTAGGCGGTATATTTACATGATAAAATTCGTGAGAATCCCCCCCACACTTAGAAATGAATATTGCCCTCAATATTCAAAGTACCGGCGGTTATGCCGAAACATAGAACGTAAAAGGGAAATATTACGACCATTATTTAGCAAGATTTTTTTTTTTTTTTTTTTTTATATATATACATAACATGTGGGGCAACTCCCCGGCAGCGGCGCCAAAAATTTGATGCGTGCCAAACAGTCAAGCTAAATCACTCAAGCCTGCCACTTGTGAATGACAGACCGTAATAAGCTTAAAACTGCCTAAGCACGAATGCAATGAAGATCTGGGGAGTATAGTGTTTCCCCGGGTCGTTATGTCCCAACGAGCTATGCAATGGATTATCAAACGTAAAGTGATCGAGGAATTTGAACAGAAAAGAGGGATTGTGATATGATTATAACTACAGAAAAAGCCAACAAATTACAACGGCTTAAATGCAAATTAAAGGAAATTAAAAAGATAAAAACTATTAAATAAACGCTATCACTATATTTAAAATTGATGAACGTTTAAAACTAAAAACTTACGTTTAAATAAAAATTACGTAAACGTACAAAATAAAAAGTGAGATCTAAGAAATAAAAGTCCTAAAAATATGAAAATAACATTTTTACAAACCTTATGATAAAAGAAAATTTATAGAAAAAGAAAATTATTTTTATGACTAATTATCTAATTATTATTAATTAAAAACTATTTTTAACTATTAAATAATAACCTAAAAGACAATAAAATAGGAAATAAAGCTAGAAAAATAAAATTAAGACTTAGAAAAATCTAAAATATCAAAAGAGAATTTTCAAAACTATTTTTGTATTTTTCTGAATATTTTTGGATTTTCTAGGAATTAAAACTATTAAAAACTAATTAAATTATTTAAAAATACAAATTTAACTAAGAAAAATCTAGAAAAATATTTTTTTGACTTTTTATATTTATCTTAACTTAATAAAAATGAAAAATTATTTTTTTGAACCTTTTCTTAATTTTTTGTATTTAATGCTAATTAAAAATGCTTAAAAACTAATTTAAATCAAGAAAAATAGCAAACCAACTTGGAAAAATCTGAAAATTTCAGGAAAACTCTAAAATATTATTAAGAAGCTAGGAAAAATGGAAAAACAGGAGGTTGTTAGGAAGAAATAGAAACTGATGAGCCAAGTGCTTATGAAATAAGCACTTGGATAAGCTAAAGGAGCACAACAAGCACCAAACTGAAAACAGGAACTACACTATGCTAAAAATGACCAAATGCAACACAAATCAACAAGTCCTAACCACTGGATATCAAGCTCAAAAGATTTGATGAATGAGCTTATGTATGAAAACAGTTAAAGGGTACCAAGTTTGAGCTTATGCACAAGCTACCAGAAAAGCTGAAAAGGAAAACCAGTACTTGGGACTTGAACTAAACCAGGTTGGCTATCTAATATCCAAAGCTCAGACTTAGATGAGCTCAATTGAGCTCAATGCAAGCTCTGCAAGAACTGCCTAATCCCTGTGCAGACTTAGTGCCCTGCACAGGGGATTCAAGCCCATTTTGACAAGCTCAAATGAAGCTTATAGAAAATTAACAAAATTAAACAAAAATGATAACAAGAAACTAGAGCAGTAGGACTTTTAAAAGCCACAAGTTTCACTTGAAATGACCTAGAAATGAGCTCTTGAAAAATCCTTTCAGTTGCGCAAAAACTGAGAATTTCAACATTTGACTTTTTGACAAAAATTGAAAAGTTGACTTAAATGAAATTTGATCTAGATTTAAGGACTGATAATGATATATTATGATGAAATAAGACTAGAACAAGCTATCCTAATGGTATCTAAACATAAAACAAGAGTTTGATCTAACAAAACTCCAACAGTAAGCAATTGTGACAGATTCCAAAGAGATTTTGACTTATGAGCCAATGCAGGCACAAGATGAGACTAATATGAGTTCAATAGGACTTATCAAGCATGACCCAACAGATCTTAATCACTGGAATGACCTAAAAGATATATTTGCAGTCAAATCCAAACACCACTGTAAAACAATGATATGCAATCAAATCTATCCAAACTGCTAAACTGACAAAGGCCATTGATCAAACTAGGCTTATATGACCTAAATACATCTAAATTTACAGGTTAAAACTAGTGGTGACCAATGAAACAGATACAAGCAAAATATGCAAATTGGCTTGAAAATAAATAAGTGAGATAGATACTCACAACTGTCCAGCTGGTGTGCAACTTAAAACCAAACCCAATCCTAAGCTAACCTATCTATTCCAACCTATATCCATCCTATGCAACAACAATTTCCAATTCCATTGCCATTTGAGCTCTTTGTTGACTTTCATTGACCATGGAACATTTTGCTTGAAATTGATCTACAAGCTTATCAAAGGCTATATAAAGCTTAAGTAAACTTGTTTAAGCTTACAATGAAGCTAATAGAAGCTTGTTCATAAGAAAATAAAACTGGAACTCTCAACAGTAAACTGGAAAATTGGAACTTATATAAAAACTTTGATAGATAATCAAAAGCACACTACAAAGGAAATTTAACTTGAATGTTATACAAAGCAACTGAAATTACAACATTTAAACTTAAACTAAGACTTTTAATTAAGAAACGACATAAGGGAAAATTTTAAAAACTAACTACCACTTTTTCTTGCTTCTCATTGCTTCCTTTTTATACCCACATGTCTTCTTCTCTCTTTCTCTGCAAATCCCACTTGGTTTTGAGGCCATTGGATGAATAGAAGTCATCTTGGCCCTCCATTGTTTTTTGGCGGGAAAAGGGTGTATTTGACAGTTGGATGAGGTTGAGTGGGTAGAGGGAGCATTAAATGCCCTTGGATGGATGTTGAGGAGGGGGAACAAAATGTGGAGTAGGGGGACAAAGTGTGGAGTAGAGGTGGTGTTGTGTTGGGTTTTGCAGAAAAAGGAGGGAAAAAAGGAAGAAGAAAGGGGAGGGTGTCTGTTTGACTTGGGATTGACTGGTGGTTAATAATGCCAGGGGGTCAAATGGGAAAGCATCCAAAGGTATAAGGCAGGGGGTCACAATGTTTTGACAAGGGACCAAAGGTGCTAAAGGGTCTTAATTACACAAGGACTAAATGTGTAAATTCTGAAATTAGAAGGACCTAGGCTGCCAATTCAACAAAGTTGCTCCAAGGACTAAAAGTGACAAAGTTCAATAATGCAAGGACCAATCTTGACATTTTCCAATTTTCCAGGGGCCATTTTTGCCAAATTTGAAACTTGAAGGACCAATTTTGTAATTTTCTCAAACTTTTTATATTTTTCACCAAAGGACTAATTTTGACAAGTTATGATATTAAAAGGACCTTTGGTGACTTTTCTTTTGAAATTTTGACTCAGGGACTATTTTTGACAATTTTAGAAACTTGGGGGACTGAAACTGCCAATTATGTAAACTTTGCTCATTTTTCATCTGATTTTGAACATTTTGCATCTGAAACATATAAAATGCAATTTTGGAATATTTTCAGTATTTTGATGCATTTCTGAGCATTTTTAAACGTTTTGCAGTTCAGATTGACCCAAAAATGATGAGTATTTACACACTCATCAAGCTTACGCGTAAGCGTATATGGAAATTTACGCGTAAGGCTTACTCGTAAGAGTCAACCTTATGCGTAGAGGTTACTGTTTACGCATATCCTTCACAGGATACGCGTAGTCCCCAATGTAGAACCTTACGCGTAAGATTTCTCTTACGCATAACATGCTATGCGTAAGGTGATCCTTATGCGTAGATGGAAAGTAACCTTGATTCTGAGTTATACACGTGTTGAAACCTGAAATAAATTCACCATATTACCAATATTATCATATACATTCATTCCTTTTCAAATCAAATCATGAATACTCATTCAAGCAGTTATGCGTAGAACAGGTTTATGCGTAGACCTAAAACCCTTAAGTTTAATTTCTACAAGTAAGATATTTAGCCATAGGAATTGCACCAAACTTTTTCTGGGATGTCTAAGAAGCCTATTGAGTTGTTTTATCCAAGTTTTAACTTCAAAATCTAAGCAGATTAAAATTACCCAAATACTAAGAACATAAACCCTAGTTTTCAAATTTAACACAGTTGGTGTTTCTGGGTAAGTTCTGAGCCTAGATATCATCAATTCAACATGAGAACAACATCAAACAAGCAACTAATTAACCAGAAACATTCACACAAGAAAATACCCAATTCACGCATAAACCCTAGTTTTCAAAAGTCATTCAATTCGTGTATCTGGGTGAGTTTTAAGGATAGAAATGGCATCATAGAGATTATACAAACATTTTGACACAACCATTTCAACCACAAACACTCACTCTTGATTAGGTGTTCATACGCTTATGCGTAGAACACCAAATCATTCATAAGTTAAGATTTAACTGTTAGTTTTTAAAACGAATCAAAACCTTTGTTTAAAATCTTGTTACAAACACAGAAACACTTACAAAATGATGATCAGAAACACGGATTTGTGGATGGGTTTTTACGCGTAGGATTATGATTGGTGAAATAATAAATGTTGTATTAAATGTGAAGTATTAGTTTGGTGGAGGTGTTTTGTTAAAAATACATTGTCATTTTGACACAATTAGTCCCTCCACGTTTACCATTTATATCCCATGTCCATAACTTCCATTTTGGTTACCAAACGAAGGATATTTGGAAAGAAATTTGACGACACTCCCCCTCGACTTAAGAAATAATGAAATTTTATAAATTTTAGTCCGAGGAGTGTCAGTAAACCAGAAATGTGACCACCATTCTTAAAGAAACAACCGGGATTAGGTAACATGCAAGTACAAGGTTTTATGAAACCGAAAAATATTTGCTTTCTCCCCCTCAACACTTGATCAAAAAAATACTGAATTTTAAAGATTATAGTGTTGACGGAAGATTTGTACTTGCCATGTTAAAAGAAATATAGATAAAAGAATATTTTTGTTGTTTTATCAGATTTTATAATTTTGTATTTTGTTTTTGAAAAATATTTACAAAAGAGGTTTTGGTGTTTGACTGGTTTTAAAAATGTTTTAAGAGTTCATCCAGTTCCTCTTGAGTCAAACACCGCATACCAATCCGGTGGACCAACTCATTAAACCTTGCAGGAGCTAAGGCTTTGGTGAGAAGATATGCCAATTGGTATTCAGTACCCACAAAGTATAATTCAACTGTACCCTGTTCCACGTGGTCCTTGATGAAATGATATCGAAGATCGATGTGCTTTGATTTCGAATGTTGAACAGAGTTGCACGAGATCGCAATAGCACTCTGATTGTCGCAATACATCGGGATTCTGTCAAATACATAACCATAGTCTTTGAGCTGTGTTCTCATCAAAATGACTTGAGCACAAAACGCCGACATGGCTACATATTCTGCTTCGGTTGAGGACAGCGATGTACAATCCTGCTTTTTCGATTGCCATGACACCAGTTTATCACCAAGAAATTGTAATGCTCTTGAAGTACTTTTTCGTGAATCAAAGCATCCTGCGTGATCAGCGTCTAAAAAAGCTATTAGTTCAAAACCAGAATCCTTCGGATACCAGATCCCAAAATTAATGGTTCCCTTGATGTATCGGAGGATTCTTTTAGCCTCAGAGAGGTGGGTTTCAGTTGGTCTCGACTGATAACGGGAGCAAAGATATACGGCAAAAACAATATCAGGTCTGCTAGCTATTAGACACATGAGAGACCCAATGATACTACGGTATTTGGTAGGGTCCACCAATTTCCTATGTAAATCAGTGTCTAGATTCTTGGTATGAGCCATTGGTGTGGCATAGGTGTCATAGTTTTGCATTCCAAATTTGTTCAACAATTCAAGGGCACATTTGGACTGACTCAAGAAAATACCACGGGGTGATTGATGAACTTGCAGTCCTAGAAAGAACGTAAGTTCACCCATCATGGACATTTCAAAATGTTTCTTCATTAGTTTTGCAAAAGCGATTGAATACTTTTTATGTGTTGACCCAAAAATGATGTCATCCACGAAAATTTGAACAATTAAGATATGTGCCCCGTGATATTGTATGAATAGAGTTGGGTCAACCGAACCTTTGGTGAAATTATTGGAAATGAGGAAGGATGATAACTTATCGTACCATGCCCTTGGAGCTTGTTTGAGTCCGTACAGAGCTTTGTTAAGTTTGTAGACGTGGTTCAGGAACTCTGGATCAACGAATCCTTCTGGCTGGCTGACATAGACTGTATCTTTCAGTTGACCATTCAGAGAAGCAGTTTTGACGTCCATCTGAAAGACCGTTATATTCATATGAGCCGCGAACGCCAAAAATATCCGAACAGCCTCAAGACGAGCAACCGGAGCGAATGATTCTTCAAAGTCAATACTCTCTTCCTGTCTATAACCCTTAGCCACCAGACGTGACTTGCTTCTGATTACGTTCCCTTCAGCATCCAATTTGTTCTTCCAAATCCATTTTAGACCAATGACATAGACACCTGTTGGTCTTTCAACCAGTTCCCATACTTCAAGACGTTTAAACTGATTGAGTTCTTCTTGCATGGATTCAATCCAGTTGTCTTTGGTTATTGCGACTTTAATGTTTTTAGGTTCAGATTGGCAGAAATTGAGTGCATAAATGCAATGTTCACCATCTGTGTGAAGACGTTGTCTTGTTACGACTGGTTGATTTAGGTTACCAATAATGTTCTCAAGAGGATGGTCTTTTGTCCAACGATGTGTCGAGGGTTGATGTTGGTATACATTGTGCAGATTTTAAGGATTCAAATGGCTTGTTGATGATTCCGCAACATTAGGTGCAGCAGTTTCATTAGCAAACGGGTTAAAGAATGCATTTGGATCAAAATCTGCAGGTGGGGGTACTTCATTAAGAACATCAGTAGCTGGTTCAGCGTTGTTGGAAGCAGTTTGTTCAACTGTTGTTGTAGAGTCAACTGGTGGTGCGTCTTCAACAGTAGTTGTTGTAGCAGGTGTATCAAGTATAAGAGTGTGATCAGGTTGAGCAGCGGAAACAATGGATACACCTGGAGCACATTCATCAATGTCATCACTAAACAGCGGAGCAAATGGCTTTTCCATTTGTTGATGAGTAATCTGGGGGCTTGGCTCAGCTGATGATGGGGTTTGAGGGAAGTTTAAACGGTTGTGACCGGGTTCCAAGTTGTTATGCTCAGAAGCCATTTCTATAAGCTCATTGAAATTTGCATGAATCGTTTCCATAACCTGCTTTGTACGACGATTCCAGATCCGGTAACCTTTAGAATTTTCACAGTATCCAATAAAGACTCCAATTTCAGCTTTGGCTTTGAGCTTTCCAAAGTCATCACGATCATTATTTGGGTAGCAAAGGGATCCAAATACATGAAAGTGTTTGAATCACTGATCAATTTTGAGTATAGCATGCAGTTGATACAGCTTCTGCCCACAAGTAATCTGGGAGTTTAGCATTGATTTACATTGTTCTTGCAGCTTCTACTAATGTACGGTTTCGTCTTTCAACAACTCCGTTTTGTTCTGGTGTACGTGCAATAGATGTTTGATGCAAAATTCCTACTTTCTCATAAAATTCCTGAAGAGTTTGATTCACAAATTCAGTTCCTTTGTCTGTTCGGATTTGTCGGACTGTGTTCCGGAGTTGAACTTGTATTTTCGTGAGAAAGGTGATGATCATCTGTGGAGCTTGATCTTTGCGTTGAAGAAAGTAGACCCAATTCCATCTTGAGTAGTCATCTACGATTACCAGGATGTAGCGTTTGCCATTAATCGTTTGCACACGCATCGGGCCACACAAATCCATGTGAAGAAGATGAAGCACATGCTGAGAGCTGTGTTCCACCTTTGAAGGAAAATGAGCACGAGTGCTTTTCCTTTGTTCAAAAGCTGAGCAAAGGTGTTCTTTGGAATATCGGAATCTCAGGAGACCTTCAACAAGTTTATATCGAGCAAGGTTGGTTATGGTTTGAAAGTTTAAATGTAAGAGACGATGGTGCCATAGCCAAGATTTTGTAGATGTTGCCTTTGAAAGTAGACAAATGGGAGATGAAGCAACTATGTCTTGCATTAAGATTATGTACAGACTAGAATTGCGAGAGCCGGACATAAGATCGTTTCCTTGTAGATCACGAATGAAACAAGTTTTCTCCCGAAAAGCAACTTCCAAATCTCCATCACAGAATTGACTGACTGAAAAGAGATTGTGACCAAGGCCTTCCACATAATAAACCCTGCTAATTTCGATGTTTCCATTGATGTAATCTCCGTAGGCCATGATAGCTGCGAAGTGATCATTCTCGAATCTGACAGTGCCAATGAACTTTGCAATAAAGTTTGATAACAGTTTAAGATTGCCTGTCATGTGTCGGGAACATCCGCTATCAACAACCCAAAGGATGATCTGTATCACCTGCATTACACACAGACGGCACATATGGAATAGAAGTAGATGTGGAACCCGAAGAGTTAGAGGGTTCCGAAGTAGTTATAGTCGAAATACACACATCAATGATTTTAGGCATCCATTTAAATCCTAGTGTATTATGTATCCATTTCTGCCATCTCTAACTAGTCTTTGCTTTAGTCATAGTGAATGGACTAGGTGGTACTACATTCCTTGGAGGTGATACTGGAACTACAGGGACATGAATGCGTTTCTTAGAATCTAAAGAGGGCGGTTTACCAAGCACAGACTTAGAAGCATTAGTGGGCCTAGAGGTATTCCGTTTCTTAGGATTTCGTAAATGAGACAAGATAGCTTTAGCAACACATTTATCATGACAATCAGAAAGCATACTCTTACGACATATAACACAAGAAGCTTCAGACTGAATATCAAAAGTACTTAAAGGTTCAACATTTGTTACAACACTTTTTCCATTACATTTGTCAGACGCAATATCTAAAGTGGGTGCAACATGGGTCTTATTCAAAGTCCTAGGGTGTTCTTCTACTTCAGCATTCTTTATTGTTCTTTTATTAGGTCGCAACTTCCTATTCTTCCTTGTATTGCTCCTAGGCTGTGAAGTGCGGACGTTGGGAAAAGAGGCAACTATTCCTGTTTTAGTAGAGGGAAACACATTAGTATCTTGTGTTTTGTCAGTAGGCATTCTGGGTTCACGTTTGCCAAGTGTTACAGGTGCAATTTTCTTAATGATGCTAGGCTGAACTTGTTCATACTTTCCTAACATCTCCCTTAACTTAAAGATAGTGTGCACTAAATCTTGATTTTCAGAACGAAGATTTCCAGAAAAGTTCATGACTTCTTTATTGTGTGTAAGATAATGATCAAGTTCGTTTGATGCTTCATCACGAGCTTTTTGAGTAAATCAAATATGACACCATATTCCTTTTTAACTTTTGCAAGTTCTTGTTCATATTTTGGTTTTTGACATTTCAAAGACACGTTTTGATCATCCAGTTGCTCAATTTTAGGATCAAAGGATTTTGAGCGCAACTGAGTGATTTTATTTTGCAGAGAAAGTTCACGATTTTGACAATCTTTTTGACACCATTGAAGACGACATTTTGCATTTGAAAGTTTGTTTAACAATCGTTCATTTTCAACTTTTAAAGATTCGATCTGATGCACATTATCAGTATTCTCAACAATTTCAACAGAATCAACAGTATCAGCAGAGATATAATCAAATGCATATGAGAAAGAATGCAATAACACAACATTATGGATATCGGTACAGATAACATCTTCCAAGAGTCGATCAACATCTTTTCTTAACATTTCCTTTTTACGTTTTGTATTTGAAATAGATGATCTGTCTTCTCGAAAATGATTTTCATCAATGCAAGTTCCTTATGAAATTCCCTTTCCCAATACAATGCACAATTTTTCAAAATTTTAACATGGGGTAAAAGTATTTTCTGAAAGATATCTCTTTGTTCTCGCGCCTGAGGTGATTGAAAATGTTCAACTTTTATTTCAGAATGAAATTCAATCTCACATTCTAAAAGTTTGAGGTCAGAAGTGAAAATGTCAAAATATCTAAGAATTTGACGATTTTTGGGTTTTGATTTTACTTCACTAAGTGAAGGTAAAGGACCATAAATTTGTGCATAATTTGGTTGGGGAGCAACATTAGAAGACTCAGACGTTTTTGTGATAATCCTAGGTGTGTTAGAAGAATCCTTTGGTGGGACGAAAGTGACGGCTTTTGAATAGGTGAATGGTTTGTTATAAACAACATTTTCTAATTTAGATCGACTCTCGTCTTCTGCATCTAATTCCTCTTGACGATGATATTCAACAACACTCATAACAGAATCATCAATTTTTTATTCTGCACTGGAAACTTCAGGATTTGGTTTGAATGCTTTGGTTGAAAGCTTTGGTTTGTAATCAGCAAGATTCGGTCCATATCCATTTGGATTGGGTTTTAAAGTAAACTTTTGAATTGTTGTGATTGACTCACCATGTGTATAAACAGCATTTTGAAACTCTTTAAGTTTGTTTTGTAAGCCGACACTTTCTTCAAAATGGTCATCTATTCGTTTCGTTGAATGCTTTTTGTACGCAGAGAACTGTTTTTGACAATTTAACAACTCAGCCTTGGTTTTTTGAGTTTCCAAAGTAAGAGCATTAAGTTGCTTTTTATGTTCATGTTTCAGTTGTTCTATTTGAGACAACAAAGCATTCTTCGATGCGGCTAGATCACGAATCTGTCGTTCTAAAGATTTTTTGTTTTGATGTGATTTAGCAAAAGCGGCTTCAAAACCTTTTTCACGGTTTTCTTGAGTTTTGAAAAAATTGAGTTTCCATTTTAAGCATTCAATGTCCCTGGTTAACAGTGCATTTTTACTGTGTAATTTTTGATTTAATGCATAACATTCATCCATTCGGGATTGTTGGTCTTTAAGTAAGAGATCAATATCTGGACTAGGAAAAAGTTCAGCGTGTTCAACGTGAGTCACAACATGATCACTATTCAGATCCTCAAGTATAACCACGGAGTCAATTCGAGTATCAAAGGTAACCATAAGATTATCTTGATCATCAAATGTAACTACGGGGTCTAGTTGAGAATCGTCAAAATGAGATGTGCACGACTCATTTTGAACATTCTGAGCCTTGCCGGATTCAGATGTTGGCTGAGATATTAGATCAGTGATGAATATGGTTTGTTCGGGTACCTAAGACAAGCCATCAGTGTCATACACTGGGCCTGTGTCACTCATGTGGAGAGCTTGCATTTGTGCCATAAACATCACTGCTGCATTAGCTTGCAAGTCCTCCATATCATCATCTGAGTCTGCATCTGCCATAAAGCTCTGTTCTTTGTTTGTGAGAGTTCCACCAGCTTCATCCTTAAGAGCCAAAAGTAAAGCCTCCTTGTGATAAGCACTGCCCCTAGTCCTCGGATTTGGGCATGCATTAGCCAGGTGTCCCTTCTCATTACAGTTGTAGCAGCGAAGACCATTTATCCCATTCTGAGCGTTACCCTGTTCAACCACTTGAGCTCTCTGTAGTTGTGGAGCAGCCATGTTATTCCTTCCCATAGCATTAAACCCTTGACCTCCTCCCATCTGACGACCATAACCATGGTTCTGAACTTCAACACGTCCATTGTTCACAACATCTTGATTCCTTGTGTTAGATGAGGAGCGAATGCGATTATTGGATTTGTTTGTATACCGGCCGAAGACTTTACCAATCATAACAAATCCTTGTTGCAATGCATCAAAAGCTTTGGAGTCCTCATTAGCTTCACTGTAAAGTGCTTGACCATTGTTGTTGTTGTATGGAACCAATTGAGTTTGTTGAGATTGTTGCTGTGACGGATCATATGGTGTAATTGTTGCAGTTGGTTGAGGAGCGGGTTGAGAAGGATAACTAGTTTGAGCCCACAAAGCAAGTTGTTGATTATCCGGAAGTGATGGTGAAGCAGTTTGTCCACGGATAACCCTTTCTTTGTCAACTTCTTTTTGATGTGGTTTTAAATGGTCGTACAATAATCCGTAAGAAGCATGATGAAGATTCTTCGCTTGACGGATGAAAATGACACACTTCTCCCAATCAGGACCAAGACTACTTAGAAACTTTGTATTGACTGCAATTCTTGGCATGATGATGTTGTGTTTATCGAAATAATTGATGATGTCTGAGAATCGATGATGATAAGACTCTAGTGTCTCTCCAGGTTCAATCATGAAGTGTTCATAAGCCAAGTAAATTTTGGATTCCATATCCTCTTGATTGAGTGCAGTGCCTTCAATGAGAAGATGAATATGTTCCCACATTGCTTTTGCAGTCTTTTGAGCATCAACACTTCGAAGAATTGGGTTTGGTAATCCTAAAAGGATATATTGCATTGCTAGCTCATCAACTTCGTAGTGTAGAAGTTCATCACCAGAAAGGTCAGCAAGAGTTGCAATGTTTGTGAGATCATCTCTTGGTGGAACATCATTTGGATCTCCGGGTGTAACAACAATAGGCATCTGAAATGGACCTTCCAAGATAACTTTCTTTAAGAACTTTCCATGTGGCTTCTTTAGATCACAAAACCTAAAGAACCTAATCACCCATTGATCGTAGTTACCGGGAGTGAGCATTGGAGGTCTATCAAGTGATCCTGCCTCATGAATGGATTGTTGGCTACTTAAAGCTTCACACATCTTTGCAAACCAAGTCGGTTCCTTCATAGTATTCCTGGATGGATGTTGATTGTAAACGTTTGTGTAAGGCTGTACTTGAAGACTAGGTGGTGGTCGAACCATTTGAGGTTGAATTGCTCCATGTTGTGGATAATGTTGTTTATTAAATTGTTTTTGATAAATTTGTTGTTGTTGATTAAATTTTTGATGTTGTGGACTTAGTTATTGTTGTTGTTGTTGATTATAAGTGTAAGGAAAATAGCTAGAGTATGGAGGTTGAGACATGTTGAAAACTTGTGTTGTTAAATAGATCTTTGTAGTCGAATGAAACGTTGTTGATGAAGTATCCTTAGGCGTAGAAAGACCAAGTTTAGGCAAAGCAACACTTAGGCGTAAAAACACCAAACGTACGCGTAAAAGCAGTATTTACGCGTAAAAGCAGTATTTACGCGTAGGATTAGCTTACGCGTAAGAATTGAGAAACACTAAAGCTATGCGTAAACTGAAAGTTAGGTGTAGAAGACTTAGGCATAGGATTAGCTTATGCTGAAAGAGTTCTACACATAAGTTTGAGCTTATGCGTAAGATTAGGGTTTTGCCCAAAAAATCTTTTACACTATCACAGTGTAAAGGATATCCAAAGTCGAAGTGTTTTCAGGCTTATCCAAGCAAGAAAACACTGAGTAAACCACGAAAACTGAAGATCGATCCAAGGAAAAGTTACGCGTAAAAATAGGATTTTGTTTCGCGTAAAACTTAACCAAAAGTGATTTTTAGCCCAAAATGATTCTAAACCAGATTTTTGTGATGAAACAGCTTCAATATCACCAAAATAGCACAAAAGTGTCAAACTTGATGATCCAAAACTCCTAAACACGTTATGCGTAAAAGTAGTCACACGTTTAAAATCAAGCTTAAAAACAATGATCCACACGTAAAGTTTGAAACTTTTTGCCAAAAACAGAAATTTTAACACCTAAAAACGTTGAAAGTACAAGAATCTTGGATTAAAAAGTGTAAAAATTGAGTTTTTAAGCGTGTAAAAGTTTAAACAACGAGAGTTACGCGTAAGACCACAAATAACTTCAAAAACAAAATCTTTTCACCCAACTATTTGGCTATGATACCACTGTTAGGTTCCCATATATGTAACACAAGCATCAATAGAAGAAATATAGAAGAGAAGTGATCGGATGAACAACACACACACACACGTATGACAATATGTGAAAGGTTATGCGTAAGGTGAAATGTGAATTGAACAACCAACCCTCAAGTGAGGGTTTACAAGAGTATTTATAGGGCAAGGAGCTAGGGCAACACTTCTAGCAATCTTCCCTTCTTATAGGCTTGGGCCAAGGCTCATGGGCTTTCTACATAAGCCTTGGCATGATTACTAACATAAAAGCCATATTAAGCTAACTATTACATACTAATTACTAACACTTGAAATATAGTTTAGGAGTGATTCCAACACATGTTATGGCATAGAAGACTTGGTCATGTTAACTTCAAAACCATTAACAAGATTGTCAAAGATGGTTTGGTGAGAGGGTTACCTCAGAAAAGATTTGAAAATGATCAAACCTGTGTGGCTTGTCTTAAAGGCAAACAACACAGAGCTTCTTGCATGTCAAAGTTGGTTAACTCTATAGCTCATCCACTTCAAATGTTACATTTGGACTTATTTGGTCCTACATCAGTGAGCAGCTTGAATCTAAACAAATATTGTCGAGTGGTGACTGATGATTTTAGCAGGTTTACATGGGTTTTCTTTCTTAATACAAAGGATGAAACAACTGGCATCCTTAAGATCTTTATCACAGAAGTAGAAAACCAATATGATATGATAGTTAAAATTATCAGGTGTGACAATGGGACATAATTAAAGAATAGAGTTATGGATGATTTTTGCAGAGATAAAGGTATTAAAAGAGAATTTAGTGTTGCTAGAACTCCTCAAAAAAATGGTGTTGCTGAGAGGAGGAACAGGACACTGATAGAGGCTGCTAGAACCATGTTGGCAGATTCTAAATAGCCTATCACTTTTTGGGCTGAAGCAGTTAACACTGCATGTTATGTGCAAAATAGGGTTTTAGTGGTAAAGACAAAGAAGAAGACACCTTATGAATTATTTAGGGGTAGACCACCTATCCTTGACTTCATGAGACCATTTGGATGTCATGTATCTATTCTCAATACCTTAGATTCTCTGGGCAAGTTTGATGAAAAATCTGATGAAGGGTATTTTGTTGGGTATTCCATGGTCAGCAAAGCTTTTAAAGTATTCAACTTAAGAACCCAAAAGATTGAAGAGAATCTGCATGTCGAGTTCCTGGAAAACAAAGTTAATCTCAAAGGAACTGGTCCAGAAAGGCCGTTTGATCTTGATACTCTAACCAATACTATGAATTATGTGCCTGTTTCTACAAGAACATCTTCTTTTGATTTTGCAGGTTCAAAAGAGTTTCTTGATGATGATGAACCAAGCAAGGATCATTTAGATGATCAAGATGAATTCAGTCTACCTCATTGGGACTATGCAGATAATGATGATATACCAAAAAATAGATATGCTCACCCTTCTAATGACTTTGGAAAGGAATGAAGTAGCAACTTGAATACTGAAAATTCTAAAAGCAGTGGAAATTCAGATTCCACTGCTAGGCCAGAAGTTTCCACTGCAACACCAGATGTGGAAATTATAACTCCAGTTACAGAGGAAGCTCAAGCCAATGATGTTGAAATCTCAAATATGCCAAGTGAGATTGCAGTTCCTCAGACTCCCCACACTTCTATTCATAAATCACATCCTGTTGAAAATGTGATTGGGGATGTCTATTCACCTGTGAAGACTAGAAGACAAACAAAGCTGCCTGATGTCCATGGATTCATTAGTAAAATATATGAATCTAAGATTCATGAAGGCAAGAATGAATGTCTCTTTATGTGTTTTCTGTCACAAATGGAGCCAAAGAATGTTTACAAGGCACTTGAAGATGAAAGTTGGGTGGAAGCAATGCAAGAAGAGTTGCTCCAATTTAAGCTTCAAAAGGTTTGGGTGCTTTGTGATTTGCCTTCTGGCAAGAAGGTAATAGGTACTAAATGGGTGTTCAGAAACAAGAAGGATGAAAGAGGAATTGTTATCAGAAACAAAGCTAGGCTTGTGGCTTAAGGATACACTCAAGAGGAGGGTGTTGACTATGAAGAAGTGTTTGCCCCAGTTGCACAAATTGAAGCAATCAGACTGTTCTTAGCCTATGCATCCTTTATGGGCTTTAAAGTCTATCAAATGGATGTAAAGAGTGCTTTTCTATATGGGCAGATAGATGAGGAGGTTTATGTCTCACAACCTCTAGGCTTTGAAGACCCTGAATATCCTAACAAAGTTTACAGGGTAGTTAAAGCTTTGTATGGCTTGCATCAGGCACCAAGGAAATGGTATGAAACCTTAACTACTTATCTTCTTGCTAATGGGTTTCATAGAGGCAGGGTGGATCAAACTTTGTTCATCAAGAAAGACAAGAATGATATCTTGCTGGTTCAAGTGTATGTTGATGATATCATTTTTGGATCTACAAAGACAGAGACGTGCAAAGAATTTGAGAAACGGATGAAAGAAGAATTTCAGATGAGTTCTATGGGTGAACTCACATTCTATTTAGGACTTCAAGTACTACAAAGGCCAGATGGTATTTTCATCAATCAAGATAAATATGTGGCTGAGCTACTAAGGAAGTTTAAGTTCACTGATGCAAAGTCATCCAGCACCCCTGCAGACAAGACTACACATCTACTCCTGAAAGAAAATAGTGGTGAAGCAGTTGTTGTGCACATATACAGGTCTATGATTGGTTCTTTAATGTATCTTACATCATCTAGACCAGACATCATGTTTGCAGTGTGTGCCTGTGCAAGGTTTCAAGTTACTCCCAAGTTCTCTCATTTGACTGCTGTGAATAAGATTTTCAGATATCTTAAAGCTTTTCCTACTCTGGGATTATGGTACTCCAGAGATTCTCCTCTAGATCTGGTCACTTACTCAGATAGTGACTATGCTGGAGCTAGCTTAGATAGAAAATCTACAACAGGTGGATGCCAATTTCTTGGCAACAGATTAGTGTCATGGCAGTGCAAGAAACAAACAATGGTGGCTAATTCATCAACTGAGGCAGAGTATGTGGCTGCTGCAAGTTGCTGTGCTCAAGTTCTATGGCTTCAGAATCAAATTTTGGACTATGGGTAGAATTTCATGAATACCATCATCCATATTGACAATAGCAGTACCATTTGCATCATTAAGAATCCTGTTCAACACACAAAGACCAAACATATTGAAATTAGACACTGTAGGATATTAGTTTTCACTTACACATCAAACCAAAACACCAAGTTGGCGTACAAATGGAATTTTAGAGAGAGAAAGTTAAAGGTTTAGGGAACTTAGTGAGAGAAAGTGAAAGATATTATTATGAGCTCCAACTCTCTACCTTGGGAGGTAGAGAGTATTTATAGTCTTACATAAAACGCCACACAACGGGCTGTGGATCAGGCATACAATGGGTAAAGACCCGTCCGTCCTCCACGGTGTTACTTAACTAAATACTACTTAACTTAAAATAACTACGACTACGAGCTTTCTAACGATTACATATACTTGAGGTGACCGACTCTTTAATACCTGGAATTTCTAATTCCTAACAATCTCCCCCTAAGGGAGGTCACCTCAATCTTGTACTAAAATTACATTGAATACAAACAGATATTACAAAAAAAATTGTTCTTGCATTCTTGATGTAGTACTTTGCTCCGAAGCTCGTAGTCATTGATTCTTCTCATTGCATGTTTGGTTAATCCCAGTGGAGGTCTTTTACTGATCCACGTGATAATAATTTTGAGCCAGCTTTTGAGACCATCAGCTAACAAAAATCTCTGAGACACCCATTGTGGTGTTGGTATTATGTGATGTTGTGACTTTCGGACCGACATGCTCACATTCTGGATCATGATATCTTCTCATCAGAGTAACGGAAGGTTTCGATGATTCATGATATTGGCAGCAGTGTAGCAGAAGCATGGAGTGAAAATATCAGAGTCATTGATGCACTTATCATGATTTCTTGAGAGATGAATGTATTGTGTGAGCATGCGGCTATGGATTGACCGCTTCATTCTGATCAGCTGCAAACGTCGGGCGTACCTGCATACAACAGTTAGCAATAAAGCGTACAAATGTGTCTTTGACCACTTTAGTTGAATTGAGGTACACGGCCCACGGTTCCCCGTTGATCAGTACATGTACTGCCTGTGATCAGGTATAATTCCGAAGAATTTTCTTGACAGGGTTTCGCAGTTGCTCTAGCTGTTCTCAAACCGGAACGTCTCAAAGAAGACAACACGGAGTGAGTGAACCAGCGAATTTAAGTCCACTGATTGATGAAAAGAGATTTGAAAAGCAATCGTGTATTGCTCAATAGAAATTGTTTTTGCAATACAACGAAGGTTTTATTGAAAATCAATTATCAATCATAAAAACACCTTTTGATTTGAAAAATTAGTACACGGTCGATGTGCTAAAGAACTGAGTCATTAATCACAAAGACCGGTTTTTTAAAGGTATCCGTCAATCCATAACCTGAACCAGGATTGATTCAAGAGATTGAATCGCCCCATTGTTTCTGTTCAGTTGTCACATGGTTGATCTATATAATAGATCTCACCTGCCACCTACCACAAGCTTGTTTGATGTTGGCTCCAGAAGGTTTTCCATCTTCATTGTGAATAGGTTTACACATCACTCAGATGTTCTGGCAATACCACAAGGATAATGCGTAGGACTCAAGATATAATCTCTCTTTCCACATTGTGTGAAACAGAGAGTCTTCATTGAAAGTGTCCTAATGAGATTTATTGATGATCTCGTGGCTCTAGACTCAATTTTGTGCATATTTGGATCCTGTGCCGGAGACTAGGGAGAGGGTATCCTTTTTTCAATATCAACGATCTCTAAGAGAAAGTCGATATATAATGTTGGTTCCCCGTGAGAATGAAACAAGTCCTTTTAAGAGGAACTTGAGTGGTTTGGAAAGTTGAAGTGCAGTGCGTCACTGGGTCCATGATGTCTTGTCTTCAATACCGATGTTACCATCAGTAGCATATGAATTGAGCCCGGTTTCTGCCCTAAGGTTGAATATATGGAGGGCTATTTGTTTTCACCCTTTTCTCATTCAATTCTTTTTAATTCTTCAACCCCTTCAGTGCTTACCGAGACTTCATAGCTAGAACCTTGTTGGGTTTATTTCAGTACTAGCTCAGTCTCAGTCCGCACTTTTCCCATATCTCATTTTTCTCCTTTTATCATCATACCTAAGAACTCTACACCAATTAGTGGATAGTCCCTGGGTAGATCCCTCCGGTTCTGGCGGATCATGGGAACACATACCTAACCTTCTCATCCTTATATCACCGTACATAAAGTAAAGTTGGACGGTCTATTTGGTATTGTTCATCTGCCATTGGAACCAATTGAAAACCATTTGAAAATCAATCCAGATACTTGTGATATATTATCAAAACATTTTGTACCTGAATTGTTTTTGATATTTTTAGAATAAGTGCTCCCCCTCAACATGTGCATGAATTGTTTGAAATCGTTTTGCACACGGAGGCAAGAGGAAGAAATTACTTCTTTGATTACCCTTTTCTAAAAGATATCACCATCACTTCCTTGATAAAACCAGGTAGATAAAGCATTTCTGGGAAGGATGAGGTTTCCATAAGTTTGCTCCCCCTCAATATGTGCCTCGAGGTTTGGAACGAGTTTTGCACATACTAGAGGGAACCTGCACATTGAGATAAATGATCACGTTTCAAATCATAGGTTTAAGATAGATGCTCCCCCTCAACATGTGCATGGAAAATTTGAAATCGTTTGTCACATGTGGGAAGAATAGCATGTACATCCATATAAAACCATTTACCGAATTATCAGTTTAAATCCAATTTAAATCACACATTCTCCCCCGATCACAATTATCAAATCATTTGAGATTTGTGATCTCTTATTGATTTAAATTGATTTTGAAAGATTTTAAGGGGAATTGTGACTTGATTATGAAAGCGTTTTAACTGATAAGGATCGGATTTTTAGACTTTAAAACTCCATTGATGAAACATGCATGTACATCTTTTGAAAACAATTTAATGCCAAATAACTTTTTAATTTAATTGAAATCATTCTCCCCCTCAATCAATGATATAGGTTGTTGATTGAGAGATAGAGATTTTGACAAATAAGTCCTGATGATTATCAAAAATAGAAACCGAGTTATTTTTCAAAGCAGTTAGTTTTCAGCAGATAAATGTTTATAAAATCAGAGCATGTAATTTGAAAACATGGTAAAGCATGGCTCTGTTCTTTCTATGAAAAGCGGGTTACTGCCTGAAATGACAATAAACCATTTTTTCTCTTTCTCTCAAAAAAAATATTTTTTGAATTTTTGATATATATATATATATATATATATATATATATATATATATATATATATATATATATATATATATATATATATATATATATATATTTTATATATAAAAATTCGAACAACATCTAAAGTCCCGTGTCATTCTTTGAATGCAGCACAAAGACCGTAGATATTGCCGAACCGAGAAAAAACATAACAAATTGACAATATTTTTTGAAGATTTTTCGAACTTTTCAGATTTTTATGGATTTTGAAGGTTTTATATTTTTCTGTTTGATTTTTGAGGGTTTTGTAATTTTGTATTTTGTTTTTCGAATAGATATATACAAGAGTTAGATGAAGATAGACCTTTACTCCTCGTCTTCCTCCTGAAGACGTTTGAGTGTTTCTGGTTGAAGGCTTTTCAAGCCAAGAAGTGGAAGAATAAACTCAAAACGTTCTCTTGGAAGAGCTTTGGTGAAGATGTCTGCTAACTGATATTCAGACCTCACAAAATAGAGTTCCACCACACCTTTTTCCACTTGTTCCCTGATGAAATGATGTCGAATGTCGATATGCTTTGCTCTTGAATGTTGAACGTTGTTGCATGAGAAAGCAATAGCACTTTTATTATCACAGTACAGAGGAATTTTGTTGAATTCAAAGCCATAGTCAGATAATTGAGATCTCATCCATAAGATTTAAGCACAACAAGATGACATGGCTATGTATTCAGCCTCTGTAGAGGAAATAAAAGTACTCATTTGCTTCTTTGAAGACCAGCTCACAAGCTTATCACCCAAAAACTGAGCACCTCCAGACGTACTTCGACGTGTATCTTGACAACCTGCATGATCAGCATCTGCATAGGCCGTTAGTGACATACCGGTGTCCTTCGGGTACCAAATTCCCATATTGATGGTTCCTTGGAGATACCGAAAGACCCGTTTAACCGCTTCAAGGTGCTTTTTAGTAGGCTTAGCCTGGTATCTAGCACACATGCACATAGCGAACAAGATGTCTGGTCTACTAGCTGTGAGGTACATCAGGGATCCAATCATACTACGATATTTTGTTTGATCTACCATGATCCCTGAGTGGTCCTCATCCAGCTTGGTTCGTTCAATCATGGGAGTGTCAACGGTGTCACTAGAATCAAATCCAAATTTCTTTAACATCTCATTTGCATAGTTAGATTGATTTATGAAAATGCCTCCGGGACTTTGTGAAATTTGTAATCCCAAGAAAAATGACATTTGTCCCATCATTGACATTTGAAATTTTGAACCCATTTCATTAGAAAAAAGATCACATTCCATTGGGTCGGTCGAGGCAAAAATAATGTCATCAACATAAATTTGAACGTGAATTAAGTGTTTGCCTGACTTTCTGGTGAACAAAGTATGATCAACCGCTCCTTTGCTGAATCCAGTAGATAGAAGAAACTTTGACAGCGTATCATACCATGCTCTAGGAGCTTGCCTCAAACCATATAGGGCCTTTTTCAAGCGATAAACATGAGTAGGATGCTCTGAATTCACAAAACCCTCTGGCTGGCTGACGTAAACCACTTCTTTCAGATATCCATTAAGAAATGCGGTTTTCACGTCCATCTGATAAACAACCATGTTCTTGCTAGCAGCATTAGCCAAGAAGATTCTGATCGCCTCGATGCGAGCAACTGGAGCAAAAGATTCCTCAAAGTCTATACCTTCTTCTTGACGATAACCTTTAGCCACTAACCTAGCCTTATTTTTCAAAACATCACCATGCTCATCAAGCTTCACTTTGAAGATCCACTTAAGAGCAATGATCATAGCACAATCTGGAGCTGGTACTAATTCCCATACATCTAATCGATCAAACTCATGAATTTCATCTTGCATGGCATTGAACCTGCTGTCTTCATTCATAGCAGTTTTAACATCTTTAGGTTCGATCTTTGAGAGTACAGAGTTAAAGAAGCACCGTAAGGCATCAGTAGCAAGCTGTTTACGAGTGGATACCGGACGAGAAGGATTTCCAATGATGTTGTCTAATGGATGATCGTGAGTCCATTTTCTGAGGTGTTCATGTGGTAGTTGTTGAGGGACTGAAGTAGCAGAGTCGATGTCTCCTGAAGAAGATGGTTCTGATGAAGATTCAAGAGCAAATATGTTTTCAAATGGAGCATCTTCAGGAGTAGCAAAGGGATTAACTTCATCATTGATGCCAGAAACATTTCCATGATGTACATTTGAAGAATGATGATTTGTTGATGAGACTGAAGGATCAGCAGCAGGCGCTTCTTGACTTAAAGATATTGAGACTGAGGGATTGACTTCATTCACATGAATATGAGCAGCCTCTGTTGTAGGAAGCGACACCTCATTAGTACATGGATCATAAAGTTCATCAAACATAGGATCAAACAATTTCTTTAAATCATCTTCAGATGGAGGTACATATGGAGTTTCCTGAGAAGAGTTTGGAACAAGGGATGAACCAATGGGACTTTTTTGAAGTGTGGGTCCTGAACTGGATTTTCTAGGAGCCATTTGACCGGTCAGCTCATCAAACGTAACGTGAATTGTTTCCATGATATTTCGGGTTCTTTTGTTGTAGATTCGGTATACCTTTTTGTTTGGTGCATATCCTACAAATACTCCAATGTCTGCTTTAGCTCTAAGTTTGCCTAAGTCTTGACCCTAATTAGTTGGATAACATAATGCACCAAACACACGAAGGAAAGAGAGATTAGGTTTTCTGTTGTGGACCAGTTCATATGGAGTTTTTCCATGAACAGTGTGAATCAGGGAACGATTTTGTGTGTAGCATGCAGTGGCAATAGCTTCAGCCCAGAGAAACATTGGAACCTTTGAGTAAATCAGCATTGTTCTAGCGGCTTATACAAGAGTTCAATTTCGTCTTTCAACTACACCGTTCTGTTGAGGAGTTCGTGGAACACTTCTTTGATGGCTGATTCCAACGCTTTCATAAAATTCACTAAGTTGTTTGTTGACAAACTCAGTTCCATTGTCTGTTCTGATAATTCTGACGGTTTTGTTAAGTCGAACCTACAGCTGTTTGATGAGTTTGATGATGATATCAGGAGTTTCATCCTTTGTCCTTAAGAACTTGACCCAGGTGAATCTAGAGTAATCATCAACCACAACTAATACATATTTCTTCCCAAAGATATTCTGCACCCTCATTGGTCCACATAAATCCATATGAATCATATGAAGAACTTCTGTGACAGAGTTAGTAGGTTTGGGTTTATGGGCATACTTCTTGCTTTTTCCCAATTGACATGCTGAACAAAGATGATCCTTTTCGTACTTGAGTCTAGGTAAACCTACAACTAAGTCCTTTCTGGTGAGATCATTGATGGTGCCGAAGTTTAGGTGATTGAGACGATGATGCCATAACCATGACTTTGTTTTAGAAGCCTTTGACAGCAAGCAAATTGGAGAAGACTTCATCATATCTTCGATAGAGATGGTGTATAGATTTGAACCACGTGAACCTCTTAAAAGTTCCTTACCATCAAGTTCTCTAACGAAGTAGGTATGTTTTCTGAAGGCTACTTCTAGATCTGAATCGCAGAATTGACCAACAGAGAACAAGTTGTGACCAAGACCTTCTACATAGTAAACCCTGGAGATAACACTTTTGCCAACAACATAGTCTCCATAACCCATGATAGCACCAAAATGATCATTCCCGAATCTAACTGTCCCGATGAATTTGCTCACAAAGTTCATGAGCCGTGACCGGTCGCCAGTCATATGCTTGGAACAGCCTGAGTCTAGGTACCACAGAACGATTTGAACGATCTGCAGTTGAACACAGACAAGAATGGATAACTGGATAATTGGGATCCCCATGCAAGAATGGGTTCCATTTGGTTAGTAACAATGGTTGGAACACCCACATCAGAAATAGAAGCATTCATATCAGAAATTAAGGCACTGGAATCATTGTGAATAGATGCAGTACTAGTGTCTGTATTAGCCCTGTTCACAGTGTGCTTACTTCTTAAGGGAATAGTTCTACCAGTAGGCATCCATCTTCTAGTGGGCATTGTCTGATAAGTCTTACGACCAACAGGTATCCAATAAAAGCCTATCTTACTAAATGTTCTTCCTGTGGGTTTCCACTGTTTTCTAACTTTCTTTGGTTTTTGCCTTTTAGCCTTCTTAGCATGAATTTTAGCATTAACACTATTAACTGGACAATTAACATCATTAGGCAAAACATTAACACCACATTCATGATTAGAAACAGAATTCAAGCAGACATCAATACAAGGTTTGCAAATAGTATCAGAATTCGATTTAATTACAGTACGCCTATGGCTAATACTAGAATCAACACGATTCGTTTTATTCGGCTCAAACTTAAAGTTCCTAGGTAGGTCTTCTACTTTCTTCCAATGCACATTCTTAGCTTGCGAGGTCGTGTCCTTCCTTGTATTGTCTTGAGACTTTGATCTGCTTGCTTTAATGTCACTGATTACTCCTGTAGAGGGAATGGGAACATTAGTTGGTTTGGCTACTATTTGCTTCACCTGTTTAGATGTGCTGGGATCTGAGCTACATGCAGGCACACTGAGATTAACTTTTTTAACACTTGAGTAGCTGGGATTTGAACACCTAGAGGTCACACTCGAGTTCACATTCTTAGCATTGACAGATCTGGGATCTGAACTACTTAAAGGAACACTAAGGTTCACATTCAAAACATGAATATCATACTTGGCATTAGGCATCGAGCATGGAATCAAAGGATTAACTCTCTCACCTAATGACTTTGGGCATATTGTGATCAAGCATTCTAGGATTTCTTGAGATCGTTTGGCATATAAGCATGCATGTCCAATTGCATTATCATGAGGTTTTTCTAACTTATCCTCTTCAACAATCTCACGCAGACATTCTAGGCAATCCTTAAGGGATGAGAAGTATGTTTGAACAGCAAGTTTGTTGTTCCTGAGATGAGGAGGAACATATTTCACAGACAAAGCATATTTATTACAGACATGTACCTTTGATACACCATTCTCCCCATTGGTCATTGGCATCTTCCCTTTTACCTGACTCTTTAGATTCTCAATTTCTTTTTGTAACGAGGCTACCGTTTTGTTATTTTTGTTACGTGTGACCTTTATAGATTCAAATAATTCATTGAAATGACGTTTAACCTTTTCATTTTCTTCAAGAAAAACCTCATTTTCCTTTTGTAAAACATTTACTAAGTTTTGAAGATGAAAGTTTTGAGATTTCTGAGAATCTAAAGGAGGAGGCATTTGGGGACCAGTCACATTGTTCGTTTGACCCTTTAATTGAGAGATTTGGGCTTTCAACTTTCTGATCGTGTTGCAATGAGCTTGAATCTGTTCATCACGTTTGTTAATTTGAAAAACTGCATCAAACTCTGGAGCATCTGAGGATGTCTTGATATTTGAAGTTTTGACATTTTCTTTAAGATGTTGATATTTTAGTTGTAAATTAAAATGCTCAACTTCTAGTTTAGAAAAATGTTTAACCAAATTGTCGTGATCATCCAGTTCAATTTTCTCATTTAGTTCAGAATTAGTTTTTTCAAGCTCAATGACACGATCATGGGAGACTTTCAAAGCAACAGACAGTTCATGGAATTGAGAAGCAGTAATAGAACAGTTAGTAGCAGTGTAGAACACATCTTGAGCAATACATTCAGAAATCAGGTTCTCATTTAGTGTATGCAAGTTCTTCCTCTCAATCTCATTATATTTTAGTGCTCGCTCATAGTCACTAACCTCAACTATCATTGCATCAAATTCCTTTTCCATTCCCTTAATATCAGTATCTATCCCCTTTTTAAGACTCTCAAAGTGATCATTTAGAATTTTAAAGAAAGGCATGACCTCAGTTAAATAACATTATTTCATTTGCTCAAAACCCCTTTCTCCTTCAATTATACCAGTGGGTGTGATCCTTTTCTTGCAAGTTTTCTCAAAATCAACAAATAGTTGAAAGATAACATATTGGCTAATTAAGGTCTTGCTTTTAGTGGCAATTGTTCTAGGAAAAAGATGCCTTGGTGTATTAGGAGGATACACAGTCGCTCTAGGCATTTTCCAAAGGGGAGGGTTTGTTTCAACAATATTTTCTGCTTTCTGCTTATCTAAGTCCATTTTCCAGAACACTTGTTCGGGAGTCAACAATGTTTGAGGCTTAAACATGTTCAAGGAGATCCAATTCTCCTTTTTGTAGTCATGGGGAGTGATAATTACTTTCTTCTCTTTGCATTTAGGATCATTTAGTTTCTTATTCATTTTCTCCCTAGTGATTTCATCTGATTTCTTATCTTCCTCTGTGCACTCAAAGCAACTAGGTTTTTGTCTAGGTTTAAGAATCTCATTGCCATCATAGATCACACTTTGAGCTGCTTTTGCTATCTTCCCGTACTCAGGGTTGGGTATATCTACAATGGGAACACTATGCTGATCGCTTAGAACTCTATGCTTAGTGATCATGTGAGCAGTCTGAATGGTGTTCCCTTGTATGTACAACTTGTTTTCCAGTTTGTTTTTCAAAGTTTTCAGATTAGAAAAATCTTTCAAGAGTTTTGATTCCTTTGCATTAAATTCTTGCTTAAGCATTTTCACATTTTCTTGAAGTTCTTGTTTTTGCTTAGCAGTTTTAGAAAGCTTTTCTTGGATGGAATTTAATTCTTGTTTTAATACTTCTTCTCGAAAATTACTTTTTCTAATGATTGTACGCACTTGGTCGTCCATTTCTTGCTCACGAGTGGTCAACTCAAATTTTGCACGTTGTTCATAAATAGCAACACGTTCTTTATAGGCATTTAGTTCAGAAATTACAGTATCATCAGGGGAACATGCAGTGTATTCATAAAAAACATAGTCATTTTTTACTGCAGAAGATGCATCACTTGGTACAACTTCACTTTCACTTTGTTTCACATATTGATCATATGGGACAACATTGATATTACCCATATTTTCAATATTTGATTCAATAGTTTCAGTTGATTGTACTTTTTCATGCATCTTTTGCACATCAGCATCATCGTATAGTTTTAGTACCTCTGAGATGAGTTTGTCTTTGGGTGGGCCAGCTTGTGGTGAAGAAGAGACCTTGGGAGATACCATTGGAGAAATGCTAGCCATAAAAATTGTGTGTGGAGTAGGTCCATCATCCACATCAGAGTCGTATGCATCACAATCTGCGACTTGAAAGGCATTCTGATGATTGTGACCTATCTCCTGAATAGGCTGCTCATCCACATCTGCATCATAGGTCTTGGCATTGCCCTCAGCAAGAAACAACAATTCCTCTTCATCCAAAGCAGCACCATTATCCTGAGCTTGTACAAGCAGCATCTTATCTCTGAAGTAATCAGCATTTTGTGGATGTTTTGGAGATGTGCAGTTCCTTGCAATGTGTCCCTCACCACCACAGTTATAACATTTGATCGGCTTAGCTTGACCTTGATTACCATTCCTTCCTCGATTCTGATTACCAACATAACCTCTACCAGCTCCACCTCTTCCCTGATCATACTGTCTTTCCTGAACTGGTTGCACCACGATCCTCCCATCTTTAACAGTAGCTTGATTGTGTGGGTTAGATGCTGTTCTGAGGTTGTTGTTGGTTTGTGGGAGAGAATTCATGTTTTGACTAATCAGAAGAGCTAGTTGATTAATGATGTTACCCACGTGTGCATCAGCATCAGCTTGTTTGAACATAGGATCAGGAATGAGTTTGTGATTACCATTACCCATGGGTATGACTTGTGAGGCTTTGGTTGTGATTCCGATGTTTGAGTAGAAGGCAGTTGAGTCATTAGATGAGCTTGTCTCTCCCTGGTTGGTTTTGAACTGATTAAGAATCATTTTTTCAAACATGGCATGTCTCTCATTCTGAAGGAGGAAGGCATAGAGTTGCTCATAGTTTGTATTCTTCAATTCTTTAGTGAGCTTCACAGAAGTGACGAACTTGTGCCATTCGGGATTCATATTGTTCACAAACTTTGAGTTCAGCTGAATGTTAGGTATAGTCATTCTGATGTTCCTCATGTCATTCACTAGCTTATGAAATCTCACATAGTACTCATAGACACTCTCATCAGGTTTTATCTTGAAGTGTTCAAATTCATCGTACAGCTGTGATTCTCGATCTTCAATAGTTAGCTCAGAACCTGATAGAAGCATCTTGACATTATCCCATACTGCCTTTGCTTCGGTGTTGTGATTGATTAGCTTGTAGATGTCTTTAGGAAGACCTTGAAGAACAATGTTAGAAGCCCTGATATCAGCATCGAATCTCTTTTTCTCCTTATCATCAAGCTCATCATACATCTTTGGTCTGTCCATTCCGTAAATCAGAGTTCCATCTTCAGCAGTATCAAGTACATCTCTAGTCGTCTCCACTCGATACGGTCCTTCATCAATGGATTTGAGAATGTTGACACCATTTTCCTTTCCAAGACAATACAATCTGATTCGTTGAGCCCAAGAATCGTAGTCAGTTCTGTCAAGCATGGGTGGTCGAGTATCTGAACCAGCTGCTTGAACATCCTCGGAAACAGTGGAGATGATAGTAGGAACGTTGGTAGACATGTTAACAGATTATACGGGATTTTATAACTCTATGATTAAACCGGGAAATAGATTCTTTCACGGGATTTTACTAAATCAAGAGAAAACCGTAAAAAATCACCCAAGTCGCTAGAAGATAATGCACCAAGTCGCTAACACCTAATTCGCTATACCACCAAGTCGCTAAAGTCCCAAGTCGCTAAACAAAGGCAAGCCGCTAAATAGTAACTCACTAAGCCTCAAGTCGCTAGCAAAATTTTGGCAGTAATTCGCTAAGATTCAAGTCGCTAAAGAATCAAGTCGCTAAATAGCAACTCGTTACTCACCAAGTCGCTAACACCAAGTCGCTACCCGTAGTGGAGAGTCCACTACTTGTACTGTAAGTCGCTAAGTCTAAGTCGCTAGCTCCAAAAACTTCAACTCGCTACAAAAATGTAAAGCAAGTCGCTACAAGGAAAAATAATCCGTAGATCAAGTCGCTAGCAAGAAAACTTCACAAACATCACTTTTCAATCCAAAAACAACCCAACCAAGATGATTCAAGCTTACCAAATGAAAACCTAAACACTTGTGATGATTCTAAACGTAAAAGTACTAACAAAATCCAAGCTTTAACACAAGAAATCAACCAAATGATGCACAAACCACTAAACTTTTTCAAACTAAAAAACCACCTAAAAACCACTATAAATCCAAAGATGTGCAAGATATGATCTAACCATGGCTCTCTGATACCAATTGTAGGATATTAGTTTTCACTTACACATCAAACCAAAATACCAAGTTGGCGTACAAATGGAATTCTAGAGAGAGAAAGTTAGAGGTTTAGGGAACTTAGTGAGAGAAAGTGAAAGATATTATTATGACCTCCAACTCTCTACCTTGGGAGGTAGAGAGTATTTATAGTCTTACATAAAACGCCACACAACGGGCTGTGGATCAGGCATACAGTGGGTAAAGACCCGTCCGTCCTCCACGGTGTTACTTAACTAAATACTACTTAACTTAAAATAACTACGACTACGAGCTTTCTAACGATTACATATACTTGAGGTGACCGACTCTTTAATACCTGGAATTTCTAATTCCTAACAGACACCATTTCATTAGAGATTGCTATGAAAAGGGACTAATTCAAGTTGTCAAAATCCATACTGATGATAACTATGCTGATTTATTCACAAAAGGACTTGATGTGGGAAGATTTCAGTACTTGGTAACAAGTATTGGAATGCTAAATCCATAAACTTTTTGTCAAATGTTCTCTGGTGTTGAGGGGAGGCTGTTGGGTACTGAAATTGTTGTATGAGTTTGTATATGTTAGCTTGTATTTCTGTTTATGTTTCTATGAATCTTTGATGGGAGTTGATCTTAAAAGGTGTATATCTGAGATACACAACAAATGGTTATTGATTCACCATGTCTAATCCACATAAGAATCAACTAGTCTAGAGCAAACGGCTACTGGTAAAGACTTGACAAATTTGTTTATGGTTGATAGTTTACCAAAAACTATATGGTTATCAACTCACCATATTCTTTATGATTAAGAGTTGGCTAGTCCATAGCAAACGACTCATGGTAAAGACATATCAAATCTGTTGATAGCTGGTAGTTTGCTAAAAACAAAGATAAGAGCAGTCTAGTTTTCATATGATTTTATTTACCACTGCTCTTTGAAATTTTTGTGAAAAATTACCACTGCTAGTTCACAGTTTCCACTGACAGTGTTATTTTACCACTGTTGTTCTAGCCGTTACAACTGATTGTGTCAGTAACTTATTTTTTACTAGCCGTTGAAAGTAACCACTGATTTCCATATATATAGGGTTAAAATTTTAAGGAAATTATCTACTTTCCATATTGTTATTTATCCTCTTAAAGATATATACTTTCTAAAGATAATTTTTCTTGCGCAATAATCTTAAACCCTAACCCTATACATCTTTCTCTCTGAATTGGCTAGTTAGTACTTCAATTCTTACTGACATAATATCGTTTTTCAACCAAAGTTTCTATGGCACCTTTAAAATTTGCAGATGAGCACAACCTAGTGGCCCACCTACAAAAGTCTAACGAGAAGAGTGGCCCTGTTTTCCATCAGATTGTGGAATTTCTCAATACTACTCATATAAGGTATGCTTTGCTTTTAAAACCCACAATCTATATCTCTCAAATCAAACAGTTTTGGACTTCTGCTAAGTCCATAACACTTGAGAATGGTGATACACATGAAACAGTGGATGCTCTAAGAGCCACTGTGGATGGGGTAACTATTGATGTTACTGAGGCATCCTTGAGGAGATTTCTCCAATTGGGTGATCTCAATGGTCTCATCACATTACCTATGCCCGATATTCATGATACTTTATCATCCATAGGGTATGATACCACTGATAAAAAGTCTACTTTCAAAAAGAGTGGTTTTTGTCCTCAATGGAGATTTTTGATTGATACTCTTTTACATTGTCTCAGACCAAAGAAAACATCTTATGAGCAATTTAGTTCAACCATGGCTTACCCTTTGATTTGTCTAACCACTGATAAGATTTTTAACTGGTCAAATTATTTTTTTACAAGTATGATTGGCAATGTAAAGAGTTCAACAAAATTTTTAATGTATCCAAGGTTTGTGCAAGCAGTGCTAAATGAGTTTCAACTGCAACTCCATACTAATATTTATGAAATCAGTTGCCTAAAGCCTAAAGTTTTTCAAAACATGAACAAAGATGGCAACATGATTTTTACACCACTCTTATCTCAAATGCTTGCAAAGATTACAACTGAACAAAACACACCCATAATCTATGTTCCAAAGATTGATTATACTCCACCAGTTTCTCAAACCTATGAGAGGAGGAGCAAACAACCACCTTCTTTCATGACAACACAGCAAGTTTCTGAACCTTTTGGTCTAGGAACAAGTAGTGTTGGTTCTAGACTTCAACCTAGTCCAACTAGGGAGGAATCTGAGCCAATGCCCCATGATTCACCTCTCCCAACAGGTAACACAGTTGGAAGTGATGAGGGCAGTGAGCAACAATTGGAATTGATGGTTGTGTGTACAAAGTTAGCCAAGCAGGTTGAATCTCTACAGAAGGACTTGGCACATGTTAAGAAGCAGCATGCCAAGGATGTTAAACACTTACAAGAAGAGATTCAGACCTTGAAGAAAGAGTTGTAGTGCTTGAAAAAGAACAAGAAGACTGCAAAGTTGGTGATTTCATCTTCATCCTCACCTAATGATGGTGATTCAGCTAGTTTTGATCAAGATTTGGGTAATTCTCCCAAACACGGGAGGAAAATAAGTGCCGAAACTCAGGGGAGGAAAATTGATTTTGAAGATGAAGGATATACTAGTAAAGGAGCAAAGGAAGCTAATACTCAAGAAGAGCAACTTGATGATCAAGATATTTTCTGTACTGCAACTGATTTTACCACTGATTCAATTTCCACTGCAGAGCCAAATATTGCCATTGCAAGTGAAGAATTTGATAAACTGAAGAAAGACAAAGGTAAAGCAGTTATGGAAAGTCAAGAGCAACCTAGAAGAAAGATTTCAAAGAAAGAACAAGTTTAGATTGCTCATGATAAAGAAGTTGCTGAAAAGATCTCTGAAGAACAAATTGCTGAAAAGAAAAAGCTTGAAGAAATGGAAGTTGCAAGCTTTTTGGAGACTAAAAGATTGGATAGAATGGAAGAAGATCCACTTTTCAATGTTCAACCTACAATACTTAGAGAGAACACTTCAAAGTTTAGCAATGTTCCTTCTGAAGAAGATATTGAGTTCTTGATTGCTAATAATCCAATAATCAAGAAAAAGGAAATTGACCTAGTAGCAGATGCATCCTTAACTGAAGATCAAAGAACTGCTCAGTTGAAGGATTTCATTCAAATGAAGAACAATCAAGCACTTCAAGATGTGATTTGTACAGTTAGAAAAGGTCAAAAGAAACAAAGACAACCAACCAAGGCACAAATTATTTCATACATGAAGACTTATTGTTGTCATGTTGGTGGTTGGAAAAAGCATCAATTCAAAGGAATGCCTGATAATCAAGTTGAAGGTATCTACTACAGAGTTCAAAAACATGATAAAGATTTTATTGCAATGGGCTCTGAATAATAAGCAAGAAGGTTTCCTGGATTGAAGAGAAAGGCTGTAAGATATTGGATTTCACATACATATCAAACCATAAACAAAGAGGCGTATAATATGATGTTTTAGAGAGAGAAAGAGTTAGAGGTTTTGGGAACTTAGTGAGAGAAAATAAAAGTATTATTATGAGCTCCAACTCTCTACCTTGGGAGGTAGAGAGTATTTATAGTTCTTACATAAGTCGCCACCTACGGGCTGTGGATCAGGCATACAGTGGGTAAAGACCCGTCCATCCTCCACGGTGTTACATAACTAAATACTACTAAACACTAAATAATCTACGACTACGAGCTTTCTAACGATTACATATACTTGAGGTGACTGAGTCTTTAATAACTGGATTTACTAAATCCTAACAATCTCCCCCTAAGGGAGGTCACCTCAAGATCACCTCAAAATTACATTGAACACAAACAGATATTACATTTAAAATTGTTCTTGCATTCTTGATGTAGTTCTTTGCTCAGGAGTTCGTAGTCATTGATTCTTCATTTTTGCATGTTTGGATAATCAATGTGGAGGTCTTTAACTGATCCACGTGATAATGAGTTTTTAGCCAGCTTTGAGATCATTAGCTATCATAAATCTCTGACTCTTCCATTGTGGTGTTGGTATTATGTGATGTTGTGACATTTGGACCGACATGCTCACATTCTGAATCCTGATATATTCATATCAGAGTAGCGGAAGCTTTTGTTGAGTCATGATATTGGCAGCAGCGTAGCAGAAGCATGGAGTGACAATATCAGAGTCGTTGATGCACTTATCATGATTTCTTTAGAGATGAATGTGTGGTGTGAGCATATGGCTATGGATTGACCGCTTCATTCAGATCAGCTGCAAACGTCGGGCGTACCTGCATACAACAGTTAGCAATAAAGCGCACGAAAGTGTTTTGATCAATTTTGTTGAATTGAGGTACACGGCCCACGGTTCCCCGTTGATCAGTACAAGTACTGCCTGTGATCAGGTAAAAATTCGAAGAATTTCCTTGGCAGGGTTTCGCAGCTGCTCTAGCTGTTCTCATACCGGAACGTCTCAAAGAAGACAACACGGAGTGAGTGAACCAGCGAATTGAGATTCACTGATTGATAAAAAGAGATTTGTAAAACAATCGTGTATCGCTCAATAGAAATTTTTTTCGCAATACAACGAAGGTTGTAATGAAAATCAATTATCAATCATAAACACCTTTTATTTTGAAATATTTGTACACAGTCGATGTGCTAAAGAAAAGGGTTTTTAAGCACAACGACCGGTTTTTCAAAGGTATCCGTCAATCCATAACCTGAACCAGGATTGATTCAATAGATTGAATCGCCCCATTATTTCTGCTCAGTTGTCACATGATTGATCTATTAGATAGATCTCACATGCCAACCACCAGGAGCTTGTTTGATGTTGTCTCCAGAAGGCTTTCCATCTTCATTGTGAATATGTTTGCATATCACTCAGATGTTCTGGCAATACCACAAGGATAATGCGTAGGACTCATAAGATGTAATCTCTCTTTCCACATTGTGTGAAACAGAGAGTCTTCATTGACAGTGTCCTAATGAGATTTATTTGATGATCTCGTGAGTCTAGACTCAATTGTGCATATTTGGATCCTATTTCAGAGACTACGGAGAGGGTCTCCTTCTTCAATATCAACAATCTCTAAGAGAAATTTGATAGATTATGTCGGTTCCCCGTGAGAATGAAACAAGTCCTTTTAAGAGGAACTTGAGTGGTTTGGGAAGTTGAAGTGCAGTGCGTCACTGGGTCCATGACGTCTTGTCTTCAATACCGATGTTACCTTGGTAACCACCAGTAGCATATGAATTGAACCCGGTATCTGCCCTAAGGTTGAATAATTGGAGGGCTATTTATTTTCACCCTTTTCTCATTCAATTCTTTTTCATTCTTCAACCCCTTCAGTGCTTATCGAGACTTCATAACTAGAACCTTGTTGGGTTTATTCCAGTGCTAGCTCAGTCTTAGTCTGCACTCTTCCCATATCTCATTTTTCTCCTTTTTTCAATATACCTAAGGACTTCTACACTATCTAGTGGATTGTCCCTGGGTAGATCCCTCCGGTTCTGGCGGATCATGAGAACAAATACCTAACCTTATCGTCCTTATATCACCATACATAAAGTAAAGTTGGTCGGTCTATTTGGTATTGTTCATCTGCCATTGGAACCAATTGAAAACCATTTGAAAATCAATCCAGATACTTGTGATATATTATCAAAGAATTTTATACCTAAATTGTTTTTGATATTTTTAGAACAAGAGCTCCCCCTCAACATTTGCATCAAGCATCATTGTAATAGAACTAATTTTCATCTTTGAGTGGTTGGCCTGCATCTAAGAGTAGTTATATAAAGAATGTGGTTTTCAAAATAGTTGCTCCCCCTCAATATGTGCATAGATATTTGAAAAATGTTTTGCACATATTAGGAAAAGACTGCACATTGAAATAAATTAATCACGTTTCAAATCTTTGTGGTTTAAGATATATGCTCCCCCTCAACATGTGCATGGAAAATTTGAAATCGTTTGGCACATGTGGGAAGGAGGGCTTGTACATCCTTATAAAACCATCTACCGAAATATCAGTTTAAATCCAATTTAAATCACAAATTCTCCCCCGATCACAATTATCAAATCATTTGAGATTTGTGATCTCTGTAGATTTAAATTGATTTTGAAAGCTTTTTAGGAGAATTGTGACTTGATTATGAAAACATTTTAACTGATAAGGATCGGATTATGAGACTTTAAACTCCATTGATTAAACATGCATGAGTATCTTTTGAAAACAATTGTATGACGAATAACCTTTTGATTTAATTGAAATCATTCTCCCCCTCAATCAATGACATAAGTTTTTGATTGAGAGATAGATATTTTTGACAAACGTTGACTCCAGATGATTTTCAAAAATAGAGTCCGAGTTATTTTTGAAAGCAATTAGTTTTCATTAGATAGTAAGTAATTGTTAATAGAATCAGAGCACGAGTTTTGAAAAACAAGATAAATCATGGCTCTGTTCTTTCTTTGAAAAGCGGGTTATTGCCTGAAATGACAATAAACCATTGTTTCACTTTCTCTCAATTTTTTTTTAATTTTTTTTATTTATTTTTTAATATTCGAACAACATCTAAAGTCCCGTGTCATTCTTTGAATGACAACACAAAGATCGTAGATATTTATCGAATCGAGAAAATCATGACAAAACGACAATATTTTTTTGGAATTTTTCAAGAATTTTCAAATTTTTATGGATTTTTGAAAGTTTTATATTTTTCTATTTGCTTTTTGAAGGTTTTGTAATTTTGTATTTTGCTTTTCGAAAAGATATTTACAAGAGATGGATGCAGAAAGACCTTTACTCCTCGTCTTCCTCTTGAAGACGTTTGAGTGTTTCCGGTTGTAGACTCTTTAGACCAAGTCGTGGGAGGATAAACTCAAAACGTTCTCTAGGAAGAGCTTTGGTGAAGATGTCTGCTAACTGGTATTCAGTCGTCACAAAATAAAGTTCCACGACACCGTTTTCTACTTGCTCCCTGATGAAATGATGTCGAATGTCGATCTGCTTTGCTCTTGAGTGTTGTACGTTGTTGCATGAGAGAGCAATAGCACTTTTATTATCACAATACAGAGGGATTTTGTTGAATTCAAAGCCATAGTCAGATAATTGGGATCTCATCCATAGGATTTGAGCACAACAAGATGACATGGCTATGTATTCAGCCTCTGTAGAGGAAATAGAAGTACTCATTTGCTTCTTTGAAGACCAGCTCACAAGCTTATCACCCAAAAACTGAGCACCTCCAGACGTGCTTTGACGAGTATCTTGACATCCTGCATGATCAACATCTGCATAGGCTGTTAGTGACATACCGGTGTCCTTCGGGTACCAAAGTCCCATATTGATGGTTCCTTGGAGATACCGAAAGACCCGTTTAACCACTTCAAGGTGCTTTTTGGTAGGCTTAGCCTGATATCTAGCACACATGCAAACAGCGAACAGAATGTCTGGTCTACTAGCTGTGAGGTACATCAGGGATCCAATCATACTACGATATTTAGTTTGGTCTACCATGATCCCTGAGTGGTCCTCATCCAGTTTAGTACGCTCTATCATGGGAGTGTCAACAGGGTCACTGGAATCAAATCCAAATTTCTTTAAAATCTCATTTGCATTTTTAGATTAATTTATAAAAATGCCTCCGGGACTTTGTGAAATTTGTAATCCCAAGAAAAATGACATTTGTCCCATCATTGACATTTAAAATTTTGAACCCATTTTACTTGAAAAACGGTCACATTCATTGGGGTCAGTCGAGGCAAAAATAATATCATCAACATATATTTGAACGTGAATTAAATGTTTGCCTGACTTTCTGGTGAACAATGTCAGATCAACTGCTCCTTTGCTGAATCCAGTAGATAGAAGAAACTTTGATAGCGTATCATACCATGCCCTAAGAGCTTGCTTCAAACCGTAAAGAGCCTTCTTCAAACGATAGACGTGAGTAGGATGCTCTGGGTTCAGAAAGCCTTCACGCTGGCTGACGTAAACGACTTCTTTAAGATCTCCATTAAGAAACGCCGTCTTTACATCCATCTGATAGACTACAATGTTCTTACTAGCAGCATTAGCCAAGAAGATTCTGATTTCCTTGATTCGAGCAACAGGAGCAAACGATTCTTCAAAGTCAATATCCTCCTTTTGACGGTATCCTTTTGCAACCAATCGAGCCTTGTTCTTCAACACATCACCATGCTCATCAAGTTTTACTTTGAAGATCCACTTTAGAGCAATGATCATTGCACAATCTGGAGCAGGTAGTAATTCCCATACATCTAGTCGATCAAACTCATGAATTTCTTCTTGCATGGCATTGAACCAGCTGTCTTCATTCATGGCAGTTTTCACGTCTTTTGGTCCGATCTTAGAGAGTACAGAGTTGAAGAAGCACCATAAGGCATCGGTTGCAAGTTGTTTCCATGTAGATACTGGACGAGAAAGGTTTCCAATGATGTTGTCCAATGGATGATCATGTGTCCATTTTCTAAGGTGTTCATGTGGTTGCTGTTGAGGAACTGAAGTAGCAGAGTCGATATCTCCTAAAGAAGATGGTTCTGATGATGATTCAGGAGAATATATGTTCTCAAAGGGTTCATCTTTTGGAGGAGAAAAAGGGTTTTCATCATCTGTAACAGCAGCAACATTTCCATTGTGTACACTCGATGATTGATGATTTGTTGATGAGACAGAGTGATCAGCAGCAGGCGCTTCTTGACTTAATAACATTGAAACTGAAGGGTTAACTTCATTGACAGGGATAGAGGCAGCCTCTGTTGATGGAACTGACATTTCATTAGCACTTGGTTCATAGTGTTCATCAAACATTGGATCAAATAATTTCTTCAAATCATCTTCTGAAGGAGGTACATAAGGAGTTGCTGGTGAGGGATTAGAAACAAGAGTAGAACTGATAGGACTACTGAATAAAGGTTGAAATGCGGGTCCAGAACTGTATTGTCCTGGAGCCATTTGACTGGTCAGCTCATCGAACGTAACATGAATTGTTTCCATGATATTTCGGGTTCTCTTGTTGCAGATTCGGTATCCCTTTCTGTTTGGTGCATAACCTAAAAATACTCCAATGTCCGCTTTAGCTTTTATTTTACCTAAATCTTGACCGTCATTGGTTGGGTAACATAAAGCACCAAACACACGAAGGTAGGATAGATCAGGTTTTCGTTTATGGACAAGTTCATATGGAGTTTTTCCATGAGAGGTGTGAATAAGGGAACGATTTTGGGTGTAGCAAGCAGTGGCAATGGCTTCAGCCCATAGAAACATTGGAACCTTCGAATAAATTAGAATTGTTCTTGCAGCTTCCACAAGAGTTTGATTTCGTCTTTCAACTACACCGTTCTGTTGAGGAGTTCGTGGAACACTTCTTTGATGACTGGTTCCAACACTTTCATAAAACTGAATTAAGTCTTTGTTAACAAACTTTGTGCCATTGTCTGTTCGAACAATTCTAACAATATTGTTGAGTCGAACCTGAAGCTGTTTGATAAGTTTGATGATGACATCTGGAGTTTCATCCTTTGTCCTCAAAAACTTTACCCAAGTAAATCGAGAGTAGTCATCAACAACTACTAGAATGTATTTATTCCCATTTATCGTTTGTACTCTCATTGGTCCGCACAGATCCATATGAAGGGTATGAAGAACTTCCATTACTGAGTTCGTGGGTTTTGGTTTGTGGGCATATTTTGTGCTTTTTTCCAATTGGCAAGCTGAACAAAGATGATCTTTTTCATACTTTAATCTGGGTAATCCTCTTACTAACTCCTTTTTGGAAAGATTGTTTATGGTACCAAAGTTCAAGTGATTGAGACGACGGTGCCATAGCCATGACTTAGTTTTGGAAGCCTTTGACAGCAAGCAGATGGGTAAAGATTTCATCATGTCTTCGATAGAGATGGTGTATAGGTTTGAACCACGAGTTCCTCTGAGAAGTTCCACACCATCAAGTTCTCTAACAAAGCAAGTATGTTTTCTGAAGGCCACTTCTAAATCTGAGTCACAAAATTGTCCAACAGAAAATAGATTATGTCCAAGACCTTCAACATAATATACCCTGGAAATCATACTATCTCCAACCACGTATTCTCCATAACCCATAATAGCACCAAAATGATAGTTTCCGAATCTCACAGTTCCGATGAATTTACTCATGAAGTTCATGAGCCGTGACCGGTCTCCAGTCATATGCTTGGAACAGCCTGAGTCCAGGTACCACAGAAATATTTGAACGGTCTGCAGTTGAACACAGACAAGAATGGATAACTGGATAATTGGATCCCCATGCAAGAATGGGTTCCATTTGGTTAGTAACAGTGATTGGAACACCACATCAGAAGTAGAAACAATGGACTCATTAGAAATAGATGCAGTGCTAGTGTCCATATTTGACCTATTCAAAGTATGTTCACTTCTTAAGGGAATAGTTCTACCAGTAGGCATCCATTTTCTAGTGGGCATTGACTTAGAAAATTTAGAGCAAAACTCATTAACCTTATGCCCAGTAGGTATCCATTGATAACCTATATTACTATATTTCCTTCCTGTGGGTTTCCACTGTTTTCTAAATTTCTTTCGCCTTTGCCTTTTAGCCTTGTTAGCTTGATTTTTAGCATTAACAGTTTTAACTGGGCATTTAACAACATTAGACAAATCATTCACACCACATTCAAGATTAGTAATAAAAACCACGCAATAATCATTACATGTTTTGCCAAAAGTAGCAGAATTCGCATTAATTACAGTACGCTTAGAGCTAACACTAGAATCAACACGATTCGTCTTATTCAACACAAACTTAAAGTTCCTAGGTTGGTCTTCTACTTTCTTCCAATGCACATTCTTAGCTTGCGAGGTCCTATTTTGCTTGGTATTTCCTGGAGGCTTTGACCCGCTTGCTTTAATGTCACTGATTACTCCTGTAGATGGAATTATGGGAACATTAGTTGGTTGATCTACTTTTTGCATTCCTAAACTAGACGTGCAGGGATCTGAACTACTTGAAGGCACATTAGTGTTCACTTTCTTAAAACTGGGCATATAATGGTTTGTTTGCTTGGCATTAGGCATAGAACAAGGCATCACAGCTTTACCTTTCGCACCTAAAGATTTAGGATATGTTGCAATTAAACATTCTAGCAGCTCCTGAGATCGTTTGGCCTGAATGCAAGCAAACCTAATTTCTCTATTAAGAGGCTTATTTATGAAATCCTCTTTCACAATAGTTATGAAACACAAGTTCATTATTCCTAAGATGAGGAGGAATGTATTTAACAGTCACAGTATATTTGCAGTCAGTGGATGACTTTGATGCAACATTCTCATTAAAAACGAGTGGCAGTTTCCTTTTTTCCTGACTCCTCAGATTCTTAATTTCTTTTTGTAAAGACGTTATTTTTTCGTTGTTTTTGTCACGAGTGACTTTCATTGAATCATATAACTCTTTAAAGTGTCGTTTAACTTTTTCATTTTCTTCTAGAAAACTTTCGTTTTCTTTTGTAAAGCATTAACTAAGTTTTGAAGATGAAAAGTTTGAGAATACTGAGAATCTAGAGGAGGAGGCATTTGGGAGCCAGTCATATTGTTCTTTTCACCATTTAATTGAGAGATTTGGGCTTTCAACTTTATGATCGTGTTACAATGAGCTTGAATATGTTCGTCACGTTTGTTTACCTGAAAAACTGCATCAAACTCTGGAACATCTTAGGATGCCTTGATATTTGAGGTTTTAAATTTTTTTTAAGATGTTGATATTTTAGTTGTAAATCAAAATGTTCAACTTCTAGTTTAGGAAGATGTTTTACCAAATTATCGTGATCATCCTGATCAATTTTCTCATTTAGTTCTGAGTTTTTTTTTCAAGCTCAATGACACGATCATGGGAAAATTTTAGTGCAATAGATAATTCATGAAATCGAGAAGCAGTAATAGAGTGCTTAGTAACAGTATAAAACACATCTTGAGCAACACAACTCGAAATCAAATTCTCAATTAAGATGTGCAAGTTCTTCCTTTCAACTTCATTATATTTGAGTTCCTGTTCATAATCTTTGACTTCAACTATCATTGCATCAAATTTCTTTTCCATTTCTTTAATATCTGAATTTATCCCTTTTTGAAGACTCTCAAATTGACCTTTTAATTGTTTGAAGAAAGGCATGACCTCAATTAAATAACATTCTTTAGTTTGCTCAAAACCCCCTTCCCCCTCAGTTATCCATGTAGGTGTGATTCTCTTCTTACATGTTTTCTCAAAATCAACAAACAGCTGATAAACAACATACAGGCTGATTGAGGTCTTGTTATTAGTGGCAATAGATCTTGGAACTAGATGCATTGGTGTATTTGGAGGATACACAGTAGTTGCAGGCATTTTCCTAAGGGGAGTGTTTGTTTCAACAAGTACATTAACTTTTAGCTTATCCATATCTTTCTTCCAAAAGATCTGTTCTGGGGTTAATTGAGTTTAAGACTTAAACATGTTCAAGGATATCCAATTTTCCTTAATGTAATCATGGGGTTTGATCGTTATGTTATTCTCTTTACACGCAGGATCGTTAAGCTTCTTATTCATTTTCTCCCTAGATGCATCATCTATTTTTCTATCTTCCTCAGTGCACTCAATGCAACTAGGTTTCTGTCTAGGTTTAAGAATCTCATTGCCCTCATAGATTACATTTTGAGCAGCTTTTGCAATCTTACCATACTCAGGATTAGATTCCTTTATAATGGGGGTACTATGCTTATCACTGAGAACTCTATGCTTAGTGATCATGTGAGCAGTCTGAATGGTATTCCCTTGTACGTACAACTTATTTTCAAGCTTGTTTTTCAAGGTTTTTAGATTAGAAAAATCATTCAAAAGTTTTGATTCCTTAGCACTGAATTCTTGCTTAAGCATTTTAACATTTTATTGAAGTTCTTGTTTTTGCTTAGCAGTTTTCGAAAGCTTTTCTTTTAAGGAGTTTAACTCTTGTTTTAATACTTCTTCTCTAAACTTACTTTTTCTAATAGTTGTATGCATTTGGTCATCCATTTCCTGCTCACGGGTGGTTAACTCAAACTTAGCACGTTGTTCATAAATAGCTACTTGTTCTTTATAGGCATTCAGTTCAGAGATAACAGAATCATCAGGGGCATATGCAGTGTATTCATAAAAAAACATAGTCATCATTGACTTCAGAAGATGCATCACTTGGTACAGTCTCACTTTCACTTTGTTTAACATATTGATCATATGGGACAACATTGATATTACCCATATTTTCAATATCTGACTCAAAAGTTTTAGTTGATTGTACTTTGTCATGTATCTTTTGCTCATCAACATCATCGTATAGTTTTAATACCTCTGAGATGATTGATTCTTTGGATGGAACAACTTGCTGTGATTCTCCTCATATCATTCACCAGCTTATGGAATCTCACGTAGTACTCATAGACACTCTCATCTGGTTTCATTTTGAAATGCTCAAACTCATCATACAGTTGTGATTCTCTGTCTTCCTTGGTTAATTCAGAACCTGAGAGAAGCATCTTGACATTATCCCAAACTGCCTCAGCTTCAGTGTTGTGATTGATTAGTGTTAGGATTTAGTAAATCCAGTTATTAAAGAGTCGGTCACCTCAAGTATATGTAATCATTAGAAAGCTCGTAGTCGTAGATTATTACAAGTTAAGTAGTATTTAGTTAAGTAACACCGTGGAGGACGGACGAGTCTTTACCCACTGTATGCCTGATCCACAGCCCGTAGGTGGCGATTTATGTAAGTACTATAAATACTCTCTACCTTCCAAGGTAGAGGGTTGGAGCTCATAATAAGATTTTTCTTTCTCTCACTAAAGTTCCCAAACCTCTAACTTTCTCTCTTTAGAAAATCATCTTATACGCCTACATGTGTTTGTGTTATGATGTGTATGTGAAATCCAATATGTTACAAATGGTATTAAGAGCCATGGTTAGATCATCTCTTACATATCCTTAGATTTCTAGTGGTTTTTAGATGGTTTTTAAGGTTGAAAAAGTTTAGTGGTTTTTGCATCATTTGGATCATTTCTTGTGTTTAAGCTTGGATTTTGATTGTACTTTTGTGTTTAGGATCATCATAAGTGTTTAGGTTTTGATTTGGTAGGCTTGAATCATCGTGGTTGGGTTGTTTTTGGATTGATAAGTGGTGTTTTTGAGATATTCTTGCTAGCGACTTGAGTCACGGATTTTTAATCTTGGTAGCGACTTGCTTTGTAAGTTTGTAGCGAGTTGTAGTTGAAGTGGTAGCGATTTGAGCTTAGGGACTTGTCTATTGAGACAAGCCGACAAACAGTACACTTAGTGGATTCTCCACTACGGGTAGCGACTTGGTGAAGGTAGCGATTTGCTTTCAATTTTGTTAGCGACTTGTACTTAAGTTTTCTTAGCGACTTGGTGTTAGCGACTTGAACCTTAGCGAGTTGCTATTTAGCGACTTGACGACTTAACGACTTGGTGCTTAGCGACTTGCTGTCAAAATTTGTAGCGACTTGGTGCTTAACGACTTGTTGTCATAATTCTCAGCGACTTGGTGTTAGCGACTTGGATCTTAGCGAGTTGTTAATTTAGCAACTTGACTGTGTCTTAGCGACTTGGCATTATAGCGACTTGATTTCAGAATACTTAGCAACTTGGTGCTTAGCGACTTGGTTCAAGGTTTCTTAGCGACTTGGTTGAACTTTTGGTTGTAATATGGTTTTTTCTTGATTTAGTAAAATCCCGTGAAAGAATCTATTTCCCGGTTTAATCATAGAGTTTTAAAATCCCGTGTAATCTGTTAACATGTCTACCAACGTACCTACAATCATATCCACTGTTGCTGAGGATGTTCAAGCAGCTGGTTCAGATACTCGTCCACCTATGCTTGACAGAACTGACTACGACTCTTGGGCACAACGAATCAGATTATACTGTATTGGAAAGGAAAACGGAGTCAACATTCTCAAGTCTATTGATGAAGGACCTTATCAGATTGAGACTACAAGAGACTTAATTGATACAGCTGCAGATGGAACAATGATCTATGGAATAGATAAACCAAAGACGTATGATGAGCTTAATGATAAGGAGAAAAAGAGGTTCGATGCTGAAATCAGGGCCTCAAACATCATACTATAGGGTCTTCTAAAAGACATCTACAAGCTGATCAATCACAAAACTGAAGCCAAGGCAGTTTGGGATAATGTCAAGATGCTTCTCTCAGGTTTTGAATTAACTATAGAAGACAGGGAATCACAACAGTATGATGAATTTGAACACTTCAAGATGAAACCAGATGAGAGTGTCTATGAGTACTACGTGAGATTCCATAAGCTTGTGAATGACATGAGGCACATCAAAATGACCATGCCAAACATTCAGTTGAACTCAAAATTTGTGAACAACATGAATCCTTAATGGCACAAGTTTGTCACCTCTGTGAAGCTAACAAAAGGATTGAAGAATACAAACTATGAGCAACTCTATGCATTCCTTCTTCAGAATGAGAGGCATGCTATGTTTGAAAAAAGGATTCTTGATCAGTTCAAAACCAACTAGGGAGAGACAAGCTCATCAAATGATTCAACTGCCTTTTTCACAAATGTGGGAATTACCACCAAAGCTTCTCAAGTTATACCCATGGGTAATGGTAATCTCAAACTCATTCCCGATCCAATGTTCAAACAAGCTAATGCTGATGCAGCCGTGGGAAACTTCATTAATCAACTGGCTCTCATGATTAGTCAAAACATGAACTCTCTCCCACACACCAACAACAACCTCATAACAACATCTAATCCACACAATCAAGCCACTGTCAGAGATGGGAAGGTTATGGTGCAGCCAGTTCAAGAAAGGCAGTACGAACAAGGAAGAGGTAGAGTTGGTAGAGGATATGTGGGAAATCAGAATCGGGGAAGGATTGGAAATCAAGGACAAGAAAAGCCAATCAAATGCTACAAATGTGGTGGTGAGGGATATATTGCAAGGAACTGCACATCGCCAAAACGCCCTGAAAATGCAGAGTACTTCAAAGACAAGATGTTACTTGTGCAAGCTCAGGATAATGGAGCTGTGTTGGATGAAGAGGAGCTGTTGTTTCTCGCTGAGGGAAATGCCAAGACATATGATGCAGATGTGGATGAGCAGCCAATTCAGGAGATAGGTCATAATCATCAGAATGCCTTTCAAGTTGCAGACTGTGATGCATACGACTCTGACGTCGATGATGAACCTACTGCACAAACAATTTTCATGGCTAGCATTTCTCCAATGGTCTCTCCGAAGGTCCCCTCACCACAGCAAGTTAGTCCATCCAAAGAATCAATCATCTCAGAGGTATTAAAACTATATGATGATGTTGATGAGCAAAAGATACATGACAAAGTACAATCAGCTGAAACTTTTGAGTCAGATATTGAAAATATGGGTAATATCAATGTTGTCCCATATGATCAATATGTGAAACAAAGTGAAAGTGAAACTGTACCAAGTGATGCATCTTCTGCAGTCAATGATGATTATATTTTTGATGAATACACTGCATGTGCTCATGATGATTCTGTTGTTTCTGAACTGAACGCCTGTAAAGAACAAGTTGCTATTTATGAACAGCGTGCTAAGTTTGAGTTAACCACCCGTGAGCAGGAAATGGATGACCAAATGCGTACAACTATTAGAAAAAGTAAGTTTAGAGAAGAAGTATTAAAACAAGAGTTAAACTCCTTACAAGAAAAGCTTTCTAAAACTGCTAAGGAAAAACAAGAACTTCAAGAAAATGTTAAAATGCTTAAGCAAGAATTCAGTGCTAAGGAATCAAAACTTTTGAAGGATTTTTCTAATCTAAAAACCTTGAAAAACAAGCTTGAAAATAAGTTGTACGTACAAGGGAATATGATGAGTGTGTAAATACTCATCATTTTTGGGTCAATCTGAACTGCAAAACGTCTAAAAATGCTCAGAAATGCATCAAAATACTGAAAATCTTCCAAAATTGCATTTTATATGTTTCAGATGCAAAATGTTCAAAATCAGATGAAAAATGAGCTAAGTTTGCATAATTGGCAGTTTCAGTCCCCCAAGTTTCTAAAATTGTCAAAACTAGTCCCTGAGCCATAATTTCAAAAGAAAAATCACCAAAGGCCCTTTTTAAATCATAACTTGTCAAAATTAGTCCTTTGGTGAAAAATATAAAAAGTTTGAGAAAATTACAAGTTTGTTCCTCCAAGTTTAAAAATTGGCAAAATTGGTCCTTGGAAAATTGGAAAATGTCAAGTTTGGTCCTTGTATTATTAAAACTTGTCACTTTTAGTCCTTGGAGCAGCTTTGTGAAAATGGCAGCATTGGTCCCTTAACTTTCAGAATTTACACAATAGGTCCTTGTTATTTAATAACCTTTAAACCCTTTTGGACCATGTCATATCTAATTGGACCCTGCCAAGCCAATTGGACCCTGCCAATTTGACCCTTCCCTTTGATATCTGCCCAGTCAAACCTCTGGTCAAAATAACCTTGGCGCCAAAGTCTTTCTCTTCCACTTGCTTGACTGCAAAACTAGTAACACCATCCCCCCAGCTCACACCTTTTCCACCTTATCACTCCACCATCAACTACAATCCAAGATACATTTATTGCTTCACCCTCCCCCTCACTCAACCCCACAACAGGTCAAATACCCATTTCCCGCCAAAAATGCAATCAAGGGCCAAAAATCACTTAACTCATCCAATGGCCTCAAAAGAATGTGGGATAAGCTCAGAATGAGGAGAGAAACAGAATGGGGTATAAAAAGAAGCAATGAGAAGCAAGAATGGGCAGTAGCTAGTTTTATAGTTTTTCTTAAATGTTGTTTTTTTAAATTAATGTTTTAGTTTAAGTCCAAATGATGTAATCTCAGTTTTTATGTATCATATTTAAGTTATAACATCTTTGTAATGTGTTTTGAACATCAATCCAAGTCTTTTATCTAAATTCCAATTTTCAGGTTCACTGTTGAAATTTTCAGTTTCGAATTCTATGTCTAAGCTTCTCATAAGCTTTTGTTAAAATCAAATAAGCTTAAATAAGCTCTATATAGTCTTTGACAAGCTCTGGAAACAGTTTCAAGCATTTTCCCTCATGGTCAACAAAAGTCAACTGTTGATGCAAAATTGGAATTGGAAATGAAAATGGGTGATGCAGAGGATGGATATGGGTTAGAATAGATTATTTAGAGTAGTTTTGGGTTGGTTTAGCCTGCAACTCTAGCTGGACACCTGTGAGTATTAATCTCAACTCCAGTTTTCATTCAGTTTATATATTGTGTTTGTATTTGTCTTTGTAGTTTTAAACTGTTCAATCTTGTTTATTAAGGTGTATTTAGGATAGTGAAGCTCAGTTTGATCATTGGTACAAGCTAGTGCAGTGTTTCTATCAATTTTAGTTGCATAACAGTTATTAAAAGGGGTGTTTGGTTCAGAGTATTAAGCTACCTTTGGGTTTGTTTCAGGAAATAAAAGATGCTTAGGTAGTTTACTTATAGGCTAGGATAAGTAGTTTTAGCATAATCTCAATAGTCATTTCATCAAAAAGTCAAAATTCATTTCTACTGTCTTAATAGCTTACTGTTGGTTTTTTTTGTGAAAGCAAACTCTTGTTTTTTGTTCACAATTCATAGATATAACTTGTATTAACTTCATTTTACCAATTAACATCTTATTCAGTTGAGAAATCATGATCAAAGTTCAATTTAGTCAAACTTTCTGTTATATTAAAAGTCAAAAACTTGAAAAATCAGTTTTGGGCTCAACTAGGGAGATTTTTCTTGGATTCATTACTGAGCCAGATTTAGTAAAGCTTGTTGTTTTAAAAACTTCACTTGGTCTACTTTCTTGTCATCATTTTTATAAAATTTTGTGAATTTTTTATAAGGTCCAAAAAGGCTTGCCAACAGGGCTTAATATGCCCTGTGCAACTGACTCAGTTTAAGCTGAGTCTGCACAGGGACTTGTAGGCTTGTCACAAGCTTTAAAAGAGCTTATCCATGCCTTGTTTTTGGTTTGTAAGATCTTAGCCAGGTCTTTTTCATGTTTCCACTTCTGTTTTCCATTTTAAGCTAGTTTGGTAGCTTGAGCTTAAGCTCAAAGTAGGCCCCAAAAAGCTGTTTTAAGCATTTAAGCTCAACTGATCAAATCTGTTGAGCTTGTGATTTAGAGGTTTAAAATAGTTGTAATCTGTTGCATTTAGGTTCTTTTAGCTTATCCAAGTTCCTGTTTTCAGTTGGTGGCTTGTTGTGTCCCTTTGGCTTATTCAAGTGCTTATTCACAAGCACTTGCAATAGCAGTTTCAATTTCCTCCAAACAAGCCATTGTTTTTCCATTTTTCCTAGATTCCTCACATTATTTTAAGCTTTTCCTAAAATTTTCAGATTTTTCCTAGCTTGTTTGCTATTTTTCTTGATTTAAATTAGTTTTTAAGCATTTTTAATTAGCATTTAATACAAAAAATTAAGAAAAGTTTCAAAAAAATAATTTTCATTTTTCTTAAGTTAAGATAAATATAAAAAGACAAAAAAATATTTTTCCAAATTTTTCTTAGTTCAATTTGTATTTTTAAGCAATTTAATTAGTTTTTAATAGTTTTTAATTCATAAAAAATCCAAAAATAATCAGAAAAATATAAAAATAGTTTTGAAAATTCTATTTTGATATTTTAGATTTTTCTAAGTCTTAATTTTATTTTTCTAGCTTTGTTTCATATTTTCTTGTATTTTAGGCTATTATTTAATAGTTAAAATTAGTTTTTAATTAATAATAATTAGATAATTAGTTATAAAAATAAGTTTCTTTTTCTAAATATTTTCTTTTATCATTAGGTTTGTAAAAATATCATTTTCATATTTTTAGGATTAATATTGTGTAAGTTTCACGTTTTCATTTGTACGTTACGTAGTTTTTATTTCAGTTTTATTAAAGCATAAAAAAGCAAAAACATCATTTTAAATATAGTGATAGCGTTTATTTAATATTTTTTATCTTTTTAATTTTCTTTAATTTGCATTTAAGCCCCTTTAGTTTATGAGCTTTTTCTGTAGTTATAATAATCCAAATCCTTGTTCCGTTCAAATCTCTCGATCACTATTCGTTGGGTGATCCATTGCATAGCTCGCTGGGACATAACGACCCGGGGAAACACTATACTCCCCAGATCTTCATTGCATTCGTGCTTGAGCCGTTTTAAGTTTGTTACGGTCGGCCATTCACAAGTGCCCGGCTTCAGTGATAAAACTTGACGGTTTGGCACAGATCAAATTTTTGGCGCCGCTGCCGGGGAGCTGTGCTGATTATCTTCCGTTTAGCAGATTAGTGATTTTAATACTCACTCTTTGTTCATATCATCCATCTACATATATTTATATTTTCTTATAAAATACAAAAATACTCTTCTCATTCCTGTTATCCGTATGATTCTATTTCTCTTACCCCCTCGTACCGTTTGATTCTACTCTTCTTTAACCTCAAAACCGTTTAATTCTATTTCTTTAACCCTCTACATGTTTAATTCTCATGGCGACGATCGATTATCCTCGTTGTTTCCACTGCAAAAGTCGTATGGAAGAGGATCAGCTCTGTTGTCAGAATCCGGATTGTTTATGCATGCGATGTGGAAGGATGGGTGCAAGCAAATATTGTTATTGGTGCGAATTATCTGATAACTCTCTCGATGATTCTCCAAGTTTTTCCGACCATCCGCCACAACCCGATGAACCCATTCAAGAACCGGAGACCATAACGGAAGTGGTGGAAATTGCTAGCTCTCAGAGCACACCACTTGTCCCACCTCCGGATTTTTCAGTATGTTCTTCGAGACTTGATAGTCATTCGGATCACCATGTTGGTTTTGTTGATTCTTTGAATGAACCGATTCTTTTTCATAACTCTCAAATGGAATCGTTTATTCCTTGTGTCGGTTGTGGTGAGCCTCTTTTTGGTTCACCCTGTCGTTGGTGTATGTGTGTACAATGTGGTAATGATATTCATAACGGGAGTTGTTTGTTTTGTGGTTCGAGGAATTGATTTGATTATGATCCTAATCCGAACTCATTTAACGACCCCTCAAATTTTTTCAATTACCCACCACAGCCCGACTTATCTTCATGATCAACATTACTGCTGTAAATTTTGTGGAGGTCCTCACCAAGGATTTGAGTGTCAATCCGGAAACACGTTTGTCTATGAACAGTTTTCCAGTGATGCTCAGAAGTTTGGTTATAACCAAAATCCATATGATTCACCATTCCAGACTCAACAGTTTTACTGTTGTGAGTACTGTGGAGGTCCCCATTTCAGCTCTGATTTTCAAATAGGGAATCCATTCCCTTGTAACAATCATGACTCTCACAGGTTTGATAATTTCCAACCTCCACAGCACCATACGGTTCAAACTCCACCTGAGCCGTTATCTCAAGAAATCTCCCAAGATTTTGAAACCACAATGAAAACACTTGATGATATGATTAGTAACTTTAAGAATCAAGTGAGTGGTGAAAAGACCATAGGAGAATTGCTGGCCGAAGAACGAGAAGAACGAGAGGCTCGCAAATCTAGGGAAGAATTATTAGTCCTAGAGCAAGCAGCTCTAAGGCGTACCCAATTTCTCAAGGCAGCTCTATATGATGATGACGAGGAGAGTTTTTATCCTTTTAAAGATAATATTTCTCAACTCCCTCAGTCAGTTGATATCCCAGCAGTTGAGATTCCATCTCAAACAACTGCTATCACACCCGAGATTCACACTCACTCTCTTATTATGGGGGACGAGCATCTCGACACTGTTCCTGAAAAGGAATCGGACGAATTCATAAAGTCTAGTGTTGAGAACCTTGTCCCAATCCCAAGAGAGTCACAGGGAATTCTTGATCATGTGTGTGATATCCCTCCTCCTCTTGTCTTCCAAAATGATCATGTTGAGATGTTCTCTGATTCTGATGATGATGATTCGTTATCTTGTGGAGACATCGCTTATGTGGAAGATTTACCTTCTGAGCTTGTTAGCTTAGAAGAAGAGAATGATGAAGTTACTGACACTGAAATCAAAGATGAAGCTCTTCGAGCAACATTACTGAATGTCAGTCTTCTCATTTCTAAAATCGAGGCTTTCAAAGAGAAACCAATTTCATCTCCTATCCCCATTAAGGGTAGTGACATTCTTTCCGATGATTCTAATCCGGAAATGAAAGTCTTCTGTTTTGATAATATGGGAGAGAAGATTAGTGGCAGTACCACTTTTCATTCTCATAATTCTCTCCCCGATTATGAATCATGTACATTGGAGGAGTTCACCAGTGAACCCACTCATATCAATTCTGAATATGATTCATTCACCTTCATGGAGTTCTCAGATGAACTCGCTCATATCATATCTCCGCCGGAGTATGATAATTTCTACTTTGATCTAGACACTCCCATAATATGTCTTGATCAAGCAAGCTTAACTGATGAGATTCATGAAACTATGAATTCTCCTATTGAGGATGAAGAGTTAGTCATGATTTCTATCATGATTTTCTTTCTTTTCTTCATATATTCTGTCACTTCTCCTGTTCTTCACTCCTTCGGGAATGAAGACATTATCTTTGATCCCGGCATTTCCATGTATCATTATCTTGAGCCGGTTCTATGTATATCTCAACGGTGTGGAACTTTCACGCGCTTCAAATGTTTGTCCAAACATTTTGAATGAAAGCCTGATGGAGATTGTTTCTTCCACTTTGCTTCCCCAAGAACAAATTAATTCGGGGTCGAGTCAAGCTAGCGACTCGGTAATCAAAAACAGTAGCTTAACATGGGTTTTCACCCGTGTGTACCACCCTAGTGTGGGGGAGTTGCCCCACATGTTATATATATATATAAGTTTTCCAAAAAAAAAAAAAAAAAAAAAAAAAAAAAAAAAAAAAAAAGTCATTCTAAATAATGGCCGTAGTATTTCCCTTTTACGTTCTAGGTTTCGGCATAACCGCCGGTACTTTGAATATTGAGGGCAATATTCATTTCTAAGTGTGGGGGGGAATTCTCACGAATTTTATCATGTATTATCCGCCTAATTCCCCCGTTTTTGGCCAAATTTTGTTTTGGAGTAAGTGTTCTGCACTTACTCAATTGGTTATCAGTCCACCATGTCTAATAAACAAAAGGATTGGCTAATCCAGGAGCAAACGGCTCTTGGTAAAGATATCTCAAATCCGTTGACGGCTTGCAATTTGCCCAAAATTGTATGGTATTCAGCTCACCATATCCTAAAAAGTGAAGAGTTGGCTAGCCCGCAAGTTTATGGCTTGTGGTAAAGGCAGTGGAAAAACCATAATTGTTAATCAGCTCACCAAAGATAATATTGATAATTTATCTACGAGTTGGCTAGTCCAGAAGCAAACGGCTTCTGGTAAAGACAAATCAAAACCGTTGAAAGCTGGTGGTTTGCTCAAAATCACATGGTTATCGGTGTACCATGGTTCTTACTTGAACTGAAACATTCGGCTACTCCAGAAGTAATGGCTTTTGGTAAAGAGATTCAAATCCATTAAGTTTTTCTCAAAAGATTGCTAGGGACTAGCAATAGTTTAGTGTGGGGGATTGATGAGTGTGTAAATACTCATCATTTTTGGGTCAATCTGAACTGCAAAACGTCTAAAAATGCTCAGAAATGCATCAAAATACTGAAAATATTCCAAAATTGCATTTTATATGTTTCAGATGCAAAATGTTCAAAATCAGATGAAAAATGAGCTAAGTTTGCATAATTGGCAGTTTCAGTCCCCCAAGTTTCTAAAATTGTCAAAACTAGTCCCTGAGCCATAATTTCAAAAGAAAAATCACCAAAGGCCCTTTTTAAATCATAACTTGTCAAAATTAGTCCTTTGGTGAAAAATATAAAAAGTTTGAGAAAATTACAAGTTTGGTCCTCCAAGTTTAAAAATTGGCAAAATTGGTCCTTGGAAAATTGGAAAATGTCAAGTTTGGTCCTTGTATTATTAAAACTTGTCACTTTTAGTCCTTGGAGCAGCTTTGTGAAAATGGCAGCATTGGTCCCTTAACTTTCAGAATTTACACAATAGGTCCTTGTTATTTAATAACCTTTAAACCCTTTTGGACCATGTCATATCTAATTGGACCCTGCCAATTTGACCCTTCCCTTTGATATCTACCCAGTCAAACCTCTGGTCAATAACCTTGGCGCCAAAGTCTTTCTCTTCCACTTGCTTGCCTGCAAAACCAGTAACACCATCCCCCCAGCTCACACCTTTTCCACCTTATCACTCCACCATCAACTACAATCCAAGATACATTTATTGCTTCACCCTCCCCCTCACTCAACCCCACAACAGGTCAAATACCCATTTCCCGCCAAAAATGCAATCAAGGGCCAAAAATCACTTAACTCATCCAATGGCCTCAAAAGAATGTGGGATAAGCTCAGAATGAGGAGAGAAGCAGAATGGGGTATAAAAAGAAGCAATGAGAAGCAAGAATGGGCAGTAGCTAGTTTTATAGTTTTTCTTAAATGTTGTTTTTTTAAATTAATGTTTTAGTTTAAGTCCAAATGATGTAATCTCAGTTTTTATGTATCATATTTAAGTTATAACATCTTTGTAATGTGTTTTGAACATCAATCCAAGTCTTTTATCTAAATTCCAATTTTCAGGTTCACTGTTGAAATTTTCAGTTTCGAATTCTATGTCTAAGCTTCTCATAAGCTTTTGTTAAAATCAAATAAGCTTAAATAAGCTCTATATAGTCTTTGACAAGCTCTGGAAACAGTTTCAAGCATTTTCCCTCATGGTCAACAAAAGTCAACTGTTGATGCAAAATTGGAATTGGAAATGAAAATGGGTGATGCAGAGGATGGATATGGGTTAGAATAGATTATTTAGAGTAGTTTTGGGTTGGTTTAGCCTGCAAATCTAGCTGGACACCTGTGAGTATTAATCTCAACTCCAGTTTTCATTCAGTTTATATATTGTGTTTGTATTTGTCTTTGTAGTTTTAAACTGTTCAATCTTGTTTATTAAGGTGTATTTAGGATAGTGAAGCTCAGTTTGATCATTGGTACAAGCTAGTGCAGTGTTTCTATCAATTTTAGTTGCATAACAGTTATTAAAAGGGGTGTTTGGTTCAGAGTATTAAGCTACCTTTGGGTTTGTTTCAGGAAATAAAAGATGCTTAGGTAGTTTACTTATAGGCTAGGATAAGTAGTTTTAGCATAATCTCAATAGTCATTTCATCAAAACGTCAAAATTCATTTCTACTGTCTTAATAGCTTACTGTTGGTTTTTTTTGTGAAAGCAAACTCTTGTTTTTTGTTCACAATTCATAGATATAACTTGTATTAAGTTCATTTTACCAATTAACATCTTATTCAGTTGAGAAATCATGATCAAAGTTCAATTTAGTCAAACTTTCTGTTTTGATTAAAAGTCAAAAACTTGAAAAATCAGTTTTGGGCTCAACTAGGGAGATTTTTCTTGGATTCATTACTGAGCCAGATTTAGTAAAGCTTGTTGTTTTAAAAACTTCACTTGGTCTACTTTCTTGTCATCATTTTTATAAAATTTTGTGAATTTTTTACAAGGTCCAAAAAGGCTTGCCAACAGGGCTTAATATGCCCTGTGCAACTGACTCAGTTTAAGCTGCGTCTGCACAGGGACTTGTAGGCTTGTCACAAGCTTTAAAAGAGCTTATCCAGGCCTTTTTATTGGTTTGTAAGATCTTAGCCAGGTCTTTTTCATGTTTCCACTTCTGTTTTCCATTTTAAGCTAGTTTGGTAGCTTGAGCTTAAGCTCAAAGTAGGCCCCAAAAAGCTGTTTTAAGCATTTAAGCTCAACTGATCAAATCTGTTGAGCTTGTGATTTAGAGGTTTAAAATAGTTGTAATATGTTGCATTTAGGTTCTTTTAGGTTATCCAAGTTCATGTTTTCAGTTGGTGGCTTGTTGTGTCCCTTTGGCTTATTCAAGTGCTTATTCACAAGCACTTGCAATAGTAATTTCAATTTCCTCCAAACAAGCCCTTGTTTTTCCATTTTTCCTAGATTCCTCACATTATTTTAAGCTTTTCCTAAAATTTTCAGATTTTTCCTAGCTTGTTTGCTATTTTTCTTGATTTAAATTAGTTTTTAAGCATTTTTAATTAGCATTTAATACAAAAAATTCAGAAAAGTTTCAAAAAAATAATTTTTCATTTTTATTAAGTTAAGAGAAATATAAAAAGACAAAAAAATATTTTTCCAAATTTTTCTTAGTACAATTTGTATTTTTAAGCAATTTAATTAGTTTTTAATAGTTTTTAATTCATAAAAAATCCAAAAATAATCAGAAAAATATAAAAATAGTTTTGAAAATTCTATTTTGATATTTTAGATTTTTCTAAGTCTTAATTTTTTTTTTCTAGCTTTGTTTCATATTTTCTTGTATTTTAGGCTATTATTTAATAGTTAAAATTAGTTTTTAATTAATAATAATTAGATAATTAGTTATAAAAATAATTTTCTTTTTCTAAATATTTTATTTTATCATTAGGTTTGTAAAAATATCATTTTCATATTTTTAGGATTAATATTGTGTAAGTTTCACGTTTTCATTTGTACGTTACGTAGTTTTTATTTCAGTTTTATTAAAGCATAAAAAAACAAAAACATCATTTTAAATATAGTGATAGCGTTTATTTAATATTTTTTATCTTTTTAATTTTATTTAATTTGCATTTAAGCCCCTTTAGTTTATGAGCTTTTTCTGTAGTTATAATAATCCAAATCCTTGTTCCGTTCAAATCTCTCGATCACTATTCGTTGGGTGATCCATTGCATAGCTCGCTGGGACATAACGACCCGGGGAAACACTATACTCCCCAGATCTTCATTGCATTCATGCTTGAGCCGTTTTAAGTTTGTTACGGTCGGCCATTCACAAGTGGCCGGCTTGAGTGATAAAACTTGACGGTTTGGCACAGATCAGAATACCATTCAGACTGCTCACATGATCACAAAGCATAGAGTTTTCAGCGATAAGCATAGTATCCCCATTATAAAGGAATCCAACCCTGAGTATGGTAAGATAGCAAAAGCTGCTCAAAATGTTATCTATGATGGCAATGAAATCCTTAAACCTAGTAAGAAACCTAGTTGCGCTGAGTGCACTGAGGAAGATAAGAAATCGGATGAGGTCACTAGGGAGAAAATGGATAAGAAACTCAACAATCCTACATGTAAAGAGAAAAACATAATTATCAGACCCCATGACTACAAAAAGGAAAATTGGATTTCCTTGAACATGTTTAAGCCTCAAACGTTTTGAACACCCAAACAAGTGTTATGGAAAAAGGATTTATATAAGCAAAAGGCAGAGTATCTTGTTGTAACAAACCCCCCGTTTAGGAAAATGCCTTCAGCAACTGTGTATCCTCCAAATTCACCAATGCATTTAGTTCCTAGAACTATTGCCACTAAAAGCAAGACCTTAATCAGTCAATATGTTATCTTTAAATTATTTGTTGATTTTGAGAAAACTTGTAAGAAAAGGATCACACCCACTGGGATAACTGAAGGGGAAAGGGGTTTTGAGCAAACTAAAGAATGCTATTTAACTGAGATCATGCCTTTCTTTAAACAATTAAAAGGTCAATCTGAGAGTCTTAAAAAGGGGATGGACTTAGATATTAAAGAAATGGAAAAGGAATTTGATGCGATGATTGTTGAGGTTAGTGACTATGAGTGAGAATTAAAATATAATGAGATTGAGAGGACGAACTTGCATACCTTGAATGAGAATCTTATTTCTGAATGTATTGCTCAAGATGTGTTTTACACTGCTATAAATTGTTCCATTAATGCGTCTCAATTTCATGAATTATCTTTTGCTCTAAAAGTCTCCCATGATCGTGTCATTGAGCTTGAAAAAACTAACTGTAAACTGCATGATAAAGTTGAACAGGATGATAATGATAACCTGGTAAAACAGTTTTCTAAATTGGAAGTTAAGCATCTTGCTTTGCAATTAAAATATCAACATCTGAAAGAAAATGTTAAAACCTCAAATATCAAGACATCCTTGGATGTTCCTGAATTTGATGCAGTTTTTGAAATTAGCAAACGTGATGAACAGATTCGAGCTCATTGTAACACGATCAGAAAGTTGAAAGCCCAAATCTCTCAATTAAAGGGTGAAAAGAACAATGTGACTGGCACCCAAATGCCTCCTCTTTTAGATTCTCAGTATTCTCAAACTTTTCATCTTCAAAACTTAGTAAATGCTTTACAAAAGGAAAACGAGAGCTTTCTAGAAGAAAATGAAAAGGTTAAATGTCACTTTAAAGAGTTATATGATTCAATGAAAGTCACTCGTGACAAAAAAAACAAAAAAATAACCTCTTTACAAAAAGAAATTGAGAATCTGAGGAATCAGGAAAAAGGGAAACTGCCACTTGTTTTTAATGAGAATGTTGCATCAAAGTCATCCTCAGACTGCAAATATACTGTGACAGTTAAATATATTCCTCCTCATCTTAGTAATAATGAACTTGTGTTTCATAACTATTATGCTCACCTTAAGGATAGTCTAGAATGTCTTCGTGAGATTGTGGAAGAGGATTTCATAAATAAGCCTCTTGATAGAGAAATTAGGTTTGCTTGCATTCAGGCCAAACGATCTCAGGAATTGCTAGAATGTCTAATTTCAACAGGTCCTAAATCCTTAGGTGCGAAAGGTAAAGCTGTGATGCCTTGTTCTATGCCTAGTGCCAAGCATACAAACCAATCCATGCCCAGCTTTAAGAAAGTGAACACTAATGTGCCTTCTAATAGTTCAGATCCTTGCACATCTAGTTCAGGAATGCAAAAAGTAGATCAACCAACTAATGTTCCCATAATTCCCTCTACAGGAGTAATCAATGACATTAAAGCAAGCGGGTCAAAGCCTCCAGGCAATACCAAGCAAGATAGGACCTCGCAAGCTAAGAATGTGCATTGGAAGAGAGTAGAAGACCAACCTAGGAACTTTAAGTTTGAGTTGAATAAAACGAATCGTGTTGATTCTAGTATTAGCCATAGGCGTACTGTAATTAATTCGAATTCTGATACTATCTGCAAACCATGTAATGATGTCTGCTTGAATTCTGTTGCTAATCATGAATGTGGTGTGAATGTTTTGTCTAATGCTGTCAAATGCCCAGTTAAAATTGTTAATGCAAAATTTTTTTGCTAAGAGAGCTAAAAAGAGAGAGATTATGACGTCTGTTCACATCAGTTCAGGCCTCATACTTCAACATAATGACGTATGAACACAACAGTTCATGCCTCGTACTCTAAAGAAAAGAAATGTGTACATTTCAGTGCACATTATCTTCGAAAGAAGAGAAATCTTCTTATGACGTTTGAATACAACAGTTCAAGCCTCGTACTCTAAAAGTGTACGTTTTAGTGCGCTTTATCTTCTGAAGAAGAGAAATCTTCTTATTTATGATCATTCTCATCAACATGCTTCATGCTTTTTCCATGCGCTTCAGTCATCAAGTGAACCGGGCTACCATTGATTGTTTTCTCATTCCACTTGCTCGATTATAATGAAGATGGTGACATCATGTGCTTATTTTGCGGGAGAGAAGTGTGAATAGAACATTCGAATGATTTTCACTTATTCAATCAAGAATGGCAACTCCGTATGCAATTCTTGAGGAGGAGAAGAAGAGTGAAATTACTGCATGGTTGATTATTATATGAGAATAAATGGTCAAACGGCTCCAAACTCGTGTAAGAACCGAGCTTCTTCTTATCGGATCATCTTTACATGGAGTTTTCTGCTTACGAGCCCTTGGTTGACATCCTATCACGGACTGATATGATTATCGACAAAGTGCTTTCGGTTAATCCTTCACGTGCACATCAACATGATGATTCCGAACAAGATTCTGTTCTTGTTTGATGTGAGTGTTCGCTTGGTGTCACCATTTCGCGTGTTCGTTGCGGGCTGATTGTTGATTTCCTTGGTGAACATCTTTCTGTTCTTGTTTGATTGGGAAGGATTTTTGTTAAAGGGATTTGCAAGATGTAAGTTAATTGGGATCCTTTTTGGTGAGATGAAGATGTTAACTATCTATTCCCCAACTGGACAATCTTGAAGAAGGTCGAGTATACAGTCGGTTCTACATTTTCTACTACATGTTAGAAGACAATAAGACGAGTTGCATTTGATTAACAAAACACTTCTTCTTATTCTGGACATTTATTAAAAGATTGTCGGTTTAGGGGAGAGCACTAATTGGGGGAGAGTGAAATGCCATATTTAATCCCCAATTAGACTTGCTCATTCTGTTTCTTTAGCAAGTTGATTCTCACAGATACATCTGAGCTAATTATGATCTTCTTAAAAGATTTCTAGTGCATGGGCTTATAAGATGTTGCTGATTCTGAAGTATCAAAACCAACAAGGGGGAAGGAGACAAGCATCTAAGCGCGAGTAAAACTTGATGAACTTAATACTTCTAAGTAATTAAAGATATCTCGGGAAGACAAATGTTATTACCGCATAGAAACTCAAGGTTTGACTCATGGCGAGTAAACTTGATGAACTTAATTCTTCTAAGTGATTGAAGATATCCTGGGAAGACATATGTCATGACCGCAGAGAAACTCAAGGTTTACTCATCAAGGCGTTTAGTGTTCTTATTCCAACTACGTAGGGGAAGAGATGAAAGAGTTAGTTTCTGATGATAAAAAGAGGTACACAAGTGTGTGATGATTTTGATGTTATCACACTCATCAGGGGAGAGAGATTGTGTACATTGGGGATGCTCAGCTATTTTACTTGAGGGCTTAATCAGTGATTCAGAGATATAATCACTTATTCTGGAGTGGACATCCGCAGAGATAATCAGTGATTCGGCCTGCTTCTTCAATGTTATCGGTTATTCTCTCTTTGGGCATTCGGGTACTTCGGGTTCTTGAGCTTCATACACTTTCCTCAGGGGGAGAGAAAAGTATACATCGGGGTTATTCTTTGGCTATTGGACTTAATCTGCTACTTCGATGGTATAAGTTTCTTTGTCGTTGGGTAAATGTGTATTCGGGTTCGTGAGCTCTAGTCTAAGAGACGAGCTGCATCATTTCAACTACTCGGGGGAAGTGGTCTATTGACACCTTTTGGAATGGATTGCTTCAAACTTCAGTGGTTATGAAATGTGAGAAGATTATTTATGAGTGGGATGATACGTTGCTGATCTATTTTGATGATATAACCCCAAACGGAGAACCTCGATTATTGTTCTTAAATGGAGCAGCGGGATTTATGATAATGGTGTGCTTCTTCGTGCACCTGGCTAAGGCAAGCTTGAAATAAAGCTTTGAATCTGCTCAGCTAAAGGATTTTCGGTTTGGGGGGAAACTGCCAAAGTCTCACTTTCAGATAGTTTAATTTCTTTCTTCGATTCAAGAGCCCTGGAAGCTTTGGTGGTGAATGTTTAAGAGATGATGACTTCTATCTTCTTCAACGGGGCTGTTCGATATCCTTATCTCGGTACTCGTATCATCATATTTCTTAAACTATATCATCTACTCTATCTTTGTATATATTTATCAGAAAAACAAAATACAAAAATATAAAACCATCAAAATCCCATAAAATCAGAAAATTTCAAAAAATACCAAAAATATGTTTTCACATGACATGTATTCTGGTATCGATAACATCTACGGTCTTAGAAATTTCATTCAATAATGGCACAGAACCATAGATGAAGTTCGAGCAGGAGGTGTGAATATTCTTTCTAAACATATCAAAAAAAATTCTTCTATGACTTACAGTTATCTCAGACTGTAACCCGCACTTCAAAAAAATGGCTTGCAGTTATTTCAAACTGTAACCCGTGCTTAAAACTATGGCTTGCTATTATTTCCGATAGCAACCCGCTCTTTAAAGAAAGGAAAGTGTTGCGCTAAACCTATTTTCAAAATATTTCATGCACTTATCCTAAAACTATTTGAGGAAAGTATGTCGAAGGACTGCTGTTCCTACACAAATGTTTTTCCGTCTAAAATTCTTCAGAAAAATATTTTTTGTTTTCTAAAAGTGGTGGTAAATGAGTTGCAAAATCAATCAGTTTCAGAATTTTTATTTATTTGCAAACTCAATCAATGACTTCCGCGCTTTTAATCTTTTCATAAAATGAGTCATTGATTGAGGGGGAGAATGTTTTCAAATTTATATCATCTATCGGACTTATCTAATTATCCTAATATGCTTAATTAAAAATGATGTTAACCTATGTTGAAGGACTAGGTGCCTAGGATAAGATTGTTACGATTAGATGATTATAGTTTGATGAACACATATATCCCATGTCTTATATGATCTGATTGATATGTTGAATTGACTTTAATTAGTCGATTGCTGTTTGGGTAATGTCGACCACCATATATCTGCTTGTGTTCACTAACGTATGCAGGTATTTTGGTATAAGAATGTTCCCGATCCGGATCCCATATAATATGATGATTGGATGCCGAAAGGAAAGGGTAACTATATCTTGGGTTTTCAAATGAAGAAACGGAGCTTAATTTGACTTCCATGGAAAGTTGGCATAAATGCAACGTAAGAGGTCTCACTGCATCAGGTGATGGTTTTCTTCTAAGTGATTGAAGAAACGGAGCTTAATTTGACCTCAGTTGGCATTAAAATGCAATGTAAGAAGTCTCACTGCATTAGCAGACGGTTTTTCTTCCAAGCCCTACATCAGCAACATCAACTGAAGCAGCTCAACCACCTAACGTATCTTTGTGCAGGATACCATTTTTAAACAATTTTGAAAATTTTGCTTAAATTGTTTTAAAAAATAGAAAATATTGTTTTGAAAATTAATTGGACTTAAATTTGAAAATCGCCGGACTTCATTTTATCAAAACTTAAGTCACTCAATCATCGACTACGGTCATTGATTAAGGGGGAGAGTGATTTAAAATAAATTATTTTTCAAACAATATTTCTTCACAAAAGTCCGGATTGTACAAAATAAGTGGTGATCTAAAGATTTAATGTTATGTTATGGTATGATTTTTCTTTAAGAATCAAGATCTTTCAAAATGAAAATTTTTCTGTTCTTGTTTGATTGTGAAATTGTTTTATTTTACTTAAATATCTCCTAAAAACTATCACACCTGACACTAACAATCTTTAATGTCTTATATTGATCCTTATCTGTCATTTTTCAAAATCAAATCTTGCCACGTCTTTCCCTAAAATTCTCTAAATAATTTAAATCAACTGGGATCACAAATCTCAATTGGTTTGAAATTTTTGATCGGGGGAGAGATCGTGATTTCAATCTCTTGTCTGTTTTAATGGTATTGGTTTTAGTCGTTTAAAGGCACTCCTGCCTCCATGTGCCAAACGATTTCAATATATGATGCACATGTTGAGGAGGAGCAGTTATCCAAAAATAAGATGAGTATTTTAAATCAGGCACATTTTCTCTCATGTTTTCCAAACCGTATTAAATCACATGGGATCCAAAATCTCAAAGGGTTTGATATTTTTGATCGGGGGAGAATTTGTGATTTAATAATGAAATTTGATAAAGGATGATCGTTTTGATTCAAAGTGCAGGTTCTCTCTAATATGTGCCAAACTCTTTCAAACCTCGAGGCACATATTGAGGGGGAGAGAATGGTTTATATTGGCTTTTGTAATCGTAGATGTACTTCAAAAGAACTCTTGCCTCTATGTGATAAAATGATTTCAAATATCATATGCACATATTGAGGGAGAGAATTTACCAAAGAAAATCAAAAGGGTTTTTTTCTAAGGAAATTGTGATCAATAAATTATTTCAAAGAAATTATTTCAAAGAACTCTTGCCTCCATGTGCCAAACAATTTCAATATCATATGCACATACTGTGGGGGAGCATTTCTAAATGATAAAAACAATTAAGGTACAAAATGCTTTGATATTATATCACAAGTACCTTGATTGATTTTCAAATGATTTTTCAATTTGTTTCACAGAAGAATGAACTGTACCAAAAGACCGACCATTTTACTTTATGTATGGAGTTATAAGGTTGATGAGGTTAGGTATTAGTTCCCACAATCCAGCTAGAGCCGGAGGGATCTACCCAAGGAAAATCTACTATATAGTGTAGAGTCCTTAGGTATGATGAAAAAAGGAGAAAAGTGAGATATAGGAAGAGTGCGGACTGAGACAGAGCTAGTACTGGAATAAACCCAACAAGGTTCTAAGCACTGAAGGGGTTGAAGAATGAAAAAGAAATGAATGGAAAAAGGGTGAAAAGAAATAGCCCTCCAATAATTCAACCTTAGGGCAGTAACCGGGTTCAATACATATGCTACTGGTGTTTACTAAGGTAACACTGGTATTGAAGACAAGACGTCATGGACCCAGTGACGCACTGCACTAAACTTCCCAAGCTACTCAAGTTCCTCTTAAAAGGACTTGTTTTATTCTCACAGGGAACCTACATAATCTATCGACTTTCTCTTAGAGATTGTTGGTATTGAAGAAGGAGACCCTCTCCCTAGTCTCCGGCATAGGAACCAAATGTGCACAATTGAGTCTAGAGCCAAGAGATCATCCACAATATCTCATTAGGACACAAATTAAGACTTGTTGTTTCACACAATGTGGAATGTGAGAATATATTTTAATAGTCCTACGCATTATCCTTGTGGTATTGCCAGAACATCCGAGTGATATGTAAAAGTATTCACGATGAAGATGGAAATCCTTCTAGAGCCAACATCAAACAAGCTCTTGGTGGGTGACATGTGAGATCTTCTCGTAAGATCAAGCTTGTAACAACTGGATAGAAACGATGGGGAGATTCAATCTTGAATCAACCTTGGTCCAGGAATGGAATTGACGAATACTTTTGGAAAAACCGTTCGATGTGCAAATCTTCTTTTCTCTAGCACATCGAATGTGTATTCATGTTTTCAAACACAAAATGTATCTCTGATTGAAAAAATACTTTTGGAAAAACCGTTCGATGTGCGAATCTCTTCTTTTATCTTGCACTTCGACTGTTTATTATGTTTTCAAATTAAAAGGGTATTTATGATTGAAAATTGATTTCTTCTTCTAAACCTTCGTCGTATTGAAAAACTCGTTCTCTTAAGCAATACGCGATTGTTTTCAAATCATTTTCTATCAATCAGTAAATCTCAATTTGCTGGTTCACTCACTCCGTGTTGTCTTCTTTGAGACGTTCCGGTTTGAGACCGGCTAGAACAGCTGCAAAACCCTGTGAAGGAGATTCTTAGGTATCCTACTTGATCACAGGTAGTACTTGTACTGATCAACGGGGAACCGTGGGCCGTGTACCTCAATTCAACGAAAGTGATCAAAGACACTTTCGTGTGTTTTATTGCTAACTGTTGTTTGCAGGTACATTTGGACGGTTGCAGCTGATCAGAATTGAGGAGTCAATCCAAAGCCGCATGCTCACAGCATCCACACTTAATTGAAGAAATCATGACTGGTGCATATCTACATAACCTGGTTCTGATATTTTTATACTCTGCTTCTGCTATGCTGCTGCAAATATCATGAACCAGTAAAGCTTCCGCTACTCTGATGGAAAGATGTCATGATCCAAAATTTGAGCATGTCGGTCCAAAAGTCACAACATCACATAATACCAACACCACAATGGATGAGTCAGAGATTTATGATTGCTGATGATCTCAAAGCTGGCTCAAAACTCAGTATCACGTGGATCAGATAAAGACCTCCACTTGGATTAACCAAACATGCAATTATGAAGAATCGATGACTACAAGCTTCAGAGCAAAGTCCTGCATCAAGAAAGCAAGAACAATTTATAATGTAATATCTGCTTGTATTCAATGTAATTTTTAATGTGTGTTTGAGGTGACCTCCTTTAGGGGGAGATTGTTAGGATTTAGTAAATCCAGTTATTAAAGATTCGGTCACCTCAAGTATATGTAATCATTAGAAAGCTCGTAGTCGTAGATTATTACAAGTTAAGTAGTATTTAGTTAAGTAACACCGTGGAGGACGGACGGGTCTTTACCACTTGTATGCCTGATCCACAGCCCATAGGTGGCGATTTATGTAAGTACTATAAATACTTTCTACCTTCCAAGGTAGAGGGTTGGAGCTCATAATAAGATTTTTCTTTCTCTCACTAAAGTTCCCAAACCTCTAACTTTCTCTCTCTAGAAAATCATCTTATACGCCTACTTGTGTTTGTGTTATGATGTGTATGTGAAATCCAATATGTTACAATTAGCTTGTAGATGTCTTTTTTTGGAAGACCCTGAAGTATAATGTTAGAGGCCCTGACGTCAGCATTGAATCTCTTTTTCTCCTTATCATTGAGCTCATCATGCATCTTTGGTCTGTCTATTCCATAGATCATTGTTCCATCTGCAGTTGTATCAATTAAGTCTTTTGTAGTCTCAATCTGATAAGGTCCTTCATCAATAGATTTGAGAATGTTGACCCCATTTTCCTTTCCAAGACAGTACAATCTGATTCGCTGAGCCCAAGAGTCGTAGTCAGTTCTGTCAAGCATGGGTGGACGAGTATCTGAACCAGCTGCTTGAACATCCTCAGCAACAGTGGAGATGATTGTAGGTACGTTGGTAGACATGTTAACATATTACACGTGATTTTATAACTCTATGATTAACCCGGGAAATAGATTCTTTCACGGGATTTTACTAAATCACGAGAAAACCATATTACAAACAAAATCAACCAAGTCGCTACGAATTCTTGAACCAATTTGCTAAGACCAAGTCGCTAAGAACCAAGTCGCTGGACACAAGTCGCTAGTGCACCAAGTCGCTATACAGTCAAGTCGTTAAATAGCAACTCGCTAAGGTCCAAGTTGCTAACACCAAGTCACTAAGCACCAAGTCGCTAGACACAGTTAAGTTGCTAAAGAACAACTCGCTAAGATCCAAGTCGCTAGTATTAAGTCGCTAACAATTTACACTACAACTCGCTAACAATTTCTGAAGCAAGTCGCTAACCTCACCAAGTCGCTAGCCGTAGTGGAGAATCCACTAACTTGTACTATTTGACGGCTTGTCTCAATAGACAAGTCACTAACAACTAACACTGTAACTCGCTAACTGTTACTGAAGCAAGTCGCTATGATAAAAAATACTACGAGAACCAAGTCACTAGCAAGAAAAACTTCAAAAACACACTTTTCAATCCAAAAGAAGCTCAACCACAGTGATTCAAGCTTACAAAATCAAAACCCAAGCACTTGCAATGATTCTTAACACAAAAGTACACCCAAAATTCAAACTTTAACACTAGAAATGATCCAAACGATGCAAAAACCACTAAACTTTTTCAAACTCAAAAACCATCTAAAACCACTAGAAATCCAAGTATATGTAAGAGAGATGATCAAACCATGGCTCTTGATACCATTTGTAACATATTGGATTTCACAAACACATCAAACCATAAACAAAGAGGCGTATAATATGATGTTTTAGAGAGAGAAAGAGTTAGAGGTTTTGGGAACTTAGTGAAAGAAAATGAAAGTATTATTATGAGCTCCAACTCTCTACCTTGGGAGGTAGAGAGTATTTATAGTTCTTACATAAGTCGCCACCTACGGGCTGTGGATCAGGCATACAGTGGGTAAAGACCCGTCCGTCCTCCACGGTGTTACATAACTAAATACTACTAAACACTAAATAATCTACGACTACGAGCTTTCTAACGATTACATATACTTGAGGTGACCGAGTCTTTAATAACTGGATTTACTAAATCCTAACAAAGGCCAAAGATAGTGATTCTCAAACTGTTAAGAAGACTAAGGTTGCTGAAGAACAAGAAATTCCTACTGAGAAATTCACTGAAGAACAACTGACTGGAATGATTGCGATAGTAGAAGAAGATTTTTATCCAGAACCATTGCAAGTAAGACATCCTATCATTGATTGGGAGGTTTATACTGCCAGCAATTTTGCTCCAACATGGAAGATCACAAGGCTAGGTGGTGAAACTTCATCATTCATTCAATTTGAAAATCTTATCAAAGCTTTTGACAGAGATGACCTTGACACATTATGGAAGTTAGTTCGAGAAAGGTTTGATAATCAAGATCTCAAATATATGAAGGAGATGCAGTTATGGGTTAATCTTGGAAGGCTCTATGAACCAAATGTTAATGATGATTTCTGGAAATTCTTATGCACATGTCCTGGTACTAAATGGTTTTATTATGACTCATGTGAAGTTCATCATGTTTCTACAGCAAATGGAGTTGATGCATTCATGCTTGCTGAGAAAGAGTATCCACTCAGATCTGGAACTCTCACAGTGATGTTATGTACAACAATAAGAGTTTTTGAAGACAATGAGAAGGTCAGAGCATTATTACATAGGCTTCAAGATCAATGTTCCAGAGCTATTCATAAGTTAAGGAGGAGGTAAAGTGTTTGATTGAATTCCCCAAATCCTTGAAGATAATGCAGATTGAAGAAACTTATTGATTTGCAGAGAAATCATAAGTTTAGGGGAGGATTATTGGGAATAATCATTACCACGGATAGTTGTGGTTTACACTGCTTGGAATTACACTAGCAGTGGAAACGTATTACCACTGCTGGTACATTATTATCACTGCTATTAGATAATGATTAGGAGAATGCGTTTAGATAAGTATAGAATAGATTTAGTGTATATTCTATAATGTTAGCTTTATACTTATCTTGTAAAGGACTCCTTGTTGTATAAAAGGAGGTCCTAGGTCATTGTCTTAGGTACTTGTCTAATTACCTACGTATTACTGACAAAGGCTTCAAGGTGTAACCCTAGTGATAATCAAGATCACTCGTATTATTCATTAATAATATTGGAGCTTAAGTTTTGTGTTTAATCTGTGTTTATATACAATACATCATATCATCCGTCTTCTAAAGTATTACTAAGTAAATTCCGCATGCTTAATAATATCATACAAAATATCATTGACACAAGGTGTGTGTCCAGATCCATCACTTGACTTTTTAAATAAGCCATCATTGCATTTCTTTCTTTAGCACGATTTGGCATTCTTGGTAGAGCAGAAACAGAAATAGGTTTCTTTAATTGTACAACAGCTTCAACATTCATTTCCTCTTGCAATTTCTTAGCTACTTCTTTATCCTTAGCTTCTTCAATAGCAACTTCAGCAGCCCTTAGTTGTGCTAAAGTGAGTTTCTTTTTCTTCTTTGTTTCAATCATTTTACCTTTCCCTTTATCTTTAGGATCTATCACAGGTTGAGATTAAGAAACTTGATGTTGTTCTTCAGCAACTCCTGGAATTCTAACACCCCTTGGTTTTGATAAATCATGCAATATTTCAGCAATAGTTTCATCATCACTTGCAGTGTGTATTGGTTTGAGTGTATTAGCTTCTTCTTCTTGTGGAATTGTTGAAGGACCAGCTTCTTCTTCAAAATCTAGCACCCTTGGTGTAATTAATTCTTGTCGAGATGTTCCTTGAAAGCCAGTACTTTGATCAGCAGCACTTTGATCATCGGTACTTTGAACACCAGTTCCTTCAGGCTCAGTACTTTGAAGATTTACATATGCTTCAGTACTTTGAGGTTCATTCTCCTTTTCTTCATGAAATTCAGCATCTTCTTTGAAATTCTCTTCTTCTAAATTCCTCCCCAATTGGACAGAAGAATGCGAGGAACCTTTTTGCCTGTAGAAGTCTTCTTAAAATGCCTTCGCTTCTTCTTTTCAGCTTTGACCCATAACCTGTGATGTTTAACCAAGGGCCAAACAGACTTCTTGAACTTTCTAAACTTGATCTCTAATAAGGCTATCTGAGCAGCTTGAGCCTCAGTGGTTTTCTTCAATCTAACTAACTCTCTTGTCAGAATATAATTATCTAATACTAAACCTTTAGGGGGTATAGTAGTTGTGTCTCTTCCAGAAGATGATGATGTGTTAGGTCACTAGTTTTACAAACACAAGCAATATAGAAAGAGATAAAGGCGATTGAACAAGATCCAAAGACACACACACGATATTATGCACGGTTTAGGTGTAGATGTGATGAGAGGAAATAACTTGAACAACCAACCTTCAAATGAAGGTTTACAAGAGTATTTATAGGAGGAAAGCTAGGGCAACACTCCTAGTTTCCATCCTTTCTTAAATGGGCTTGGGCCTAAGCTCATGGGCCTTCTACATAAGCTTAAGGCTAATAACAAACATAAAGGCCATAATAAAGCTAACTATTACATATTAATTACTAACACTTGATTATGGTTTAGGAGTGATTTCAACAATCTCCCTCTCAAGTGTTGGTGATGAACGGTGAAGGCGTTGATGTAATAGTAGCTCTGACGTCTTCTGACATTCTTCTTTCTTGTGAGAAGAATTGCCTTGATTCGAACAATCTCCCCAGTGTAGAGAGATAGTTGTCTTTGAACAGTTATGCTTTGACGTCATCTTTAACTTTGTTCTTTGATCATTGTTCTTTGTGGTGAAAGTGATAGTATGTTGTTGTCTGCATCAGTCTGCCTCAGGTCTGCTTCGCTGCTCCAGTGTCTCCACGTCATTCTTCAACATGATCACACGCTCTTTGACGTTGGAATTTAGTACTGATGAAGTTCTTTAAGTCTTTAACTTTGAAGATTCTTTGGTTTGACGAAGAATCATTCTGACTGTTGTGTTGCATTAGAATAGAACTTCCATTAGTGATGATGTTGGCATGAGCATGAGAAGAATCAGCACGATCATCCTGCTCCGGAGCTTCCATTAGAAGAAAACATTTCAAATGGTTAGTAATAAGCAGGTTCCGGCACTTATAAGTTTGAACTTCGAGAGTGTTAACAGCATAGTGTGAAAACATAACTCTAATTCTTACAAAGGCCGTTCCTGAACTGGAGTCCCACATATAATGCGATGTACCGAAGTACATCTACAGTTCAGATGAGTCGCTGAGGTACACCGAAGCGTCACCTCACGACTGTTGACCGTTTGAGACACACTCCGCGTAATCCACGGGGAGTTACCGAAGTGACCTGCTGTCAGGGCTGTTTGATGTTGACCCTGGCAGGATTTTCCATTTAATCACTGAGGATCACAGTTGTGAACCTCTCATAAATGTTCTCGACAGATTGCTAAGATCTGTGAAGGACTCGATATGAATCACTGATAATCTTATTTGTTGATCATCAAGTGATTAATGTCAAGTGTACCTATGAGATCTTTTGATGAATCTCGTGGCTCTAGACTCAATAGTGTGTTTTGGTTTTCCTGAGCGGAGACTAGGGAGAGGGTCTCCTTCTTCAATACCAGCGATCTCTAAGAGAAAGCCAATAGTTTACGTAGGGTTCCCTGTGAGAATGAAACAAGCTTCTATTGAGAGAAACTTGAGTGGCTAAGAAGGTTTAGTGCATGCGTCACTGGGTCCATGACGACTTTTAATCTTCAATACCGGTGTCACTAAGTGACAACCAGTAGCATATGAATTGAACCCGGTGTCTGCCCTAAGTTGAATAATCTGGAGGGCTATTTCTTTTCACCCTTTTCTTTGCATTTCTTTTTGATTCTTCAACTCCTTCTTTCTCCGATTCTCATTTTCTCCTTTTTACAATCATTCCTAAGGACTTCTAACACTAACTAATGGTAGTGTCCTTGGGTAGATCCCTCCGGCTCTGGCGGATCATAGGATGGTTATTCCTAACCTTAGTCACCTTATAACTCCATGACTAACCTATGTTGCCATTAAAACCACTGTTTGTGAAAAATCTCTCAAAGGGTTTGTAGATGAAAAACATGTTTGAACCACTGTGAGAGATAGGATTTTGCATAAATACTCCCCCTCCACATGTGCTTAAGAGTTTTAATGGTTTAAATGCACAGTGAGGAAGGAGCGCGCACATTTTGAATTGATCCACTGGAGATAGACAATCCCCCGTGAGACACGGTTACGTTGCATAGTTAAAGAGTTACATTGTCAGCTTTTAGGTGACAACTAGCTCTAATAACTACCTTGAAGGTGTAGACAAACCTCGAAAGGTTGTCATACCCGTCAGAGTTCATGTCTACCAAGAGTGTTTCGAATGGTACTTTCTACTTGGACAAGTCCTTTGCGAGACACGTTTACATTACTAGCGAACTAGCTTGAAATTATTACCCGTCCAGGACAAGTCTTTTCGAGTTACTAACAGTTTAGTACCGTCAATTCGTTGGTTAAGTCTGAAGTACACATATTCATTTGCATTTTTCACAACATATTTCTTATCACATATTTCTCCCCCTCAAAAATGGCATATCAAATGTTATTTTTGAAAAGTTGACAATAAATATGACCATTTCGAGTGTTGCGGGAATATGACCACGATGAACAATTTGTGAACACAGTTTTAATTCAAATACTCCCCCTCAACAAGTGATATAAACGGTTGAGGTTTAGAAAATATTACGGGAAAGTACTTGTCTTTTTTAGTAAAACCTTGAAAAATGAAAGGTTTGATAGGTTTTACTCAAAAAATAAGAAGCTTTCGCTCCTTTTATAAGGATTGAGGCACTGAAGCGTACCACAGGGTCCTTTCTTGACAATTACGGGTTGTACACTGTTATTTGTGCACAAGCCAGTGACATACATAATCACACATCCAAAATTATATGAAAGAAACAGTTCAAGGGGTACCAGGAAGTGCAGTGATGTTCCCAGGAGTGCGCACAGGGCGTTGAAAGCCGGTTATGTTAATCCTGGGTCGACCACCAACATAGCTCTCCAATCGTCTGAACTGATCCCTTCTGAACAACCGTTCATCAATCGTGGTGATGATCCTTCTCACATTCCTCCGATCCTGAGAATTCCATCGCTTAGGGTTCCCAATGTTTTCACGTATATCCTTCAATCGATAAGCTAGTCCGTCCCTAACCATCTTCAGAGTATGATCTCCAAATTTGTGAAGCTCATTACACGCCATCAAGCAGTTGCGATGAACTTCACTGCGATAAACGACACCAAACGGTTTGCTGATGAGCGTTAATTGTGATAGCTGGTTGAGATCGGGAAGATCAAGCTGTGGTGGAGTAAAGTTGATACGTGTCTGATATGATTCAACGGCAATCTGGAGATCTTCAACACGTTCTTTTATGACTAGGCGTCTGATGAAGATGAGCAGTGACTTGATGAATTCTCGTTGTATTTCGGTTGAGAATTGTCTCATGCGACCTTGTATTTTGGCAAGGTACATGTCTTCAATATCGTTGAGAGACAAATTCTCAAAGTCAGCTTCACAGAATGCATAATCCCTTTCATCCTGTCTTTTGACCACAATCTTTTTGAGAAAGTTGTAGTCCCATTTGGATGAAAGACCAACATGTTGGATGGCAACGATGTCTTTAGTACTAAACACTGCATGTTGTGACTTCTGAACCTGACAGCTTCTGTAGTAGATTCGTCGGCGTTCAGGCCAGTGATGAATCCCATACAATGCATCGCGGTCGTATGCTTCCACTGTGTTGGAGAACAAGTGATTGGCACGTTCCTCAATGGCAATGCAGTTTGAGTAGATAGCTGCAGGGAATGGAAGTGTCAAGGATGTAGCATATTTCCTTGAACCATCGCCACCATGGAGAAGAAATTCCAGGTCTTTGTTGAAGAAATATCTGAAGGGAGTCCATGGTTCATCTGGTTGGCCAATGGTCGGTAGAGGTTTGGTCCAGTCGGTATAGTATGGAGGGTTGTCCCTTTTCGTGAAGTCAATGTTTGCTTCCGGGTTGAGCCAATCCATGTTGTTAGACATGGCTCTAGCAATGTTCTCAAGGTGATATTCAACCTCGATGGCACTTTCGGAGGTGTCTTTTAGAAATTGAAACGCTTCATTCTTGATTCGCCTCAACTCAGATTTCGTCATTTTCTTCACATGGAACTTTTCTTGCAAGATTTTTGCATGCTCCAATGTAGAACCTTCGACCAGATCTTGACCTTCATCAGGGCAGGGAGTTTGATTAACAAGTGTAGAGAACCATGCAAAGTCTTCGGTTTTATCGTCATCTAGCCATGATACGACGTCAGTAGTAGGCGTCTTCTTCTTCTTCTTTTTCGAAGGCCTAGATGATGATTCTGGTTTCTGTACTTGTTTGGGAGAGGTGGGTTGTTGTTGGGGCTCAAGGACCTCTTCATCGTCACCACCCGTATACTCAAAGTGATCACTGGTTTTCTGAGTCAGGGGTGGTAACTCGGAATCGTCCTGAGGTTTTTCAGTTGAAGAACGAGGAGGGGACCTTTGTTGAACAGGAGTCCTTTGAGGAGGAGGTGGCATCAAAGAAGATTCACCAGACTGCTTCTGACGTTTAGGTGCAGAGTCTTTATCCTTATCCTTATCTTCATCGTCTCTGGGACGTTTCAGCTTTTCTGCTTCAAATCTACAAGCTTCTTGAAGTTGGTAATCAAGCAATGCTTGATACAATTTTGCTTCTTTAGAGTTGAACATCGCAGATTGTGGCGACATTTGTGTCACAAGCTTGGCTACCAATTCATTATTTGAGAACACGACCGGATCGGTCGGATTGCTTGTGACGGTTAAGGGTGTTGATCGAATAGTTTGCTTGGCGATCTGCATTAGATTTGGATAAAGTTGTCTGGTGAACAACTCCTTTGTGACCTTAGGAACGTACTCCAGAAGGTACTTTTTCGTGTAGCCTTCGATCATTTCGTTCAGTTCCTCCTGACGGTGTTGTTTCATGAATTGCTGAACAAACTTCCTTTCCTTTTGCATCCTTTCGTTCTCGTCATACAGATGTTGTATGTGATCAGCAAAGAAATTCAGCTTCTTGTTGAGCACGTCTTTCTTTCTGACTTGTTTGACAGCTTTGGTAATCCGTTCATGAGCTTGAGAAATCCAAGATCGAGGTGGTTTCTTCACAGATTTAGATGTTGATTTTGTTGATTTCTTTGATGGTGGTGGTGAGGAGTGAGATGATGAGTCTGATGAGGAGGAGACATGAGGAGATTCGGGGTCCTTTGGAGGTGCAGAAGTATCTTCCTTGGAACGAGTTGGACTGTTGAGAAGAATGTCATCATAATCCTCTTCGTCATCTTGTCCAGATTTAACCTTTGCCTCCGTCTGATCCTTAGCTTCTTCATCAGTTTTTACTTTCTCAGTTTTATCCTTTTCTGGTTCCTCAATGTTAAGATCAGTAGACTCCTTCACAAGCGTTTGTTTTTGCACAAGAGTGGTGGCACCAGATCCCTTATCGGGTCGATTAACCGCATCAGGATCTGGTGAAGAGTGTGCAGCACCACTAGATCCTCCGGGGCCACCCATTTGGTCTTTTGCAAATTCTTCAGCTTTTTGAAGGTGACTGACGAATTTAAGCTTCTTCCTGTAGGATTGATTCTGTAGATCTTCTTCATCTTCAGAGCTTTCATCATAGGGCACCAATGCAGGAGTCTTCCCTTTTCTTTTATCAGCTTGAGGACTTGGGGGTTTTGGTACTAATGGAGTGTCATCCTTTGCAGTTTCAGAGTAAGAAATCTCTTCATCTGATTCAGTACCGTCAGAGCTTTCGTCCAAAAGCTTTCTTTGTGGTTCAGTTTTGGGGATTGGGATGGGAATAGCTTCCTTAGATGGAACAATCCTCTTTGATGGAGGGTTCCTCTTGGGGAACTTCCTTTGACTCTCAATGCTTAATGCACTTCCAGCACTGCCTCTTCTGGTTCTCCGAGTAGGTGTCCCAGAAGCCTTTTCATCAAGATGGCCAACTTTTCCTTATTTTACAGCTACCCGATATCTTTTGTACGTTTCCAGCCTTTTGATTTCCTTTGAAAGAAGATGATCGGGCAACTCCGCACCCTGTTTCTTCGTAGACGATTCTTTGATTCTGACAGATAGTATGGGTTCAGTCAAGATGTCATGATTATCTGGGTCATTGAGTCTCATGGGGATAACAGGATGAAGTCCAAGAGCTCTCTGTATCAACAGTTTGGTGTATCTGACATAGGGAATTTTGGAGCCAAGCTTCTTATGAGACAACATCATATCTTCCCATAGCAGTGCTTCAATTATGATGTCCTTCTTGTTGATCAATGACCAGAAAATTTGCAGTTCCATGAGCTTGGGATGCTCATAGCCACTGTCACGACCAGAGATTGATTTGGTGATGATCATATAGAGTGTCCTCCATGGTTGAGGAATATTCTTCAGCTCCACGTGAGAGTGCTTAGAAATGATTCCTTTAGCTTCATCATAACCAATATCTATCAAGAATTGTAGGACAGTCTCTTCAGTAGGGGTAGCAAAGAAGTCGGTTGGAGCGATGTCTGGAATGATGAGAACAGCACGTAAGTCATCAGGGGTGATAGTGACTTGTTTGTGATTAAGAGTCACATTCACAGCATTTTGACCAGTGATCCTCTGCATAGAATTCCAGAATTGTTGAATGTAGACCTCTGGAACTGTGGCAGAGTGTGAGAGCATGTTCTGGTAGGGATGATTCTTGAGAATATCCACAGCAATGAGACAAGAAGATTCTGAGCATGTGAGGGTGTCAAAGTCAACCCTAAGGTTGTTCTTTTCAAGCTTTCTCGGATAGCCATTTGGAAAGATATCAGCAATTGTAAGAACTTCTTATGCATCCACATTCATTTGTTCAGCCATGTCGTGATCTGAAATAACATTAGGCAAAAGAACCAACATATCGAAAGACATAATGTTAGTCAACAGAAGGTTTTATTGTCTAGTTATTGAATGTACAGTGATAATGATTGTTACGAGTCCTAAGTCACTTGTTTGTCCAATAGTCTAATGACGTCGTGAAATGTTTCGTGAGTTAGTTAACTTTAAGTTTTAAAGTTTATGTAATTACTTATTGTTCACAACATATCAAACGATTAATTTTATTAGTGACATTATTGGATACGTGACGTTATGATTAGTTTATTTACAAGTTTGTACACGTAACAATTCATCATGAAGGTCAATCCAGGGTTAAGCGTAGTTATGGCAAAGTTAAGCGTAAACAGTACTAACATATGCGTAGACGAAAGCTTACGCGTAGGATCCTAACTTACGCGTATGAAAAGTTACACGTAGGAAAGGGGTCATATGCGTAGGACTTACGTGTAGGCGTATAAAGACTTTACGCGTAAGGCTTACTCGTAAGAGTAGACCTTATGCGTAGAGTCACTGTTTACGCATATCCTTCACAGGATACGCGTAGTCCCATTGTAGAACCTTATGCGTAGTAGTTACGCGTAGGATTTCTCTTACGCATAACTGCCTACGCGTAAGTAATCTTTATGCGTAGAATAACAATCAACCTTGATTCTGAATTTTATGCGTAGCAATCCTGAAATAAGTTCATCAAATCATTAACATTAACACAAAACTTCATTATATCAACAAAACATGGCATGAATCATTTGTTTAAAGGTTACGCGTAGAAAGTCATACGCGTAGGTCAAAACCCTAAGGGTTATGATTTACGGGTATGAATTTTAACCATGGGATTTGCACAAGACTTTTTCTGGTAGTTTAAGAGTGTTGTGGGAATCTTTATACCAAGTTATAACACCTAACTCGTTGTGAATCAAGAGTTACCCAATATTATGAACATTAAACCCTAATTGCAAATTGTTCACCAATTCGTGTTTCTGGGTGGTTAATAACACTGGAAATCATTAATTCAACAAATTAAGACCATAACCCAACAATCTTTTATACCAAAACATTTCACATTTGAGAAAACCCAAATTGACACATAAACCCTAATTTTCAAAAATCGTTGATACGCGTTTCTGGGTAGGTTTGGATGATTGAAATGGTATCCTTGATGTATAAACAACGTTTTGACATTATCCATATAACCAGAAAACGTCCACACAATGATTGTGTGTTCATACGCTTATGCGTAGAACACATAATCACTCGTAACATGATTTTTAACCGTTGGATTTGAATAAAATTCAAGACCTTATCTTAAAAACATGTTAGATCGTAAAAACACTTACACAACGATGATCAAATCAACAGATATCTTGAACGATTATAAGGCGTAGGATGTGTTAGGTTTTGTGTATTAAATGTGAAGAAGAAAAGTAGGTGGGAGGGAGTTTTATTAAAAATGAGTTTAACCTTTTGACAGTTTTGGTCCCTCCACCTTTTCCTTTTTCAAACAAAGCCTTTTAACTTCCATTTTGGTTACCAAACAAAGGTTTTTAAGAAAGAAACTTGACGACACTCCCCCTCGACTCTAGAAAATAATGAAAGGTTATTAATTTTAGTCCGAGGAGTGTCATTGAACCAGAAAATTCACCACCATTGTTAAATGAAACAACCGAGATATGGTAATATGCAAGTACACAGTTGTTTTGAAACAGTTAAGTGAAAATTTTCTCCCCCTCAACACTTGATCGTAAAAAATACTGAATTTTGAAGGATTATAGTGTTGAAGGAAGAAATGTACTTGCCATGTTGAAAGATTTTAGGTTAAAAGAATATTTTTGTTGTTTTATAAGATTTTATATTTTTGTATTTTGTTTTTGAAAAAAATATTTACAAAAGATGTTTTGGTGTTTGACAGGTTTTTTTTTTAGACTGTTTTAAGAGGTCATCCAATTCCTCTTGAGTCAAACACCTCATACCAATCCGGTGGACCAACTCATTAAACCTAGCGGGAGGCAAGGCTTTTGGTGAGAAGATCTGCCAATTGGTATTCTGTACCCACAAAGTATAATTCAACGGTACCCTGTTCCACGTGGTCCTTGATGAAATGATAGCGAAGATCGATGTGCTTTGATTTCGAATGCTGAACTGAGTTGCACGACATTGCAATGGCACTCCGATTGTCGCAGTACATCAGGATTCTGTCAAATATGTAACCATAGTCTTTGAGTTGTGTTCTCATCCAAATGACTTGAGCACAACACGCGGACATGGCTACATATTCTGCTTCGGTTGATGACAGCGATGTACAATCCTGCTTCTGAGATTGCCAAGACACCAGTTTATCACCGAGAAATTGTAGAGCTCCTGAAGTACTTTTCCTTGAGTCTAAGCATCCTGCGTGATCAGCGTCTGAAAAATCGATTAGTTCAAAACCAGAATCCTTCGGATACCAGCTCCCCAAGTTAATGGTTCCCTTGATGTATCGGAGGATTCTTTTTGCCTCAGAGAGGTGGGTTTCAGTTGGTCGCGACTGATAACGGGAGCATAAATAAACGGCAAAGACAATATCAGGTCTGCTAGCTGTTAGATACATGAGAGACCCAATAATACTTCAGTATTTGGTAGGGTCCACTAATTTCCCATGTAAATCAGCGTCTAGCTTCTTGGTATGAGTCATTGGTGTGGCATAAGTATCGCAGGTTTTCATTCCAAATTTGTTTAACAATTCAAGGGCATATTTGGACTGACTCAAGAAAATACCACGGGGTGATTGATGAACTTGCAGTCCTAGAAAGAACGTGAGTTCACCCATCATGGACATTTCAAAATTTTTCTTCATTAGTTTTGCAAAAGCGGTTGAAAACTTTTTATGTGTAGACCCAAAAATGATGTCATCCACGTAAATTTGAACAATTAAGATATGTGCCCCGTGATATTGTATAAAAAGAGTTGGTTCAACCGAGCCTTTGGTGAAATTATTGGCAATGAGGAAAGATGATAGCTTATCGTACCATGCCCGAGGGGCATGTTTGAGACCATAAAGAGCTTTGTTCAGTTTGTAGACATGGTTCGGGCACTCTGGATTAACGAATCCGTCGGGTTGGCTGACATAAACCGTTTCTTTCAGTTTTCCGTTGAGAAACGCAGTTTTGACATCCATTTGAAAGATCGTCATATTCATATGAGCCGCGAACGCGAGAAATATCCGAACAGCCTCAAGACGAGCAACCGGAGCAAAAGATTCTTCAAAGTCTATTCCCTCTTCCTGACGATAACCCTTAGCAACTAGACGTGACTTGTTTTGGATGACGTTCCCTTCAGCATCCAATTTGTTTTTCCAAATCCATTTGAGACCAATGACGTATACCCCTGTTGGTCTTTCAACCAGTTCCCATACTTCAAGATGTTTGAATTGGTTGAGTTCTTCCTGCATGGATTCAGTCCAGTTGTCTTTTGCCATTGCGTTTTTAATGTTTTTAGGCTCAGATTGGCAGACAGTGAGTGCATAAATGCAATGTTCACCATCTGTGTGAAGACGTTGTCTCGTAACGACTGGTTGATTCGGGTTGCCAATAATGTTAGCCAGAGGATGGTCTTTTGTCCATCAGTGTGTAGAGGGTTGATGGTGGTATACATTGTGCATATTCTGAGGATTCAAATGGTTTGTTGAAGATTCCGCGACATCTGGTGCAGCAGGCTCATTAGCAAACGGGTTGAAGAACGCATTTGGATCATAATCTGCAGGTGGGGGTACTTCATTCAGAACATCATCAACTGGTTCATCATTGTGGAAGCGGTGTGTTCAACTGTTGTGTTGGAGTCAACTGGTGTAGGTGCATCTTCAACAGTAGTTGTTGTAGCAGGTGTATCACGTATAGGAATATTATCAGGTTGTGCAGCGGAAACAGCGGATACACCTGGAGCACGTTCATCAATATCGTCACTGAACAGAGGAGCAAATAACCTTTCCATTTGTTGACGAGTGAGCTGGGGGCTTTGTTCAGCTGATGATGGGGGTTGGGGGAAGTTTAAACGGTTGTGACCGGGTTCTAAGCTGTTGTACTCAGAAGCCATTTCCGTGAGTACATCAAAATGAGCATGAATTGTTTCCATCACCTGTTTTGTACGACGATTCCAGATCCGGTAACCTTTAGAATTCTCACAATATCCAATAAAGACTCCAATGTCGGCTTTGGCTTTGAGCTTTCCAAAATCATCACGATCATTATTCGGATAGCAAAGGGATCCAAATACATGAAAGTGTTTGAGATTCGGTTTATGGTTGTGGACAAGCTCGAAAGGTGTTTTGTTGTGGCTTTTTGTGATCATAGAACGGTTTTGAGTATAGCATGCTGTAGATACGGCTTCTGCCCACAAGTAATCTGGAAGTTTAGCATTGATTAACATTGTTCTTGCAGCTTCCACTAACATTCGGTTTCGTCTTTCAACAACTCCGTTTTGTTCAGGTGTACGTGCAATAGATGTTTGATGCTGAATTCCCACTTTCTCAAAGAATTCACGAATGGTTTGGTTAACAAATTTAGTTCCTTTGTCTGTTCGAATTATCCTGACGGTGTTGCGGAGCTGAACCTGTATTTTTGTGAGAAAGGTGATGATCATTTGTGGAGCTTGGTCTTTGCTTCGAAGAAAGTAGACCTAAAACCATCGTGAGTAGTCATCAACAATTACTAAGATGTAGCGTTTGCCATTGATTGTTTGCACGCGCATCGGGCCACACAAATCCATGTGAAGAAGATGAAGCACATGCTGAGAGCTGTGTTCCACCTTTGAAGGAAAATGAGCACGAGTGTTTTTCCCTTGTTCACAGGCTGAGCAAAGGTGATCTTTTGAATACCGGAATCTTGGGAGACCTTCAACTAGTTTGTATCGAGCAAGGTTGGTGATGGTTTGAAAGTTTAGATGTGAGAGACGACGGTGCCATAGCCAGGATTTTGTTGATGTTGCCTTTGAAAGTAAGCAGATGGGAGATGAAGCAACCATGTCTTGCATTGAGATAGTGTAGAGACTAGAGTTACGTGAGCCAGACATAAGGTCATTTCCTTGTAGATCACGAATGAAACAAGTTTTCTCCTTGAAAGCAACCTCCAAATCTCCATCACAAAACTGACCTACTGAAAACAGATTATGACCGAGGCCTTCCACATAGTAAACCCTGCTGATTTCGATGTTCCCATTGACATAATCTCCGTAGCCCATGATAGCTGCGAAGTGATCGTTCCCGAACCTGACAGTGCCAATGAACTTTGCAATAAAGTTTGATAACAGTTTAAGGTTGCGTGTCATGTGTCGGGAACATCCGCTATCAACAATCCAGAGAATGATCTGTATCACCTGCATTACACACAGACGACACAGATGGAATAGAAGTAGATGTGGAACCCGAAGTGTTACAGGGTTCCGAAGCAGGTATATGAGACATGCACACATTAATGACTTTAGGCATCCATTTAAATCCTAGTGTGGTATATATCCATTTCTTCCATCTATAACTACTCTTTGCTTTTGTCTTAGTGAATGCACTAGGTGGTACTACATTCTTAGGAGGTGAAACTGGAGCTACATTGACAGCAATGTTAACCTTAGAATCTAAAGAAGGCGGTCTACCAAGCACAGATTAAGAATGATTAGTGGGCCTAGAGGTATTCTGATTCTTAGGATTCCGTAATCGAGAGATTATAGCTTTAGCAACACATTTGTCATGACAATCAGAATTCATACTTTTACGACAAATAACACAAGGTGCATCAGACTGAATATCAAAAGTGCTTAAAGGTGTAGCATTCGTTACATCACTATTTCTATTACATTTGCCAGACGCAACATCTATAGTGGAAGCAACGTGAGTCTTATTCATGGTCATAGGGTGTTCTTCTACTTTAGCATTCCTTATTGATCTTTTCTTAGGTCGCAACTTCCTATTCTTCGATTGAGTGCTCCTAGGCTGTGAAGTGCGGACGTTTGGAAAAGACGCAACTATTCCTGTTTCAGTAGAAGGAAGCACGTTAGCAACTTGTGATTTGGCAGTAGGGATTCTAGGTGCACGATTACTAAGTGTGACTGGTGCTAATCTCTTGATGATGGTTGGCGGAAGTTGTTCATACTTTCCTAACATTTCTCTTAACTTAGAGATAGTGTGAATCAAATCTTGATTTTCAGAACGAATATTACCCGCAAAATTCATGACATCTCTAGTGTAAGCAAGATAGTGATCAAGTTCATTTGATGCTTCATGTCGAGTCTTATTAAGTAAATCAAATATGACACCATATTCTTGTTTAACTTTTACAAGTTTTTGTTCATATTTTGAGATTTGACTTTTCAAAGACACGTTTTGATCATCCAGTTGCTCAATTTTAGGATCAGAAGATTTTGCACTCAATTGAGCGATTTTCTTTTGAAAGCTAAGTTGATGATTGTGAATATCTTTTTCACACCAAAGAAGACGACGTTTTGCATTGTAAAGTTCGTTGAGTAATTGTTTATTTTCAGCTTTTAAAGACTCGATCTGAAGCACATTATCAGTATTCTCAACAGTTACCACAGAGTCAACATTATCAGCAGAGATATAATCAGATGCATGTGGCAAAGAATAGAATAACACAACATTATGGATATCAGCACAGATAACATCTTCCAAGAGTCGATCAACATCTTTTCTTAACATTTTCTTTTTGCGTTTAGTATTAGAAATAGATGTTTCAGTTTTCTCGAAAACGACCTTCATCATTCCAAGTTCCTTATGAAAATCCTTTTCCCAAGCTAATGCATAGCTTTTCAAATTTTTAACATTTGGTAAAAGATTTTTCTGAAAAATGTCTCTTTGTTCTCGCGCTAAAGGCGATTGAAAGTGCTGAACTTTGATTTCAGAATGATGTTCTATCTCATTTTCTAAAGTTTTGAGGTCAGCCATGAAAATATCAAAATATCTAAGAATTTTGCGATTTTCAGGTTCTGAGTTTACTTCAGTGATTGAAGGTAAAGGACCATAAATTTGTGCATAGTCTGGTTGGGGATTAACATTAGAAGACTCAGGTGTTTTGATGATAACCCTTGGTGTGTTAGTAGAATCCGTTGGTGTGACGAAAGTGACCGGTTTTGAATAATTAAAAGGTTTGTTGTAAACAACTGTTTTTAATTTTGATCGAATCTCGTCTTCTGCATCTAATTCCTCTTGACGATGATATTCAACAACACTTATAACAGTATCATTAATTTTATATTCTGCATTGGAAACTTCAGGATTTGGTTTGAATGTTTTTAGTGAAAGCTTTGGTTTGTAATCAGCCAAATTTGGTTCATATCCTTTCGGATTGGGTTTTAAAGTAAACTTTTCAATAGCTGTTACTGATTCACCATGTTTGTAGACAACAGTTTTAAACTCTTTAATTTTGTTTTGCAAGCCAATAATTTCTGCAAGAAGGTCATCTACCCGATTTGTTGAATGCTTTTTGTATGCTGAGAACGGTTTTTGACATATTAACAACTCAGCCTTAGATTGTTGATTTTCCAAGGTGAGAGCGTTAATATGCCTTTTACGTTCATGTTTCAGTTGTTCTATTTCAGACAACAAAGCATTCTTCGAAGCGGCTAGATCACGCATCTGTCTCTCTAAATATTTTTCATTTTGATGAGATTTAGCAAACGCGGCTTCAAAACCTTTTTCACGGTTTTCTTGAGTTTTGAAAAAGTTGAGTTGCATTTGTAAGCATTCAAAATCCTTGGTTAACAGTGCATTTTTGCTTTTTAAGTCCTTATTTAATGCATAACATTCCTCCATTTTGATTTGATGGTCTTGAATTAACCGAGCAAAATCTGGATGAGGCAACAGTTCATCTTGTTCAACGTGAGTCACATCATGATCATTCTTTAGATCCTCAAGTACAACCACGGAGTCAATTTGATTATCAAAGGAAACCATAAGGTCATCTTGATCGTCAAATGTAACTACAGGGTTAACTTGAAAATCGTCAGACTGAGATGTAGATGACTCATTTTGAACAGTCTGATCCGTGCCGGATTCAGATATTGGCGGAGATATTAGTTCAGATATGATGATGGTTTGTTCGGGTACCTGAGACAAGCCATCAGTGTCATACACTGGGCCTGTTTCACTCATGTGTATCTCTTGCATATTAGCCATCAACATAACAGCTGCATTGGCCTGCAAGTCCTCCATATCATCATCTGAGTCTGCATCGGCCATAAAGCTCTGTTCTTTGTTAGTGAGAGATCCACCAGCTTCATCTTTAAGAGCCAAAAGAAGAGCCTCTTTGAAGTAAGCACTGCCCCTAGTCCTTGGCTTTGGGCATGCATTAGCCAGGTGTCCCTTCTCATTGCAGTTGTAGCATCGAAGACCATTCAACCCATTCTGAGCATTTCCCTGTTCTACCACTTGAGCTCTGTTGTTATTCCTACCCATAGCATTAAACCCTTGACCACCTCCCATTTGACGACCATAACCACGATTCTGAACTTCAACTCGTCCATTGTTCACAACAGCCTGATTTCGTGTATTGGATGAGGAACGAATATGATTGTTGGATTTGTTTGTATAACGGCTAAAAGCATTAGCAATCATAACAAATCCCTGTCGCAATGCTTCGAACGGATCGGATTCCTCATTAGTTTGACTATGAAGTGCTTGATCATTGTTGTTGTTGTAAGGAACCAATTGATTTTGTTGAGGTTGATGTGATTGATCGTTTGGTGTGTCTGAGGCAGTTGGTTGAGTTGCTTGTTGAGGAGGATAACTTTGTTGAGCATATAAGGCAAGTTGTTGATTGTCCGGATGTGTAGGTGGAGCAATTTGAGCACGGAGAATTCTTTCCCGATCAACTTCCTTTTCATGAGGCTTCAAGTAATCTTACAACAATCCATAGGTAGAATGATGCATATTCTTCGCTTGACGGAGAAAAATAACATACTTCTCCCATTCAGGACCAAGACTACTCAGGAACTTAGTATTCACTGCAATTCTTGGCATGATGATGTTTTGTTTATCCAAATCATTGATGATGTCTGAAAAACGATGATGATAGGACTCTAGTGTCTCTCCAGGTTCAATCATAAAGTGTTCATAAGCCAAGTAAATTTTGGATTCCAAATCCTCCTGATTGAGTACCGATCCTTCCATAAGAAGACGAATATGATCCCACATTTTCTGTGCAGTCTTTTGAGCATCAACACTACGAAGAATTGGGTTTGGTAATCCTAAGAGGATATATTCCATTGCAAGTTCATCTGCTTCATAGTGGAGAAGTTCTTGAGGATTCAAGTCTGTAACAGTAGCAATGTTGGTTTGTTCATCTCTTGGTGGAATAGCAGTAGGATCTCCGGGTACAATGACAGTAGGCATCTCAAATGGACCTTCCAAGATAACCTTCTTTAAGAACTTTCCATGTGGCTTCTTCAGATCACAGAACCTAAAGAACCTTATCACCCATTGATCGTAGTTTCCTGGAGTGAGCATTGGAGGTCTATCAAGTGATCCAGCTTCATGAATTGATTGTTGGCTGCTTAAAGCTTCACACATCTTTGCAAACCAAGTGGGTTCCTTCATAGTGTTCCTTGATAGATGTTGATTGTAATCATTTGTGTAGGGTTGAACTTGAAGACTTGGCGGTGTTTGAACCATTTGTGGTGGGGGAATTGCACCAAGTTGTGGAGTATGTTGTTGATTAAATTGTTGTTGATAAATAGCTTGTTGTTGATTCCATTGTTGATGTTGTGGACTTAGTTGTTGTTGTCATTGAGGATAAGTGTAAGGGAAATAGTTAGAGTATGGTGGTTGAGACATGTTGAAAACTTGTGTTGGTAAAAATGGATCTTTGTAGTCGAATGAACCTTTGTTGATGAAGTGTCCTTAGGCGTAGAAAAGACAAGAACCAAGTAGCACTTATGCGTAAAAAACACCAAAGTTACGCGTAACAATGAGAAGTTACGCGTAGGATTTAGCTTACGCGTAAGTAGAGAAAACACTAAAGTTAGGCGTAGACAAAAGTTAGGCGTAGAAAGTTAGGCTTTGGATTTTCTTAAGCGTAAGACTAGGCTTAGGCGTAGGAAAAATCTTAGGCGTAGGATTTCTACGCGTAAGCTTATGCTTATGCGTAATTTTAGGGTTTTTGCCCAAATGATCTTTTACACTATCACAGTGCAAAAAATATCCAAAGTCGACGTATTTTCAGACTTATCCAAGTAAGAAAACACGGAATAAATCACGAAAATGAAGATCAAACCAAGGAACCACTTACGCGTGGTTTTAGGGTTTTACTACGCGTAGGAATGCACAAGATTTTGATTCTGTCCAAACGTGTTTCTAAACCAGTTTTTGTGTGATAAAATAGCTTCAATAACACCAAAATACACAAAAGTATGAAACTTGATGAACCAAAACCTCTAAAACAGTTACGAGTAGGATGAAACCCTCGTTCAAAAACTAGATGAAAAACAACGATCCACGCGTAAAGTTTGAAACTTTTTGCCAAAAACAAGTATTTTAACACGTTAAAACTTTGAAAGTACAAGAATCTTGGATTAAAAAGTGAAAAAAATAAGTTTTTAAGCGAACCAAAGTATCAAATGTGCGTTTTAGGCGTTGGACCGAAACCCACTTCAAAAACAACCACGATTCACCCAACTAGTAGGCGATTGATACCACTGTTAGGACACTAGTTTTACAAACACAAGCAATATAGAAAGAGATAAAGGCGATTGAACAAGATCCAAACACACACACACGATATTATGCACGGTTTAGGCGTAGATGTGATGAGAGGAAATAACTTGAACAACCAACCTTCAAATGAAGGTTTACAAGAGTATTTATAGGAGGAAAGCTAGGGCAACACTCCTAGTTTCCATCCTTTCTTAAATGGGCTTGGGCCTAAGCTCATGGGCCTTCTACATAAGCTTAAGGCTAATAACAAACATAAAGGCCATAATAAAGCTAACTATTACATATTAATTACTAACACTTGATTATGGTTTAGGAGTGATTCCAACATGATGGAATAGGAATATCTTGTTCTGGTGACGCAATAGGAGGAGTAGTATGGCGTGATGAGGTGGGAGAAACTGCAGTACCTTCATTAACATAAGCACCTTTTGAAGCAGTACCTTGTGATGCAGTTTTTTGAGAAGCAACACTTTGAGAAGCAGTACCTTGTGTTGAAGCAGTACCTTCTCTGTCATCACTCTCTGCAGCCTCATCGCGTATTGCTTGAACAACCTCCATCATTGAAGTGTTTAAAGGAGTGTTCCTTCCAGTGAACAAGTCACTTTTCCTAGCCATAAATGTGAAAATCATGGCTGGTTGTACCACAATAGGTAAAAGACTTGACGGCTTTGGTACATCAGAAAGTTGTTTATTCAAGAAGACTTGAATAAATCTCGGATACATTAACCATCTTGATCCATGAGAGATGTGTGAGAGCATTCCATCTAAGATTAGCCTTAAAAAGTTGAACATACTGTTTGTAGCTAATCCTACCAGTGCAGATGCAATGTTTGAACCAAATTTCTCCCAAGAAGTACTTTTAGAGCTGATACAATGAAGAAGAACATGTACCAGATACTTCAAATTTGGACTGAACAAGGGCTTCTTAAATGTTGTTGTGTCAGCCAAAGACCCTTCATATCCAATATCTCTCAGTGTATCCCAAAGAAGCTGTTTATCAAACCTAATAGCTCCTTCTGCATCATCAAACAATAAATCTTCATGAATTGATGCTTCAGTAATCTTGATAAGTCTTCCAGCAACTTTAGCTTGAATATAAGATTCATCATTCTCCATTTGTGTCCTTGCAGTTGCCCAAAACTGCTATATCTAGGGCTCAATTATATCAGGTTCCACCAAAAGCGCATAACTGATTGGTGAACCAGTTAAGTAATCAATGATATCATGGAAGATGACATTGGCCTCCGTTTTATCTAAATTCTCCACCATGTTGTGTTTAGAAACTGTGTGTAGGTTGGCCATGGATGATTGTAAAAGATATTGATTCTTGAATACGTAAGTGTGAGAGAGAGAGAGAGAAATATGGAAAAGATTGATATGAATAAAGGTGAGACAGAAAATCGGGAAGTAGTTATTTATAGGTAGGATTTAAAAAATCATATCCCATAATAACAAAGTTACCATTATTTGAATTTACCCTTCTTTTTGAGTGTTGGAACAGTACTTTGATAAGACAAGCAGTGCTTTCCACGTGTGCAGTACTTTCCAGAGCAATACTTTCAGATCAGTACTTTCATATGACAAAACAACAATACTTTTCCATCTTCTGCTCTATAAAAACAAACACTCCATGTGGGCATTGTATTGCCTCCCGTTAAGCAAAGCACAGGACTGTCTAACTAACCATTCAGTCCTCCCCTTAAATGTAGCTTAATAATTAATCATGCCAATGCTCACCACCAAGTGATTAAATCTTGAAACATCAAATCCTTTGGTGAGTAAGTCAACTACATTATCATCTGTATGCACCTTGACAACATTAATGAACCTATGCTCATAATAATCTCTAATGAAATGATGCCTAATCTGAATGTGCTTGGTCTTGCAGTGACAAACTGGATTCTTCACAATACAGATGATACTCTCATTATCAATATTGATAGGAGTATTCTTGAAGTTGAACCCATAATCCAAGAGTTGATTATGCATCCACAAAACTTGTCCACAACAGCTTGCAGCAACCACATATTCAACTTCAGTAGAGGATGTTGCTGCAATTGTTTACTTCTTACACTGCCATGAAACTAATCTTCTTCCAAGATATTGGCATCCTCCAGTAGTTGATCTTCTGTTATAGTTGTCACCTGCATAATCACTATCTGAAAAAGCTTCCAAATGAAAAGGGGAATCCTAACTTAGGTTGTTGCTTTAAATAACTGAAAATTCTCTTCACTGCATTCATATGCGAGACCTTTGGAGAGACTTGATATCGTGCACATAAACAAACAGCAAACATGATATCAGGCCTAGATGCAGTTAAATACATAAGACATCCAATCATAGATCTGTACAACTTGACTTCAACAGGTTGTCCATCCTCATCCTTTCCTAGTGAGTTGATAGATTTAATAGGTGTAGTAACAGGCTTCATATCATCAAAATTGAACTTCTTTAGTATGTCAGATACATACTTGTCTTGACTTATGAAAATTCCCTCCTTTGACTGCTTAATTTGAAGTCCCAAAAAGAAAGTTAACTCACCCATTGAACTCATTTGAAATTCATTCTGCATCAGCTGCTCGAACTCCTTAACCATGGACTGTTTAGTAGCTCCAAATATGATATCATCAACATATACTTGAACCAACATGATATCCTTCTTGTCTCTCTTGATAAACAAGGTCTTGTCAATGGCTCCCCTCCTATAACCATGTTGTAATAAGAAAGTAGAGAGCCTCTCATACCAAGCTCTAGGAGCTTGATAAAGGCCATAAAGAGCCTTAACCACCTTGTAAACTTTGTTTGGATGTGCAGGATCTTCAAAACCAGGAGGCTGTTTGACATAAACCTCCTCTGTAATAGTGCCATAGAGAAAGGCACTCTTGACATCCATATGATAAACCTGAAATCCCATATATGATGCAAAAGCAAGGAAGATTCGAATTTCTTCAATCCTTGCTAATGGAGTAAATACTTCATTATAATCTACTCCTTCTTCTTGTATGTAGCCTTGAGCTACTAACCTTGCCTTGTTCTTGATGACATTCCCTCTTTCATCTCTCTTGACTCTGAACACCTATCTTGTACCAATGACCTTCTTTCCATCAGGAAGATCACAGAGTACCCAAACTTCTTGAAGTTTAAATTGAAGAAGTTCTTCTTGCATAGCTTCAACCCAACTTTCTTTAGATAATTCCTGAGCTATATTCTTGGGTTCTTCTTGAGAAATAAAGCAAGTGAACAGGCATGTTTGATGATCCTTGTGGTTCAACCTGTTTTGTTTATAAACAAAGCTAAGTAAAACATTATGAGGTGTAGAAAGACCCTTAGCTTTGTTTCTTGTAAGTACACCAGAGGTAGAAGGTCCAATGATTTGACCAGTAGGATGATTCTTATGAATTCTTAAGATTGGGGTCTGTGGAACTTCAACATCATCATCCAAATTTGTGAAATCAGCACCTTCATGGAAAATACCTTCTACTTCAAATTCATCATCAGTGTCTTCTAAGCCAGGCATGATAGGATCATCCAAATCATCCAAAGTGCTGTCAACAGGTGCAGCAGTACTTTGATCGAAAGTACTGTCACCCAAAGCACTGTGAGTGAACTCTGCAGACTTGTTCTTTTTCTTTGCTTCTTCATAAGCTCTTCTTTGATCATCATCATAAGATTGTGCTATGACGTCTTGAAAAAGCATCCTGTTAAGCTCATCTTGAATAGCTTGTTCTTCAGCAGATAATGTAGCTTTAGGCTCATCAGTACTTTTCTCCTCCTCATCAGGAACAGCATCAGGTCTAATATGAACTCCATGAACAACATACTGTAAATCTTCTCTGTTGTGTACAGGTTGATTTTCTTCTCTAACAGGTACATAGTTCAAAGAAGGAGTCAAAACTTCAAGATCAAACATCCAATCAGGACCTTTACCGTTCTGATTGTCTTGATCTTCTAAGAATTCAACATGAAGACAATCTTGAACCTTCTTGGTGACTCTATTGTACACTCTGAATCCTTTGTTGTTGGTGCAGTACCCCAGTAAGTATCCTTCTTTTGACTTGCCATCAAATTTTCCCAAATGATCAATTGTGTGGAGAATAGTCAGAGGGCATCCAAAAGGTTTTAGAAAACGAATGTTTGGTTTGATTCCCATGAGTAACTCATAAGGCGTCTTCATCTGAGGTTTGGTGACTGATATTCTATTAAGTACGAAAATAACATATTTGGTGACTGATACGAAAATAACATATTTGGGTCGTGCCCAATCTTTTGAGCTTGCGCGTCTTATGCACTTAATCAAAATGAAGTTATTTATAAAATAAAACAATGAATGTAGCTAATCTTCACTTTTTTATTCATTTGATGTATTTCTAAATAAATTACAAAAATTTCAAAAGCTGTAAATTCGAGTACTTTTTTTCCATTGTCAATTGTTCTTACCTTTTTATCCTGAGTCTTATAACTGGCGATGCTCTGTCCTTTCTGAAACTTTGTTGATGGTAGACATCACTCTTGAAAAGTGCTTTTGCAGTTCTGCTTCTCTTCGCTCTTGCGGAAGTTTTGTTTCAATAGTTGTCCGTGGCAGTTTCCCTTATACATAATAGTTGTAATTTTCTTTCTAGAAGAAATGTTCCTGCTGGATACGCTTTTGCTGATGTTGTCATTTTTCACTGACGTCCCTGGTGCGGGTATTTTTCTTTCTCTTCTGAGTTCCGAATCCTCCTTCTTGCCTGCTATCCGTTTCTTGAAGGAGTTCCGGTCCCCGCTTCCTCATGGGGCCGCTACATTTTCCCAACGGGGTTCCCTGAGAAGTTCGTGGGCTTGCAACTGTTTCATGAAAGGCCTTAATGCTCTCCCTTGCGTGCTGTTTTTTTCATTAGCGGGTTTATAGTGATGTAGGGTATACAGCAAGTTCGATAAGCCTTTCAAGAGGTTTCCCGTCTGAACCTGCCCTGCTGCGCGGTAGTGGAAGGGCTTTTAGTGAGGTTGCTTTTCCGTCGCACAACTTTTTTTTATCCCAGCGTCCACAAGCTGATCATTTGTTCCTTAAACCCAGTCTATCCAACCCAATATGCATGGATTTGTAGACGTACGCTTGTTTAGGGATAAACAGAGGAATGAAGGCATAGTTTTCATCCTCTGTTGTTTGTCTTTCCTAGGGAAGCTTCTTGTTAATTAGGGGTCATTTTACGCATTGCGTTGTCCCCCACTTCCTTTGTTGTCCTTCAATAGGGACCAAACTCTTTGCACATTCTATCACTCCCTTTGACCCAGTTCTCGTGACATAGTTAATTCTTCCACTTGTGAACGCTTAGAGTAGGAAGGAAATATTTTCACTACCAAAATCTGAAAGAGCTAATGAGAGTATGCTTATTTTAAATTCCCACCTTTGGACATGGGTTTTGGTGGAAGGAGTGTTGTGAATGGTCGTGGATTTTGGTTATTAGTCATCATTTTAGAACGACTAATTGTTATTAGTAGTCACTTTAGAACATGTCTCGTTTGGCTCCGCATCTACTTTTTCTTTTACGTTTCTCTTTTGGGGGGTAAAGGTTCAGGTTATATATGAATCTTTTGGAAATAACCGCGCGTTGGCAATGTGTTGTTGCTGATTGATGGTTGTATTCTTTTCTGCCGTATACCATCGTGTTCTTCTTCTAAATAACATCTTCAACTTCTCTTTGATTTTTCTGGCGATTTTCCTTTGCCTGATGTTGTATGCTAACCCTTTTTTAAAGAAGTAGTTCTTTTTTACTTTTTCTGCCCTTTCCTCTTTCTTTACCTCGCATATTTATAGCAAGATTATTATTGTTCTTGCATGCGTTGGTGTTAATTCTCATTTATAGTTTTGTTGATAGGCTCGTATCCTGAGCGTCTGTTGCTCCTGTTGGAGTTGACACAATATTTCTTGGGAAGAAACACGAATCTGTACATGCAGATTTTCTCTTCTTTTCGAATATTTGGAGAAGGTTTATCCTTTTGCTTCCGCCCTTGCTTCGCTTTCCATTCCGGGACAGGATATTTTCCTTAGTTTTTTTTACTTCCCATATCTACCGTGAGTCTTGGCATATTTCTACTGGTATCATTATCCTCTCCGCAAGTAGTTGTTAACCACAAATGTTTGCTTTTCTTATTCTCTAGGTACGATTTTTGAAGGTTTCTCTGTTATCCGTAGTGTGTTTTCAGTGTTCTTCATCCTCCATTATGGCTTCTTTTCATGCGGCCATCCACGGTTTGGTTTGTTTTAAAGTGGCGAAGTGTTTCTTTGGAGCTTGTACTTGCTTCTTGAGTTTGTTCGGTGGTTGACTCCTTTTATTGTATTTAGTCACACGCTTCCTTTCTTTTGCGTTTCTGCTTGGATCCTTCGGTTCTTTATTTGTTAGGGTCTATAGGGTCGGCTTTCTACTTGCTCTGATAAGGGTGTCCAGATCCGTGTCTATTATTATTATATATTTTTTTACTTAGCGCTTAGCCTCTTCCTGTTGCTCTCCTACCCCTGTCATCGGTCCTTTCTTTCTGTCTTCCCTTTGCTTTTTTAAATGTAGACATTCTTCCGTGGTATGTCTTTCCTTTCCATGAAATTCGCAGAACATTCCATCGACCTTTTCTTCGATCGCGGTAATTGAGGACGGGTTTGGAGATCTAGCTCTTCTTGGTGTCGATATTTCCTCGAAAGGTTTTCGCGGGTTGCGAAAACCTTGTTGCCTTTCTCTTATTCTTGGCTTATTCTCAGACCCCTTTTTGAAGCTTTGTCGATGCTTTACTGTTGTTCATTCCATTGGTCTTGGTATCAAGTGCTTCTTTCTTTCGCGACTTCCTGCGGCTATTTCCCCTCTTAGGAATGAGGTAGTTATATTCATTACTTCGCTCATCGACTTTGGGATTCTGTCGTGTAACCGATTAATTAGCTGTAGATCAGTGATTGCGTGCATGAATCCGGAGACTTTCATAATTTCTATGGCTCCCTTTATGTCTCTGGTTTCTTTCTTTAACCTTCTTAAAAAGTCCTCCGTTAGCTCTCCGCCCCTTTGCTTTATATGGTGAAGTTATATAGGATCTTTGATGCATTTATTTTGCTGGCAAAAGTTAGTCAAGAAGACTTTCTTTAGTTTATCATAGCTTTCTATTGACTCGGGTGGGAGGTCATCAAACCAGACCCTAGCGGATCCAGTTAGTTCGCTCCCTCTTTACCGCTGTCTGGAAGATTTTAAGATGATCTTCTGGGTCCCCACTCCCATCATATGTTTTTACGTTGGTCAGCATGCGCATTTTTGTCGACATCTCAAAGTAGCGGATGCGTGGGGTGAACGGATCAGTCTCCTTGCAAACCCAGGGTCTGGCCAGGTCATGGTCATTGTTGTCATGTGAGTTCCGCTTTCCGACTTCGGACCTTCGACATCCGCTTCCTTTAGACCCATCACCTCATCAGCTGTTCGCTTTCCGCGACCAAACTTTTTCGGTTCCGTGCCTTCCAAAACCTGGTCTTACCAGTTGTGATTGGGAGTCTTTGTGGTTGCCTTTCCCTTTTCTTTTGGTATCATGATGGACTTGCTGCCTGTGGTTTTTGGGGTATACGGAAATACTTTTCTTATTGTCTCCGAGCCGGTGGAACACACTCTTGCGCAACCTTTTGAACATTGTTTCCCTTCCGTCTTCTTTCTCTTTGGGTGACCTATTCGGGTGCGTCTTCGGTCGCTACCACTTTGGGTGTTCTGCCGCCTGGCTGCCTCGAGCTGTTTTCGTAAGTCTCGTCTTCGTATTTCGACTTTATGGTGATGTGGGGCTTCACGGTAATTCTTCCGGATTTTTGCCGCTTTGGCTCTTTCTTCCTGTTTCTAAACTTTCTCCATTACAATAGGCAAGATCTGATTGAAGTATTTGTCGCAATACTTCCGGAGGGTTGCGTCGGACGCGGGTCCCTCAAGGTCTTTCGAGACCGTGTGGTTTTCTCTTTCCACCGTACTCCGCAACGTAGACACGAAGGCGAGAGTTGGTCTAAATCGAGTGCTCATGGTGAGTATTTTCTGGAACCCAGTTGTGTATTGGGTCCCACGGATGGCGCCAACTTGTTAGTATAAACAGTGTGATGGGTTATAATAGGTATGAATACAGCTTGCCGAACTGGCCCAACGAGATTATAATGGGCTGATCTTGTACTAATCCAAGTAGTTTGAATGATTCCCCTGCACAAGAAGAGTAAACCGTTAGTCTTACCGTGGGGACGGACCCCACGATTAGACTCTGGTGTGAGAGTAAGTACACATTCTTGAGAGGGAAGTAAGAGTATGTTTGTGTAATTACGGGAGAGAAAGTTATACCTTGTACGCGGATTAGAGCCCCTTTTATAGGCGAGGTTTACCACTAGGGTTTCCTAGATTCTCGCATGTAGTGGTTAGTCGTTAGAGCCGGACCCTTGGCGGACAAGGTTCTGTGTCAATCGCGGATGCGGACGTAAGATGTCTTTAACGGCTGAAGGCTCAGTCCGCTGTGTATCTTATGTGCGTCTTGAGGTCAGGACCATAGGCAATTTCGTCATTGGGCTTACTGTAGTCCCAGGTCTTATAGTTATCTTATAGTTATTGGTCCTGAGCCCAATATGTGTATACTATGTACAAGGTCTAGTGGGTCTGTTATACATACTATACGTCATCACACAGTGTATGAATGACAAGGATTTAAAAAACACGTTTTTAGGGGGTTATTTAAGCTCAAATCGTCACATTTTATATCCGTGACTACTTAAAATAATTCCTTTTCACATTTTATGTCTTTTGGAAGAAAAATGCTGGAATGAAGCACATTTGGACAAAAAGGAGCAAACACATGAAGAAAATGGCTTCACTCCTAAACTCTGGAAGGCGTCACTCACAAATTCTACACCAGACGCCCAAGAACCATGACCTAGACGACGTCATGCATGAAGACTGACGGTGTCACACATCTCAACTGACACCGTCCTAACGATGACTTGGCCCAAACTAAACTCTAATGACGGTGACCTGACGGCGTCACTAGCAAAAGGTGACGCCATCGCGATTGTAAATCTATATATAAAATTCGATTTTTCTGTTTTAAAAGAGGTAGAACTTGGATAGCAAACCCTAATACTGTTGTAGTCCGACATAGACAGTATTCTAGGGTCACATACCCTATTTTACATCACAAGATAAGTTTGTTTATCCAATTTATCATTATGTCTACCCCATGTTCAATTGTATTTGTGTATGCTTGCTTGTTTAATATGAGTAGCTAAATTATTCTTGTGTTTGCTTGGATTTATGAAACCTACTTATTAATTATTGTTAGTATGCCTCTTGTCTTAATTGGTAGATGCTAGATTAAGGAAAACTGGCTTCTTCTTTCATTGTTGCGAGCATGAACGTCCTAAATAGCAAAAACACCTTTGAGTGCACTTAGGTCATTCGTTGTGTTTATTGCGTGAATTGTAGTTTTAGGATAGTAGAGTATGCGGAGGAGATACCATTGTACTCGCCCATCCTGGGTATTTTAGAGGAGAGTTGCAATTCATAGAACTAGGGAATTAGGCACCACCCTACGACCAAACGTAATACAACGCACCAATTAAGATAAAGGAAGTGAAAATTAAACAGACCAATAAGAGATAACTAGGGAGTAAGAACATCTAAGTAAACACAACTTTAATCATTATACGAGCACACCTTAATTAAGCACAATCTATCCATTATTTAATTACATAAGTAGTTATAAAAGTAGTAGAAACCGGTAGAAGTACCACCCCCTCCCAATCTTATACCCCGAGATATTTACATTTGCTTTTTAAAAAACATAAAAAAATGAATCTTCCTCAATCCCACTTTCTCGTCATATATCTCTTTCTACCATTCCTATTCCCCTAGAGAATGAAATCAATCCCCTGGGCTTATCATATACTACACTACAATGATTAGGTTCACTGCCTAGAGGGTTGAAAAACTTGCTTGTAGAAAAGGAAGTCTTCTCGAGCCCGAACCCTCCGTATCATGTTTTTGGCGCCGTTGCCGGGAAATAGAATAGCTAGTTAGATTTCTATCTCGTTTAGGTCCACTCGCTTGATTCCTATCAAGTGAGTTTTTTTTTTCTCTTTTTCAGTAGCTTCCTTGTAGTCTATCCCCCTTCTTCATGTTTTTGTTCGTAACCTCATCACTTTTCATCATGGAAGGTTATAACCCACCCAACAACGATCCACAATATTAGCCACTACCACCAAACTCACCACCACATGTCCCACCAACTCTAAACCAACCACTTGATCAACATTCCTTCAACCTTCTTCGCAACCAAATCACTAGTGAAATCGACGAGCTTAAAGAATTACATAGGTTACTTGAGAGTACAATTAAGGATGCAAGTGAAAAAGCGACTAGCGCATCGGGTGTTGATTCAATGGTTAGCAATGGTTCGGGTGATGACTTAGGAGGAGGTAGCATTGAGGTCACCAAGATTGTGGAAAACTAGAAGGGGGGGATGAATAGTTTTACCAATTAAAACTTCGTTTTAAAATATTTAGATCGACTTATGTAAATATATTTGGATGTGTGTTGGATGTTGATAAACAAACATATAGAAATATAAATATGTAATGAAAAGATAAAGAGTAAGAAGCAGAAAACCACAAAGCGAGTATTTATAGTGGTTCGGCTACAAGGACACCTTCCTTGCCCTACTCCACTCCCTGAGTCACTTACTCGAGAGATCCTAATCACTACACAACACCGACTCCTTATGGTGGAGAAACCTTCACAACGTTGCCTACACTTTATCCGGTACAAGGCTAGATACCAGGTCCTTTTCACCAAGGAGAACCAATCCTACCACAACGTCGCCTACCCTTTATCCAGTAGTAGGCTTGATACCGAGTTCCATTATAATGGAGGAACTACTACCCAACACTACACCAATCACCTAACCCCAAAGGAGATCTACTCTTTATAATATCAACAAGGATAACAATATCCTTTGACCCAATACTAATCTATCTTGTACATCGAATCACACCATATCGAATGTACACCTTAGGCACCTTTCACTAATGCCTTTGACTAGATCTTCAAGACACCCTTCACTAATTTCTTGTGACTTAACTTCTAGGCACCCTTCACTAATGCCTACAATACGGACGATCGACACCCTTCACTAATGTCTTCGTCTTGACACTTGAGACATCTTTCACTAATGTCTTCAACACTTCACTTCTTAGAAAAAGAACCATCGACAAGATAACTTCAGTAGTCTTGATGATGAGGAAGCATGGCAACTCATGGACTTGAGCTTGCTTGACTTCAAAGGTGGTGATCTCGCCTTTAAGAGGAACCTAGAGGATCACACAAAAACAAAACTACATACATAGATCACTTGGATATGGGGTTAGATAGTTTTTAACTCAAGGAGAAAGTAGGTAAGAAAGGGGTGAGAAATAATGAAGAAATGGCTCACTATTTATAGAGAGAAAATGCCTACTATTCAACGGATCCCACGGATCCCTCTCTTAAGGGATCCGTCTAGTGTAAAGCTAGGGATCCGTGGGACGCTCCTCTTTGCCCATGGGTTTTTTGGTTATGGGTCATGGGTCATGGGTTATGGGTTAGTCCATGGGTATTTCATTAGATAAAATGTATCTAATAGATGTAATGCATCTAGTCAAATGGGTATAGGTCAATACCATGGGTTGTAGTTTTTACCCATTTATAATACATACTAGTTATGTATATATTTGCCCAATATGTAAACACTAGTTGTTGTACATATGTATTACTAAATCATAAAATCACTTATACTTTTTTTAGTGTTTTATGTGAAAAAGTAAGTGTGTTAGAAAACTATTGGCTCAAAACATTTACGTATTTATTTGTTTCATTAAAATGATTTTACGTTTGTTATCGACAAAATATTAGAAGATCGTAAAATATAAATAAACGTTTTTATGGCTTATTTTTATTAACAATCTCCCCCTTTTTGTTGATGACAAAACATAAAATTATTTTAAGGAAAAGCTAGAATTCGTAAAAGTTTGAATTTGTAGTTTTTACTTTCTTATCCCCCTTTTTGTCGAAACAAAAAGAGCTTCGAAAATAAACTAACACATTGTTTTAAGAAAAACATGTGAGAAAAAGAAAAGAAAACTAATATAGAGAGCAAGTAACGGAAAATGATCTCGTCTTAACTCCCCCTTGACAAGTCCATCCCTATGTTAGGGCATCAAGAAAAAATAATACTAAACTAGTTCATTTGAAACTAAGTTTACAAGGGGACGTCATGAAATGTAATCCTAGTATTGCAAGTGATTTTGCAATGTATTGTTTTGACACAAAGCTCCCCCTAGCTTAGAGTGTCAAAGTCTTCATGTGTAAATTGAACAACTACAAAACAAAGGTTAGAAAAACAAGTATATAATGCATAATTTTCTGCAAATATGACTCAAGTTAGTAGAAAACTAGTTTTCTGATGCACGGATCCCACGGTTCCCTCCTTGGGGGGATCCGTCTAGGCAAATATCAAGGATCCGTCTGGCTGATGACTAAATTCAGCAATGGTAATATAACAAATAATGTTAATATTAAAGTGAGATATGTATTATACAACATAATAATATACTCAGAAATATAGCAAGTATCATGTAATTTCATTTAATAAAACTAGAGATATGATATACATGACTCTAAAACTAAGAAAATGAACGATACATAACGTGGAATTACTAGACTTATCTAAGTAACGCTTGATACTAGGACACCACTAAAATCCTCTAGCTCAAGTTTGTTTGGGTTTAATCTCGTCAAAACGTTCGAGGAGGTAATAGAACATGAAACGTTTATCTTCCCGTACTTCATGTATCAAACTTTCAACATGTTCACAATGATAACAATCTTTTTCATGGCTAGGTAGTGGTGGTGGAAGAAAGGAAATTGCTTGATGCGAAGGATCAAGTGAAGCGGGTTGAGGAGCCTCAAACGATGGAGGGATTGGTGGAGGCGCATTTGAAGATGGCTCGACCAAGAGTGATGGTGGTGGTAGAGAAGTATCAACTTCCATGTGGTCGGATAGTTGACTTTGATAATTTCTAATAATCCAAATGGGATTTATTTGATGGTGACGGCGAAAAGGAAGCCGGAGCTAGTGTTGACTCAACACCTTGATTTTATACCATAATTCCTCATAATGAGGAGAATGTTGCCGGTGGAGGAGGATGAGACGGCCTAGGTGGAGGAGGATGAGACGGCCTAGGAGGCAAATCCTCTAGATTGTAGAGGTGTGGTGATGAGAGTGGAGGTCGTGAATGAGATAGCTCTAGGCACCAATGGTGATGGTTTAGTTGAAATGGGATTGTTTGGTTTAGGAGATATGGTGGTGCTTGGCATAGGTAGTTTTGTGGGAACTATCCTTTTAGGGATTGGTTTGATTGGTTGAGTTGGTAGAGGAGAAATCCTTGCGTTTGTGGATTTGACCAGAGATGATTCGGTTGAAGAAATTTCGTGTACAATACGAGCAATTTTCTTGGGTGATCCTTTGGTGGATGAGTTACCACTTAGAGCTTTCCTCATGATTAGATGATTCAAAGAGGTTTGTAAATGTTTCTAAGTGCTGAAAATGAGGATGAATATGATGATTTTAGGAGTCCTAACAATGTGGTTTATAAAGCAAGGGATTTGGCAAGTGCATTCAAGACTTAAGCAATAAACTTTTTTGGAATGTGATGATTAGCATGCACAAGAGTCAACTTCAGAGTTGTACTGATCTATGAATTTATTTAAGATGAGATCGAGTGTTCAAGTTAGCAAGATGAGTTTGAAATGATTGTTTTAGCTAGAGTTGACACAAATCTGTTATACGGATCCCACGGTTCCCTTCAATGAGGGATTCGTCTAGGCTAATCCTAGGGATCCGTCTCTCAGCAGCTAAGAAAGGATACCAATGTTGTTTGTAAGATCTAATGCCTGTTTTTTTCTTGAGTGTTTCAGTCCATCTAAGTGTCTTAAATGAAGAGGTACTTAAATACTTAAGGGTAATGAGTGATGTAGCTAATGATTGCCTTTTATGGAAGAAGTTGTAAAACCCGAAAAATCTAAAACGTGTGAAAAGACTATTTTACCCCTCAAGTTTCATAATCGTAAAACATGTAAAATACGTCAAGCTCATTAAATTCGTTCATAATCTAACTTGTAAAGGTTTTCTAAACTTAATGTACGAGATCATTAAAATACTTAACGCTTACGTCTAAAATAAACTACACGTTTTAATATTGGTACTTGGGCCGAAATTTCCTAAATAACATTAAGTAAACTCAAGCCCAACTAAGTATGTCTTGGCCCATTGTTTCCCCCTTTTTCTCGTCTATACCGAACCCACGTATATCCCTTGGATCTTTTTTTTATAAACATTACGTATCACAAAAATTGCTACACCTACAAACCCTAAAACTAAAAAGTAACGGAAAGCAGTGGAGTTTCATTCTTCCATTCGATCCAAAAGCAGTAGAAAAGGTATTTTTAATTGCGAGACTTGATTCGTTGGTTCCTTATCTTCCTTCTATTCGTACGCCTTGGGTATTATATTACATCTCATCTTTGTTTCTTGATTTCTGTCGTGAGCCATGGCCATAAGAATGCATGAATCAAATACATTAATTACATAAAGATAAGAATCATCACATAAAGTAAATACATGTATAAGAAACTCCACATACAATAATAAGAACTGTCACATAAAATCATAACCAGATCACTATGTTATTCGACCCATATATATACTTCTGTTTGAATCCCTCTCGTCAAGTGAAGTAATATGTTAAAAGGCACGTAAAATCATGTCTGAGTCAATGAGTTAGGATCGCATCAAGAGTGAATGAAACAAAGATAAACATTTTTTTGGCGCCATAGAAATCATAAAATGAATAAAAGTTTGTTCCTGAATCTGGATTATAAACCGAGTAAATATTGGTATTCCTAGTTAAAATTCATCTCCTATGTACCCTTTAAATTTTCGAGTGTTGTCCTGAATATTAAGTGTCAATTTCCTCAGATAATGCTTGTAATTTATATCATTTTTATGGATTTATGCTTGTTTTCCATTGTTTTCCACTTTCAGGTAAATTACGAGCATTGGAGCTAAAGAGATGCGGAACTGGAGAAATATCAAAAGATTTATCATAGTATACTGACTTTGAAGAAGTTACGGCTTAACTCTTCTCTCACATTACGCTGTAACTAAAGCGTGACTCAGAAAATCAACTCATCAGAAGGTCACGGCGTAACTCTCCCCAAAGGCTATGACGTAACTATATTAGGTTAAATGAGGTTCCACGCCGCTGATAACTACCCCGTAACTATTTCATCAACTACGACGTAACCAAGTTATATTGAAGAATATGGCGTAACCACTCATAAGGTTACGCCGTAACCAGCAGATCTAGTGCAAAATACGAAGGAATTGAAGGTTACGACGTAACTCTTATATTAGTTACGCCGTAACCCAGATCTGGCCTATAAATACCCCATGAATTCCAGCATTTCTAATCATCCCATTCCATACACAACAACTAGAGAACGTGAGAAAAAGCCAAAGGCAGGTCTAGAGGAGCATACGGAGCTGTCTCCAAGGGAGAAATCACTCCCCTACGATAAGCATTAGCATTTTATCTTTTATTTGCTTTCGATTCATGTATTTCGTAACTTTGAATATTGAATTGATTTGTATGGTTAATATGAGCGGCTAAGCACCTCTTGGTGCTGACCTTGTTATGATTCCTTAATTTTTTTGTTTGCGTTTACATTACTTCCGTATAATTATTTCTAAGTGTATGCATGCATAGTTTATTGGTAGCTACCCTTGTTTCAGTAGTTTTGAATGGCGGTAGAGGCCAATTGCCTAGGAGACATGACCAACTGACCCTAGGTGAGCGGACTGAGATGGGAAGGGTAAGATATGACTAACTGACGACCCTTTCTACTTGTGCGATTTGACCAACTGATCACCTACCGTTTGGATGAACTTAAGAATTCGGGAGTGAGAGTTTAAGTTGCTAACGCCTGGGCACTCACTATTATAAATCTAGCATGTAGCGGTACTTAATGACTTGGCTTAGGGGACCAGGAACAACATGACTTATGAGGGGACACCTGACTTCTCCTGTGGTGGCATCTTTGCTGATAGGTTAGGGCGAATTGCTCAAATGTTGTCCTCTCGACTTTGACCCCACCTAAAGTAATTGGAAGTAAGTGGACGTAGACATTACTAGCTAGGAGGATTAACTAGGTTAGCACCACTCTACTCTATTGATTTATCCTTTTCCTTTTATCTGCTTTAGTTGTTAATTAATTAACTCCTTACCGAAATCATTATTAAAATATGTGACATTTAGACTTAGTAATAATCCAACACACATAGCTCTTGGGACGACCTCGGTTTTACCAAATACTACACTACATGCGACCGGGTACACTGCCCGTTAGTGCATTAGGGTAGACCATAGGTATAACGAGACTTTATAAATATTAAAACCTGGTCAGTAAACATGCATCAAGTTTTTGGCGCCGCTGCCGGGGAGTTATATTAGGATTGCTATTAAGTCTTTCATTTTTGTTTTAAACATTTCGATAATTCTCACGATCATTATTCAAGTTTTCAGGTACCATGGAAGTTGTTAACATCGATGACCTCACTCTTGAGGAATATTTGGCATTAACAAGGGAAGAACAAGGACTAGGAATTGTTAGGCCGGCTATCGCAGAAGATGCTCAATTCGAAATCAAACCTCAATTCATGAGGGAATTACGTACAAATCCCTTCTCTGGAAGCATCACCGATGATGCCCATGAGAATATAGACAACGTCAAGTACATTGTCAGCCTATTCAAAATTCTCAGAGTCTCACACGATGCTATCATGTTACAAGTATTCCCTATTTCTCTTACGGGAGTTGCTAAAAGATGGGTTGATTGATTACCTGCATGGACTGTCAACACCTGGCCTATCCTAAAAAAATGTTTCATTCAGAGATATTGTCCTCCATCAAAGACGGATAAGCAATTAGAAGAAATCCATAACTTCAAACAAGAGGGTGATGAAACGTTATACCAAGCTTGGGAAAGGTATAACGAATTATTATACAAAGGGACAAGATATTCCCACCCCCTAGTTGTTATATTCCCACCCTCCCTTACTTTTTTGCATTTTTTTAATTTTTATTTATTAATTTTGTTTATATCAAAAAACTATAAACTTGAAAATGCGGAACAGTAAATATAAAGTTTAATAAGTCAAACGCTTAAAACTGTCAAAAATACGGAACTGAAACTGACAAAAAACTGTGTTGTACTGAAATACATAGGAGACAAAAAGAATAAAACTACAACCCTCCCTAGTAGGGAGGGTAGGAATAGTACATCCCTTATACAAATGCCCTACTCATGACCTCAACAGCCAATAAAAGGTGAACGTCTTCTACAAAGGTCTGAACATCTCCTCAAGACAAATGGTCGATTCTCAAGGACCGATTCCTGGTATGACACCACTTTGGCTTTAGAAACTATTCAAAAGATGGCAGACCACTCTCATAAATGACACAATGGAGGGAGCAACCGAAGTAAGAATGGAGATATGGAAGGTCTTACAGCAATAAACAACAAATTAGAAAGTCTAGGAAGAGACATGAAGAAGCTCAAGGAAAATGTGCATTCCATTCAAGTAGAGCAAAATGGAACTCCACCTACTAAAGAATGTTCCTCCAACGAGGAAGTTAAAAGGATCGGAGAAGTTAAATATGGAAGAGAGAACCCTTTCAACAATTACAATAATAACGGGCCCAGATATCGAGAAAAATCCCCAGGATTCTACACAAGAATCAACAATTCTCCTAAACCTAGCCTTGAAGAAATAATACACAGGCACATCGAAGAATCTACAAAAAAGGGAGATAAACTCAAGGAATGGATGGTCAAAGTGAAGGAGGACACCAATATGAACCTGCGTAACCAAGATGTTGCGATTAAAAACCTTAAAACACAAATTGGGCAATTTGCCAAAAACCTTTCAACGAGTAATGTTAAAGCCATTGCCTGCAAAGCCATATTTGCGCAAGATAAAGCAAAGAAAGAGCAGTGCACATCCTCTATCACAAATGATCTTTCCGGGATTAACTACCTAAGAGAGGATGATAAATCGGAAGACGACGAGGTCCTGCCAAGCCAACTTCCTGAGAAACAGCAATACCAGGAAAGTTTTCTTCTTCCATACACTATTGGTAATATTAAGATGCCCGCATTAGCTGATTTGGGGGCCGGGGTAAACCTTATCTCTACCACTTTATTTGATAAAATAAAACTTACAAATTTAAAAGAAATAAAAAATATGATAGAAATGGCTGATTCCTCTAAAGTTGTACCGAGGGGAATTGTGAATAATGTGCTTTTAAAAATTGGAAAATTCTTTTTCCCGACTGATTTTGTAGTTATTGACATAGGGAAGCGGGAGGCTTACAACTTAATTGTTGGAAGACCTTTTCTGGCCACTTGTAGGGCTCAAATTAAGGTTTTTGAAAAACAAATTTCTTTGGGAACTGAAAATGAACGAATAACTTTTAGTATGAAAGATCATTTAAAACCAAAAGTTGAAATTTCAAATAATGTTGATATTGTTAATGTTCAATCACTAGATCCCCCTCTACATTTTATCCTATTACTAATGATAGTAGAGAGAATGTTGATAATTGCAAGCATAAACAGGGAAAGATTGTCCAAGGCATTGAGGAAACTCCAGTTCCAAACAAACATTTCCGCAACTCAATATTAACCAAGGATAACGAATCGGTGACAGCATGGCCCCCGCATAGTCGTTTTCAAGAATGTGAAAGGAAGGCGAATGAATGGATATACCCTCACAAGGGTGAGAGACATGATATTAAATTAGCATTAGAAGATTGGTACAAAATAAGATTTGGGAACTCAAAAATTTATAAAGGACTGGTTAAGCAGTATAAGTACAATCATCTCACTAACACAATAAACGGCGAAAGATCTAGCATAAGTATAATTAGTAGTCTTATTGCTGAAGATCATGACCGGGGAAAGTCATGTGATGAATGGCTTTCACAAAAATTTGGAACAAATGGCATCCGTAATACTGCAATGAAAAACGGATTTAACAAATGGATGAATGAGTGCCAACGAGTGGTGGAAGTCGGCCAGGTCCAAAGGCCCCCATAGAGCCCCGCGGCTCTGAGCCTAACTTAAAGACTCGTAAATAAAGAAAAGTGCTCTTTCGGGAGACAACTCGAATTATCCCTTTCTTTTGTTTTATTTCCATTTCTGTAGGGTTTTGTGTTTTCTAACCATTTTTGCAGGAAACAAGGAAGTAATTACTGCTGCAGTTTGCTGATCTGACCATAGTTACGGCGTAACTCATCTATGTGATTACGCCGCAACCAACCTTTTGCAGCAGAATTTTAGACGCATTACTAATTACAGCGTAATACCATCTCTATGGTTACGCCGTAACCACTCGCTTTGCAGCTTATGCCAGGTTTTGCCTGGTACGGCGTAACTCCCTAAAAGAGTTACGACGTAACCTTCCTCTGCTTTAATTCTTTCATTTTAAAACACAGTAAGCTTGTATTAGTATTTTAAATGAACTTTGTGGGTGTGTTCCCTGTAAACACTCACAAGACTTCACTCATCCACTTGGGACAGCAAGTGGTTTAAAAGGCTTGTTGGATATGCTAAATGCAACCGTGATTCCTATGAAAGTGAGTTAGATTTGTTTTTTATTTTTCATTTTTTCTTTTTAGAATTATGCTTGTCGGTAGTGTGATTTCAGGGATTGAAGTTTGTTCATGATGCTTATACGAAGTCACATCTCTTTTTCGTGGGCCTTCTTTCTTTTTGGAGCAAATTTCAGTGAAGTTCTCGCTCTAATTCTACTTTTCTCTTCACCTTTATTTAATGCTTAGTACAAAAGGGACTTTGTATAATTCAAGTGGGGGGACAGGAGTAGAATTATCTCTTGAACATTATTTTGCCCTCGTTTTTCTAGTTTATTTTGAAAAATTATGCCATTTTTAATTTTGACATGTTTTTCTTAACCTAACTAGATTAGACCTTAGCCGAGCACATACAACCCTTGATATTATATGGTGAGATTAGCCTTATCCGTTTCCAATATTTTACCCCAAATCCACCAAATTATGAGTGTGTCGGTAGCTTGTAAACTTTAGAACTTGGCCTTTGCATCATTTCGAGACCATAGACGAGGTATGTTGAGTTAGCTCAATGTATTTGGACTTTTCAGTTTTAGAAGGCAATATTATAGGATTATCACCCAAATAGCCTACCATTGTGTTTCTATCGATTAGTCACCTCGACTTCTCGACCCCCATGTGAAACCCTTTTGTTGCACTCACCTTTAGTGCAAGATACCCCTAGATACACCCATCTGAGACATTCATTTCATTTTGTTAACCTTATATATTGTTTCGATACACCTTAGCCTACCATGTAGTATTTATTTGTGATTGGGAAGTCATCATTTGCCTAAGTTCAAGGTTCAAGTGGAAAGGTTCGGAAATCACACTTTCGTCGACGACATATTCTTGAAGATCATTGAAGACCCCCCAAATTCCCATTGTTCATCTCAAGTGGGGGGATATTATGTTTAGTTATCATTGTTATGTTGGGAAAAAAAAGTGATTCAAAAAAAATATTAAAAAATAAATAAAAAAGTGTTGTTATGTTATTGTAAAGTGCGATGTTATAAGCACTATGTCATGAGCTTTATAGATTTAGTATCGAGGAGGCCACCTCGGTCACATTTGAAGATTGGAGTTGGTAATTATGCCAACAGTTGGAGAAAATATAGTGTGCCCATCACGACGTCCTCTAATGACACATCTACCTAGTATTTCATGATCCGGTTTCTTGACTTCAAAGCTTGAACTTGGGCGGACGGTAAGTGGTGATGACTTGGTTATAGATTTAGACTACCTGGTTGTTTTTTTTTATTTTACACCATTTATATATCCCATGTGTTATCATACCCTTTAGTCATGAAGCGTGTCTAGGTGATGCAGCGAGCAATCTTTGGTGTCTTGGCCATGAATTTTGTAAAACCCACATTTTCAAAAAACATTAAAAATACCAAAATACCCTCCATTTTTGAACTTATGAAAGACGTTAATTGTTAAAACATATCGTCACGACTATAACCTAAATACTTAAATCGTTAATGCCCGAACAAGTAAAAGTAGCACAAAATTAATACGTACGCTAAAATAAATATTACACATTTATGTTACGTCACACATTTTCTTTGCATGACGCCTAGCCGAAAATTATTGGATGCACACAAATGTATCGAGTTGAGAAACAAGACCAAGTTCGTGATTGAAGAGAATATGATAAGTAACTAATCTAATTCTTAATTGATTGAAGGTTTCCTTTTTCCTCCCCCCTAATTCGGCCTCATTAAACCGACATCCCTTTTTATTTTTTTATTTTTCTCCCTCACAAAACCAATCACGATATTCATAAAACAAAACCCTAGCTCTAAAAAAAATACATGGTTGCCATTGTTTCTTCAACCTTCTATCGATCCAAGAAGGCAAACAAGAAGGCCGTACGTGATGTGGGGAAGGCTCCTGTGGTAGTGGGTGGATTTAAGAAGGCGTGGCTGTGTTAGTTTGGCTCTTAGTAATGGGTTTTCTGGTCGAGGTTGGCTTCGAATTGTCGTGGGTTATACATTGGGTTCGAGAAGGACTGCTGCTGATCTGAGGGTGACTAAATTCGACCCATACACCCATTTGTTTCGTGTCTCTTCTTGTGCTCACGCTTCAAGGGTAACACCTCACCCTCGTTTAATTATCTTTTTGATTGTTCCTTCGAATGTATTTATGAAATCGCCTAGAAGACATGCTTAAATCGAATATACATATGTCACATGAAAAAAATAAGAGTATCATGCTAAAACTTGTGCTTTCGATCTATAATATTCTATTTTGGACCGTCCATGAATTGTTATAAATCGACCCATATTAGTTCTATCCTAGTCGAACGCCTAACGTGCTATAAAAACTAGAAATAAACCTAGAAAACCCTAGGTAATTAAATACGGGGCTGTTTGGTTTTGACTTGGGTGTGTTTGGTTCGGTTACTTGTGGGTTTGGGTCGTGTATGGTGTGTTTGGAATAAGGGTTTCGTGTAGTGTGCGTCATATTTTGTAAATGGTATTAGTTGTTGATTTGTGATTTTATGTTAATGGAATTATGTTTTATATGATTATGGGTATGAATATGTAATGATCCTTATATGTTAATAGATTTATATAAGTGGTGTATGTTCATTTTTGGAATCATTGTGAAGTTTTATAAGCCATTTTCATGTTAAACTCTAACTATGAATTCATGATTTTATGTGGACATGTTAGCTTTAAAAATGGTACCTAGGGTATGAGAATTTGGAAACGGCTTTTATAACATGTTTGTATGTCATATTTATTGAGTACATGAACTTTCAATGATGGGTGAAAACATGCTTATTGACGAATTTGATAGCTTAGAAGTTCATGATTTTATGTGAAGGTTATGGTGATGTTTGCTTGACTAGAACTTGTAATCTTGTGAGATTGGATGGGGAATTGTATTATATGGATGGTTAGACTTTATTTCTGTAATTTATTGATATTTGATGATGGTTGCCTTGTGGATATGATTTGGTGGGTGATGGATGGTTTTGCAACATGTTTAGGACTTGTTATTAGCTTCCTACATGAAATTATGGACTTATAATATGTCAAATGCTTGGTATTATGCTTCATTGGTTAAATCGATGACACCTCTATAGAATTCATGCTATTAGACCCTAAACATGATGTATGATGAGTTTTGTGATGTTTGGCATGCTTAAGTGATGATTGGTGAGTTGTTTGTTGCTTGGTTATGATTGCTTGTCAAGCTGTCCAGAATTTAGGTTGGATTCATTTACGTATTATGTGATGATACTTGCATGTTTTTGAGTTATCATTGAGCCTAAATTGTAGTACATTGAAATAGATTTCTGAAACTATAAGCCTTGTATCATTTGAATAACTGGAAGTATGATTTTTATACTTTTGGAGTTAAGGTGTCTGAATCTGAATTTGTGAGTTTAAATTTGTGATGTAGTATTTAATTTTTAGTATTAAATCTATGAGGTTCTGGAACTTTTCCATTGGTGGTTAAGATGTTTATATATTTTGTGACACATGTAATTTTTGGTTTGATGTGTGGAGTAGGGTGAGTGTGTTTGTTTGGGCTATACTTTTGGTGTGTGTAAATCTGGGTGAGTTCTAGACAGGTTTGGACTCATGATTTTCCATAGGCCATTTGACTTGGAAATAGAATCCCCCAATTTTTGGAGAGTCTCTTAACTCATGTGGGAACCCCTGGGAATTTACTTGATTTTATTTGAGCTAAGTAAATATTTTATAAAAATCGCTAAAATCTGGTCCGGATTCAAAATACTAAAAGACAGAAACTTGTGAACTTGAAACTAAGTATAAATGAGAGATATGTTAAGCGTGATTTATAAATGGAACACATATGTGATTTATGATATGTCCTAACGTAGACTTAGTGAAGCGTGAACGTTGAACTTGCTTGTGTGCCTTACTCTTACGCACATACATTTGAGGTACAAATATTCTACCCTTTCTCATTAAGGGTTTATTCTCACGACTTCTCTGTCATTTACTTTGATTCCTTATCTTTGATATGATTCCCTTTGCTATGATTCCTTTGATATGATTCCTTTGATACGATTTCATCCGTCATGATATTCGATCTGCTATCCATTTTGTTACGACATTTGTTGTGATACCCGTTGATATTCGTTTGCTATGATATAATTCAGTTCTGTTGATATGATTGGTTTGGATATGATATGATTATGGATATGCTTTGGTATGATTCATTGTGTTTAGTTGCCTGAGCTAACTAGTCATAGAGGTACCATGACCATGTCATTGATACACCAATGGCATGACACTATTTGGGGCGGTGTGATTAGTCCCCGGCGTTCCCTTTATGATATGATATAATATATGTGATCACTTGGCCATTATGAATACGTATGTACAGTCTCAAACTAGGATATGTATATATGATTTGTGTAACACCCCAAAATCTCAGTACAGCGGAAGACTTAATCAAGTTTTCGGGGCGTTACTATTTGATTGGTATCGCACACAAGTATAGCAAAAGATAGTCATTTAACATTCAAAACCAATCTCAAATTTAGTTATTCAAAACATTTAATCCAAAAGTGTAAATATTAGGCCCAAAACATGATTTAATAAAATAGGTCCCCAAAGTTTATCAGAGTCAAAAATGATCCTTGAACCCCGCCTTCTTGCCAAGCTTCCACCGATCACGTATTCCAAATATCTCTCAAATACCTGATAAATCATGCTAAAAGGTCAGCTTACACTGGTGAGTTCATAGGTTTAAGTTCAACAAAATCATAGTGGACCTGTAGGAGTTGATTTGCTATGTAAGACCTAAGATAGATAAATACCGTTTGCACACACCGATCCTACCCGGATCACCAACCATATAACATATCCCGCATCCAGGGATTACTCGGGCCCCACGACTCTAGTCCAGCACTGTCATGGCAACCTCTAGAACAGTTGCCAACCCCGGACTAGGTCGATGTAGAAGTCTATTCTTAGCTAGGCAACGGTTCAACCTAGTCTAAGGCAACAACTACCGCACATCTATCTAAACAGTCAAGCGTATAAGCAAATCCAAATAGTTTTAGCAAATCATCAGCTATCAACAGATTTGAGTTATCTTTACCAAAAGCTGTACCCTTTTGGACTAGTTAGTTCTTTCATCATGGTGAACTAATTACCATATAATGGTTTTTTCACAGCCTTTACCACAAGCCATTTTCTTGTGGGCTAGCCAACTCTTCACATTGCTGATATGGTGAGTTGATTACCATCCAACTTATTAGGAAGTTGTCAACTAAAAACGGATTTGAAATATCTTTACTAGAGCCGTTTGCTCATGGATTAGCCAATCCTTTTGTAACCATGGTGGATTGATAACCTATTTGTATTACCATCTCAAAAACCATTTATTTCTTTTAACATTTGTTTCAAAACATTTATTACTTAACAAAAGTTTTTCGAAATCAGTAATTGGTTTAAAAACTACAAGCAGTACTTTGATGAAAGTACTGTTTGATCAGCAGTACTTTGAATAAAGTACTGATATATCAAAAATTTAATCAATTAAAATTTATACCAGTTATTCATCATCATCAGCAATTGTAGTCCATCTGATAAACAGCTTGATGAGCAGACATGCTATTTCATTATCTTCTTCTACTTCCATTCCACGCTCCAGCATCCTTCTCATAAGTTCTGGTGTAAGAGGATATCTTCTATCGGCTAACATATGAATCATAATTCCATCTTCTAGCTCTAGAACATGTACTCCAGATTCTTCAAAGAATCTCCAGCTAACAATCTCCCAATTCTCTTGATTCTTCCAAATTTCAGCAGTGCTTTGTTCTTTAGTTTCCCATAAGGTTGTGAGATCTCCAAGCAATACTAAACCAACTCCTTCTGATGGATTTTGTTCAAAGTAATTTTGCACCACATGATATAAATAAAATACATCCACTCTATCTATGATGTGCAATAAATTCCATAGCCTATTGAACACTCTGAAACTTTCATCAGCTCTATGAAACATCAGATAACTTCCATCTTTGGATTCTACGACTTCAAAAGAAATAATTTGAGATCTGTTCATTTTCATCTCAGCATCATCTGTAGAATACTCAAAATCCACGATTCTTAAGTAATTCTTTAGTTCATCACTAGTATCAGATCGTAACTCAACTTTCTCTTTCTTTGATGACTGAATATCTTCAACTTTAGTTTTTCTTTTCCTTTTTCTATCATTTTCTTTCCAAGCAGCATCATCTTTATAATCTTTGATGCTTGCAACATCCTTCTTATAAGCTTCCCTAATAGCTTCATATAAATTTTTCATCTCAAAATAATTAAACCTCTGCAATCCTTTATACCCTTGACTTTTTAAATAAGCCATCATTGCATTTCTGTCTTTAGCTCGATTTGGCCTTCTTGGTAGAAATCTAACAGGAATAGGTGACTCTAATGGTTCATCAGCTTCAGCATTCAATTCCTCATGCAATTTCTTAGCTGCTTCTCTATTCTGAGCTTCTTCAATTTCCTTAGCTTCTCTATCTTTAGCATTTAAATCTTCTTGAAACTTTCTAGCTGCTTCTTCATTCATAGCAACTTGAGCAGCTCTTATCTGAGCTAAAGTAGGTTTCTTTTTCTTCTTTGTCCCTATCAACTTGCCTTTACCTTTATCCTTTGGATCAATAATAGCTTGAGAAACTCTTGGTTTTTCCTCTTCTTGCACTGCTGGAATAGTAACACCTCTTGGTTTTGATAAATCGTTCAAAATCTCAGCAATTGTATCATCATCACTTGCAGTGTGTATTCTTTGAGGTATATCAGCTTCCTCTGGTATGACTTCTGACGGACCAGCTTCTTCTTCATGTGGAATAGTTGAAGGACCAGCTTCCTCTTCAAAGTCTAACACCCTTGGTGTAACCAATTCTTGTCTGTAAGTTCCAGTAAAAGCAGTACTTTGATCAGCAGTACTTTGAACTTGAACATCAATAACTTGTTCCTCAGTACTTTCAACAACCTGTTCTTCAGTTTCTTCAGGCTGAATATTTGTTCCTTGAACTTCATTCCTTTCATGTTCTTCAGTATCTTCAGTATCTTTCTCCTTATGAACATCTTCTTTCAAATTCTTTTCTTCTAAATTCCTCCCCATGTGAAATGAAGATTGTTTTTGAACTTTTTGGCGCTTAGACTTCATAAACTGCCTTTGCTCCTTCTTTTTAGATTTGACCCAAAGACGATGATGTTGAACCAATCGCCATACAAAATTCTTGAGTCTTCTAAATTTGAGCTTCAACTTCTTGATCTGTTTAGCTTGAGTCTCAGTAGTCTTCTTTAACTTGACTAACTCACTTGTCAAAACAAAACTATCCAATGTCAAACCTTCACGAGGTATAGTATGTGGATCATCTCCTTGAATTGGTGAATGTTCCTCTGGTACCTTGAGATGGAGAATGTGAAACTGCAATATCTTCTTGAACGTCAGTACTTGGGGAAGCAGTACCTTGAGATGCAGTACCTTCTTGAGATGCAGTACTTGCAGATGCAGTACTTGCAGATGCAGTACTTGCAGATACATTACTGTCACTATCGTCATCTTCTACAGCATCAGCTCTAACAGCTTGAACAACTTCCATCATAGAAGTAGTTAAGGGAGTGTCCCTTCCAGTGAATAAATCACTCTTCCTAGCCATAAAGGTGAAAATCTTGGCTTGTTGAACCACAACAGGTAAAAGACTAGTTGGCTTAGGAACATCAGAAAGTTGTTTATTGAGAAATACTTGAACAAACCTTGGATACATTAACCATTTTGACCCATGAGTAATGTGTGAAAGCATTCCATCTAGAATTAGCCTTGAAAAATTGAAAACACGATCTGTAGCCAATCCCACCATAGCAGATGCTATATTTGATCCAAATTGCTCCCATGAAGTACTTTTAGCACTAATACAATGAAGCAACACATGCACTAAAAACTTCCATTGAGGACAAAATAAGGGTTTCCTGAATGTTTGTTCAGTTAAGGACCCTTCATAACCAATGTGACCAAAAGTATCCCAAATTAGTTGCTTATCAAAACGAATAGCCCCATCAGCATCTTCAAAAAATAAGTCATCTCGAATAGACGCTTCAGTAATCTTTACTGTTCTTCCAGCAACTGTAGCGCGAATATAAAATTCATCATTCTCCATATTATCCCTAGCAGTAGCCCAAAATTCTTGAATCCAGGGCTCAATTATATCCGGCTCCACTAAAAGAGCATAACTAATCGGCGACCCAATGAGATAATCAATAATATCATGAAAGATCACATTATCGTCAGTCTTGTCTAAATTAGCCACTATATTGTGCTTTGAAACTGTATGACGATTCGCCATTGATGGTTATATTATCACAGTAAGAAATATGCCAAATAATATAGATGAAAGTGAGAGATATATGGAAAAGATTCGGAGATATCAATATGAGAGGGAAATTCGGAGAGTAGTTATTTATAGGTGAGATTTGAAAAATTACAGCTCGTAATAACTAAGTTACTGTTAGGGTAGTTTTCCCCTCAATATGACCGTTAGAACAGTACTTTGATAAGACAAACAACACTTTCCACGTGTACAGTACTTTCCTTTGCAGTACTTTCCAAGCAGTACTTTCATAAAAATCAATACTTTTCCATTCTCTTTCTTACAATACCAAATACTTATAAAACCGAAACATCCTCCCCTCAAGCAATGCATAGGACTATACTTACACTAAATAGTCCTCCCCTTAAATGTAGCTCAGTAATTGATCATGCCAATACTCACCACCAAGTGATTGAATCTTGAAACATCAAAGCCTTTGGTGAGTAGATCAGCTACATTATCATCTGTATGCACCTTGACAACATTAATTAGCCTATGCTCATAACAATCTCTGATAAAGTGATGCCGAATCTGAATATGCTTTGTCTTGGAATGATAAACTGGATTCTTCACAATGCAAATTGTACTCTTATTATCAATATTGATATGAGTATTCTTAAAATTGAAACCATAATCCAAGAGTTGATTTTGCATCCACAACACTTGACCACAACAGCTTGCAGCAGCCACATATTCTGCTTCAGTTGATGATGTTGCTGCAATTGTCTGTTTCTTGATTTTGCATCTTCATTGAAATCTGAGAAAATACCTTCCACTTCAAACTCATCATCAGTATCTTTTAAGCCAGGCATAGTAGGATCATCCAAATCATCCAAAGTGCTGGAAACAAGTGCAGCAGTACTTTGGTCAAAAGTACTGTCCAAAGTACTGTAAGAGTATTCTGCAGTATTGGTCTTTTTCTTTGCTTCTTCATAAGCTCTTCTTTGTTCATCAATATAAGAATGTGCAAAAACATCTTGAAGAAGCATCTGATTAAGTTCTTCTTGAATAGATTGATCCTCAGCAGACAATGAGGATTTTGGCTTATCAGTACTTTTCTTTGGTTCCACAGTGATTGGTTCTTCATCAGGAACAGCATCAGGACTAATATGAACTCCATGAATAACATACTGTAAATCTTCTTCATTGTGTACAGGTTGATTTTCTTCTCTAACAGGTACATAGTTCATAGAAGGAGTTAAAACTTCAAGATCAAACATCCAATCAGGACCTTTACCCTTCTGATTGTCTTGATCTTCTAAAAACTCAACATGAAGACAATCTTGAACCTTCTTAGTGACTCTGTTGTACACTCTAAATCCCTTACTGTTGGTGAAGTAACCCAATAAATAACCTTCTTCTGACTTGCCATCAAACTTACCCAGATTATCAATTTTATTCAAAATAGTAAGAGGTCATCCGAAAGGCTTCATAAATCGAATGTTGGGTTTGTTGCCCATCAGCAACTCATAAGGTGTCTTCATCTGAGGCTTAGTAACTAATACTCTGTTAAGTACATAGCAAGCAGTACTTACAGCTTCAGCCCAGAATTGAATAGGTAGTTGTGAATCTGCTAGCATAGTTCTGGCTGCTTTAATCAAAGTCATATTCTTTCTTTCTGCAACACCATTCTGCTGTGGTGTTCTGGCAATACTGAACTCCCTCTTGATTCCTTTGTTTGCACAGAAGTCATCCATAAGCTTGTTCTTGAATCAGTTCCATTGTCACATCTAATACCTCTAACCTTGAGTCTCAATTGGTTTTCAAGTGCTATTATGAGAGTCTGAATAGCATCAAAAGTATCATCTTTAAATCCCAAGAAAAATACCCAACTGAATCTACTGCAATCATCTGTGACAACTAAGCAGTACTTCTTCTTGTTCAAACTTGTAACAGATACAGGTCCAAACAAATCCATATGTAACAGCTCCAAAGGTTCTCTAATAGTCCTTTCCTCAAGCTTCTTGCAGGAAGCTTTATGTTGTTTACCCTTCTTACATGCCAAACATGAGTGATCATTCTTGTAAGTCTTTGAAGGTAACCCTCTAACTAAATATCCTTTGACCAGTTTGTTGATATTCTTGAAATTCACATGGCCCAATCTTCTATGCCACTGATGTGCTTCTTCAGATGTTGCTTTTGCCACCAAACATGTGGCTCTTCCATAAGAATGAAGACTTTTCATATCTAGACTATACACATCATTGGTTCTTGGTACTCTAAGAACTACCAAGTCATCATCAACAGACTTGAACTCAGGGGAAAGGATGAGACATTATGTGTCAGTGAATAACACAGGATGCTTTTTATCACAGATTTGAGAAAATGACAATAAGTTAAAATTGAGCTCCTTCACATATCTAACATTCTCAAAATCTATACGCCCTGCTTTGATGGTTCCTTTTCCAGTAATTCTTCCTCCATTGGGATCATTCCCAAATGCAACTCTTCCTCCACTAATAGATCTAAAATCTGACAGAATCTCCTTGTCTCCTGTCATGCTTCCAGAGCAACCACTATCTATAATAAGATGATCTTTAAGCTCCTCCTCTGGGTTGCCCTGCACAAAAATTTAGAGAGTTAGTTTCTTTTAGGAACCCAAGCCATTACTGACTTGTGTTCCCCTTGTGGAGTTACAAACTCAAATTCTTTGAGTATGTAATTCCCACTATTTTATAAAACATGATCCAGAATTATCTTTTGATTTTTAGCATGTGGATTTTCAAAACTTTCTGGATTTTCAACAGACCTCTCTTTTGCAAATTCATTCTCCTTTGCTTGTATTATAAAAACATCTGATTCACTTTTTGTTGAAAGTACTGTTTGTCCCTCTGAAGTACTTTCTCTCTTAACCCATTCGGTGTTAACACTTGGTTCCTGTGATCTAGATTCCCTATGTGAATTATAATACCTTCTAGGTTGATAATAATGAGATCTCCTGGGGTTCCTGTTCCATGCAGTGTTAGCAATACCTTGTTTGAATTGAGCAGTACTTTGAGAAGGTACTGCTTGTCAAGGTACTGGTGATTTAGAAAAAGATCTTCTCTGGTGAGGGTACCTATGGTCTAGTGAGAAATTTCTGTGATTAACCCTATTTGAATTATTCCAGACTGGTTTGTTCTCTCTAGGTTTCTGGTTGGCAGACCTGGTCTTTGGAAATTTTCTAAGGTATTCTGAGTGATGTTCACAATCCTTGATTAAATGATTAGGACTAAAGCACACAAAACGACCCATACTCCCAAAGTGACTTCTTCTATGTCTATGACCAAAACTATTTTGCCTTCTAGGTGAATGATTGAACCTGTTTTGACCAAAGTTAACCCAAAAAGGTTTAGCAGTACTGTTTTGAAAAGGTTTTCCTGAAGTTACTGCTTGTGGAGTAGTACTTTGAGTTGAAGGTACTGCTTGACTTTGAACATTGTTTTCAACAGTTTCTTTTGGGGTTTCAGACCTAGATTGACCAATAAGCTTTTTCCTAAACTCTAGACTGTCTACACCAAAACGTGAAACATCAGGTCTTATGGGTTGATGACTACCAATGGGATGTGGGACAGCATGATAACCCTTGTCTTTCTTATATTCTGGAGGTGGTTCACAGATTGAATCCTCATTACTAGATGTGTCTACATAATTAATGAGTTCATCATCACTAGTGGTTATATCCTCTAGGTCATCACCAGATTGATTTTCTTCTATGTTATCAAAGTCCATACCAAAACCTAAGCCAGTTCTAATATATGCTCTTCTCTGTTTTTTAACATAAGTAACATGTGACAGACCAGATTCTTTCCAGGCATCAAACTTTGCTAACAAATCATCTCCTTCCTTAGTTAACTTCTCAATTTCAGCAAATTTACAATTTAGTTTCCATTCACTTAGTTTTAACTAGTAATCCTGTTGTTCATACTTTTCAGCCCAAGCCATTTCATTATTTTCATGTGTTATAATTTTAGCTTCCATAGACTCTAAAGTAATTTGATAACCAGCTACCTCAGACCTAGCCCTAACACAATTATCTCTTTCAATCACATAACTGCCAAGTAATTTTTGATAAAAATCATGACAATTTGAGCATACCTCAGAGATAGGGGTTGAACTTGATGAAGTAGCCACCATTGCAAGCAGAACATGATCATCTTCACACTCCAAGCTCCAATCAAATCCTCCATACCCATCTCCAGATTCCAAAGCAGCATGATCAACTTCCTCATCAAAGACAGTGCTCCAGTCTAATTCTTCTACTGAATCTTCAACTGCTTCTTCCACTGCTACCATACAGTAGGTCACTGGTTCATCATCAAACTCTTCACTCAAGTCAACCTCTGATAAATTCTCTTGAGCGACCAAAGCCTTTTTTCAGTAATAGGGATTTCTTTTAGCTCCAGCTTTGGTTTCTCAGTCATCCTGTTTGCTTGATACTTAGCAAGCCTGCACTCCCTTGCAAAGTGTTCAGTCTTTTGACAATTGAAGCATTCAATTTTGGATTTGTCAAAAGTGATTCCCTGTTTTGGTTTGAAGTCAATGCTCTTTCCTGTTTTCTTCATGTACTTCTTGATCCTTACAGTGATCAAAGCAACTTGCCACCTAATATCAATTTCTTCTAAAGCATCCTCGTCAATCTGGGAGAGATCTTCTTCATAAACTACAGGTAAAGAAGCTTGATGTGCAAAGAAAGAGCACATAACCTCATCTGAGTGCATGGTAGTAGTTGGTGGGGCTTGCTGAGCATAGGTGGGGGAGTGTAAACAGCAGTAATTTGAGTAACAGTACTTTGAGAAGGAGAAGCAGTACTTTTGGTAGAAGTACTGCCCCTCTTTTCAGATGATAGAAAAGCAATACTGTGAGATTTAGAACTGGTTTGTCCATTCATCTCATGCTCATACACCTTTAGATGATTGTAGAGATCATCAAAGTCCATAACATGCAAGCCTGGTTGTCCTCTGATCATAGTAGCAATCACATGCCATGATGATGGCAGACTCCTTAAGAACTTGAGATTAGCATCTTCAACTGAAACTTGTGCTTTGTATAATTCCAACATGTTAAGGAGATTTTAAAATCTATCATATGCAGCATCAAGACTCTCTCTTTCACCTACAGTGAAAGTTTCAAACTGTTGCTTCAGCAGATTTCTGTGCATCTTCTTAGAAGCTTCATTCCCTCCAAATCTTGTCTTGAGTGCAGCCCAGAGCTGCTTAGCATCTTTAGCATCATGGAACTTGAGAAGATGACCATCTGGAATGGCAGACAAGAGAATGTTGAGTGCCTTCTCTTGATTCCTTAATGTTGCTGCTGGTAAGACTGCCTTAGGTGCTTTGGGTTGTCCAGGAACATCAATAGTTTCTGGAACTTCTTCATTACCATTGACAATTACATTCCATAGAGCATGGTCTGTAATGGCAATGTAATGCCTCATCTTCATACACCATAGGTCATATTCTCCCTTCTTGATGACAGGAATCCTCATTGAGGTGATGGAAGGTGGTGGAACAGAATCAGTCGACATCTTTAGGTTTTAGGGTTTCTTCTTAGTCAAAGTTTCCACACAAGCTCTGATACCACTTGTTGGATCGATGTACTCTAACCAAACTAACTTAAATAGCTTGTTAAGGTTTAACAACCTCGGATAAATCCTAAGTTATTAACAGAGAAACACTGAGCAAACTCTATTAAGTATGCGGAATTTACTTAACAAAGCTAAGAAGAATAACTTTAACTTTAAACGATTTTATTAATAACTCTAACTCTGCTTATTATGCAGATCTTTAACAACTCTAATAATATCGAACTTCTCTAAAACTCTAATAAAATCACGTATGTCTAATATCAATCTACTGGTCCTTTTATAGGCTCAAGGATAACCCTAAACGATTTACAATTCTTATCCTTGTACGTCAAGTATACAATACATAGAAAGTTCTAGATAAACATAACTTTCTATCTTTAATCTAATACAACCGACTTATAAACTTTGCAGTACTTTGACTTCATGCAGTACTTTGACTTTTTGCAGTACTTTATCTTTCTGCAGTACTTTGTTAATCTTCAGTATCCCAACAAAATGGTTTGTGAGAAACTTACATATGCATCTCTACTTAAAACAGTTTCCTTGGTATTATTTCGAACAGGTTTAGGGTTGCTAAATTGGGTATTTCCATTTCTTCCCAATCATCTGAATTTACCCTTACATCCATAGAGGATCTCTTATGGTGCCTTTGAGGTACTAAAGTGATAGGTATGGTTATAGGGGATGTTGACCAAGGGAAAGTGTCCATCCCAACCATTGCCAAACTTGATAGGTACGCTATGTGTTCTACTAGGGTTCGAATGGTTTTTCTACTTCAGCCATTAGTCTGGAGATGATACACTGTAAGCATATCCAGACCTGTTCTGTAGGCTCTAGGAAGTGATAGATGAAAAATAGGTGTGTGGCGATTGTCGTAATCCGTAAAGGATAGAAATCGGCATTTCCTAAAGCACACGGTTTCCTGTACGTGTGGGGAAATCCATTCATATAACTCAGGTTTTTCGATCGCACTTCATCCTTAAAGAGTATCGGAGGGAGTAGGAGTTTGAGAAAGAAGAATCAGGTGTATACTAACCAAATGAATCTCAGATAGGGAAAACGGATCAAGGGAATTTCCCTCTTTCCAGTAGAAGTGCCATAGTGGAAAGACGGTAAGGAGCTAGAGTTCAAAGGTGAGGTCTAGCTTATTGGAGCAAGTCACTTTACCAGAGGGACAGGATTGGGTACTACCTCACCTCCTTAAAAGAAGATAGTTGGGTTCTCTAGCATTGCTATAACTATATGAGGAGAGACGAGCATTGTCGTCCATACTTTTCCTTTTTACTAATTTGCGGGAGGTGAATAGGTTGGTAAGACTACTAACAACCACTTAGGTAAAGGCGGGAATCTACTTCCAAGGTTTTGTCTATGGTGTAGCTTATCGTTTGGTGAGAGGTCCGAAAGGGTAGCAGGTGCTTCCCGAAGGATGAGGGAAGATTATGTGATTTTCCTAGAGAACGTGGTTCAGGTTTCTCCTTAGGATTTCAAGATTTCTGCCGAGTACGGAATCTCTACTAGATGAGAAGTCTAGGAAGTTCAGAGTATGTCTCTATTAGAAAGTGTTGATTACTACCATCAATCGGTCGGTTGGCTTAGCATGATATCTAGGTTAGAGACGAAAGTACGACTCCTAAAAGGGAGTATTGGTTACTAACCACAGTCAGTCGATTGACTCATGGTACACTTAACGCTTAACGCAGGAGGTTTCAAGGTTCAACTCCAAAATCATAATCCCTAAAAGATGTTCAACTACCAATCGATATCCAAATCATTTCTTACATACGAGTGAACGTCAACGGCTCTAAGTAGGTATGCTAGATAATTCCTCATCTGTGGTGTGTAAGGTACCATATTGATAAAATAGGGTAGGTATTACCATTACCGGTGGTGTGACGTAGCAGACAATTGTTGACAAACAATGTTGAGGGTTCAATGTTGCTAGAGTCAACATCGACGGAACAATATCTAAGGATAATCCTCGGTGAACAACTTCACTAAAACAAGTTGTTAGATCGTTATCGATAGGGGTACCTAAATAGAGGATAAGGTACGACATTAACGGCACGCAAGGTACTACCTTACTGAAAGCTTGTTGACGAAGCAACGTTGACCAGATGACGTCGTTAAAATCAATATCGAGTGAATGGTAAGGTTTCAGAAGTTTCCTCAACAATCGGTTCAAGACTAGGCTTGAGGTATAAGTGTCGGTAACAGAGTTACCAACGAAATGAGGCTAGATGACAAATCCAACGGTGTTACTACTGAAGCGATGTGGAGTGATAATTCCAACAAGATTACTATCGAAATACGGTGGAATGATAATTCCAATATGGTTACTATCGCAACGCGACCGGATGACGTCTCGAAATCAAATACCGACTACAGGTCGAAAGATGATTTTAACAAAGTTATCAACGAAGCGGAGCCGAATAATAATTCGAGGCCAAACGATGACTCGAAGTCAAATGACGAGTTAAAACTCGAAACGAGATCAAAATCTCAAAGTCAAAAATCCCAAAAACCAAAATCCAATTCCAAATCCAAAATAGTCAAGACCAAATCCAAAACAGTTCAAAACAATTCCAAATGCTCGAATAGATCAACGAGGCTTATGTCGAAAAACAATTCGGATAGATCAACCCGACTTATGGCGAACTACGCTCAAGTGCTACAACCAAGAATTTCACATAAACGGAGACGTATAGTGATGCCAGAAGTGTTACGATTCAAGAGGTGTTACGATGCCAGTGTGTCGTGTGTGAGTGCGGGCTTTCGTGATGTTTAGCGAGTGTGAGTGTGCGAGTCCACCTTAAGTTTATCGTTCTTAAAACCAATCTCAAATCCGAACATAATTTTGTTATACAATTCCCAGTATTTGCAAAATTCACCTCTGAGACGGACATAGGTGATCAGTCCATGTCCTGCTGTCTCTGGCTGAATATAGGTGATCAGTCTATATTCAATCGAGATTCGATAAATTTTTATTAAGCAAGGCACAACCAGTTTATAACCAACTCTTAATATATATTCCCAACTTCAATGTTATATGCCCAAAATGTATTCATTTCCTCATCTCTAAATATCTCACTGTTCCATTTAGTTATTAGCGTTAGGTATCATCGTGTGTGTGTGTGTGATATCGACTCGACAAACACAATGAATGCACTCAAATGACCACAATGCGACTCATAATGACACAATGAGACGTCTAAATGATAAGCTTCATAGTTTAGTAAGTTTCGGAATAAATAGTTAGACCTTATCGAATTCGTCAACTCGATAAACTCAGCCATTTGTTCATGTCGCTTATTATCCCAAAACCAAACACATCCTAACGAGTCATAAGGATAATTTGCCTATTAACAATGTTATCCTACGTACATAGCGGGCGCATATTAGATTCGTCAACCTGATAAGTCCGTCATCCACGTGGATCGACGCTATTAATGTTAGGTCATCCGTAACCCACACACAACACATGAATGACATTAAATATTCATAAATGACACCCTTCAATAAACGTGCCCTCGAAACATTTAATGACTCATTTATTACAAAACATTTCTATTTTTAAACGTTGGTTCCCTCTTTAAAATGTCGAATAACAAGGCGAGCCTTGTTATCGAATGCTTAGTACAAAACCATTTATCATCTATATCTTCCAGTACTATTTACTAGTATATATATATATATATATATATATATATATATATATATATATATATATATATATATATATATATATATATATATATATATATATATATATATATATATAGGCTCCGGTTCCATAGAGAATGTTTTTATTTTTAGAAGATTGAGAAATCTTCGTTTGAGCAAATTGATTCATGTTTTTTATTTGATTCACAAGTAAACATCATTTTATGGTGAATCGAATCTATAAATCACAAATTTGATTCACAAATCATTGTTAAAATCGAGTTATGATGATGATTCATTAAATTTGTACAGATGATTCAGTATTCTACATATATCGTAAAATCGGAAGATTTTTAACATTGATTCAAAATTTTTTTACACATTTTCAATTTTAATCACATTAAAATGAGTTTTACGGTTGAAAAACATGAATCAAAGTTAAAAAATTATCATTTTTGAAAACCTTCTCAATCTTCTCAGAATAAAAACCTTCTCAATCGATCCGGATTCTATATATATATATATATATATATATATATATATATATATATATAAATTTCGAGATAAATTTCAATATAAATTTATTCGTTTCAATATAATTTTCAATGTAAATTCCAATAGAAAATTTCGATATAAAATTGCAATATAAAATTTTGATATAAATTTCGATATAAATCTCGATATAAAAATTTCGATATAAATTTTGAGTCATTATTCATTTCGAGTTCCCAAGTCCGAGTCATGACTCTCGGCTTTTACACAATCTTATTGCCCAGATAAATACTAAAGACCATGTTACGGCGTTGTCAGGGTAGTCGAGACTAGAAAGTCACGATAACACCTGACGTAGCGCGAGGTTGACATATATATCATTAAGTCCAAAATAAACAATTTTCACAACTCCAGTTAATACTCCAAACAATCTCATACCAATATCGCCATCTAAACAGAAAATCAAACATACTCAACACAATAAACATTTCAAATTGCCTCTTTCAATTTCCCCAAACACAACCTGATTATCGAGTATCAATTCTAACGTTTGTTAATAACTCACCAATTATCCAAACCACCACAATTAGTTTGTTACCCAATCAAAGCTATTAATTAAAATGTCGTCCAATTTCAAAATCTGATTCATACCAATGATTCACCGTTAACCAAATAATCACGCTTTAGTCCAATTTATTATCAGAAAACACTTACCGGTTTCGTATATTATTATATCACTAGCGGACATGAATCCATTATTATTAATCAAAACCGATTATCACTCGTTTGACAATACTTAAGAACAAAACAATGGTTTACGAAGGTTTCGACTCAAAATCGTGACACGAGACCATCACCAATCGACATCATCAAAATCATTATAATCCATCATCTAGTTATGATCAAGGGCACATAAACATGATAAGATGCAAAACACTTGAACATGACACACACACGTTACCAACACACCAGTTTACATGCTTTATTAGCTTTAACGCGTTTTAGATTCGTGTTCATCAAAACTTAACTGTGGAACTCACGTTCACGAGACAAAAGGCCTCGTTTGTGACTCCCTGACTTAGTTATAATAGTACCATTTCCTTTATATTCCCAAATCATTTCCACGACCACTACTAATGTGCAAGTTTTAAATCAAGTGGTGAGATTACGCAAGGAAATTGCATAACCATGATACTTTGAGAGTAACTGCATTATTGATAAATAATGCTGAATTATTGGTTATCACATTCTGTGTTCATTTGTTCACTTTAATCTTCCAAAAACATTCCAATAAATCCCACGTATTTGTGTATATTCATACAAAGTTTTCTCTTTATTGATTTGGGATATACCTAAGGCAACTACTTAATATAAGTTAAGTGTTATAGATTTAAGGTTTGGGACTCCACACTCTGTGAAAGGTATAGCGCGTGCGAAAGCATGAGGACATGCTTTGTGTGTGGGTATAAGCATGTGAAATGCTTATAGTGAACTACTAAGATAGGCAGACTTAAATCGTCTACTAATAGGGCACACGCTCAATCAAGTGTTCAATCAAACCATTTATCAAATCAGCCCTAAACATCTCATCAATCATCTTATCAATCAGTTCGTCTAATGTGTTCTCAATCATCCATATCAAATCAATCGAGGTCAAAATTCCAGAATCATAATATACCGTTTACTCAAATCAAATTCCGTAATATCTCGATAATCACATCTCATTTACCCAAAATCAATAATCATATCTCCAAATTATAATGTTTCCATAATCAGTTCACAATATCTTTTAACAGATCATCTCATAATTCAAATTGCAGTTCATACCATAATCAATTAAGAAGCTTCAGCTTGGCAAGCGGGCGTGCGTCGGTCGAGGATCAATTTTCTTAAAAGTGTTTATAGTTTAGGGTTTATAAAAATACCTAATTCTCTATAACCTGGCTCTGATACCAATCTGTAACACCCCCAAATCTCAGTACAGCGGAAGACTTAATCAAGTTTTCGGGGCGTTACTATTTGATTGGTATTGCACACAAGTATAGCAAAAGATAGTCATTTAACATTCAAAACTAATCCCAAATTTAGTTATTTAAAACATTTAATCCAAAAGTGTACATATTAGGCCCAAAACATGATTTAATAAAATAGGTCCCCAAAGTTTATCAGAGTCAGAAATGATCCTTGAACCCCGCCTTCTTGCCAAGCTTCCACCGATCACGTATTCCAAACATCTCTCAAATACCTGAGAAATCATGCTAAAAGGTCAGCTTACGCTGGTGAGTTCATAGGTTGAAGTTCAACAAAATCATAGTGGACCTGTAGGAGTTGATTTGCTATGTAAGACCTAAGATAGATAAATACCGTTTGCACACACCGATCTTACCCGGATCACCAACCATATAACATATCCCGCATCCAGGGATTACTCGGGCCCCGCGAATCTAGTCCAGCACTGTCATGGCAACCGCTAGAACAGTTTCCAACCCCGGACTAGGTCGATGTAGAAGTCTATTCTTAGCTAGGCAACGGTTCAACCTTGTCTAAGGCAACAACTACCGCACATCTATCTAAATAGTCAAGCGTATAAGCAAATCCAAATAGTTTTAACGGTCCAAAAACAGTAGCATGATTCTCACCCCAATATAGTTAAAAACATAGCTAAAAGTGGGGCTATGAAACTCACCTTAGCCATAGCAATGCACGAATAAACACTAGCAGAAGATAATAGGTAATCACGGCACAGCAATGCACTATCCACTATTGACACGACATGCATCTAAAGTTAATCTCCATGGCATCGAAAAGATTATACGACGAGTACAATAGAATAGTTGTGACGCAACCTAATGCGTATAAGATATTCATAGAATACGGCTCATACGATAGAGAAATCAATAGAAAGTAATGTGTTGTAGTTTTCGTGGATCATTCATGTCGTAACTTTCAAAAGTACATTATCGTTCCCAAAAGTTCATAATTCATATCTCAAAAGTTTAGTTTTAACGTTTCGTGTGGTGGTAAGAAACATAGACGCGACGTACAACTCACACGAACGAAGAGAAGACATCGACATAATCGAGACATACAGACCATAACTCACGCCAAACAGGAAAAGACATCGACCAAATTAAGAAATACCGACAATACTCAAGCTAGTCAAAGACTAGGAAATGCTGACAATTATTATATGTAACATAAATAGGTTAATTGATAAGCTTCGGTAATTTACCCAACAATTCCCAAACGTACATGTTCAATAATAAAAGATAAGTTTCCATTTATCGTTCAATCAATAAGGTTTCTCGATCGTTATTCATAATTATACAAGTTTACCCGAAATTACTTCATATAAGGTATAGTAAATAGTGTATTATAAATGATACGCTCGTTTATTCCAACGTTTCCAAATCAATACGACTTCAATAAGTTATATTATCAAAATAATATTTCCAACAAGTTTATAAAAGCTAGCCTGTGTAATAAAACACGAGTTACCATCGTATTTAACAAGGGTTTATAAGAGATTAAGCCATATCCGTAAATAGTTTATAGTTATGTAATTCAATATTAGCTTAAATGTGAAACGGAATATTTAGTTTATCGTAAAACAAATATATTAAACTCATTTAAGCCAAAACGCTTAATAAAGTAAAACATACTAATCACCAAAACTTGTTATCGATAGTTATTTCAAGTTCATAAACCGTATTTACACTTATCATGTATTTATAAAATGTGAGTTATTATCGTAGTAAATAAAAGGGTTCATAGTAAGTAAAATCATATTTGCCAACCTTATATGTCTCATTATTAGTTGAAATGTGAAAATATAATACTTAGGCATATCGCGAAACAACTATATCAAACTCACTTCCGAGTCTAATACATTATACTTGTTTAAACCAAAATGTTTATTAAAGTCCAACTTAATTAATCAATATAACTTGTTATCAACTACTATTCCAAATTTATAAAACGTACTCGAACCTCATAAGTTAAAATGTATATGTCACATCCGATATTAATCATTTATCACGTATTTAGTTCTTAATGTTCACCACCCCCTTTTATAAATACTTATTCCCTATTCTCTCAAATCTATTACTATCTATCCCGATAGTTTCATTCCGGTCGTCATATAGTTAATTCGTTACATATTTCAAATTAGCTCATCGTCTTATATCGGTTATCACTCTATTTGTTTCAATATTCCACGTGAGTTATTTACAACATTTCACCAATTATTGAGTCTAATTCTAGTAATTCCCGTAACCCATATCGACACATCTCAACCATTATATATTTGGCCAATGTAAACAGAAGCCCAAGACACTAATTAGTTATTTAATCACAACCAATCCCCTCATTCATTATTCCTGGTCTCGATCAGACACCACAATCGGGTTCAACTCAACCCGAATTTGCACTTAATTGGTCCAACAGCGCATCCATGGGTCATTAGACTCGACAAACCAAGACATAAATCACAATCTAGCAACCCTTTTTCAGCTTTGATACTACATTAAACGGATAATAAAATCTGTAACGAATTACCAATCCAATTCGAGACTCGTGTAAAGACGACATTATTTTTGTACCCGTTTCACCACATAACAAGTTTATACCACATGAAAGGTTTTGTTAAAAGAAAAACGTTTTCACAACCGTATCTCATTTTTATTACTCTTGTACCCACGAGTTCAAATGAAACAATAATATGAAGGATTTATCAAAACTGAAATAAGATGTTATAGTCCTGTTGTCACTCGATTTCACCACGGAAACATTTTTATTACACGGTTTAAAAGAAAACGTTTATAAATCTTGTTTTAACATTTCTAAATCCACGAAAACAACATATATAATCGTTAAAAGGGAACATAAAATAACGAGAGTATGGTGTGGGTTGTTACCGAGAGAAAAAGAGGAGAGAAACGGAGTTGTTGGTGTCTTTCACGAGTACTACGCGTGACCAATCCAATCTAGAGATTATTGAAACTTGTTTAATATCAAAAGCTTAGTAATCCGAAACTTGTTTTTAAGATTTAGGGCGCGTATGGATGTTTCGTGGTGTGTGGGTTACAAAAACATGACCACAATTGCCTGATCTATCATTTAAGAAAGGTGGTGTAATTAGAAGAGGTCGCCGAAAAGTTGTCGGAAAATGTGACGGCGTCGAAACTCTAGGGAGGGTTGGCCGGATTTTAGAGAGAGGTGGGAGAGAGATATTAGTGTGTGTGTTTGTAGAGAGAGAGTGAAAAGGAATAAATAAGAGAAGGAGTGAAGGGGGTGGGTATTTATATACCCAGGAGGGGCTTGTCTTGTGCAAAGGAAACTACAAGGGTGAAACTGAAAACTATTCCAAGGACCCTAGATGTAACTTTGCAAAACTTGTTATATATTAGGTTCGAGGCTCGTTTAACTTAGTAACTGAGGGATTCATGACTCTAGAGTTACGCCAATGCTTTTAAAATAATTTTTCTAATAAAAACGATATAAAACACGACTCGTGTCTCAACTGAAATCAAACGATCGCTCAAATCGACGTTTCTGTAATTAAGACGCATCGAGGAATTTACGAGTTGTCACAGCCTCACCTCCTTAAAAGGAATCGCTTCCTCGCGATTCAATTCAAGTCATCCTTTAAAGCCTAGAAGGGGTGAGTGCAAAAGCACGTGGGTTTACCTTCACGTTCCCTACGTGAATCTAGGATCTTACTGCGAGTTTCTACGTAAATCTACTAAAGTTGCTAGGTTTCATCATCCATGGTTTTGATAGGTCAACGAAGTTTAAACTTCCAAAGATTAGGATTTTCCAAAGGGATAATGATTGCCTTATCGGCGAGTCTTATCTTACATTTATGCAAGAAATGTTGGGAACTCTACTGAGTCTCGATGGTAGCTTAAGGCTCTGAGCTACTGGTCTCAATCTAGCAAGGATTTTCCGAAGGATTGATATAGCGGAGATTAAGTTTTGACGTTTACTACTCGCTTCACATAATTTCATGGTGGCTCCGTAAGCTTAATTCTAGGTTATCATCGGAGGGTTCAAGAGATTTACGTTGTCTATGTCTCCAAATGGTTTGTGAGTAACTTACATATCCATCTCAACTTAAAACGGTTTCCTTGGTATTATTTCGAACAAGTTTAGGGTTGCTACATTGGGTATTTCCATTTCTTCCCAATCATCTGAATTTACCCTTACATCCATAGAGGATCTCTTATGGTGCCTTTGAGGTACTAAAGTGATAGGTATGGTTATAGGGGATGTTGACCAAGGGAAAGTGTCCATCCCAACCATTGCCAAACTTGATAGGTATGCTATGTGTTCTACTAGGGTTCGAATGTTTTTTCTACTTCAGCCATTAGTCTGGAGATGATACACTGTAAGCATATCCAGACCTGTTCTCTAGGCTCTAGGAAGTGATAGATGAAAAATAGGTGTGTGGCGATTGTCGTAATCCGTAAAGGATAGAAATCGGCATTTCCTAAAGCACACGGTTTCCTGTACGTGTGGGGAAATCCATTCATATAACTCAGGTTTTTCGATCGCACTTCATCTTTAAAGAGTATCGGAGAGAAAGGATTGGGTACTACCTCACCTCCTTAAAAGAAGATAGTTGGGTTCTCTAGCGTTGCTATAACTATATGAGGAGAGACGAGCATTGTCGTCCATACTTTTCCTTTTTACTAATTCGTGGGAGGTGAATAGGTTGGTAAGACTATTAACAACCACTTAGGTAAAGGCGGGAATCTACTTCCAAGGTTTCGTCTATGGTGTAGCTTATCGTTTGGTGAGAGGTCCGAAAGGTTAGCAGGTGCTTCACGAAGGTTGAGGGAAGATTATGTGATTTTCCTAGAGAACGCGGTTCAGGTTTCTCCTTAGGATGTCAAGATTTCTGCTGAGTACGGAATCTCTACTAGATGAGAAGTCTAGGAAGTTCAGAGTATGTCTCTATTAGAAAGTGTTGATTACTACCATCAATCGGTCGGTTGACTTAGCATGATATCTAGGTTAGAGATGAAAGTACGACTCCTAAAAGGGAGTATTGGTTACTAACCACAGTCAGTCGATTGACTCATGGTGCACTTAACGCTTAAAGCAGGAGGTTTCAAGGTTCAACTCCAAAATCATAATCCCCAAAAGAAGTTCAACTACCAATCGATATCCAAATCATTTCTTACATACGAGTGAACGTCAACGGCTCTAAGTAGGTATGCTAGATAATTCCTCATCTGTGGTGTGTAAGGTACCATATTGATAAAATATGGTAGGTATTACCATTACTGGTGGTGTGACGTAGCAGACTATTGTTGACAAACAATGTTGAGGGTTCAATGTTGCTAGAGTCAACATCGATGGAACAATATCTAAGGATAATCCTCGGTGAACAACTTCACTAAAACAAGTCGTTAGATCGTTATCGATAGGGGTACCTAAATAGAGGATAAGGTACGACATTAACGGCACGTAAGGTACTACCTTACTGAAAGCTTGTTGACGAAGCAACGTTGACCAGATGACGTCGTTAAAATCAATATCAAGTGAATGGTAAGGTTTCAGAAGTTTCCTCAACAATCGGTTCAAGACTAGGCTTGACGTATAAGTGTCGGTAACAGAGTTACCAACGAAACGAGGCTAGATGACAAATCCAACGGTGTTACTACTGAAGCGATGTGGAATGATAATTCTAACAAGATTACTATCGAAATACGGTGGAATGATAATTCCAATATGGTTACTATCGCAACGCGACCGGATGACATCTCGAAATCGAATACCGACTACAGGTCGAAAGATGATTTTAACAAAGTTATCAACGAAACAGAGCCGAATAATAATTCGAGGCCAAACGATGACTCGAAGTCAAATGTCGAGTTAAAACTCGAAACTAGATCAAAATCTCAAAGTCAAAAATCCCAAAAACCAAAATCCAATTCCGAATCCAAAATAGTCCAGACCAAATCCAAAACAGCTCAAAACAATTCCAAATGCTCGAATAGATCAACGAGGCTTATGTCAAAAAACAATTCGGATTAAAATAGTGCCAATCGGGCCTCACCCGACTTATGGCGAACTACGCTCAAGTGCTACAACCAAGAATTTCACATAAACGGAGACGTATTGTGATGCCAGAAGTGTTATGATTCAAGAGGTGTTACGATGCCAGTGTGAGTGCGGGCTTTCGTGTTGTTTAGCGACTGTGAGTGTGCGAGTCTACCTTAAATTTATCGTTCTTAAAACCAATCTCAAATCCGAACACAATTTTGTTATACAATTCCTAGTATTTGCAAAATTCACCTCTGAGACGGACATAGGTGATCAGTCCATGTCATGCTGTCTCTGGCTGAATATAGGTGATCAGTCTATATTCACTCAAGGTTCGATAAATTTTTATTAAGAAAGGCACAACCAGTTTATAACCAACTCTTAATATATATTCCCAACTTCAATGTTATATGCCAAAAATGTATTCATTTCCTCATCTCAAAATATCTCGTTGTTCGATTTAGTTATTAGCGTTAGGTATCATCGTGTGTGTGTGTGTATGGTATCGACTCGACAAACACCATGAATGCACTCAAATGACCACAATGCGACTCATAATGACACAATGAGACGTCTAAATGATAAGCTTCATAGTTTAATAAGTTTCGGAATAAATAGTTAGACCTTATCGAATTCGTCAACTCGATAAACTCAACCATTTGTTCATGTCGCTTATTATCCCAAAACCAAACACATCCTAACGAGTCATAAGGATAATTTGCCCATTAATAATGTTATCCTACGTGCATAGCGGGCGCCTATTAGGTTCGTCAATCTGATAAGTCCGTCATCCACGTGGATCGACGCTATTAATGTTAGGTCATCCGTAACCCACGCACAACACATGAATGACATTAAATATTCATAAATGACACCCTTCAATAAACTTGCCCTCGAAACATTTAATGACTCATTTATTACAAAACATTTCTATTTTTAAACGTTGGTTCCCTCTTTAAAATGTCGAATAACAAGGCGAGCCTTGTTATCGAATGCTTAGTACAAAACCATTTATCATCTATATCTTCCAATACTATTTACTAGTATATATATATATATATATATATATATATATATATATATATATATATATATATATATATATATATATATATATATATATATATATATATATATATATATAAATTTCGAGATAAATTTCAATATAAATTTATTCGTTTCAATATAAATTTGAATATAATTTTTAATGTAAATTCCAATATAAAATTTGTTAGGAATTGGAAATTCCATATTAAAGTGTCGGTCACCCCAATTATTTTCTAGCATAAGTTAGCTCGTAGACTTTTAGTTATTTACGTTATTTAGTAGTTTATTAGTTAATTAGTAGCGTAGATTAGTTTAGTGTAACACCGTTGAGGAAGGACGGGTATTTACCCATTGTATGCCTGATCCACAGTCCGAAGAAGGACGTTTATTATGTAACTATAAATACCCTCTACCTCCCAAGGTAGAGGGTTGGACCTTTCACTCAATCTAATCTTTCTTTCTTTGTTTACTTTCTCTCTCTAGAAAGGCTCCCACCTTCTACTTTCTCTCTCAAAACTCTTAAACCATACGCCTAATATTATTATGTTATGATGTGTTTGTGAAATCCAATATGTTACAATTGGTATCAAGAGCCATGGTTTGATCATCTCTCTTACATATCCTTGGATTTCTAGTGGTTTTAGATGGTTTTTGAGTTTGAAAAAGTTTAGGGGGGTGGCAACACATTCGGTATGGGTGAGGCATTAATCGGCATCGAGAGGCATACCATTGCCACCCATGCGGCATCGATCGGCACGGCATGGTTCACGGCAATGTTTGCCGAAGCGGCATGAAGAGGAGCGTGTCTCCATTTTTTAAAATATAGCCTTTGGCTATTTGTTGACCAAAAAAAAAAAAAAAAAAATCCCCTATAAAATCAAATCACATTTATCTCATCTTTCTCATCTTCTTCTTCTAAAAATTATATTAATAAAAAGGATGGATGCTAGGAAAGGTAAAAATGGTTCCTCCTCATCCAAAGGTCGTGGACGAGGCTCTCGATCACAACCCGTTCGTGCGCAAGTTTAATCACAACCATCTCCCTACTATCCCCAAATGAGTCCTCAAGCCGGTCACTATTATCCTCAACCTCCACCGATGAACTATCCATCTCATCAACACCAATATTATCCCCAACCACCTCCGTACATGATGTCGACGACTAGTGATTTCGACCCGTTCGGCGAATACCGTGATGTTCCTACGTGACGTGAACCGAGTGTCGAACGACCACTACCGATATATGATGACGAGGATGATGACGTTGAGTATGTTCCGGAAACGCAACAAGAAAATCCAATCGGTATACATTTTATTTGTTATAATTTTATATGTTATAATTTTATTTGTTATAATTAAATTTGTTATAATTAAATTTGTTATAATTTTATTTGATATACTTTTATTTGTTATACTTTTATTTGTCATACTTTTATTTGTTATAATTATATTTTTTATATTTTTATTTGTTATACTTTTATTTGTCATACTTTTATTTGTTATAATTATATTTGTTATAATTATATTTGTTATAATTTTATTTGTTATACTATATATTAGGCGATCAAATATTATGTTTTTATTTAATTGTTTGATTTAATTATGAATTTAAAAAAAAATAATAAAAAAAAATAAATGAGTGAGGTATGGAATGACATTGCCACTAAAAAACTATGGTGAGGTATGAGATTAGGTGGAATGAAATTATTGGTTGGTCGTGAGGTATGGTGAGGTATGGCTCAAAACCATTGCCACCCCCTTACTGGTTTTTGCATCATATGGATCATTTCTAGTGTTAAAGTTTGAATTTTGGGTGTACTTTTGTGTTTAGAACCATTGTAAGTGCTTGGGTTTTGATTTGGTAAGCTTGAATCACTGTGGTTGAGCTTGGTTTGGATTGAAAAGTGTGTTTTTGAAGTTTTTCTTGCTAGCGACTTGGTTCTAGTAGTGTTTTTCATCGTAGCGACTTGCTTCAGTAAAAGGTAGCGAGTTGTAGTGTTAGTTGTTAGCGATTTGGTCCTAGCGACTTGTCTATTGAGACAGGACAACAAACAGTACAACTTAGTGGATTCTCCACTACGGCTAGCGACTTGGTGAAGTTAGCGACTTGCTTTCAATTTTTTTAGCGACTTGTACTTAGTATTCTTAGCGACTTGGTGTTAGCAACTTGGACCTTAGCGAGTTGCTCTTTAGCGACTTGACTGTGTAGCGACTTGGTTCGTTAGCGACTTGTGTTTAGCGACTTGGTTCATAGCGTCTTGTGTTTAGCGACTTGGTGACTTAGCGACTTGTCTTCATAGCGTTTTGTTGACTTTTCCCGATAAAACTTCAAACGGCCATAACTTTTGAACCGTAACTCCGTTTTCAGCGTTCTACCCATCAAACGACCGTGAGAACGCGGAGAATGGCACACCAAATCAAATAAAGTTCATTCGGGTAAATATTGAGGCATAAATCCGCTCCGAACAGAAGTTATTAAGGTTTTTATGTTTTTAGACCTAAATTTCTTAGAAAAACGTGCATAAACCAATCCAAATCTCAACCAAACAACATCTCTGCTAATCCTACAAACAATCATATATCCTAACACACAATTTTCTATCATTGTTTCGATCCATCAGTCATCTTAACACATTCCATTGGTCATTGCTTAACGGTTTGGTTTTGATTTTAGTAAAATCCCGCGAAAAATTCTATTTCTCGGTTTAAATCATAGACTTGCAAAATCCCGTGCATTCTACCACATCATGTCTTACTCTACTGACCCAGTGATTTCAGAAGTGCTTAAACTGTATGATACTGTGGACAACAATGATAATGTATGCTACACTGATCGATTAAAGATGATTGAATTAAGCAATGAGGATGTGAGATCTCCGTGTTCAGAATCTAATGAAAGAGAATTGCACCAGTTTAGGCTACAAAATGCCATGCTAATGGAAAGTAACATTGAAGCTTATCAGTTACTTCACTCTCACCTCGAACAGCTTTTGTCCACAATTAGGGATCGAACATGTAGTGCCATCTTCCGTCAGGATTTACCTACACTGACTAGAAACTTGCTGTTGAACTTAGAACAATTGGAACAACAACTTGATAAAGAAAAGGTTCAAAAGGATAGTTCCATTGCTGTACTTCAGGTGATCCACAAACAATTTCAGTAAGTCATCAGTGGGGAATTTACATCAGATTATGATCAAGACATGACTGAAGTGTCTTTCAAGAAACACACTCGAATGGAAATTAGCGTCTTCATAGAGACACTTATCCATCTCATGGATAATATGGAGAAGTATATTGAGGATGTTACTCAGAAAGATGAAAAAGTGGATGAGTGTCTGGTGGAGTTGAGAGATTGTTGTGATAAGTTGGGTAATGTATCTGTTGAAGAATCGGGTGTTGCTGAATGCAGAATGTCAGAGACAACAAATAATGATGAGTCGGGTAAAGCACCAGATGATGGATCAGTTGACACTGAATACAGAGGCTCAGAGATAGATAAGCTTGACACAGCCAGTGGTCCAGTGACTCTTGTTACACATGATGTGGATGCAGATATCAGACCAGAAATTGAGCAGGTGTCATGTGATGAGGTACCCTTAACTGTTCAATATAGTGCATCTGCTAATGTACCTAAACATACTGATCTTAATGCTGAACATGATTCTGATAAATGTTCCTTGGTTGAGGCTAAGTCTAATAATTTCAAAACAAATGATATGATTGACAAAAAGGCTTTTGATGAACTTTCAAACAAATTCTCAAAACTTGAAAAACATTGCATTTCACTTGAAATTGCGATACAGAGTAAAGAAGAAAGTTTTCAACTTAACAAACCATGTAAAAATCTGGAACTTCCTGAATTCCGTGAACTTTTTGAAATTAACACTTTGAAAGCTCAGCTTCAAGACAAAGAGTCAACTATCAACAATTTGAAGAAACATATTTCTAATATGCATGTAAAAAGTAATTTGGTTACAAGTAATTCTGATGTTAATACTATTGATGATATTCAAATGAGAAATGATGAATTAGCGGTTTGTGTGGCCAAATTACTAAAGGAAAATGAGTCGTTGAGAAAGCATCACATAGAACTAAGTGACTCTGTCAAAGAAGCTAGAGCTAAGTCAATGGAGCAAACAAACTCTTTGATAGCAAAAATTGATGAACTCAAAGCTCAACTTCAGGAAAAGAGTTTCGCTATTGTTGCCTTAAAAAATGAGCTTAGGAAAACTGTAGGGAAAAGTGTGAACACTAAGTTTACAAAACCATCAACCTTGGGGAAACCAGTTTCTCATCCCATTTGAAACCGGTCCATTGTTAGGCAGCCTACTGCGTTTATATCTGAAAGACCAAAATTTTAAAAAACACGGTTTGCCTCCCAAGTTGATGAGAAACAAGTTTTGTCAAAATCAGTCACTTCACCAGAGTTACCTAAGAATAAGGCTTCTAGCTCCATTAACTCTCAACACGTAGCCACTTCTACTCCCAGCACCTCTAGGATTAGTTTGAAAACAGTGTCAAAACCAAGCATTAAAACCCAGAATTCATATGATATGAATGACTTGTGGAAGAACTATTATCTAGAAAAAGCTAGGAAAAAGGCACATATTCGAAAAGACGGAATTTTAGGTGCAAGACCTAGGGTGAGGAATTCTACGAGATTTTAAGGCACTGCTAGTAGTTGTAAACTACTACCTAGGAACACTCAAAAGACTAGGGATTGGCGTGCATCTAAGAGTAGTTATGTGCATAAGAATGCTAAGCATGTATAAAACAAAACTACAAATTCTGAGTCTTTTCCACATAAGAAACGTTTTCCTAATTCACATGCCAAGGTACAATCCACTAAGACTACCTACATGGCTAAGGTTCAACATGTTATGATGCAAAACAAACCTAAAACTTCGTCTAGATGGATCCAAACTACTAAATCTTTGAAGTCTAGGAATAACGATAAGTCTTCCAATTTGCATAAGAATATCAACAATCGTAGACCTTTCCATAAGTGGATGTCGTCTGGTAGAATGTTTAAGGATGCTGGACTTAGGTGGATACCTACCGAAAAGCTGTTTACCGATGACAAAATCAAGGTTGCCTGTGAAACCCCAAAGGGTTTAGATACTAATGTCACTAACCAAAATATATGCAATCAAGTTTGTAATATTAGTGCAGGTAGTCCTTAATCTATTGCAGATACTTCAATCCTTCACTACATGGACTGGCTTAAAGTATGGATTAAAATAGATTGATATCTCATAACTCACGGGTTCAAGTAACTCAATCTTGATATTCTTTCAACTATGACATCTGTTCACATCAGTTCAGGCCTCGTACTTCACCATTATGGCGTCTGCAGATAACACTTCAGGCCCTGTTCTTGAAAGAAAAGAAAGGTGTACGCTTAAGTGCGCTTTATCTTCAAAAGAAGAGAAATCATCATGTGCATGACCATTCTCATCGACATTCTTCATCAACATGCTTCAAGTTTTTCCACGCTCTTTCACCCCTCAAGTGGATCTACATTCATTGGGGTATATTCTTATTCCCTTGTTCAAATCAAAAATGGCAACTTCGGATGCAATTTTTGAGGAGGAGAAGAGTGCATATACTACATGTTGATGGATGCTTAAATTATGGTCATATGACTCACCTTCAACGCCTAATGCTTCACTTCTAAGGATATCTGGGATTCATTGTTTCAAGATATGTTTGATGAGTATTTCCAACCGCTAGCGAATGTTGATCATCTAAGAAGTACAACTCAGACTACTCAAGAAGCCAAATCTCTAATTATTCCTCAAGGCGTTGATAATGACTATCATAATATTGTAGTTGCACTCATGAATAATGATCCGCTCTTTGGTATTCCTTTGCCAAATCTTCATGGATTATTGTTTATCTCAACATGCACACTAAAAATCAACCACATGAACTTCAAGAAAAATGACTACCTCATCCGCTCGAAGTTATTGGTGAATCTTCCAGATCAGTCTCTACATGTATACTTTTAGGAATAATGCATTAATGTTGAGGAATCATTTGTTTCGGTTCATTCAGTGGGTCAATGTACATCCGGTTGTATATTTATACACGTGTTGGACATTTGACACAAGTTGATTACTTCGGAGTTAATCATTTATCACTTATTTGAGATTGAAGTTGACCTTCAGAAAGGCGTGTTCTTATTTGATAACTTGCTCGGGCTTAACAATTTGAGTTAAAGACTTGGTTTATCTAGTTACCAGTAGTCGGGGTGGATGGTTAAAGACTGACGATGTGGATAATCTCAAGAGGTGTTAATGTCTCATACTTTGTTTGAGTATTGAGTACTTAGATATTTGCTTGGAGCATAAATTCTCGACACCGTTCTTCCATATTTAAATGCAAGCTTAAGATACAAATGTGCGGAATTCGACTTCAGTTTCAAGTTTGGTATATCGGGTTTTTCTTCTTCAGTGGTCACTTCAAATTGTCTACATATTGGTTGGTAAAGATAGTCAGGGAGAGTTTCTGTAGCAGTTGATTCTCAAAGGATTCATTTGAGCTAATTTGTGTTCTTCTCTATTTCAATAATATTTGGTATGTATAATGTGTTGCTGATTTTGAGGCATCAAAACCAGCAAGGGGGAAGGAGACATACATCTAAATACACAACGAGTACACGTGATGAACCTAATACTTCTTCTCTATTGAAGTAATCCCGGGAAAGACAAAGGTCATAACCGTAGAGATACTAAGTGTTTACTCATAGCCTTTGGTGTATTATTCCAAATATTTGGGGGAAGGATATATTATTCCAACTATTTGGGGGAAGGATGTATTATTCCAACCATTTGGGGGGAAGTGGTCTCTGGATACTTTTGGTATGTGCTATCTTAGCCTTCAGTAGAAAGAAATATGAGAAGAATATTTGGAACGTGAGAATTGCTTATCGACATCTTCGATATGATTAATGGTAAAGTGCTTCCGGTTAGTGCTTCATGTACACAATGTAATGATGATTCCGATAAGATCGCAACCATCAAGGGAGAGATATGTGTACATCTGGGTCGCACAACATATTCACATGATCGAGCTTAATCAGTTATTCCGGAGTTGACATCCGCAGAGAAGATCAGTGATTCAACCAGTTGTTGTGATGTCGTTGTCTCTTCTCTTGTTAGGTACATGTGTACGTTATGGGCTGATTGGTTATATGTTAGATAACTGGAGTGCATTTGGTGAAATGAAGGTGTTGATATATTGTTCTCCTGAATTGACAACTGCTCAAACTCGAAGAGTTATGTGTACATCGGGGTCACACAACCAGTTCATGTGATCAGGCTTAATCATTTATTTTGGGTTTGATAACCACATAAATGATCCGTGTTAACTTGTTTCTTCGGTGTTATCGTCTTCTTCGGGTTCTTGAAGCTTCATACAATTAGACTGTTTGCTTCAGTTCTTCTTCTTAGAGGAAATGGTCTATTTACGTGGATTGTCGGTTTTGGGGGAAGCTACCAAAGATTCACTCTTTGAAGGCTCAAGTTCTGTCGACGATTCAAGAGCCTCGAAAAATTTTGTGGTGAAAGTTTAAGAGATGATGACTTCTATCTTCTTCAAAGTGCTGAACGATTTCCTTATCTCGATACTCGTATCATCATCTTCTTAAACTATGTCTCTATCTTTGTATATATTTTTCAAAAAGCAAAATACAAAAATATAAAACCAACAAAAACAAAATAGAAAAATATAAAATCAACAAAAGCCCATAAAAATCAGAAAATTGAAAAATACCAAAAATATGTTTTCTCAAGACATGTCTTCTGGTATCGATAACATCTACGGTCGTAGAAATGTCATTCAATAATGGAACGGGACTTTAGATGAAGTTCGAGCAGGAGGTGTAAATATTTCTTTCTAAACATGTCTAAAAATATGGCTTACAGTTATTTCAGACTGTAACCCTCGCTTCATAAAATGGTTTGCTATTATTTCAGATAGCAACCCACTCTTCAAGAAAGGAAAGTGCTGCGCTAAACCAATTTTCTAAAAATTTTGTGCACTTATCCTAAAAACAAAATGAGGAAAGTATGTCGAAGGACTGCTGTTCCTACTCAAATATTTTTCCGTCTAAAATTCTTCAAAAAAATATTTGTTTTAACAAAATGGTGATAAATGAGTTGCTTTAAAAACAATCAGATTCAGAGTTTTTATAAAATTTGCAAACTCAATCAATGACTTCAGCACTTTTAAAATTTTCAGAAAATGAGTCATTGATTGAGGGGGAGAATGTTTTCAAATTTATATCATCTACCGGACTTTCTTAATCATCCTACGTGCTTATCTGAAAAAATATAATTGCCTATGTTGAAGGACTAGGTTTCTAGGATGTGATTGTTAGGATTAGATGGTTATAGATTGATGAACACATTATTCCCATACCTTTTATGATCTGATTGATATGTTGAATTGACTGTTATTAGTCGATTGCTTTTTGGGTGACGTCGACCACCATATATGTGTTTGTGTTCACTAACATATGCAGGTATATCGGTATATAAGAATGTTCCCGATCCGGATCCCATAATTGATGATTGGATGCAGAAAGGAAAGGGTAACTATATCTTGGGTTGACAAATGAAGAAACGGAGCTTAATTGAACTTCTATGGAGAGTTGGCATGGAAAAATGCAACGTAAGAGGTCTCACTGCATCAGCAGATGGTTTTCTTCATCAGCAAATGAAGAAACGGAGCTTAAATTGACCTCAGTTGGCATTATAATGCAACGTAAGAAGTCTCACTGCATCAGCAGACGGTTTTTCTTCCAAGCCCTACAGCAACAACATAAGCTTCTCAACCACCTAACGTATCTTTGTGCAGGGATAAGAGTGATGATACCATTTTTCTAAAACTTTGAAAAATATTGTTTTGAAAATAGAAAAATATTTTTTTGAAAATAAATCGGATTCAAAGTTTTGAAATCAACCGGACTTTATTTTGTCAAATCTTAAGTGATTTCAAATTAAATATTTTATATTTTCAAACGATATTTCTTCACAAAAGTTCCGTTTGTACAATATAATGTGGTGATCTAAAGATTCAATGTTATGTCATGGTATGATTTTCTTTAAAACTCAAAGATCTGTCAAAATGAAATTTTTTTCTGGTCTTGTTTGATTGTGAAATTGTTTTATTTTACTTAAAGATCTCTTAAAACAATCATACCTGACACTAACAATCTTTAATGTCTTAAATTGGTCCTTATCTGTCATTTTTTCAAAATCAAATCTTGCCACGTCTTTCCCTAAAATTTTCTAAATAATTTAAATCAACTGGGATCACAAATCTCAATTGGTTTGAAATTTTTGATCAGGAGGGAGATCGTGATTTAAATCTCTTGTCTGTTTTAATGGAATTGGTTTTAAAACCTTCCTTCATGTGCCAAACGATCTTCAAATACATAATGCACATGATTGTGGAGGAGCATTTATCCAAAAACTAGATGAGTTTTTAAATCAGACACATTTTTTCCCATGTTTTCTAAACCTTATTAAATCACTTGGGATCCAAAATCTCAAAGGGTTTGATATTTTTGATTGGGGGAGAATTTGTGATTTAATAATGAAATATGATAAATGATGATCGATTTGATTCAAATGTGCATTCTACTCTCCCATATGTGCTAAACGTTTTTGAATCTCGAAGCACATATTGAGGGGGAACATTTCAAAAGAATACAAACTTTCAAGGTACAAAAGATTCTATGTTTCAACATAAAGTACCTTGATTGATTTTCTAATGGTTTTCTGTATGGCAATACAATCGTGGATGTACTTCAAAAGAACTCTTTCCTTTATGTGATAAAATGATTTAAAAAATCCTATGCACATATTGAGGGGGAGAATTTACCAAAGAAAATCAAAAGGCTTTTTCTAAGGAAATTATGATCAAAGAAATTATTTCTAAAGAACTCTTGCCTCCATGTGCTAAACCATTTCATAATCTTATGCACATGCTGAGGGGGAGCATTTCTAAATGATCAAAACAATTAAGGTACAAAATGCTTTGATATTATATCACAAGTACCTTGATTGATTTTCAAATGATTTTTCAATTGGTTTCACGGAAGAATGAACTGTACCAAAAGACCAACCATTTTACTTTATGTATGGAGTTATAAGGTTGGTGAGGTTAGGTATTAGTTTCCACGATCCAGCCAGAACCGGAGGGATCTACCCAGGGACAATCCACTAGATAGTGTAGAAGTCCTTAGGTATGATGAAAAAAGAAGAAAAATGAGAATATGGGAAGAGTGCGGACTGAGACAGAGCTAGTACTGGAATAAACCCAACAAGGTTCTAGTTATGAAGTCTCGGTAAGCACTGAAGGGGTTGAAGAATGAAAAAGAATTGAATGTGAAAAAGGGTGAAAAGAAATAGCCCTCCAATAATTCAACCTTAGGGCAGTAACCGGGTTCAATACATATGTTACTGGTGGTTACTAAGGTAACACTGGTATTGAAGACAAGACGTCATGGACCCAGTGGCGCACTGCACTAAACTTCCCAAGCTACTCAAGTTCCTCTTAAAAGGGCTTGTTTCATTCTCATGGGGAACCTACATAATCTATCGACTTTCTCTTAGAGATTGTTGATATTGAAGAAGGAGACCCTCTCCCTAGTCTCCGGCATAGGAACCAAATGTGCACAATTGAGTCTAGAGCCAAAAGATCATCCACAATATCTCATTAGGACACTATTTTTGAAGACTTGTTGTTTCACACAATATTGAAAGTAAGAATATATTAAGAGTCCTACGCATTATCCTTGTGGTATTGCCAGAACATCCGAGTGATATGTAAAAATATTCACAATGAAGATGGAAATCCTTCTAGAGCCAACATCGTACAAGCTCTTGGTGGGTGACATGTGAGATCTTTTCTAAAGATCAAACTTATGACAACTGGATAGAAACAATGGGGTGATTCACTCGTGAATCAACCTTGGTCCAGGATTGGAATTGACGAATACTTTTGGAAAAACCCTTCGATGTGCAAACCTTCTTTTCTCTAGCACATCGAATGTGTATTCATGTTTTCAAACACAAAAAAGTATCTCTTATTGAAAAAAAATACTTTTGGAAAAACCGTTCGATGTGCGAATCTCTTCTTTTATCTAGCACATCGAATGTGTACTCATTTCAAATATAAAAAGTATTTATGATTGAAAATTGATCTTTCTCATAAAACCTTCTTCGTATTGCAAAACTCTTTCTTCTAAGCAATACGCGATTGTTTTCAAATCAATTTTTCATCAATCAGTGAATCTCAATTCGCTGGTTCACTCACTCCGTGTTGTCTTCTTTGAGACGTTCCGGTTTGAGAACAGCTAGAACAGCTGCGAAACCCTGTCAAGGAGATTCTTAGGAATCCTACCTGATCACAGGCAGTACTTGTACTGATCAACGGGGAACCGTGGGCCGTGTACCTCAATTCAACGAAAGTGATCAAAGACACTTTTATGTGTTTTATTGCTAATTGTTGTTTACAGGTACATATGGACGGTTGCAGCTGATCAGAATTGAGGAGTCAATCCAAAGCCGCATGCTCACAGCATCCATACTTAGTTGAAGAAATCATGACTGGTGCATATCTACATAACCTGGCTCTGATATTTTTATACTATGCTTCTGCTACGCTGCTGCAAATATCATGAACCAGTAAAGCTTCCGCTACTCTGATGGAAAGATGTCATGATTCAAAAGTGTGAGCATGTCGGTCCAAAAGTCACAACATAACATGAAGGCAACACAACTATGGATGATCCAGAGAGATTTGTTGTGGTTGATGATCTCAAAGAAACTCGAAGATCATCAAAGATGTGGATCAATTAAAGGCCTCCACTAAAAGTACAAATCAATTCGGACTTTAAAGAATCGCTACTAATGCACAAAGTTTGCGGAATTGAAGAATTGAAGTCTACGAGCTCAAGAACAAAGTCAAGAATAGAATGCTATGATTCAAAATGTAAATCATGGGGTGACCTCCCTTAGGGGGAGATTGTTAGGAATTGGAAATTTCATATTAAAGTGTCGGTCACCCCAATTATTGTCTAGCATAAGTTAGCTCGTAGACTTGTAGTTATTTACGTTATTTACTAGTTTATTAGTTAATTAGTAGCGTAGATTAGTTTAGTGTAACACCGTGGAGGAAGGAGGGGTCTTTACCCACTGTATTCCTGATCCACAGTCCGAAGGAGGACGTTTATTATGTAACTATAAATACCCTCTACCTCCCAAGGTAGAGGGTTGGACCTTTCACTCAATCTAACCTTTCTTTCTTTGTTTACTTTATCTCTCTAAAAAGGCTCACACCTTCTACTTTCTCTCTCTAAACTCTTAAACCATACGCCTAATATTATTAAGTTATGATGTGTTTGTGAAATCCAATATGTTACAAAATTTCGATATGAAATTGCAATATAAAATTTTGATATAAATTTTGATATAAATCTCGATATAAAAATTTCGATATAAATTTTGAGTCATTATTCGTTTCGAGTTCCCAAGTCCGAGTCATGACTCTCGGCTTTTACACAATCATATTGCCCAGATAAATACTAAAGACCATGTTACAGCGTTGTCAGGGTAGTCGAGACTAGAAAGTCACGATAACACCTGATGTAGCGCGAGGTTGACATATATATCATTAAGTCCAAAATAAACAATTTTCACAACTCCAGTTAATCCTCCAAACAATCTCATACCAATATCGCCATCTAAACAGAAAATCAAACATACTCAACACAATAAACATTTCAAATTGCCTCTTTCAATTTCTCCAAACACAACCTGATTATCGAGTATCAATTCTAACGTTTGTTAATAACTCACCAATTATCCAAACCACTACAATTAGTTTGTTACCCAATCAAAGTTGTTAATTAAAATGTCGTCCGATTTCAAAATCTGATTCATACCAATGATTCACCGTTAACCAAATAATCACACTTTAGTCCAATTTATTATCAGAAAACACTTACGGGTTCCGTATATTATTATATCACTAGCGGACATGAATCCATTATTGTTAATCCAAACTGATTATCACTCGTTTGACAATACTTAAGAACAAAACAATGGTTTAGGAAGGTTTCGACTCAAGATCGTGACACGAGACCATCACCAATCGACATCATCAAAATCATTATAATCTATCATCTATTTATGATCAAGGGCACATAATGAAACAAAACAAGGATTTAAAGTGACAAAGAATGAAACAAAACAATAAAGAATGAAACATCAAGGACTTAAAGTGACAAAGAAGAAATCTACAAAAAGATGGAAGGACTTGCTTGCAAAAGAAGATTTATTATTTAGTCCTTAGTAGAGATTTGTAAACCCTAATCCTCTAGTATATAAAGAGGACATGAGATGTAGGTTTTCACAATTAAGTCTTTCATAATGTAGTCTAAAGGTGTGTGTGTGTAACCTAGACGTGTTTCTATAAACGTCTAGGGTTAGTGTTAGTTTTGTTAATCTCCAAGATCGAAGAAGGCTTTGATCCCTGTTACAGTTAGGTAACACGTTGTTATTCTGATCAAATAATAATTGGGGAGATGTGAAAAAACCTTGTGTCAATAATAATGAAGTTTTGTTTAATTCCGCTGCATATCATGTTTATAATCATTGTTATTATTAAACCCTAAGGCTCAAAACGATCTCAAGGAGTCCTATCAAACTCAACAAGTGGTATCAGAGCTTGTGTGGAAACTTTGACTAGGAAGAAACCCTACTTCAACAATATTCAAGATGTCGACTGAAGCAGCATCAACTCTTATCACAGAGGTATGTTCTAAGTGTCATGATTTTTATCAAAAAGTACTTAATGCTTATGTTTACGAAAGAGATAATTGTGTTAAGGCTAGGTCTGAGTTTTCTCAGGAAACGATATAAGATATAAGACGTCGAAGTATGCTGCTGAAGGTTTCTCAGGAAACGATTTGGTTTTAAGGGTATCGATCTAGTTGTTATTGTGTACGAGAATGACAAAGGTAATTATTTTAAGATGATTGTTTTACTTGATCAGTTTATATTTTATTCAAATACCTTGTAGTTTTATGGGTCACAAGTATTAGTGTGGGATTATTTTTGTTGCAATTGGTGATCAACAAAGATTATTAAATTCACTACTTTTGATGATGACAAAGATTATTCTCGTACTTTTATTGTATCATCAAGTTTGATTGTATATTAAATGGTTATTTGCGATCCGAGGGTTATTATGATTTATAACTTTATATTGCTCTTGGACATTAATGCTGGTCAAGTTCGTTTGTATTGTTCGGTGTTCAAAAGTGGTATGTACTACTTCTAGTTAAAGCATGGATTATAATATACATCATGTGGAATTTGTTACTGGATGTGCTTCTCATGAAATTGTGGAAATTAGTACTGCTCTAGCTTTACGTTTCCACTGCTTGTTGCTCGTTACCACTGCTACTTTATTCGGTTTCCACTGCTAGTCATCTTGTAACCACTGCTAGTATTATCTCGTTCCACTGCTACGTTATCGGTTCCACTGCTAGTGTTGGTCAAGGTTTATAAACTGTTCGTTCATGCTACTCTTGTTACTGTTGTCATGGGTGTTGCAAGTTGCTACTACTTCATGAGCTAGTGTTACAACAATTACTACTGTCACGAGGCGAGAATTTAAGCTTTTGTTTAACGTGGGTTAATTTTTGTAATGCTCGAAGATAAAGTTTGAACTGCTCGTTATTAAGTCCATGCATTATCCAATTCATTCTCATACAAATATCATTTGATTGGTCTATATGTTAATAGGTGGATATTAATCTAGTACAAACAATCAAAGGTTGGTGATATTTGTTTTGATTGCATGGAGGGAGTACACAAGATATTAATAACCACAGAAGCTTGGTGTCAAGAAAAAGTGAATTGCTAATACTTTGTTTAAAGACATTGCGTGATAATATTTTGTGGGTCGGTTATTTATCATTTTTTATTACCATCATCGATACATGGTTTAGAATTTATGGATGGTTGGACAAGGTATTACGAGGAGATTTGGAATTAAGGGGAAGTTGTACAAGGTTTTGTACTGAGATTTTCGGCGACACACAGGAGGTTGGTTCACACACACAAGGAGTTTGGTTATTTGTTCTTAAACGTTTTAAAAAGCTCGTTTTTGGTTTTTATTGAAGAATTGATTACGAAGAGGATTATTTATCATTTATTTGAAGGTTTAGTGGAATTACTTGGATACGTGTTTTATCATATCTTAAAAGTATCATACCTACTTTTAAAATAACTTTTTCGTGCTTAAAGGATGTTGACGAAGACTTGGAAAATCTAGTTTTCATAGGTCAAGGGGTGGATGGATGAAGACCTAGTTAACTATCACTTAAAGGAGTTACATTGTAGTGCTCAGTGTCTCATTGAAGATGAGGATTTTGTCAAGAGATTGCGGTCTACTTATATGGTGTTAGTATAAGTTTGGAGTCACATGGATAAACAAGACATAAGACACAAGTTTGGGTTATTTTACTTCTTCATCAAATTCGTTATATTTGGTTTTCTTCACATGTGATCATTACATAGAGCCTACAGATTTGATGTTCATGCACCACTCAAGGGGAAGTTTTTGATTCTTACTATTGTTGATTAGTATTACTACTGATGGTTTAGCTTTCTAGTGTTTCAAGTTCATTTTTAGTTGCGGAAAACTTCATGGAGGGTAATTTGAGACATTGGAAGGATGAATTGGATGTGTGGTGGTCAAGATCATTATTTGCATACGTTCCCTATTTGTTGATAACAAAAAGGGGAAGAGATGTTTGACTGGCGTAGCATGGATTAAGGGGAAGACAAAGGAAGACAAGAATGTTTCATTCATGGTGAGATTTAATTATCTCAACTTCTGCTACTTCGTCTAGGGAAGTTCGTACAAGAACCGTGTTTGTTTTCTCATCATCAAATAGGGGAAGATTGTTGGGTTTATTGATTTGATGATACAAAACAATAAAGAATGAAACATCAAGGACTTAAAGTGACAAAGAAGAAATCTACAAAAAGATGGAAGGACTTGCTTGCAAAAGAAGATTTATTATTTAGTCCTTAGTAGAGATTTGTAATCCCTAATCCTCTAGTATATAAAGAGGACATGAGATGTAGGTTTTCACAATTAAGTCTTCCATAATGTAGTCTAAAGGTGTGTGTGTGTGTAACTTAGACGTGTTTCTATAAACGTCTAGGGTTAGTGTTAGTTTTGTTAATCTCCAAGATCGAAGAAGGCTTTGATCCCTGTTACAGTTAGGTAACACGTTGTTATTCTGATCAAATAATAATTGGGGAGATGTGAAAAAACCTTGTGTCAATAATAATGAAGTTTTGTTTAATTCCGCTGCATATCATGTTTATAATCATTGTTATTATTAAACCCTAAGGCTCAAAACGATCTCAAGGAGTCCTATCAAACTCAACAAGTGGTATCAGAGCTTGTGTGGAAACTTTGACTAGGAAGAAACCCTACTTCAACAATATTCAAGATGTCGACTGAAGCAACATCAACTCTTATCACAGAGGTATGTTCTAAGTGTCATGATTTTTATCAAAAAGTACTTAATGCTTATGTTTACGAAAGAGATAATTGTGTTAAGGCTAGGTCTGAGGTAGCTGGTTATCAAATTACTTTAGAGTCTATGGAAGCTAAAATTATAACACATGAAAATAATGAAATGGCTTGGGCTGAAAAGTATGAACAACAGGATTACCAGTTAAAACTTAGTGAATGAAAACTAAACTGTAAAATTGCTGAAATTGAGAAATTAACTAATGAGAGAGATGATATGTTAGAAAAGTTTGCTGCCTGGAATGAATCTGGTCTGTCCCATGTTACATATGTTGAAAAACAAAGAAGAGCATACATTAGAACTGGATTAGGTTTTGGTATGAACTTTGATAACATAGAAGAAAACCAAACTAGTGATCAGGATGTAGGTGATTTTGAGGACATAACCACTAGTGATGATGAACTCATTAACTATGTAGATACATCTAGTAATGAGGGCTCAATAAGTGAACCACCTCCTGAGTATAAGAAAGACAAGGGATATAATGATGTCCCACATCCCATTAGTCATCAACCCATAAGGCCTGATGTTTCTCGATTTGGAGTAGACAGTCTAGAGTTTAGGAAGAAGCTTGTTGCTCAATCTAGGTCTGAAAAACCCAAAGAAGCTGTTGAAAATAATGTTCAAAATCAAGCAGTACCTTCAAATCAAAGTACTGCTCCACAAGCAGTACCTTCAGCAAAACCTTTTCAAAACAGTACTGCTAAACCTTTTTGGGATAACTTTGATCAAAACAGGTATTATCATTCACCTAGAAGGCACAATAGTTTTGGCCATAGACATAGAAGAAGTCATATTGGGAGTATGGGTGAAAACTGTGTTTTGTGTGTTTTAGTCCTAATCATTTAATCAAGGATTGTGAACATCATTCAGAATACCTTAGGAAATTTTCAAAGAATAGGACTGTTAACCAGAAACTTAGAGAGAACAAACCAGTTTGGAATAATTCAAATAGGGTTAATCACAGAAACTTCACACCAGATCATAGATACCCACACCAGAGAAGATCTTTTTCAAAACCTACAGTAACACACAGTACTTTCCAAAGTACTGCTCAGCCAAAACAAGGTACTGATCACACTATTTGGAATATGAATCCTAGGAGATCTCTCTATCAACCTAGAAGGTATTACAATTCACATAGGGGATCTAGATCACAGGAACCACGTGTTAAACCAGAATGGGTTAAGAGAGAAAGTACTGCTAAGGGACACAAAGTACTTTCAACAAAAAGTGAATCTGATGTCTTTGTGATACAAGAAAAAGTGAATGAAATTGAAAAAGAAAGCTTTGTTGAAAATCCACATGTTTTGAATAACAAGATAATACTGGATCATGCTTTAGAAAACATTGGAGATTATATACTCAAAGAATGTGAGTATGTCACTCCACAAGGGGAACACAAGTCAGTAATGGCTTGGGTTCCTCAAAGTAACTAACTTTTTCATCTTATTAGACAGGGCAACCCATAAGAGGAGCTTAAAAGATCATTTTATTGTTGAAAGTGGTTGTTCTGTGAGCATGACAGGAGACAAGAAGTTTATGTCAGGTGTTTTGGAGTATATCAGTTAGTAAGCTATATTTAAGGGGAGGACTATTTAGTATTGGTATAGTCCTGTGTATTGTTTGAGGGGAGGATATTTGTGTATACTTAGATTATACAGAAGAATTTGGCAAAGTACTGTTTTTCCTGAAAGTACTGCTTGGAAAGTACTGCTTTGGGAAAGTACTGCATACGTGGAAACTACTGTTTGTCGTATTAAAGTACTGTTCCAACGGTTATATTGAGGGGTAATTAATGCTAACGGTTGTTTTATTTTGGGTTGTGATTTTTTATAAATCTCACCTATAAATAACTACTTTCCGATTTTCCCTCTTATATTACTACATTAGCATCGTTTCCATATTTCTCTCATTCTTATTCGATTTCAATTCTTATTGTGCTTACATAATCACCAATGGCGAATCGACCTACTGTTTCAAAGCACAATATGGTAGCCAATTTAGACAAGACTGAAGATAATGAGGCGTTTCATGATATTATTGATTATCTAACTGGGTCGCCCATCAATTATGCTCTTTTAGTGGAGCCGGATTGTAAGATATTGGATTTCACAAACACTCTAAAACATGATCAAAGTAGGCGTATAAGTATGTTAGAGAGAGAAAGTTCTAGTGAGAGAAAGGAAGAGAGTTGGGAACTATAGTGAGAGAAAGAAAATATTATTATGAGCTCCAACTCTCTACCTTGGAAGGTAGAGAGTATTTATAGTCTTACAATAAAACGCCACACAACGGGCTGTGGATCAGGCATACAGTGGGTAAAGACCCGTCCGTCCTCCACGGTGTTACTAAACTAAATACTACTTAACTTAAAATAACTACGACTACGAGCTTTCTAACGTTTACATATACTTGAGGTGACCGACTCTTTAATACCTGGAATTTCTAATTCCTAACAATCTCCCCCTAAGGGAGGTCACCTCAATCATGCACTAAAATTACATAAAATACAAACCGATATTACATTAAAGATTGTTCTTGCATTCATGATGTAGTAATTTGCTCCGAAGCTCGTAGTCATTGATTCTTCTCAATGCATGTTTGGTTAATCCACGTGGAGGTCTTTTACTGATCCACGTGATAATAATTTTGAGCCAGCTTTTGAGATCATCAGCTATGAAAAATCTCTGAGACATCCATTGTGGTGTTGCAATTTTGTGATGTTGTGATATTCGGACCGACATGCTCACATTCTGGATCATGATATCTTATCATCAGAGTAGCAGAAGCTTTCGATAATTCATGATATTGGCAGCAGCGTAGCAGAAGCATGGAGTGAAAATATCAGAGTCATTCAAGCACAGATCATGATTTCTTTTGAGATGAATGTGTAGTGTGAGCATGCGGCTAAGGATTGACCGCATCATTCTGATCAGCTGCAAACGTCGGGCGTACCTGCATACAACAGTTAGCAATAAAGCGTACGAAAGTGTCTTTGACCACTTTCGTTGAATTGAGGTACACGGCCCACGGTTCCCCGTTGATCAGTACATTTACTGCCTGTGATCAGGTATAATTCCGAAGAATTTCCTTGACAGGGTTTCGCAGCTGCTCTAGCTGTTCTCAAACCGGAATGTCTCAAAGATGACAACACGGAGTAAGTGAACCAGCGAATTTAAGTCCACTGATTGATGAAAAGAGATTTGAAAAACAATCGTGTATTGCTCAATAGAAATTGTTTTTGCAATACATTGAAGGTTTTATTGAAAATCAATTATCAATCATAAAAAAACCTTTTGATTTGAAAAATTAGTACACGGTTGATGTGCAAAAGAAAAGAGTTTTTGAGCACAAAGACTGGTTTATCAAAGGTATCCGTCAATCCATAACCTGAACCAGGATTGATTCAAAATATTGAATCGCCCCATTGTTTCTGTTCAGTTGTCACATGGTTGATCTATATAAAAAGATCTCACATGCCACCTACCAGGAGCTTGTTTGATGTTGGCTCCAGAAGGTTTTCCATCTTCACTGTGAATATGTTCACATATCACTCGGATGTTCTGGCAAAACCACAAGGATAATGCGTAGGACTCAAGATATAATCTCTCTTTCCACATTGTGTGAAACAGAGAGTCTTCATTTGAAAGTGTCCTAATGAGATTTATTGATGATCTCGTGGCTCTAGACTCAATTTGTGCATATTTGGATCCTATATCGGAGACTAGGGAGAGGGTCTCCTCCTTCAATATCAACAATCTCTAAGAGAAAGTCGATAGATAATGTCGGTTCCCCGTGAGAATGAAACAAGTCCTTTTAAGAGGAACTTGAGTGGTTTGGAAAGTTGAAGTGCAGTGCGTCACTGGGTCCATGACGTCTTGTCTTCAATACCGATGATACCATCAGTAGCATATGAATTGAACCCGGTTTCTGCCCTAAGGTTGAATATATGGAGGGCTATTTGTTTTCACCCTTTTCTTATTCAATTCTTTTTCATTCTTCAACCCCTTCAGTGCTTACCGAGACTTCATAGCTAGAACCTTGTTGGGTTAATTCCTGTACTAGCTCAGACTCAGTCCGCACACTTCCCATATCTCATTTTTCTCCTTTTATCATCATACCTAAGAACTCTACACTAACTAGTGGATAGTCCCTGGGTAGATCCCTCCGGTTCTGGCGGATCATGGGAACAAATACCTAACCTTATCATCCTTATATCACCATACATAAGTAAAGTTGGTCGGTCTATTTGGTATTGTTCTTCTGCCTTGGAAACCAATTAAAAACCATTTGAAAATCAATTCAGATACTTGTGATGTATTATCAAAGCATTTTGTACCTGAATAGTTTTTGATATTTTTAGACAAAGAGCTCCCCCTCAACATGTGCATCAAGTGATTGAAATCGTTTTGCACACGGAGGCAAGAGAAATATTTATCTTCTTTGAAATCCATTTTTTAAAAGATATCAACATCACTTCCCTAATCAAGACAAGTAGATAAAGCAATGTTTGGGAAGGATGAGGTTTTCATAAGTTTGCTCCCCCTCAATATGTGCCTCAAGATTTGAAAAGAGTTTTGCACATACTAGAGGGAACCTGCACATTGAGATAAATGATCACGTTTCAAATCATAGGTTTAAGATGGATGTTCCTCCTCAACATGTGCATGGAAAATTTGAAATCGTTTGTCACATGTGGGAAGTAGAGCATGTTCATACTTATAAACCCATCTACCGAATTATCAGTTTAAATCCAATTTAAATCACACATTCTCCCCTGATCACAATTATCAAATCATTTGAGATTTGTGATCTCTTATAGATTTAAATTGATTTTGAAAGCTTTTAAGGATAATTGTGACATGATTATGAAAGCGTTTTAACTGAAAAGGATCGGATTTTAAGACTCTAAACTCCATTGATAAAAACATGCATGAATATCTTTTGAAAACAATTTAATGCCAAATAACTTTTTAATTTAATTGAAATCATTCTCCCCCTCAATCAATGACATAGGTTGTTGATTGAGAGATTGATATTTTGACAAATAAGTCCAGATGATTATCAAAAATAGAGTCCGATTTATTTTTCAAAACAATTTATTTTCAGCAGATAACATGTTAATAGAATCAGAGCATGGAATTTGGTTGATAAGAAGGCTTTTAATGAATGTTCAAACAAATTCTCAAATCTTGAAAAACATGAAAAAGCATGGCTCTGTTCTTTCTTTGAAAAGCGGGTTACTGCCTGAAATGACAATAAACCATTGTTTCTCTTTCTCCCAAAAATAATTTTTTTTTTTTTTTTTTTTTTTTTTTTTTTTTAAGAATTCGAACAACATCTAAAGTCCTGTGTCATTCTTTGAATGACAGCACGAAGACCGTAGATATTGTCAAACCGAGAAAAAGCATGACAAATTGACAATATTTTTATATATATATATACATTTTTTTTTTCGAATTTTTCAGATTTTTATGGATTTTGAAGGTTTTATATTTTTCTATTTGATTTTTGAAGGTTTTATAATTTTGTTTTTCGAATAGATATATACAAGAGATAGATGAAGATTGACCTTTACTCCTCGTCTTCCTCCTGAAGACGTTTGAGCGTTTCTGGTTGAAGGCTTTTCAAGCCAAGACGTGGAAGAATAAACTCAAAACGTTCTCTTGGAAGAGCTTTGGTGAAGATGTCTGCTAACTGATATTCAGACCTCACAAAATAGAGTTCCACCACACCTTTTTCAACTTGTTCCCTGATGAAGTAATGTCGAATGTCGATATGCTTTGCTCTTGAATGTTGAACGTTGTTGCATGAGAGAGCAATAGCACTTTTATTGTCACAGTACAGAGGGATTTTGTTGAATTCAAAGCCATAGTCAGATAATTGAGATCTCATCGATAAGATTTGAGCACAACAAGATGACATGGCTATGTATTCAGCCTCTGTAGAGGAAATAGAAGCACTCATTTGCTTCTTTGAAGACTAGCTCACAAGCTTATCACCCAAAAATTGAGCACCTCCAGACGTACTTCGACGTGTATCTTGACAACCTGCATGATCAGTATCTGCATAGGCCGTTAGAGACATACCGGTGTCCTTCGGGTACCAAAGTCCCATATTGATGGTTCCTTGGAGATACCGAAAGACCCGTTTAACCGCTTCAAGGTGCTTTTTAGTAGGCTTAGCCTGGTATCTAGCACACATGCACACAGCGAACAAGATGTCTGGTCTACTAGCTGTGAGGTACATCAGGGATCCAATCATACTACGATATTTCGTTTGATCTACCATGATCCCTGAGTGGTCCTCATCCAGCTTGGTTCGTTCAATCATGGGAGTGTCAACAGGGTCACTAGAATCAAATCCAAATTTCTTTAAAATCTCATTTGCATATTTAGATTGATTTATGAAAATGCCTCCGGGACTTTGTGAAATTTGTAATCCCAAGAAAAATGACATTTGTCCCATCATTGACATTTGAAATTTTGAACCCATTTCATTAGAAAAACGATCACATTCCATTGGGTCGGTCGAGGCAAAAATAATTTCATCAACATAAATTTGAACGTGAATTAAGTGTTTGCCTGACTTTCTGGTGAACAAAGTAGGATCAACTGCTCCTTTGCTGAATCCAGTAGATAGAAGAAACTTTGACAGCGTATCATACCATGCTCTAGGAGCTTTCTTCAAACCATATAGGGCCTTTTTCAAGCAATAAACATGAGTAGGATGCTCTGAATTCACAAAACCCTCTGGCTGGCTGACGTAAACTACTTCTTTCAGATCTCCATTAAGAAATGCGGTTTTCACGTCCATCTGATAAACAACCATGTTCTTGCTAGCAGCATTAGCCAAGAAGATTCTGATCGCCTCGATACGAACAACTAGAGCAAAAGATTCCTCAAAGTCTATACCTTCTTCTTGACGATAACTTTAGCTACTAACCTAGCCTTATTTTCCAAAACATCACCGTGCTCATCAAGCTTCACTTTGAAGATCCACTTAAGAGCAATGATCATAGCACAATCTGGAGCTGGTACTAATTCCCATACATCTAATCGATCAAACTCATGAATTTCATCTTGCATGGCATTGAACCAGCTGTCTTCATTCATAGCAGTTTTAACATCTTTAGGTACGATCTTTGAGAGTACAGAGTTAAAGAAGCACCATAAGGCATCAGTAGCAAGCTGTTTACGAGTGGATATCGGACGAGAAGGATTTCCAATGATGTTGTCTAATGGATGATCGTGAGTCCATTTTCTGAGGTGTTCATGTGGTAGTTGTTGAGGGACTGAAGTAGCAGAGTCGATGTCTCCTGAAGAAGATGGTCCTGATGAAGATTCAGGAGCAAATATGTTTTCAAATGGAGCATCTTCAGGAGTAGCAAAGGGATTAACTTCATCATTGATGCCAGAAACATTTCCATGATGTACATTTGAAGAATGATGATTTGTTGATGAGACTGAAGGATCAGCAGCAGGCGCTTCTTGACTTAAAGATATTGAGACTGAGGGATTGACTTCATTCACAGGAATATGAGCAGCCTCTGTTGTAGGAATCGACACCTCATTAGTACTTGGATCATAAAGTTCATCAAACATAGGATCAAACAATTTCTTTAAATCATCTTCAGATGGAGGTACATATGGAGTTTCTTGAGAAGAGTTTGGAACAAGGGATGAACCAATGGGACTGTTTTGAAGTGCGGGTCCTGAACTGGATTGTCCAGGAGCCATTTTACCGGTCAGCTCATCAAACATAACGTGAATTGTTTCCATGATATTTCGGGTTCTTTTGTTGTAGATTCGGTATCCCTTTTTGTTTGGTGAATACCCTACAAAAACTCCAATGTCTACTTTAGCTCTAAGTTTGCCTAAGTCTTGACCCTCATTAGTTGGATAACACAATGCACCAAACACACGAAGGAAAGAGAGATTAGGTTTTCTGTTATGGACAAGTTCATATGGAGTTTTTCCATGAACAGTGTTAATCAGGGAACGATTTTGTGTGTAGCATGCAGTGGCAATAGCTTCAGCCCAGAGAAACATTGGAACCTTTGAGTAAATCAGCATTGTTCTAGCGGCTTCTACAAGAGTTCGATTTCGTCTTTCAACTACACCGTTCTGTTGAGGAGTTCGTGGAACACTTCTTTGATGGCTGATTCCAATGCTTTTATAAAATTCACTAAGTTGTTTATTAACAAACTCAATTCCATTGTCTGTTTGGATAATTATGACGGTTTTGTTAAGTCGAACCTACAGCTGTTTGATGAGTTTGATGATGGTATCAGGAGTTTCATCCTTTGTCCTTAAGAACTTGACCCAGGTGAATCTAGAGTAATCATCAACCACAACTAACACATATTTCTTCCCAAAGATATTCTGCACTCTCATTGGTCCACAAAAATCCATATGAATTGTATGAAGAACTTCTGTGACAGAGTTAGTAGGTTTGGGTTTATGGGCATACTTTTTGCTTTTTCCCAATTGACATGCTGAACAAAGATGATTGATGAGTGTCTAAATACTCATCATTTTTGTACCAATTAAACTGCAAAAACATCTGAAAACACTCAGAAATGCATCAAAATGATTAAAATATCACAAATAAGTGTTTTATGTGTTTTAAATGCAAAAATGTCAAAATCTGGTGAAAAACGTATCAAGTTTGCATAATTGGCAGTTTTAGTCCCCCAAGTTTCAAAAGTTGTCAAAAACAGTCCCTGGTAAAACCAAATAAAGAGAAATATCATTTTGAGTCCCTAGGGATTCTTAAGTTGTCAAAACTGGTCCTTGAGATTTAAATTTACAAATTTACAACTTTGGTCCTTTAACTTTCAAAAATGACAACTTAGGTCCCTTAACTTTAAATAATGACAAGTTAGGTCCCTAAACTTTCAAAGCTTGTCAATTTTGGTCCTTGTCACAACTTTGGAATAATGGCAGGTGTGGTCCTTCATGAATTGGATAATTACAAAACAAGTCCTTGTCTTATTAACCTAAAACTAAGCCTTGTCAAATTGAATTAGACCCCTGCCATATACCCCATTTGACCCCCTGTCAAAACTCATTTTGGACTCCTTGGTCAAACAAAGTCAAAAAGCCAGAAATACCCGCCCACCTTATCTCCTTCCTCCCTCCAAGTTGCTCTGCAACTCCCAAGCCACCATCACCTCACCTTTCCACCCCCCTCCTCATCATACTCACCTACCTTACCCACTACAATAAATGCACCCCCCCCCCTAGGGCTATATCAGAGCCCAATTGTCAAAACCAATTTTCCCGCCATTTTTTGATCCTATGGCTAAAATGCAACCTAGTCATCCAATGGTCTAGATTATTGCTGGGATCCAATCAGAAGAGAGAGAGGAAGCCATTTGGTGTATAAAAGAAGAAGAAGGAGAAGGGATAAAGCAGTAGTTAATTTTTATTTTCCAATGTATGTCGTATTTTAAATTTCTTAGACTTAAAAAGCTTTTTATTTGTACTTTCAAGTTTAATTGTATCAAATAACTTTGTTTAAGTGTATTGGAACTCACTTCAAGTATCAATTCAGATCAATGTTTCAAATTCATATTTCATCTCCACTGTTAAAATTCTCAGTTTCTAAATCTCATGTATAAGCTTTATTCAGCTTATTTATGAGGTAAAACAAGCTTATACAAGCTCATAATAGCTTTTTGTAAGCCTGCACTTAAATTTCATGCAACTTTGGATTTTGGTCAAAATAAGTCAAACAGGAAGCAACAATGAAGCAGGAAGGATTTGGGTTGGTTCAGACATGAATGTGGGTTGATTTGGAAGCAGTGGGTTGAATAAACTAGGTTAGAGATCCTTGGTTTCACAGGTTGCAAGCCATAGTGGCTTTGGACCTTTGTAAGTTATTTTCTCAAGACATTGCATAATTTGTTTTTTGTAGTTATAATCTGTCAAACCTGTTCTAATAGTAGTGTTTAGGTTAATTAAAGTTAATTTGATCATAATTACAAGTTGGTTAAGAGTTTGGATTAGTTTTGAGCTCAAATCAGTAACATAAAGGTGTGTTTGGATCTGCCTATCTATCTGACTTTTAGGCTTATTCATTGCTTAGAATCTGTTGGATAGTGTTTGGTTAGCTCAGTTGTGTTAGTATCTGTCTCACTTTGTGCCTGCTAGTTCTAAAGAGTCAAAGTTTCCTTTGAATCTGTCTCACTTGTCCACTGTTGTAGTTTTGGATTTGCAGATCATCATTTTGTGTTTAAAAATCATTAAGCTTGTTTGCATTACACTTGTTCTATCATATTACATCAGTATCAAACCAAAAATTTGATCCAAAGTTCATTATAGTCAAAGTTCTTCATTCTTGTCAAAAGTCAAAAGTGTGAAAAATATGTTTTGGGCTCACATAGGAGGAATTTTCATGAGTTCAATATTGAGTTACATCAAGTGGGATTTGGCATTTTAAAAACTTCAACTGGTCTTGTTACTTATAAGCATTTTTGTGGAATTTTACAATTTTGTTTAAGGCCTCAAATCTGTTCTTCTTTTAGGCCATAAGTGCCCTGTTCACTGATACTCAGTTGACACTGAGTTTTCTCAGATTTTGTGCAAGGTGCACAGGGCTCATAAGAGTTTCTCATGGTCTGATTTTTGGTGTATTTGATCTCACCCAGGTCTAGTCTAGGTTCTAAGTTGTAGTTTTCAGTTTGAGCTTATTTTTAAGTCTGTGCTTGTGTTCAAAGTTGGCACCTAAATCTGTTTTAGTTTATAAAATCAAATAAGCCAAATCTGGGAATCCAGCTAAATAGAGGTTAAGGCCTGGTGTTAATTGTTGCATTTTAGTTGATTTAGCAGTTTAGAACTTCTGTAACCAGTTGGTGCTTGTTGTGTCACCTTAGCTTATTCAAGTGCTTATTTCAATAAGCACTTGTAAAACAGTTCTTAATTTCTCCACATAAGTGCCTGTTTTTCCATTTTTCTTATATTCCTAGTATTAATTTAGACTTTTCCTGAAATTTTCAGATTTTTCCAAGTTGATTTGCTATTTTTCCTAATTTAAATTAGTTTTTAAGCATTTTTAATTAGCTTTTAATACAAAAAATTCAGAAAAGGTTCAAAAAAATAATTTTTCAATTTTCTTAGGTTTAGATAAATATAAAAAGTAAAAAAAGTAATTTTCCAGATTTTTCATAGTTTATTTTGTAATTTTTAGTAATTTAATCAGTTTTTAATAGTTTAAAATTCATAAAAAAATAGAAAAATAATCAGAAAAATACAAAAATAGTTTTGAAAATTCTATTTTGATATTTTAGATTTTTCTAAGTCTTAATTTTATTTTTCTAGCTTTATTTCACATTTTCTTGTATTTTAGGTAATTATTTAATAGTTAAAAATAGTTTTTAATTAATAGTAATTAGATAAATAGTTATAAAAATAATTTTCTTTTTCTAAAAATTTTCTTTTATCATTAGGATTGTAAAAATGTATTTTTCATATTTTTAGGATTTATATTGTGTAAGTTTCACGTTTTTATTTGTACGTCGCGTAGTTTTTATTTCAGTTTTGTAAAAACATAAAAACAAAAACATCATTTTAATAACAGTGATAGCATTTATTTAATATATTTTATCTTTTTAATTTCCTTTAATTTGCATTTAAGCCGTTGTAATTTGTTGGCTTTTTCTGTAGTTATAATCCATCAAATCTCTGTATCTATTCAAATCTTCTCGATCACTAAACGTTTGACTATTCTCGCACGGCTCGTTGGGACATAACGACCTGGGGAAACACTATACTCTCCTGGACTTCATTGCATTTGTGTCTGAACAGTTTTAAGTTTCTTACAGCTAGCCATTCTCAAGTGGCTAGCTTGCGTGAGATAACTTGACGGTTTTGCACGAATCAAATTTTGGCGCCGCTGCCGGGGAGATCTCTTAGAGTTAACTCTAGTGCATGCGAGATCACGAAAAGGATTTCTGCTAGATCACGAAAAGGACTCAATGATCTAGAAGAACGAGTGCGCATGCACTAGAGTTAACTCTAAGAGATCTCAGAGTTAAGGAAAGGAATTATGAAATTGGTGAAAATGAGTGTTGCCACAATTGATCAAAAATCTGAAAGATTCAATGCAACACTCTCCAATTTCACGGTTAAGAGGAGTTTTCAAAAACGTGCTGAGCTCAAAGCTTTGAAAATCAACCCTGGTTCAAACAAATGGTTTGAAAGTTGTACCAGGGAAGTTAAGAGTATTCTTGATGATGATGATGATCTTGATTCGGAGACTTCATCGGAAGTGGTGGAAACTGCTAGCTCTAAGAGCACACCACTTGTCCCACCTCCGGAATCAGTTTGTCGCATCGAGTTTGTTAACTCTGGGGATGAAACCAAACTCTCTTCAGTTTCATCTGAGTTGGATGATGATGTTTGTGATCCAATGGGAGACATTCTTCCCATTGATGAATTGCTCAAAAATGATCCATCATCTTCTAGTCTTATTCCCGACTCTTCCATACCTTCTCTCACTCCTGATGAGGAAGATGACAACTTTTGGAATGAAGTCGATGCATTTCTTAGTGATGAGTCAATTCCAACAGGAATTGATAACACTTACTTTGATCCAGAGGGGGACATCCTTTTTCTGGAAAACCTGTTGATTGAAGAACCGTTTCCCACCCTCCCTCCCGGACATCGTACTGACAATCACCATATAAGCTTCAAGTTTAAGCTTAAAAATGTCAAAAATGGTGATTTGCTTCTTTCTAATGAGGAATGGACTTGCATTGTCATGCATATCTTTGTCCCATTCTTCACAGATGGTGTGGTTGCTCTTTCCCTTTTCTCTTTCGGGAATGAGGACACCATCTTTGACCCCGGTATCATTCTTTATAGTTTCTACTATTAAACAATACCGCGGTTATATCTCGTCGGGGTGGAACTTTCTGATGTTCATATGTTTGTTAAACACTGTGAACGAAAGCCCGATCGAGATTGGTTTTCCACGTTACTTTCCCCATGAACAAATTAATTCGGGGTCGAGTCAAGCTAGCGACTCGGTAATCAAAAACAGTAGCTAAACATGGGTTTTCACCCGTGTGTACCACCCTAGTGTGGGGGAGTTGCCCCACATGTTGTGTATATATAAGAGTTTCATAAAAAAAAAAAAAAAAAAAAAAAAAAAAAAAAAAAAAGAAAAAAAAATCCTTGCTAAATAATGGCCGTAGTATTTCCCTTTTACGTTCTATGTTTCGGCATAACCGCCGGTACTTTGAATATTGAAGGCAATATTCATTTCTAAGTGTGGGGGGGAATTCTCACGAATTTTATCATGTAATTATACCGCCTAATTCCCCCATTTTTGGCCAAAATTTTTTTTGGAGTAAGTGTTTTACACTTACTCATTTGGTTATCAGTCCGCCTTGTCTAATAAACAAAAGGATTGGCTAATCCAGGAGCAAACGGCTCTTGGTAAAGATATCTCAAATCCGTTGACGGCTTGCAATTTGCCCAAAATTGTATGGTATTCAGCTCACCATATCCTTAAAAGTGAAGAGTTGGCTAGCCCGCAAGTTTATGGCTTGTGGTAAAGGCAGTGGAAAAACCATAATTGGTAATCAGCTCACCAAAGATAATATTGATAATTTATCTAAGAGTTGGCTAGTCCAGAAGCAAACGGCTCCTGGTAAAGACAAATCAAATCCGTTGAAAGCTGGTGATTTGCTCAAAATCACTTGGTTATCAGTGTACCATGGTTCTTACTTGAACTGAAACATTTGGCTACTCCAGAAGTAATGGCTTTTGGTAAAGAGATTCAAATCCATTAATTTTTCTCAAAACATTGCTAGGGACTAGCAATATCTTAGTGTGGGGGATTGATGAGTGTCTAAATACTCATCATTTTTGTACCAATTAAACTGCAAAAACATCTGAAAACACTCAGAAATGCATCAAAATGATTAAAGTATCACAAATAAGTGTTTTATGTGTTTTAAATGCAAAAATGTCAAAATCTGGTGAAAAACGTATCAAGTTTGCATAATTGGCAGTTTTAGTCCCCCAAGTTTCAAAAGTTGTCAAAAACAGTCCCTGGTAAAACCAAATAAAGAGAAATATCATTTTGAGTCCCTAGGGATTCTTAAGTTGTCAAAACTGGTCCTTGAGATTTAAATTTACAAATTTACAACTTTGGTCCTTTAACTTTCAAAAATGACAACTTAGGTCCCTTAACTTTAAATAATGACAAGTTAGGTCCCTAAACTTTCAAAGCTTGTCAATTTTGGTCCTTGTCACAACTTTGGAATAATGGCAGGTGTGGTCCTTCATGAATTGGATAATTACAAAACAAGTCCTTGTCTTATTAACCTAAAACTAAGCCTTGTCAAATTGAATTAGACCCCTGCCATATACCCCATTTGACCCCCTGTCAAAACTCATTTTGGACTCCTTGGTCAAACAAAGTCAAAAAGCCAGAAATACCCGCCCACCTTATCTCCTTCCTCCCTCCAAGTTGCTCTGCAACTCCCAAGCCACCATCACCTCACCTTTCCACCCCCCTCCTCATCATACTCACCTACCTTACCGACTACAATAAATGCACCCCCCCCTAGGGCTATATCAGAGCCCAATTGTCAAAACCAATTTTCCCGCCATTTTTTGATCCTATGGCTAAAATGCAACCTAGTCATCCAATGGTCTAGATTATTGCTGGGATCCAATCAGAAGAGAGAGAGGAAGCCATTTGGTGTATAAAAGAAGAAGGAGAAGGGATAAAGCAGTAGTTAATTTTTATTTTCCAATGTATGTCGTATTTTAAATTTCTTAGACTTAAAAAGCTTTTTATTTGTACTTTCAAGTTTAATTGTATCAAATAACTTTGTTTAAGTGTATTGGAACTCACTTCAAGTATCAATTCAGATCAATGTTTCAAATTCATATTTCATCTCCACTGGTAAAATTCTCAGTTTCTAAATCTCATGTATAAGCTTTATTCAGCTTATTTATGAGGTAAAACAAGCTTATACAAGCTCATAATAGCTTTTTGTAAGCCTGCACTTAAATTTCATGCAACTTTGGATTTTGGTCAAAATAAGTCAAACAGGAAGCAACAATGAAGCAGGAAGGATTTGGGTTGGTTCAGACATGAATGTGGGTTGATTTGGAAGCAGTGGGTTGAATAAACTAGGTTAGAGATCCTTGGTTTCACAGGTTGCAAGCCATAGTGGCTTTGGACCTTTGTAAGTTATTTTCTCAAGACATTGCATAATTTGTTTTTTGTAGTTATAATCTGTCAAACCTGTTCTAATAGTAGTGTTTAGGTTAATTAAAGTTAATTTGATCATAATTACAAGTTGGTTAAGAGTTTGGATTAGTTTTGAGCTCAAATCAGTAACATAAAGGTGTGTTTTGATCTGCCTATCTATCTGACTTTTAGGCTTATTCATTGCTTAGAATCTGTTGGATAGTGTTTGGTTAGCTCAGTTGTGTTAGTATCTGTCTCACTTTGTGCCTGCTAGTTCTAAAGAGTCAAAGTTTCCTTTGAATCTGTCTCACTTGTCCACTGTTGTAGTTTTGGATTTGCAGATCATCATTTTGTGTTTAAAAATCATTAAGCTTGTTTGCATTACACTTGTTCTATCATATTACATCAGTATCAAACCAAAAATTTGATCCAAAGTTCATTATAGTCAAAGTTCTTCATTCTTGTCAAAAGTCAAAAGTGTGAAAAATATGTTTTGGGCTCACATAGGAGGAATTTTCATGAGTTCAATATTGAGTTACATCAAGTGGGATTTGGCATTTTAAAAACTTCAACTGGTCTTGTTACTTATAAGCATTTTTGTGGAATTTTACAATTTTGTTTAAGGCCTCAAATCTGTTCTTCTTTTAGGCCATAAGTGCCCTGTTCACTGATACTCAGTTGACACTGAGTTTTCTCAGATTTTGTGCAAGGTGCACAGGGCTCATAAGAGTTTCTCATGGTCTGATTTTTGGTGTATTTGATCTCACCCAGGTCTAGTCTAGGTTCCAAGTTGTAGTTTTCAGTTTGAGCTTATTTTTAAGTCTGTGCTTGTGTTCAAAGTTGGCACCTAAATCTGTTTTAGTTTATAAAATCAAATAAGCCAAATCTGGGAATCCAGCTAAATAGAGGTTAAGGCCTGGTGTTAATTGTTGCATTTTAGTTGATTTAGCAGTTTAGAACTTCTGTAATCAGTTGGTGCTTGTTGTGTCACCTTAGCTTATTCAAGTGCTTATTTCAATAAGCACTTGTAAATCAGTTCTTAATTTCTCCACATAAGTGCCTGTTTTTCCATTTTTCTTATATTCCTAGTATTAATTTAGAGTTTTCCTGAAATTTTCAGATTTTTCCAAGTTGATTGGCTATTTTTCCTAATTTAAATTAGTTTTTAAGCATTTTTAATTAGCTTTTAATACAAAAAATTCAGAAAAGGTTCAAAAAAATAATTTTTCAATTTTCTTAGGTTTAGATAAATATAAAAAGTAAAAAAAGTAATTTTCCAGATTTTTCATAGTTTATTTTGTAATTTTTAGTAATTTAATTAGTTTTTAATAGTTTAAAATTCATAAAAAAATAGAAAAATAATCAGAAAAATACAAAAATAGTTTTGAAAATTCTATTTTGATATTTTAGATTTTTCTAAGTCTTAATTTTATTTTTCTAGCTTTATTTCACATTTTCTTGTATTTTAGGTAATTATTTAATAGTTAAAAATAGTTTTTAATTAATAGTAATTAGATAAATAGTTATAAAAATAATTTTCTTTTTCTAAAAATTTTCTTTTATCATTAGGATTGTAAAAATGTATTTTTCATATTTTTAGGATTTATATTGTGTAAGTTTCACGTTTTTATTTGTACGTCGCGTAGTTTTTATTTTAGTTTTGTAAAAACATAAAAACAAAAACATCATTTTAATAACAGTGATAGCATTTATTTAATAGATTTTATCTTTTTAATTTCCTTTAATTTGCATTTAAGCCGTTGTAATTTGTTGGCTTTTTCTGTAGTTATAATCCATCAAATCTCTGTATCTATTCAAATCTTCTCGATCACTAAACGTTTGACTATTCTCGCACGGCTCGTTGGGACATAACGACCTGGGGAAACACTATACTCTCCTGGACTTCATTGCATTTGTGTCTGAACTGTTTTAAGTTTCTTACAGCTAGCCATTCACAAGTGGCTAGCTTGCGTGAGATAACTTGACGGTTTTGCACGAATCAATGATCCTTTTCATACTTGAGTCTAGGTAAACCTACAACTAAGTCCTTTCTGGTGAGATCATTGATGGTGCCGAAGTTCAAGTGATTGAGACGATGATGCCATAACCATGACTTTGTTTTAGAAGCCTTTGACAGCAAGCAAATTGGAGAAGACTTCATCATATCTTCGATAGAGATGGTGTATAGATTTGAACCACGTGAACCTCTTAAAAGTTCCTTACCATCAAGTTCTCTAACGAAGCAGGTATGTTTTCTGAAGGCTACTTCTAGATCAGAATCGCAGAATTGACCAACAGAGAACAAGTTATGACCAAGACCTTCTACATAGTAAACCCTGGAGATAACACTTTTGCCAACAACATAATCTCCATAACCCATGATTGCACCGAAATGATCATTCCCGAATCTAACTGTCCCGATGAATTTGCTCACGAAGTTCATGAGCCGCGACCGGTCGCCAGTCATATGCTTGGAACAGCCTGAGTCCAGGTACCACAGAACGATTTGAACGATCTGCAGTTGAACACAGACAAGAATGGATAACTGGATAATTGGGATCCCCATGCAAGAATGGGTTCCATTTGGTTAGTAACAATGGTTGGAACACCCACATCAGAAATAGAAGCATTCATATCAGACATTAAGGAAATGGAATCATTATGAATAGATGTAGTACTAGTGTCTGTATTAGCCCTATTCAAAGTGTACTCACTTCTTAAGGGAATAGTTCTACCAGTAGGCATCCATTTTCTAGTGGGCATTGTCTGATTAGTCTTGTGACCGACAGGTATCCAATGATAGCCTATCTTACTAAATGTTCTTCCTGTGGGTTTCCACTGTTTTCTAACTTTCTTTCGTTTTTGACTTTTAGCCTTCTTAGCATGATTTTTAGCATTAACAATATTAACTGGACAATTAACATCATTACGCAAAACATTAACACCACATTCATGATTAGAAACAGAATTCAAGCAGACATCAATACAAGGTTTGCAAATAGTATCAGAATTCGAATTAATTACAGTACGCCTATGGCTAATACTAGAATCAACACGATTCGTTTTATTCGGCTCAAACTTAAAGTTCCTAGGTAGGTCTTCTACTTTTTTCCAATGCACATTCTTAGCTTGCGAGGTCATGACCTTCCTTGTATTGTCTTGAGAGTTTGACCTGCTTGCTTTAATGTCACTGATTACTCCTGTAGAGGGAATGGGAACATTAGTTGGTTTGGCTACTATTTGCTTCACCTGTTTAGATGTGCTGGGATCTGAGCTACATGCAGGCACACTAAGATTAACTTTTTTAACATTTGAATAGCTGGGATTTGAACACCTAGAGGGCACACTCGAGTTCACATTCTTAGCACTAACAGATATGAAATTTGAACTACTTGAAGGCACATTAGGGTTCACATTCATAACATTTGGCATTGAATGACTTGCATGCTTGGCACTAGGCATAGAACACGGTATCAAGGGATTGACTTTCTCACCTAAGGTTTTAGGGCATATTGTAATTAGGCATTCTAGAAGTTCTTGAGATCGTTTGGCATATAAGCATGCATGGCCAATTGCATTATCTTCTGGTTTCTCTAACTTATCCTCTTCTACAATCTCACGGAGACATTCTAGGTTGTCCTTAAGGTATGAGAAATATGTTTGAATAGCAAGTTTGTTATTCCTAAGATGAGGAGGAACATATTTCACAGACAAAGCATATTTATTACAGACATGTACCTTTGATACACCATTCTCCCATTGGTCATTGGCATCTTTCCTTTTACCTGACTCTTTAGATTCTCAATTTCTTTTTGTAACGAGGCTACCATTTCGTTATTTTTGTTACGAGTGACCTTTATAGATTCAAATAATTAATTGAAATGACGTTTAACCTTTTCATTTTTTTCAAGAAAAACCTCATTTTCCTTTTGTAAAGCATTTACTAAGTTTTGAAGATGAAAGTTTTGAGAATTCTGAGAATCTAAAAAAGGAGGCATTTGGGGACCAGTCACATTGTTCGTTTGACCCTTTAATTGAGAGATTTGGGCTTTCAACTTCCTGATCGTGTTGCAATCAGCTTGAATCTGTTCATCACGTTTGTTAATTTGAAAAACTGCATCAAACTCTGGAGCATCTGAGGATGTCTTGATATTTGAAGTTTTGACATTTTTATTAAGATGTTGATATTTTAGTTCTAAATTAAAATGCTCAACTTCTAGTTTAGAAAAATGTTTAACCAAATTGTCGTGATCATCCAGCTTAATTTTCTCATTTAGTTCAGAATTAGTTTTTTCAAGCTCAATGACACGATCATGGGAGACGTTCAGGGCAACAGATAGTTCATGAAATTGGGAAGCATTAATAGAATAATTTGTAGCAGTGAAAAACATATCTTGAGCAACACATTCAGTAATAAGAGTCTCATTTAATGTATGCAAGTTCTTTCTCTCAATCTCATTATATTTTAGTGCTCGCTCATAGTCATTAACCTCAACTATCATTGCATCAAACTCCTTTTTCCATTTCTTTAATGTCTACGTTCATTCCCTTTTTAAGACTTTCAAAATGATCTTTAACAGTTTAAAGAAAGGCATGACTTCAGTTAAATAACATTCTTTCGTTTGGTCAAAACCCCTTTCTCCTTCAGTTATACCAGTGGGTGTGATCCTTTTCTTGCAAGTTTTCTCAAAATCAACAAATAGTTGAAAGATAACATATTGACTAATTAAGGTCTTGCTTTTATTGGCAATTGTTCTAGGAACAAGATGCATTGGTGTATTAGGAGGATACACAGTCACTCTAGGCATTTTCCAAAAGGGAGGGTTTGTTTCAACAATATTTTCAGCTTTCTGCTTATCTAAATCCATTTTCCAGAAAACTTGTTCGGGAGTCAACAATGTCTGAGGCTTAAACATGTTCAAGGAAATCGAGTTTTCCTTCTTGTAATCATGAGGTGTGATCTTCATTTTCTTTTCTTTACATTTAGGATCATCTAATTTCTTGTTCATCTTTTCCCTAGTGACTTCATCTGATTTCTTATCTTCATCAGTGCACTCAACGCAACTAGGTTTCTGTCTAGGTTTAAGGATTTCATTGCCATCATAAAGAACCTTATGAGCATTTCTAGCCTTTTTAATGACCTCTGGATTTGGTTCCTCAACAAGGGGAATGCTATGCTTATCGCTTAAGACTCTATGCTTAGTGATCATGTGAGCAGTCTGAATGGTGTTCCCTTGTATGTACAACTTGTTTTCAAGTTTGTTTTTCAAAGTTTTCAGATTAGAAAAATCTTTCAAGAGTTTTGATTCCTTTGCATTAAATTCTTGCTTAAGCATTTTCACATTTTCTTGAAGTTCTTGTTTTTGCTTAGCAGTTTTAGAAAGATTTTCTTGCAAGGAATTTAACTCTTGTTTTAATACTTCTTCTCTAAAATTACTTTTTCTAATGATTGTACGCACTTGGTCATCCATTTCCTGCTCACGAGTGGTCAACTCAAATTTTGCACGTTGTTCATAAATAGCAACACGTTCTTTATAGGCATTTAGTTCAGAAATTACAGAATCATCAGAAGCATATGCAGTGAATTCATCAAAGACATAGTCATTGTTGACTGCAGAAGATGCTTCACTTGGTACAACTTCACTTTCACTTTGTTTCACATATTGATCATATTGGACAACATTGATATTACCCATATTTTCAATATTTGATTCAATAGTTTCAAATGATTGTACTTTGTCATGCATCTTTTGCACATCAGCATCATCGTATAGTTTTAATACCTCTGAGATGAGTTTGTCATTGGATGGGCCAGCTTGTGGTGAAGAAGAGACCTTGGGAGAAACCATTGGAGTAATGCTAGCCATAAAAATTGTGTGTGCAGTAGGTCCATCATCCACATCAGAGTCGTATGCATCACAATCAGCGACTTGAAAGGCATTCTGATGATTGTGACCTATCTCCTGAATTGGCTGCCCATCCACATCAGCATCATAGGTCTTGGCATTGCCCTCAGCAAGAAACAACAACTCCTCTTCATCCAAAGCAGCACCATTATCCTGAGTTTGTACAAGCAGCATCTTATCTCTGAAGTAATCAGCATTCTGTGGACGTTTTGGAGATGTGCAGTTCCTTGCAATGTGTCCCTCACCACCACAGTTATAGCATTTGATCGGCTTAGCTTGACCTTGATTTCCATTCCTTCCTCGATTCTGATTAGCAGCATAACCTCCACCTGCTCCACCCTTTCTTTGATCAAACTGCCTTTCTTGAACTGACTGCCCCATAATTTTCCCATCTCTGATCAAAGCATGGTTGTGAAGATTGGAGGCGGTTCAGATCTCATTGCAGGTGTGAAGTTTGTTAGTGTGAGGTGAAAGTGTCTTGTTCTCTTTAACCATGAGTGCCAGTTGAGTGATGAAATGTTCCATGACAGCATTTGCATCAGGTTGCTTGAACCTTGGATCATAAATGAGTTTGTGATTATCATCTCCCGTGGGTACAACTTGAGAAGCATTGGTGGTAATCCCATCATTTGTGAAAAAAGCAGTTGAATCATTAGTTGAGCTTGTTTCTCCCTGACCTTTGAACTGACCAAGAATCCTCTTTTCAAACATGGCATGTCTCTCATTTTGAAGAAGGAAGGCATAGAGTTGCTCATAGTTTGTATTCTTCAAACCTTTGGTGAGCTTCACAAAAGTGACAAATTTGTGCCATTCGGGATTCATGTTATTTACAAACTTTGAGTTCAGCTGAATGTTAGGCATAGTCATTCTGATGTTCCTCATGTCATTCACTAGCTTATGAAATCTCACATAGTACTCTTGAAGTGTTCAAATTCATCATACAGCTGTGATTCTCGGTCTTCAATAGTTAGCTCAGAACCAAAGAGAAGCATCTTGACATTATCCCATACAGCTTTTGCCTCGGTGTTGTGATTGATAAGCTTGTAGATGTCTTTTGGTAGACCTTGAAGTATAATGTTAGAAGCTCGGATATCTGCATCGAATCTCTTTTTCTCCTTATCATCAAGCACATCATACATCTTTGGTTTGTCCATTCCGTAAATCAGAGTTCCATCTTCAGCAATATCAAGTACATCTCTAGTCGTCTCAACCCGATATGGTCCGTCATCAATGGATTTGAGAATGTTGACTCCATTTTCCTTTCCAAGACAGTACAATCTGATTCGCTGAGCCCAAGAGTCGTAGTCAGTTCTGTCAAGCATGGGTGGACGAGTATCTGAACCAACTGCTTGAACATCCTCGGCAACAGTGGAGATGATAGTAGGAACGTTTGTAGACATGTTTCAAGCTCTACGGGATTTTACTATTCTTTGATTAAACCGGGAAATTGATTCTTTCACGGGATTTTACTAAACCAAAAGAACAACCGTAAGAATGTATCACGAAGAAGTAACAAGCCTAAATGAATAAGTACCTAACTACACAACTCGCTTAATTAACAACTCGCTTAAGTAATCAACTCACTTAATAGCCAAGTCGCATCAGCATCAACTCGCAACACAGTCAACTCGCTTAATGAATTAAGTCGCTAAATAGCCAACTCGCTTTAGTATCAACTCGCAACACAATCAACTCGCTTGAACACTAAGTCGCTTAAATTAACTCGCTAACGTTACAACTCGCTAAATAGCTAAGTCGCTTTAGATCTCAAGTCACTTAAAGAAACAACTCGCTTAGAACCCAAGTCGCATAAATATCAACTCGCTCAACAGCTAAGTCGCATGTACCAACTCGCATCAAATAACAAAGCAACTCGCTTTGAAGAAACACAAGTCCGAGACTCAACTCGCTTAGTCCTTCTTTCACAAATAACCACTTTATCAATCCAAAACAACCAAACCACAATGATTTAAGCCTTCCAATTCAAAACATAACAACATATGATGATCCTAAACACAAAAGTACAAGCAAAATTCAAACTTTACCACTAGAATTTTTCCAAATGAATCAAACTCTCCTAAACCCTTAATACACCAAAAACCTTATGAAATCCACCAAAACAAAGAGCATAAAAGATGAGTGATCAAACCATGGCTCTTGATACCAATTGTAAGATATTGGATTTCACAAACACTTTAACCATGATCAAAGTAGGCGTATAAGTATGTTAGAGAGAGAAAGTTCTAGTGAGAGAAAGGAAGAGAGTTGGGAACTATAGTGAGAGAAAGAAAATATTATTATGAGCTCCAACTCTCTACCTTGGAAGGTAGAGAGTATTTATAGTCTTACAATAAAACGCCACACAACGGGCTGTGGATCAGGCATACAGTGGGTAAAGACCCGTCCGTCCTCCACGGTGTTACTAAACTAAATACTACTTAACTTAAAATAACTACGACTACGAGCTTTCTAACGTTTACATATACTTGAGGTATGGAGTATGAAGAATTTTATATTAGAGCTACAGTTGCTGGAAGAACTGTAAAGATTACTGAAGCCTCTATTAGAGAAGATTTGTTGTTTAATGATGATGATGGGGCTATTCGTTTTACTAAGGAGTTGATTTGGGAAACTTTTGGACATCTTGGTTATGAAGGATCTTTAACAGAACAAACTTTTTGGAAACAATTATTTTGTCCTCAATGGAAGTTTTTAATACATGTTTTGTTACATTGTATTAGTGCTAAAAGTACTTCTTCGGAGCAGTTTGGGTCAAATATAGCATCTGCTATGGTGGGATTGGCTACAGATCGTGTTTTTAATTTTTCAAGGCTGATTCTAGATGGCATGCTTTCTCACATCAATCATGGATCCAAATGGTTAATGTATCCCAGGTTTATACAAGTCTTTCTGAACAAACAACTTGCTGATGTACCGAAGCCTACCAATCTACTTCCTGTTATTGTACAACAAGCAAAGATTTTTACTTTTATGGCAAGAAGAAGTGATCTATTCAGAGGTCCAGATACACCATTAACTACTTCTATGATGGAAGTTTTTCAGGCTGTTAGAGCTGATGTTGAAGATAATGCAGCAACTGAAAGTACTGCATCTGAAGGTACTGCACCTGCAGGTACTGCATCTGAAGGTACTGCATCTGCAAGTACTGCTTCTCAAGAAGGTACTGCATCTTCAAAGGGTACTATTTCCCCAAGTACTGAGGTTCAAGAAGAAGCTGTAAGATCACCTTCTCCATCTCCACAACGATCTGTTCCTGTTTCTCAATCAGAGGAACATTCACACATTCAAGGTGATGATCCACATACTATACCTCGTGAAGGTTTATCTTTGGATAATTATGCTTTGACAAGGGAGATAGTTAAGTTGCAAAAGTCTACTCAGGGTCAAGCCAAGCAGATAAAGAAATTGAAGTTAAAATTTAGAAGGCTAAAAACTTTTGTCTGGCCTTTGATTAAAGAATTTCGTATCTGGGTCAAATCAAAGAAGAAAGCACAACCACAGTTCAAGACAAGTAAACACCCAAAGGTTCATAAACCATCTTCTGTCAACTTGGGGAGGATTTTTGAAGAACAGAACTTGAAAGAAGATATGGTTAAAGAGAATGAACCTGAAAGTTCTAAAAAGTCTGAAGAAAAGATCATTCAAGATACTGATGAGCAAGTTCAAGTTCAAAGTACTGCTGATGATCAAGGTACTGAACAACAAAGTACTGCTGATGATACTTTCAGACAAGAGGTAATAACTCCAAGAGTATTAGACTTTGATGAGGAAGCTGGTCCTTCAACAACTGTACATGAAGAAGTTGTTGGTCCCTCAACTGTTTTTCAAGAGGAGGAAGCTATTCTAAAACCTATTCATTCTGCAAGTGATGATGAGTTCATTGCTACAATTTTAGGAGATTTATCACAATCAAGAGGTGGAGTTACTATTCGAGAAGTACAAGAAGAAGAACAACAAAGAACTTCTCAACCTGCAATTGATCCTAAGGATAAAGGAAAGGGTGTTCTGGTTGAAACTAAGAAGAAAAAGCTAACTTTGGCAGAAATTAGAGCAATTGAAGTTGCTAGGAATGAAGCTGCAGCTAGAAAGATTCAAGCAGAGTTAAATGCTAAAGAAAGAGAAGCTCAGGAAGCTCAAGAAGCTCAGAATAGAGAAGCAGCTAAAAAGGTACAAGATGAATTAGATGTTGAAGCTGCTGAACCATTACAGTCACCTGTTCCTGTTAGATTTATGCCAAAAAGACTTAATAAAGCTAAAGACAGAAATGCTATGATGGCTTATCTTAAAAGTCAAGGGTATAAAGGATTGCAAAAGTTTAATTATTTTGAGATGAAAAGATTGTATGATGCTGCTAGGGAGGATTATAAGAAAGATGTTGCAGGCATCAAAGATTTTAGAGAAGAAGCTACTTGGACTGAAGCTGAAAGAAAGAAGAGTCTGAAAAGAAAAAGGAAAACTGAAGTTACAGATGTTCAGTTCTCAAAGAAAGAAAAAGTTGAATTAAGATCTGAAACTAATGATGCATTAAGAAATTATCTCAGAGTGGTAGATTTTGATTACTCAAAAGAAGATGATGACATGAAGATGAACAGATCAAAGATTAGTGCTTTTGAAGTTGTGAAATCCAAAGATGGAGATTATATGATTTTTCATAAAGAAAATGAAAGCTTCAAAGTTTTCAATAGGCTATGGGACTTATTGCACATTATAGATAGAGTAGATTTATTCTATTTATATCATGTGGTGAAAGCTTACTTTGAACATAATCCATTAGAAGGGATTGGTTTAGTTTTACATGGTGATCTCATAACTGTATGGGAAACTGAAGAGGAAAGCACTGGTGATATTTGGAAGAATCAAGAAAATTGGGAAATTGTTTGCTGGAGATTCTTTGAAGAATCTGGAGTTCATGTTTTAGAGCTAGAAAATGGAACAATGATACACATGTTTGCAGAAAGAAGATACCCTCTCACAGTTGAGCTCATGAGAAGAATGCTAGAGCATGGAATGGAAGTAGAAGAGGACAATGAAACTGATTGCATGGTTATCAACTTGTTTATCAACTGGACTACCATTGCTGAAGATGATGAATAAACTGGTATGAAACTTAATTGAATAAATTATTTTTGATAAATCAGTACTTTATTCAAAGTACTGCTGATCAAACAGTACTTTAATCAAAGTACTGCTTGCAGCTTTTTAAACCAGTTAAGTGATTTTTAAATGAAACCTTTTGCTAAGTAACAAATTTTTTGAAACAAAGGTTAAGTGAAATAAATGGATTTTGAGATGGCAACATCAATAGGTCATCAATCCACCATGGTTACAAAAGGATTGACTAATCCATGAGCAAACGGCTCTGGTAAAGATATATCAAATCCATTTTTAGTTGACAACTTGCTAATAAGTTGTATGATATTCAACTCACCATATCAGTAATGTGAAGAGTTGGCTAGCCCACAAGAAAATGGCTTGTGGTAAAGGCTGTGGAAACACCATTATTGGTAATTAGTTCACCATTAGATAGAAGAACTAACTAGTCCAGAAGGGTACAACTTTTGGTAAAGACAAAACAAATCTGTTGATAGCTGATGATTTGCTAAAAATCATATGGTTATCAGTGTACCATGGTCTTACACACCAAAACATTTGGCTACTCCAGAGATAATGGCTTTGGTAAAGAGATCTAAATCCATTAAGTTTTCAATGATTCACCTCTCACAGGAGTTAACACACCTGGAAGTGATGAGAATAGTATGCAACTTTAACTGAATTAATGTACAAATTGTCATATGCTGCTGTGTTGCTGAAAAGATGGAGTTTGCTGGATGCTGCTGTGAAAGAATAAATTTAGAGATACTTTGACAACCACAGACACTACAGAGATACAATCCAAAGACTAAGAACCAATCTGTCCTTAAAGATGAAGTTGTTAAAGATATATTCAAAAAAAGGGAACTTGAAGTCAAGTAAGTAGAATTCAAGTTAGGGGAGGATTGTTGGGATATGAAAGTGCTGTAGATATGAAAGTACTGAAGATATGAAAGTACTATAAGCTACAAAGTACTGGAAGAAGTCAAGGAGTCAAAGTACTGCTAAAGACAAAGTCAAAGTACTAGTCTATGAAGTTAAAGTACTGAAAGAACAAAAGAACTGTTATATTCGTTTATGGAAAGTATTGTAATTCTAGAATAGTCTATGCTTAGATTACTTGTCGTACAAGGATACAAATTGTAAACCGACTAGGATATCCTTGAGCCTATAACAGGACTCCTAGATTGGCATTAGAAGTACGAGTTTATGAGTTTTAGAGTTTACAAATTCACAAGTTATTTTAGTGTTTTAGAGAGAAGTTCGATAATCTTAGAGTTGTTTAGAGTATCTGCATAATAAGCAGATTTAGAGTTTATAATAAAAGTTATTCTTCTTAGCTTTGTTAAGTAAATTCCGCATACTTAATAAAGATTGCTCAGTGTTTCTTTGTTAATAACTTAGGATTTATCCGAGGTTATTAAACCTTAACAAGCTAGTTTATGTTAGTTTGATTAAAGTATATCGATCCAACACATAAACATGATAAGATGCAAAACACATGAACATAACACACACACGATACCAACACACCAGTTTCCATGCTTTATTAGCTTTAACGCGTTTTAAATTCGTGTTCATCAAAATTTAACTGTGGAACTCACGTTCACGAGACAAAATTATAATAGTTATAATAGTACCATTTCCTTTATATTCCCAAATCATTTCCACGACCACTACTAATGTGCAAGTTTTAAATTAAGTGGTGAGATTACGCAAGGAAATTGCGTAACCATGATACTTTGAGAGTATCCGCATTGTTGATAAATAATGTTGAATTATTGGTTATCACATTCTGTGTTCATTTGTTCATTTTAATATTCCAAAAACATTCCAATAAATCCCACGTATTTGTGTATATTCATACAAAGTTTTCTCTTTATTGATTTGGGATATACCCAAGGCAACTACTTAATATAAGTTAAGTGTTATAGATTTAAGGTTTGGGACTCCACACTCTGTGAAAGGTATAGCGCGTGCGAAAGCATGAGGACATGCTTTCTGTGTGGGTATAAGCATGTGAAATGCTTATAGTGAACTACTAAGATAGGCAGACTTAAATCGTCTACTAACAAAGCACACGCTCAATCAAGTGTTCAATCAAACCATTTATCAAATCAGCCCTAAACATCTCATCAATCATCTTATCAATCAGTTCGTCTAATGTGTTCTCAATCATCCATATCAAATCAATCGAGTTCAAAATTCCAGAATCATAATATACCGTTTACTCAAATCAAATTCCGTAATATCTCGATAATCACATCTCATTTACCCAAAATCAATAATCATATCTCCAAATTATAATGTTTCCATAATCAGTTCACAATATCCCTTAACAGATCATCTCATAATTCAAATTGCAGTTCATACCATAATCAATTAAGAAGCTTCAGCTTGGCAAGCAGGCGTGCGTCGGTCGAGGATCAATTTTCTTAAAAGTGGTTATAGTTTAGGGTTTAGAAAATACCTAATTCTCTATAACCTGGCTCTGATACCAATCTGTAACACCCCCAAATCTCAGTACAGCGGAAGACTTAATCAAGTTTTTGGGGCGTTACTATTTGATTGGTATCGCACACAAGTATAGCAAAAGATAGTCATTTAACATTCAAAACCAATCCCAAATTTAGTTATTCAAAACATTTAATCCAAAAGTGTAAATATTAGGCCCAAAACATGATTTAATAAAACAGGTCCCCAAAGTTTATCAGAGTCAGAAATGATCCTTGAACCCCGCCTTCTTGCCAAGCTTCCACCGATCATGTATTCCAAACATCTCTCAAATACCTGAGAAATCATGCTAAAAGGTCAGCTTACGCTGGTGAGTTCATAGGTTTAAGTTCAACAAAATCATAGGACCTGTAGGAGTTGATTTGCTATGTAAGACCTATGATAGATAAATACCGGTTACACACACCGATCCTACCTGGATCACCAACCATATAACATATCCCCATCCAGGGATTACTCGGGCCCCGCGACTTTAGTCCAGCACTGTTGTGGCAACCTCTAGAACAATTGCCAACCTAGGTCGATGTAGAAGTCTATTCTTAGCTAGGCAACGGTTCAACCTATTCTAAGGCAACAACTACCGCACATCTATCTAAACAGTCAAGCGTATAAGAAAATCCAAATAGTTTTAATGGTTCGAAAACAGTAGCATGATTCTCACCCCAATATAGTTAAAAACGTAGATAAAAGTGGGGCTATGAAACTCACCTTAGCCATAGCAATGCACGAATAAACACTAGCAGAAGATAATAGGTAATCACGGCACAGCAATGCACTATCCACTATTGACACGACTGGCGTCTAAAGTTAATCTCCATGGCATCTAAAAGATTGTACGACGAGTACAATAGAATAGTTGTGACGCAACCTAATGCGTATACGATATTCTTAGAATACGGCTCATACGATAGAGAAATCAATAGAAAGTAATGTGTTGTACTTTTCGTGGATCATTCATGTCGTAACTTTTAAAAGTACATTATCGTTCCCAAAAGTTCATAATTCATATCTCAAAAGTTTAGTTTTTACGTTTCGTGTGGTGGTAAGAAACATAGACGCGACGTACAACTCACGCGAACAAAGAGAAGACATCGACATAATCGAGACATACAGACCATAACTCACGCCAAACAGGAAAAGAAATCGACCAAATTAAGAAATATCGACAATACTCATGCTAGTCAAAGACTAGGAAATGATGACAATTATTTATGTAACATAAATAGGTTAATTGATAAGCTTCGGCAATTGACCCAACAATTCCCAAACGTACAAGTTCAATAATAAAAGATAAGTTTCCATTTATCGTTCAATCAATAAGGTTTCTCGATCGTTATTCATAATTATACAAGTTTACCCAAAATTACGTCATATAAGGTATAGTAAATAGTGTACTATAAATGATACGCTCGTTTATTCCAACGTTTCCAAATCAATACGACTTCAATAAGTTATATTATCAAAATAATATGTCCAACAAGTTTATAAAAGCTAGCTTGTGTAATAAAACATGAATTACCATCGTATTTAACAAGGGTTTATAAGAGATTAAGCCATATCCGTAAATAGTTTATAGTTATGTAATTCAATATTAGCTTAAATGTGAAACGGAATATTTAGTTTATCGTAAAACAAATATATTAAACTCATTTAAGCCAAAACGCTTAATAAAGTAAAACATACTAATCACCATAACTTGTTATCGATAGTTATTTCAATTTCATAAACCGTATTTACACTTATCATGTATTTATAAAATGTGAGTTATTATCATAGTAAATAAAAAGGTTCATAGTAAGTAAAATCATATTTGCCAACCTTATATGTCTCGTTATTAGTTGAAATGTGAAAATATAATACTTAGGCATATCGCGAAACAACTATATACTTGTTTAAACCAAATTGTTTAATAAAGTCCAACTTAATTAATCAATATAACTTGTTATCAACTACTATTCCATATTTATAAAACGTACTCGAACCTCATAAGTTAAAATGTATATGTCGCATTCGATATTAATCATTTATCATGTATTTAGTTCTTAATGTTCACCACGCCCTTTTATAAATACTTATTCCCTATTCTCTCAAATCTATTACTATCTATCCTGATAGTTTCATTTCGGTCGTCATATAGTTAATTCGTTACATATTTCAAATTAGCTCATCGTCTTATATCGGTTATCACTTTATTTGTTTCAATATTCCACGTGAGTTATTTATAACATTTCACCAATATCGACACATCTCAACCATTATATATTTGCCCAATGTAAACAGAAGCCCAAGACACTAACTAGTTATTTAATCATAACCAATCCCATCATTCATTATTCCTGGTCTCGACCCGACACCACAATCGGGTTGAACTCAACCCGAATTGCACCTTAACTGGTCCAACAGCGCATCCATGGGTCATTAGACCCGACAAACCAAGACATAAATCACAATCTAGCACCCCTTTTTTTAGCTTTGATACTACATTAAATGGATAATAAAATCTATAACGAATTACCAATCCAATTCGAGACTCGTGTAAACACGACATTATTTTTGTACCCGTTTCACCACATAACAAGTTTATACCACACGAAAGGTTTTGTTAAAAGAAAAACGTTTTCACAACCGTATCTCATTTTTATTACTCTTGTACCCACGAATTCAAATGAAACAATAATATGAAGGATTTATCAAAACTGAAATAAGATGTTATAGTCCTATTGTCACTCGATTTCACCAAAGAAACATTTTTATTACACGGTTTAAAAGAAAACATTTATAAATCTTGTTTTAACATTTCTAAATCCATGAAAACAACATATATAATCGTTAAAAGGGAACATAAAATAATGAGAGTATGGTGTGGGCTGTTTCAGAGAGAAAAGAGGAGAGAAACGGAGTTGTTGGTGTCTTTCACGAGTAATACTCGTGACCAATCCAAGCTAGAGATTATTGAAACTTGTTTAACATCAAAACCTTAGTAATCCGAAACTTTTTTTTAAGATCTAGGGCGCGTATGGATGTTTCGTGGTGTGTGGGTTACAAAAACATGACCACAATTGCCCGATCTATCATTTAAGAAAGGTGGTGTAATTAGAAGAGGTCACCGGAAAGTTGGCCGGAAAATGTGACGGTGCCGGAACCCTAGGGAGGGTTGGCCGGATTTTAGAGAGAGGTGGGAGAGAGATATTAGTGTGTGTGTTTGTAGAGAGAGAGTGAAAATGAATAAATGAGGGAAGGAGTGAAGGGGGTAGTTATTTATATACCCAGGAGGGGCTTGTCTTGTGCAAAGGAAACTACAAGGGTGAAACTGAAAACTATTCCAAGGACCCTAGATGTAACTTTGCAAAAAATGTTATATATTAGGTTCGGGGCTCGTTTAACTTAGTAACCGAGGGATTCATGACTCGAGAGTTACGCCAATGCTTTTAAAATAATTTTTCTAATAAAAACGATATAAAATACGACTTGTGTCTCAACTTAAATCAAACGATCGCTCAAATCGACGTTTCTCCAATTACGACGCAACGAGGGATTTACGAGTTGTCACAATTTGTTTTGTAGGGAGCGTATGGATGCATCCTAGGTTCTCAGTTCATTTTTGGTGATGTGGTGCGTGTGTGCAATACACCCCCTCACAGTCTGGTACATTTAGGCTAGCTACCCATGTACACTTTGATATGATTTAATGGATTTGATATGATTTGGCAGATATGCTTTATGATATGTGATTTGGTAAATTTCGCTATTGGAGTATCTCCTTTAGTATTAGGTGCTCGTGGCAATATTTTGATTTTGGTTATTATGTGACTATCTGATATTCTGATTCATTTGGTTGCTATACCTATTCAGTTTTTGACTGCTTATTCACTATGTATTCTTATGTGATTCGTTTGACTATCGGGCTCATACTCCAATTCATTTGGCTATTATACTCATTCTTCAGTTCATTTGATTTACTATGCTTTCACTCCATTTTAGTTGGCTGCCAAGCTTATATGTCAGATTCCACTTTATCCGTTTACCGTACTATTATATGATTATCTGATTCATCTGTTATCATGCTATTATGTGACTATTTGATTTATCCGTTGCTGTGCTAGTATGTAATTATTTGACTTATTCGTTTACCATGTTATACCTTAGTTCAATTATTTCTGTAGGCTATGATTGTCAATTAGTATTCTTATCTTCTAATTGTGACTACCATGATTGTACCTCTGTTTGGTATTTTTCCGTTGCTTATGATATTGGTTCGGCATAGTAACGAATGTTACCTGACTTGTTGACCTGCAATGCTTACACTTCTGTTCATGCTACCGTTGAGTGATAGAAACTGGTTCAACTTATGTTATCTGCATACTTGGCTTGTTTGGTTGCCATGCTATATTCTGGTTTAGTTACTTCATTTAAGTATGATGTTCGTTCGGTATTCGTACCCATACATGTGACTGACATGCTTATACTTTTGCTGGTATTTCTGCTTGTCGTGATGTTTGTTCTGTTCATTGATTGCTGATTATCTAACTTGTGTGATTTCCATGCTCGCATTTTATTCAGTTGCTTCCGCCTGCTTATAGAATTCAGCTTAGCTTATATATATCTGATTACCTGATTTGTTGATTTGCTATATTTATGATTAGCTAATCCGCTATTTGGTTTGCTTGTTCATTATTTGGTTACTTGTTTTGATTATGATATTGTTTAGCAACTCCTATTTGATTATGTTTTGGTACTTGTATGTTGGGTTATTCATATGTACTTATATATGTTCATCGATGCGCTGCTTTGCTTTGGTCTCCTTTGATTTATATTATTTGGTTATCTGTTAATATATTATGCAGGTTCCTCATTGACTCATTATGCTCATTCGTTATGACCTTGTTATCAGTCTCGTTTCGTTTTGTATTTTTGATTATGATTCGCTTTTGTTTTGTTATATCTGTTCACTGGGCTTTTTAAGCTCAGCCGCATTTCTTTTCCATGCGGCAGGTACCAAGTGGGATGTTAGGCTTTGATGGGCTGAGAGTAGGAGATTTTGAGTGAACCGACCCTAGTTTCCCTTATTATTTTGACTCATTTGAAAGAAAATTTGTTTTGATATTTCGTATCTTTTAGACATGTTGGATTATGTATTTCCCTTTGTAATTCATTCGTTTATATGACTTGGTATTTTATTTAATAAGAGTTCTGCTATCAAATTTTTATTAGTATGTTCTGATATGACTCCATAATGTGACATTCGGATCCTTGTCGGGTTGGGGTGTTACAATTATGGTATCAGAGCAAAGGTTTCATCTTGTTGACCTTAGGATTAACCTGTGAGGACTTGGGTAGACATTAGGCTTCCATCTGTTATGATCTCTTTCGATTCCTTTTGATTTTCGTGCAGATTTGACTTCGATACTCTTTTGTCTTCGCTGATTTGACCTCCTTCTTTCGCATTTGGTTTTGTTTGTTTAATCTTCGCGCATTTGTTTGTCGATCGTTTAGATGGAGATTATTCGTAGAGCCGAAGATGATGGCGCCGACCCAGCAATTCTGCAACAATTTCGGGAGAGGTTAGTGAAACAGAAGCCGCACCCCATCGTGATGCTGCTGGAGACATCAGGATGCTGCTAGAGGGAGCTAGACGGATCAACCAAAGGCACAAAGACGGAGACAAGATTCAACTGGTGGCTGAGAAGGTTCATCTACTTCATATGATTGGGTGCTACTTGTGTTACTCTGATTGGTTTGTCACGCGTTTTGAGGTGGTTTGATATCTTGCTATGTGATTTTGGTTGGTTTTACTTCTCTTTGATTTGTTCAGAACTCGGTTTGAATCGTGAAGTTTTATGGTTTAGCATTTTGGTGATATCTCAGCTTTATTTTGGATCGTCAGTAATGAGTCATGAGGAACCGTTTTGAGCAAGTTGGTGGCCTCCCTTCTTTGGTGTTATGGTAAGTTGGTTTGATGTGTTATATACTGCATGTATGTGAATCTAGTCTGTTTTGCTATGTTATTTGCTACCTGTAGGTTATCTGTTTTGTTGCGATATTGGTTATGTGGTTTGTCATGACCCGAGACAGAAAATGATGACAATAAGGACTTGTTATGTGATGCAAGTATTATGACGCCTGATCAACGTGATAATACCGAGATTGTATAATTTAAACTTATTGGAATCATACTACGTCTTGGGAAATGCCTGAGGTTGGTACGTGAATGGACTAGGGCTTATATCCGTTATTTTTCAATCCTCATGTTCGTTTGGAAATTCTGTACCTCCTTGCGAGATTCTCACTGACATCTGTTATGTATAAGTTTTTACGCTTTGGATCCGAAAACCATTATGATTTGTGTGAAACTAGGGATTGTTATGTCTGTCTTAAACTCGTACGTTTCTGTGTACCTCCACGACATCAATTTTCGAGGAAGAAAATTTTTCTTTTAGAGGGGAAGAGTTGTAAAACCCACATTTTCGAAAAATGTTAAAAATACCAAAATACCCTCCATTTTTGAACTTATGAAAGACGTTAATTGTTAAAACATATTGTCACGACTATAACCTAAATACTTAAATCGTTAATGCCCGAACAAGTAAAAGTAGCACAAAATTAATACGTACGCTAAAATAAACATTACACATTTATGTTACGTCACACATTTTCTTTGCATGATGCCTAGCCGAAAATTATTGGATGTACACAAACGTATCGAGTCGAGAAACAAGACCAAGTTCGTGATTGAAGAGAATATGGTAAGTAACTAATCTAATTGTTAATTGATTGAAGGTTTCCTTTTTCCTCCCCTCTAATTCGGCCTCGTTAAACCGACATCCCTTTTTATTTTTTTATTTTCTCCCTCACAAAATCAATCACGATATTCACAAAACAAAACCCTAGCTCTAAAAAAAATACACGGCTGCCATTGTTTCTTCATTCTTATGTCGATCCAAGGAGGCAAACAAGAAGGTCATACGTGATGTGGGGAAGGCTGCTGTGGTAGTGGGTGGATTCCAGAAGGCATGGCTGTGTTAGTTTGGCTCTTAGTCGTGAGTTTTCTGGTCGAGGTTGGCTTCGAATTGTCGTGGGTTATACATTGGGTTCGAGAAGGACTGCTGCTGATCCGAGGGTGACTAAATTCGACCCATACACCCATTTGTTTCGTGTCTCTTCTTTTGCTCACGCTTCAAGGGTAACACCTCACCCTCGTTTAATTATCTTTTTGATTGTTCCTTCGAAAGTATTTATGAAATCGCCTAGAAGACATGCTAAATTCAAATATACAAAAAACTCTAAAATTATATTAGGAATCTAGGAAAAATGGAAAAACAGGTGCTTATGTGTAGGAATTTGGAACTGCTAAGCCAAGGGCTTATAAATAAGCACTTGAATAAGCCAAATGAACAAAACAAGCCACCAACTGATTACAGAAGTCCTAATATGCTATAATAACCCAAATGCAACTAAAAACAACAAGCCATAGCCACTAAATTGCAAGATTAACAGATTTGATGTTTTTGAGTTTATAAGTTAAAACAGATTCTGGGTGCCTACTTTGGGCATAAGCACAAGCTACAAATTAAGCTAAAACTGAAAACCAGCAATTGGAACCTATCCTAGACCTGGCTGAGAACATGTACACCAAAAACTATATGCCCAAAGTAGGCACCCAGAATCTGTTTTAGCTTATAAACTCAAAAACATCAAATCTGTTAATCTTGCAATTCAGTGGCTATGGCTTGTTTTTTTTAGTTGCATTTGGGTTATTATAGCATATTAGGACTTCTGTAATCAGTTGGTGGCTTGTTTTGTTCATTTGGCTTATTCAAGTGCTTATTTATAAGCCCTTGGCTTAGCAGTTCCAAATTCCTACACATAAGCACCTGTTTTTCCATTTTTCCTAGATTCCTAATATAATTTTAGAGTTTTCCTGAAATTTTCAGATTTTTCCGAGTCAGTTTGCTATTTTTCTTAATTAAAATTAGTTTTTAAGCATTTTTAATTAGCATTTAATACAAAAAATTTAGAAAAGTTTCAAAAAAATAACTTTTCATTTTTCTTAAGTTAAGATAAATATAAAAAGACAAAAAAATATTTTTCTAGATTTTTCTTAGTTAAATTTGTATTTTTAAGTAATTTAAGTAGTTTTAAATAGTTTTTAATTCATAAAAAATACAAAACTAATCAGAAAAATATAAAAATAGTTTTGAAAATTATATTTTGATATTTTAGATTTTTCTAAGTCATAATTTTATTTTTCTAGCTCTATTTCCTATTTTCTTGTATTTTAGGTTAATATTAAATAGTTAAAAATAGTTTTTAATTAATAATAATTAATTAAATAGTCATAAAAATAATTTTCTTTTTCTAAATATTTTCTTTTATCATTAGGTTTGTAAAAATATCATTTTCATATTTTTAGGGTTAGTATTGATTTAGTTCACATTTTTCATTTGTACGTCGCGTAGTTTCTTTAATTCAGTTTTATAAAAACATAAAAACAAAAACATCATTTTGCAAATAGTGATAGCGTTTATTTAATAGTTTTTATCTTTTAAATTCTCTTTAATTTGCATTTAAGCCGTTGTAATTTGTTGGCTTTTTCTGTAGTTATAATCATAATCAAATACTTTTTTCCGTTCAAATTCCTCGATCACTATACGTTTGGTGATCCATTGCATAGCTCGCTGGGACATAACGACCCGAGGAAACACTATACTCCCCTGATCTTCATTGTATTCGTGCTTGAGCTGTTTTAAGTTTCTTACAGTTGGCCATTCACAAGTGGTCAGCTTGCGTGAGAAAACTTGACGGTTTTGCAAAAATCTAGAAAAATATTTTTTTGTCTTTTTATATTTATCTTAACTTAAGAAAAATGAAAAATTATTTTTTTGAAACTTTTCTTAATTTTTTGTATTAAATGCTAATTAAAAATGCTTAAAAACTAATTTTAATTAAGAAAAATAGCAAACTGACTTGGAAAAATCTGAAAATTTCAGGAAAACTCTAAAATTATATTAGGAATCTAGAAAAAATGGAAAAACAGGTGCTTATGTGTAGGAATTTGGAACTACTAAGCCAAGGGCTTATAAATAAGCACTTGAATAAGCCAAATGAACAAAACAAGCCACCAACTGATTACAGAAGTCCTAATATGCTATAATAACCCAAATGCAACTAAAAACAACAAGCCATAGCCACTGAATTGCAAGATTAACAGATTTGATGTTTTTGAGTTTATAAGCTAAAACAGATTCTGGGTGCCTACTTTGAGCATAAGCACAAGCTACAAATTAAGCTAAAACTGAAAACCAGCAATTGGAACCTATCCTAGACCTGGCTGAGAACATGTAAACCAAAAACTAGACTTAGACAAGCAGTTATAAGCCCTGTGCAACCTTGCAAAGAACTGAGAAAAACTCAGCTTATGCTGAGTTTCTGTGAACAGGGGAAAAAGGACCTAAAAGAGAAGCTGTTTGCAGCTTATAGAAAATTTGTAAAATCCCACAAAAATGATGATAAGAAAGGACACCTGCTGAAGTTTTTAAAATGCCAAGTTTCACTTTATGTGGCTCAAAAATGAGCTCATGAAAATTCCTTGCAGTTGGGCTCAAAACATGTTTTTCAAGTTTTGACTTTTGAGAGCAGTTGAGAAAGTTTGACTTTCATGAACTTTGATTCCAATTTGTGAGATGATTTTGATGTTATATGATGTTATGAGACTACTGCAAGCTAGCTTAAGGATTCTTGAACACAAAATAAGTGATTTGATTTACAAAAATCCCACAGTTAAGCATACAGGACAGATTTTGTTGAGATTTGACTTTCAGTGTTTTGCATGCACAAACCAAAACAGATAAGAGCTCAAATTAACTAGACAAACATAAAACCACAAAGCCTAACCACTGAATATACCTAAAAGACAGATAGATCAGCAGATCCAAACACACTTTTAATTATTGTTTTGAACTAAAAACTGAATAAACTACTGAACTAGCATGTGATTATGATCAAACTGATTTAAAATAACTTAAATACTACTATTAAAACAGGTTTTAACTACTGGTGACTACTAAAACAGATTATGCTAAAACTAATGAAAATCACTTACAAGTTTCCTTAGCCACAGTGGCTTGCCACTGCACACAATGGACCACTAGCCTAATCTAACCAACCCAACTGCTTCCAAATCAACCCATTTCCATGTATGCATCAACCCATTAACATTTTCAAGACCAAATCAACCCTGTTTGACTTTCGTTGACCAAAATCCAATATTGTTTAAAACTGAAATGTGAGCTTAGAGAAAGCTTTAACAAGCTTGAATGAGCATGTTTGAGCTTAAAAACAAGTTACTAAGAGATTTGATATAGGAGTTTGAGAATGAGAATTCAACAGTGGACATGAAATACGAAATTGTAACATTAATCTGAATTGATACTTGAAATGAGTTCCAATACACTTAAACAAAGTAACTTGATACACTGAAACTGAAATTAACAACTGAGGATCTAATTTAGACTTAAGAAATACAAAACGACATACATTTTTAAGAAAATAACTAAGTACCCTTGCTTCTCTGTCTTCCTCCTCATTTTATACCCAAAATGTCTTTCTCTCACCTCTCTCTTCAAATCCCACTAATAATTTTGGCCCTTGGATTAGTTGGAATCATCTTGGCCGTTTAAAAGGTTTTGGCGCCAAAAGTTGTTTTAACCAGCTGGGGTTGAGTGTGGGGTTAGAGATGGTATTTAATGCATCCTTGGAGTTATGTGTTTGGAGGAGGGTAGGAATGATGATGGAGGTGGGGGTTGAGTGTGTAGGCTGGTGTTGCAGGGTGGTATGATGGGTGCATCTCGTGAAGGAGGGAAGGAGGAGAGTCAAAGTTGTTTGACTGGTAATATAAAAAGGGAGGGGGTCCAATTGTAAGGGTCCAAAAGGGTAAGTGGCAGGGGTCATATGGGTTTTGACAAGTCCAAAGGTGTGTTTAAAGGGTTTAGAATACAAGGACTTCATTTGTAATTTCTGAAAATTCAGGGACCTATTCTGCCAATTATGCAAAGTTGTTCCAAGGGCTGAAATTGACAAGTGTCAATAGTACAAGGACCAAAGCTGACATTTTCAAATTTCCAGGGACCAATTTTGCCAAATTTGAAACTTGGAGGACCAAACTTGTAATTTTCTCAAACTTTTTATATTTTTCACCAAAGGACTAATTTTGACAAGTTATGATTTTAAAAGGACCTTTGGTGATTTTTCTTTTGAAATTATGTGCTCAGGGACTATTTCTGACAATTTTTGAAACTTGGGGGACTGAAACTGCCAATTATGCAAACTTTGCTCATTTTTCATCTGATTTTGAACATTTTGCATCTGAAACATATAAAATGCAATTTTGGAATATTTTCAGTATTTTGATGCATTTCTGAGCATTTTTAGACGTTTTGCAGTTCAGATTAAACCAAAAATGATGAGTATTTACACACTCATCAATCCCCCACACTAAACTATTGCTAGTCCCTAGCAATCTTTTGAGAAAAACTTAATGGATTTGAATCTCTTTACCAAAAGCCATTACTTCTGGAGTAGCCAAATGTTTCAGTTCAAGTAAGAACCATGGTACACCGATAACCATGTGATTTTGAGCAAACCACCAGCTTCCAACGGATTTGATTTGTCTTTACCAGAAGCCGTTTGCTCTGGACTAGCCAACTCTTAGATAAATTATCAATATTATCTTTGGTGAGTCGATTACCAATTATGGTTTTTCCACTGCCTTTACCACAAGCATAAACTTGCGGGCTAGCCAACTCTTCACTTTTTAGGATATGGTGAGCTGAATACCATACAATTTTGGGCAAATTGCAAGCCGTCAACGGATTTGAGATATCTTTACCAAGAGCCGTTTGCTCCTGGATTAGCCAATCCTTTTGTTTATTAGACAAGGCGGACTGATAACCAATTGAGTAAGTGCAAAACACTTACTCCAAAAAAAATATTTGGCCAAAAACGGGGGAATTAGGCGGTATAATTACATGATAAAATTCGTGAGAATTCCCCCCCACACTTAGAAATGAATATTGCCATCAATATTCAAAGTACCGGCGGTTATGCCGAAACTGAGAACGTAAAAGGGAAATACTACGGCCATTATTTAGAAAGAAGATTTTATTTTATTTATTTATTTATTTATTTTTTTTTTTTTGAGAAGACTTATATACACAACATGTGGGGCAACCCCCCCCCCCATACTAGGGTGGTAGAAAGATAGAAAGAAATCAGAAATATGTGTGAAAACCCATATGGCATGCTACTGTTTTTGATTCCCGAGTCGCTAGCTTGACTCGATCCCCGCATTCATTGGTTCATGGGGAAAGTTTGTAAGTCCGGGACAACCATGGATGGAATGTCCTCTCCAAAGTAATGCTTCACTCGATGACCATTCACTTTAAAATTAGGACCATCGGGTTGAGATAACTCAATGGTACCATAAGGATAAACCTTAGCGATAGTAAATGGACCAGACCAACGGGACTTGAGCTTTCCCGAGAAAATCTTCAATCTTGAATTGAAAAGAAGGACTCGATCACCAACGTTGAAAACGCGGTTCTTGATTTTTGAGTCATGAATCTTCTTTGTCTTTTACTTGTAGATCAAAGAGTTCTCGTAAGCTTGATCACGGAGTTCATTTAATTCATTCATTTGAACTTTCCGGTGATCACCAGCTGTCTGAATATCAAAGTTGGCATGTTTCAAGGCCCAGTATGCCTTGTGGTCGAGCTCAACCGGTAGATGACATGCCTTCCCGTACACCAGCTTGTATGGAGTGCACCCAATGGGTGTTTTATAAGCTGTACGGAAGGCCCAGAGTGCGTCATCTAACTTATCCGACCAAGAGGCACGGTTTTCACCGACCGTCCTCTCAAGAATTCTTTTTATCCCCCGGTTAGAAACTTCCACTTGCCCACTTGTTTGGGGGTGATACGCAGTAGAGAGACGGTGAGTTACACCATACTTCTGCATGACTCTATCAAACTGGTCATTGCAAAAATGCGTACCACGATCACTGATTATGGCTCGTGGAGTTCCAAACCTAGCAAATAGAGATTTCAAGAATTTCACAACAACTCGGGCATCGTTGGTGGGTAAAGCCTTAGCTTCAACCCATTTTGACAAGTAGTCAATGGCCACGAGTATGTATTTATTACCACGGGAAGAAGGAAATGGCCCCATAAAGTCAATGCCCCATATGTCAAAAATCTCACACACTTGAATGGCGTTTTGCGGCATTTCATTTCTTTGTGAGATATTCCCGTGACGTTGACAAGCGTCACAGGTTTTGACAAATTCATGGGCATCCTTGTAGATTGTGGGCCAATAGAATCCGGAATCAAACACCTTCTTGGCGGTGTAGTTGGGGCTATGATGTCCCCCAGTAGGTCCAGAATGGCAAGCTTTGAGAATGTCAATAGCTTCCTGACCATACACACATCGCCGGATGACTTGATCCGCACAAATTTTAAACAAGTAGGGGTCGTCCCAGAAATAATGTTTCACATCTTTAAAGAATTTGCTTTTCTGTTGGAACGACACCCCTTTCACCACAAAGTTACCCGCATGGTAATTTGCAAAGTCAGCAAACCATGGGGTAGAAGAGTCTCCACGAAAAGAAACCACATTGAGTGTTTCGAGAGGAAATGTTTCATTAATTTCCTTTTTCTCGAACACAACTTGGTGAGGGTTTTCTAGACGGGAAAGATGATCAGCAGCCAGGTTCTCAGCTCCTTTTTTATCACGAATAATGATATCAAATTCTTGCAGGAGAAGAACCCAACGGAGCAATCTCGGCTTTGCATCTTGTTTTGCAAAGAGATATTTGAGAGCCGAGTGATCCGTATACACCACGCATTTGGTCAAGATATGGTATGGCCGAAACTTTTCAAACGCATACACCACAGCTAATAATTCTTTTTCTGTAGTGGTGTAATGGGTTTGAGCTTCAGTCATAGTTTTGCTTGCGTAGTGGATAGGCTGAAAATGCTTGGTTTTGCGTTGCCCCAAGACTGCACCGATAGCGAAATCACTTGCATCGCACATGAGCTCAAAGGGTAAATCCCAGTCGGGGGCAACTAGAATGGGTGCTTCCGTAAGCTTTTTCTTTAGTGTTTCAAAAGCTTCGATGCACTCAGGAGAAAAGATAAAAGGAGCATCTTTTTCGAGAAGATGGGTCATAGGCCGAGCGATTTTAGAAAAATCTTGAATGAATCTACGATAAAACCCGGCATGACCTAGAAAACTCCTAATACCTTTGACGGTAGTAGGGTGAGGTAATTTAGCAATAACATCAACTTTTGCTCTATCAACCTCAATCCCGTTCTTGGAAATCTTATGGCCGAGGACTATGCCCTCTTTGACCATAAAGTGGCTCTTCTCCCAATTTAGACAGAGATTGGTGTCTTCACACCTTTGAAGCATTCTTTCTAAATGGGAGAGACAAGTATGAAACGAGTCCCCAATGACCGAGAAGTCATCCATAAACACCTCCATAGTTTCCCCGATCATGTCGTGGAAAATTGCCATCATACATCGTTGGAATGTGCCAGGAGCATTACATAAGCCAAAAGGCATACGTCTGTAGGCAAATGTTCCGTATGGGCAGGTGAATGTGGTCTTTTCTTGATCCAGCGGATCAATGGGGATCTGAAAGTAACCCGAGAAACCATCAAGGAAACAATAGTATTCATTCCCTGCTAATCTCTCAAGCATCTGGTCCATGAAGGGTAGAGGAAAATGGTCTTTACGGGTGGCTTCGTTTAACTTATGATAGTCAATGCACACACGCCATCCCGTAACCAATCGAGTCGGAATTAACTCGTTTTCTTCATTCGTGACAACAGTAATGCCACCCTTTTTTGGAACGCAATGAATTGGGCTAACCCAAGGACTATCAGAGATCGGGTAAATTAAACCGGCATCAAGAAGTTTAAGAACCTCTTGTTTGATAACCTCGTGAATCTTAGGATTCACCCTTCTCTGATGTTGGACTGCTGGCTTGAAGTCATCCTCCATTAAGATTTTGTGAGTACAAAACTCAGGGTTGATACCCTTAATGTCGGAGAGTTTCCAAGCAATTGCTTGCTTGTGTGACTTCAAGACCTTTATGAGAGCAGTTTTCTCCTCCTCAGTTAAGTCTTTAGCAATTATGACGGGTAATTTATCATCACCCTCCAAAAATGCATACTCGAGATGAGGAGGTAGGTCCTTAAGTTCAACCTCGGGAAATTCATCAGTAGAAGTTTGTACTGATTTGATTTCCTCAATCGTGATTTCTTTCGGAGGGGGTGAAGGTAATGGATCTTCATTAAGCAATTGCTCAAGATAAAGAATATCCCCCTCCGAATCATAAACACCATCAATTCCAGGCGGAATTGATTCATTAGTAGCAAGAAATTCATCGATCTCTTCCAGAAGGAAGTCACCTCCCTCAAATGGAGTAAGAGAGGGGGAAGAGTCGGCAATGATAGGCTGAGAAGATGTGGTGGAATCTCTACTCACAGAATTATGAAGATAACCAAGAAACTCTTGAGAGTACTCCTCTGAAGCAATATCAATTAAATCGACTCGATTAACTGATTCAGTATCATAATTTGAGGAGTACCTCGAAGTTTGATCGAGGTTAAAGGTAACAGCTTCATTACCCACACGTAAAGTGATTTCTTGCTCAAATACATCAATAAGAGCACGGCCCGTTCTCAGGAATCCCCGTCCAACAATGAGAGGAACCCGATGATCGGCATCGAAATCAACAACCACGAAGTCAGCTGGAAAATGGAACTTTCCTACTTTCATGAATACATCCTCGGCGATGCCAAGAGGACGCGAGATAGAACGATCTGCAAGCTCAAGAGTCATGCAGGTAGGAATAAGTTCCGGAAGAGAAAGTTTCTTCCACACTGAATACGGCATCAGATTGAGGCTTGCACCAAGATCGGCAAGGGAAAAGCATTCAATCATCCCAGGAAAAACACAAGGAAGAAGAAATTTTCCAGGATCTCCTAGCTTCTCGGGAAGCTTCTTTAACAGAACTGCTGAGCAATTTTCATTCAAAGGAGTCTTAGCCATTTCAAACAGCTTTTCCTTGTTGCTCAACATGTGTTTGAGAGTAGATGCAAACTTGGGCATCAACATGATAGCATCCGCAAAGCTTATGTCAAAGTGTAGTTCTTGGAAAATTTGAAAGAATTTTTCCATTTGATGACTAGCTTTTTCGCGAAGCTTTTGCTCATGTAAACATGAGGGGTAAGGAATAGAAGTTTTGGATTTGGGGTCACCAACTGGAGGTTCAAAAACAACTCCAGGTTTGGTGTTGGGTTTCGGGACAACCTGAGGATGGACATTGCTGGTACTTCCGTTATTAGTAGGAAGTTCCTTGTCCTTTGTCGCCTCAGGTTCACTTTCTACTACCTTCGGGAGAGAAGAAGAAGAGGTAGTAGGAACAGCGGGTCCAGCATAAGAAGCACCACTTCTGGTTGTGATCGCCTTTGCATCGCCCCTCGGATTAGCGATCGTGTTGCTAGGTAAAGTACCTGAGCCCGAGGGTCGATCATTTAAAGACTTCTTGATGTCAGAAATTTGGCTGACCAACAACCGATTCATTTCCTCTTGGGATTTCATGAATTGTTTCAATAACTCATCAGATGATGGTCCAGTTGGAACAACGGCTTGATTTTGCACAGGAAAATTCTGGCCTCTATTGTTAGGATTAGGGCCTTGAAAATTTCCTTGATTATTTCCCTGAAAATACCCTGAGTTGAAATTTCCCTGACCTGGGTTTCTATTGAAATTTCCTTGATGTTGGAAATTTTGATTTTGATTTTGGAAACCGTTGTTTGGACTGAAATTACCTTGGTTTTGAAAACCTTGGTTTGGTCTATTCTGATTCTGATTATGGTTTTGATTGAAACCGGGAGGTCCAGGGTAGTGGTTAGGACGGTGGTTCGGGTCTATAGGAGCACGATATTGGTTGCCTCCTTGATTAGAAATCCCGCCCACAGCATTAGCTTCAAAAGGGTTACCATCAGTGGCCATACAGTTATAATAAGCATGGGGGCCACCACAGGTAACACAGACTTCCACTTTCTTAACTTCAGCAGGAGGTGAAGTTTGTGGAAAAGAGACTTTCTTTTGGTTGGAGAGAACCAAAGCTTGAATAGCTTCCATGAGTTTATCAATCTTAGCATCGGTGCTAGATTGACTCACGGGCGATGAAGAAGAAGAAGGACCAACACTGACTTGTGAAACAACCGGCTTGCTTCGTGCAGTGCGGACTTTAGACTTGTTTTCGATTATCGCTAAAGCTTCTTTGACAGTTTTGCTTAGGAAATTTCCTCCCGCGGAGGAATTGAGAGAATCTTGATCAGATTGACTCACTCCATTGTAGAAAGTATCGAGTTGCATCAACTCGGAGAAACCGTGGTGAGGGCATTTGCGAAGCAATTCCTTGAAACGATCCCACGATTCACTGAAGGATTCATCAAACTTTTGAGTGAACTTGATGATTTCATTTTTAAGACTCGTGGTTTTGGAAGGTGGATAGAATTCATTCACAAATTTCTTCACCAGATCTTCCCATGTCTCAATAGACTGAGGGGGTTGTTTTTCAAGCCAAATCCGGGCTTGCCCCTTAAGAGAAAATGGGAACAGAAGAAGCTTAACAGCATCAGTAGGGACATTCTTATACTTGATGGTAGATGCAATCTTGTTAAACCATCGAATATGAGCATGAGGATCATCCCGCTCAAAACCGTAGAATTGATTTGAGGTTACAAGATTCAGTAACCCGGTCTTGAGTTCAAAATTTTCAGCCACAATGGCTGGTACGACAATAGCATCTCCATACCCGTCGATGGGTGCCTGGAGAAGCTCACACATAGGGCGTTCTTCCGCCATGATAACGGAAGTAGTGTGAGCAGTCCGGATCTCAGATCCGACTGAAGGAGCAAAAAGTCTACGAACACGCCTTCTTGGAATCTTGACAAGCTCACGAAATGGGCTCACAGATCTAGAAGAGCGAGTGCGCATACACTAGAGTTAACTCTAAGGAAACTCAGAGTTAAGGAGAGGAATGGAATTATGAAGACGTTTTATAAAAATTGGGGTGAGAAGAATTTTTATGGGTTTTCTGGTTCTGAAACGGAGATATCACAACAAAATCAATTAACACAAAATCGAGGCAAAACAACAGTGAACTTAACCAATAATCACAATATGAATGGCTTCTTTGAAAAAGGTACACCAATCACAAGGACACAAAGGCAAGTTTTAAATCTTTAGTTCGGGAACTTATTATGGTCGCACCCCCAGTTAGGTAGTGCACTGCCTTGGTTTGCGGTGGTAATCTTTTAAGTTGTTATTTATTAAGAAAAACGACAAATCTTTTTGTATTTTTATTTTTGATACATATATAGAAACAAAAGGAAAATATTTTTGTGTTTTATACGTTTTTGGATGTTTTTGGGTTTTTGGATTTTTTATAAGAAAATATGGGTATATATAGATAGATAGAGATGGATGATATGAACAAATGAGTGAGTATTCAAATTACTAATCTGCTAAACGTAAGACAATTAGCACAGCTCCCCGGCAGCGGCGCCAAAAATTGTTTTAACCAGCTGGGGTTGAGTGTGGGGTTAGAGAAGGTATTTAATGCATCCTTGGAGTTATGTGTTTGGAAGAGGGTAGGAATGATGATGGAGGTGGGGGTTGGGTGTGTAGGCTGGTGTTGCAGGGTGGTATGATGGGTGCATCTCGTGAAGGAGGGAAGGAGGAGAGTCAAAGTTGTTTGACTGGTAATATAAAAAGGGAGGGGGTCCAATTGTAAGGGTCCAAAAGGGTAAGTGGCAGGGGACATATGGGTTTTGACAAGTCCAAAGGTGTGTTTAAAGGGTTTAGAATACAAGGACTTCATTTGTAATTTCTGAAAATTCAGGGACCTATTCTGCCAATTATGCAAAGTTGTTCCAAGGGCTGAAATTGACAAGTGTCAATAGTACAAGGACCAAAGCTGACATTTTCAAATTTCCAGGGACCAATTTTGCCAAATTTGAAACTTGGAGGACCAAACTTGTAATTTTCTCAAACTTTTTATATTTTTCACCAAAGGACTAATTTTGACAAGTTATGATTTTAAAAGGACCTTTGGTGATTTTTCTTTTGAAATTATGTGCTCAGGGACTATTTCTGACAATTTTTGAAACTTGGGGGACTGAAACTGCCAATTATGCAAACTTTGCTCATTTTTCATCTAATTTTGAACATTTTGCATCTGAAACATATAAAATGCAATTTTGGAATATTTTCAGTATTTTGATGCATTTCTGAGCATTTTTAGACGTTTTGCAGTTCAGATTAAACCAAAAATGATGAGTATTTACACACTCATCACATATGTCACATCAAAAAATAAGAGTATCATGCTAAAACTTGTGCTTTCGATCTATAAATTTCTATTTTGGACCGTCCATGAATTGTTATAAATCGACCCATATTAGTTCTATCCTAGTCGAACTCCTAACGTGCTATAAAAACTAGAAATTAACGTAGAAAAACCTAGGTAATCAAATACGGGGCTGTTTGGTTTTGACTTAGGTGTGTTTGGTTTGGTTACGTGTGGCTTTGGGTCGTGTATGGTGTGTTTTGAATAAGGGTTTCGTGTAGTGTGCGTCATATTTTGCAAATGGTATTAGTTGTTGATTTGTGATTTTATGTTAATGGAATTATGTTGTATATGATTATGGGTATGAATATGTAATGATCCTTATATGTTAATAGATATATATAAAAGGTGTATGTTCATTTTTGGAATCATTGTGAAGTTTTATAAGCCATTTTCATGTTAAACTCTAACTATGAATTCATGATTTTATGTGGACATGTTAGCTTTAAAAATGGTACCTAGGGTATGAGAATTCAAAAATGGCTTTCATAACATGTCTATATGTCATGTTGATTGAGTACATGAACTTTCAATGATGGGTCATAACATGCTTATTGACGAATTTGATAGCTTAGAAGTTCATGATTTTATGTGAAGGTTATGGTGATGTTTGCATGACTAGAACTTGTAATCTTATGAGATTGGATGGGGAATTGTATGATATGGATGGTTAGACTTTTATTTCTGTAATTTATTGATATTTGATGATGGTTGCCTTGTGGATATGATTTGGTGGGTGATGGATGGGTTTGCAACATGTTTAGGACTTTAGCTTCCTACATGAAATTATGGACTTATAATATGTCAAATGCTTGATATTATGCTTCATTGGTTAAATCGATGACACCTCTGTAGAATTCATGCTATTAGACCCTAAACATGATGTATGATGAGTTTTGTGATGTTTGGCATGCTTAAGTGATGATTGGTGAGTTGTTTGTTGCTTGGTTATGATTGCTTGTCAAGCTGTCCAGAATTTAGGTTGGATTCATTTAGGTGTTATCTGATGATACTTGCATGTTTTTGAGTGATTCTTGAGCCTAAATTGTAGTACTTTGAAATAGCTTTCTGGAAATATAAGCCTTGTATCATTTGCATACTTGGAAGTATGATTTTTATATTTTTGGAGTTAAGGTGTCTGAATCTGAATTTCGGAGTTTAAATTTGTGATGTAGTATTTGAATTTTAGTATTATATCTATGATGTTCTTGAACTTTTCCTTTGGTGGTTATGATTTTTATATATTGTGTGACATATGTAATTTTTGGTTTGATGTGTGGAGTAGGGTGAGTGTGTTTGTTTGGGATATACTTTTGGTGTGTGTAAATCTGGGTGAGTTCTGCACAGGTCTGGACTCATGATTTTCCATAGGCCATTTGACATGGAAATATAATCCCCCAATTTTTGGAGAGTCTCTTAACTCATGTGGGAACCCTTGGGAATTTCCTTGATTTTAGTTGTGCTAAGTAAATATTTTATAAAAAACGCTAAAGTCTGGTCCGGATTCAAAATACTAAAAGACAGAAACTTGTGAACTTGAAACTAAGTATAAATGAGAGATAAGTTAAGCGTGATTTATAAATGGAACACATATGTGATTTATGATATGTCCTAATGTATATTTAGTGAAGCGGGAACGTTGAACTTGCTTGTGTGCCTTACTCTTACGCACATACATTTGAGGTACAGATATTCTACCCTTTCTCATTAAGGGTTTATTCTCACGACTTCTCTATCCTTGACTTTGATTCCTTATCTTTGATATGATTCCCTTTGCTATGATTCCTTTGATATGATTCCTTTTTACGATTTCATCCGTCATGATATTCGATATGCTATCCATTTTGTTATGACATTTGTTGTGATACCCGTTGATATCTGTATGCTATTATATGATTCAGTTCTGTTGATATGATTGGTTTGGATATGCTTTGGTATGATTCGTTGTGTTCTGTTGCCTGAGCTAACTAGTCATGGAGGTACCATGACTATGTCATTGATGCACCAATGGCATGACACTATCTGGGGCGGTGTGATTAGTCCCCGACGTTCCCTTTATGATATAATATGATATATGTGATCACTTGGCCATTATGAATACGTATGTACAGTCTCGAACTGGCATATATATGTATGATTTGTTTTACAGGGAGCGTATGGATGCATTCTAGGTACTCAGTTTAGTTTTGGTGATGTGGTGCGTGTGTGTAATACACCCCCTCACATTTTGGTACATTTGGGCTAGCAACCCATGTACACTTTGATATGATTTGACGGATTTGATATGATTTGGCAGATATGGTTTATGATATGTAATTTGGTAGATTTGGTTATTAGACTATCTCCTTTAGTATTAGGTGCTCGTGGCAACATTCTGATTTTGGTTATTATGTGACTATCTGATATTCTGATTCATTCGGTTGCTATACCTATTCAGTTTTTGACTGCTTATTCACTCTGTATTCTTATGTGATTCGTTTGACTATCGGGCTCTTACTCTAGTTCATTTCGCTATTATACTCATTCTTCAGTTCATTTGATGTACTATGCTTTCACTCCATTTCGGTTGGCTACCAAGCTTATATGTCAGATTCCACTTTATCCGTTTACCGTACTATTATATGATTATCTGATTCATCTGTTATCATGCTATTATGTGACTATTTGATTTATCTGTTGCTGTGCTAGTATGTAATTATTTAACTTATTCGTTTACCATGTTATACCTTAGTTTAATTATTTCCGTGGGCTGTGATTATCAATTTGTATTCTTATCTTCTAATTGTGACTACCATGATTGTACCTCTGTTTGGTATTTTTCCGTTGCTTATGATATTGGTTCGGCATAGTAACGAATGTTACCTGACTTGTTGACCTGCAATGCTTACAATTCTATTCATGCTACCGTTGAATGATAGAAATTAGTTCAAATTATGTTATCTGCTTAGTTGGCTTGTTTGGTTGCCATGCTATATTCTGGTTTAGTTACTTAATTTAAGTATGATGTTCGTTCGGTATTCCTACCCATACATGTGACTGACATGCTTATACTTCTGCTGGTCATGATGTTTGTTCTGTTCATTGTTTGTTGATTATCTGAACTGTGTGATTGCCATACTCGCATTTTATTCAGTTGCTTTTACCTGCTTATAGAATTCAGCTTAGCTTATATATATCTGATTACCTGATTTGTTCTTTTGCTATATTTATGATTAGCTGATCCGCTGGTTGGTTTGCTTGTTCATTGTTTGGTTACTTGTTTTGATTATGATACTGTTCATCAACTCCTATTTGATTATGTTTCGGTACTTGTATGTTGGGTTATTCATATGTACTTATATATGTTCATCGATGCGCTTCTTTGCTTTGGTCTCCTTTGATTTATATTATTTGGTTATCTGTTAATATTGTATTCTGCAGGTTTCTCCTTGACTCATTATGCTCATTCGTTATGAATTGTTATCAGTCTCCTTTGTTTCGTTTTGTATTTTTGATTATGATTAGCTTTTGTTTTGTTATATCTGTTCACTGGGTTTTTTAAGCTCAACCGCATTTCTTTTCCATGCAGCAGGTACCAAGTGGGATGTTGGGCTTTGATGGGCTGAGAGTAGGAGATTTTGAGTGAACCGACCCTAGTTTCCCTTATTATTTGGACTCATTTGAAAGAACATTTGTTTTGATATTTCGTATCTTTTAGATATGTTGGATTATGCATTTCCCTTTGTAAGTCATTCGTTTATATGACTTGGTATTTTATTTAATAAGACTTCCGCTATCAAATTTTTATTAGTATGTTCTGATATGACTCCATAATGTGACATTCGGACCCTTGTCGGGTTGGGGTGTTATAGATTTGGTCATGTATCATTGATTTTGTCCACTTCGCCGTGACATGTTAGTAATGACGAGTCACCGCTTAACCTTTGTCGTTTCAACCCATATTGCCTTCGAGAATTGTTTAGCCCTTAACTCTAGTGGTGGAGATTTGTGGAACTGCCAAGCTTATGATAGAATACATGCTATGACTGTGTGATTGAGTGATCACCCTGAAATTGACACTTAGAATAGTTGAGAGATTTGAGTGTTTCGTTCCCATTTCGTGAGGTGTTCGGCTTTGTTTTATTCTAGCATAAGGGTTTTGTAAACTTATATTTTCCAGGTTTTGGGAGATATCTTTTTAGGAATCTTTCTAATAAGGTCTACTTGAGGGCAAATAGAGTTCAAGTGGGGGGATATTTGATAACATCAAATAGTCTTGAATATTAAGTGTCAATTTCCCCTGATAATGCTTGTAATTTATATTATTTTTATGGATTTACGCTTGTTTTCCATTGTTTTCCACTTTCAGGTAAATTACGAGCATTGGAGCTAAAGAGACGCGGAACTGGAGAAATATCAAAAGATTTATCATAGTATGCTGAATTTGAAGAAGTTACAGCGTAACTTTTCTCTCACATTACGCCGTAACTAAAGCGTGACTCAGAAAACCAACTCATCAGAAGGTTACGGCGTAACTCTCCCCAAAGGCTACGACGTAACTATATTAGGTTAAATGAGGTTCCACGCCGCTGATAACTACGCCGTAACTATTTCATCAACTACGGCGTAACCAAGTTATATTGAAGAATACGACGTAACCACTCATAAGGTTACGCCGTAACCAGCAGATCTAGTGCAAAATATGAAGGAATTGAAGGTTACGGCGTAACTCTTATATTAGTTACGCCGTAACCTGAATCTGGCCTATAAATACCCCACGAATTCCATCATTTCTAATCATCCCATTCCACACACAACAACCAGAGAACGTGGGAAAAAGCCAAAGGCAGGTCTAGAGGAGCATACGGAGCTATCTCCAAGGGAGAAATCACTCCCCTACGATAAGCATTAGCATTTTATTGTTTCTTTACTTTCGATTCATGTATTTCGTAACTTTGAATATTAAATTGATTTATATGGTTAATATGAGCGGCTAAGCACCTCTTGGTGCTGGCCTAGTTTTGATTCCTTAATTGTTTTGTTTGCGCTTACATTACTTTCGTATAATTATTTCTAAGTGTATGTATGCATAGTTTATTGGTAGCTAACCTTGTTTCGGTAGTTTTAAATGGCGGTAGAGGCCAATTTCCTAGGAGATATGACCAACTGACCCTAGGTGAGCGGACTGAGACGGGAAGGGTAAGATATGACCAACTGACGACCCTTTCTACTTGTGCGATTTGACCAACTGATCACCTACCGTTTGGATGAACTTAAGAATTAGGGGGTGAGTGTTTAAGTTGCTAACGCCCGGGGCACTCACTATTATAAATCTATCATGTAGCGGTACTTAATGACTTGGCTTAGGGGACCAGGAACAATAGGACTTATGAGGGGACACCTGACTTCTCATGTGGTGGCATCTTTGCTGATAGGTTAGGGCGAATTGACCAAATGCTCTCCTCTCGACTTTGACCCCACCTGAAGTAATTGGAAGTAAGTGGACGTAGACATTACTAGCTAGGAGGATTAACTAGGTTAGCACCACTCTCCTCTATTGATTTATCCTTTGCCTTTTATCTGCTTTTATCTGCTTTAGTAGTTAATTAATTAATTCCTTATCAAAGTCATTATTAAAATCTGTGACATTTAGACTTAGTAATAATCCAACACACATAGCTCTTGGGACGACCTCGGTTTTACCAAATATTACACTACACGTGACCGGGTACACTGCCCGTTAGTGCATTAGGGTAGACCATAGGTATAACGAGACTTTATAAATATTAAAACCTGCATCAAGTACTAACCACTGACAATGGTAGTCTGTTGTGTAGATACATGGTATGAAATCACTAAGTTTTTTTTTTTCAATGAAAGTTCAAACATGGTCTTGGGGGATAAGTTTGAGGGCCATCGCGGAGTTTATGTGTGTGTCGTTTAGTGTTTTGAAAGTGCATCGGGGAAGTCAAGCCGGGGGTTAATCATAATATATTTTTACTAGGTCGTGAATGTTAATTGTTTGAACCACGAACGAGCTTGAATATTGATCGATGCATATGGAGTCTTGTGGGGGTAACTTCGAGGGTGATCGCGGGATTTATGGTTGAGTCTTTTGGAGTTTTGAAAGTGTATCGGGAGAGTCGAGTCGGGGGTGATTCATAAGGCATTTTTACTTGGTCGTAGATGTTAGCCGTTTGAACCGCGATCGAGGTTGAAGTTGGCATGTCAAACGAAATTTTAAAAACTGAAATGGAAAAATCAAACCATACGTATGGCTAAAAGGGTTACAAGATTTAATATTTTGACATTTTTTCATTTTAAACCCTCATTTTTAGGTTTTGTCACATGCAAACCTTGCAGTATTAGAAAATGACACATTACACCCTAGATTATCAAAATAATAATATCGAGTTTTTAATTTTAAATTACTTGTCACTAATCCCTAAAGTTTGAGAAGTTACACTTTAAACCCTAAGTTTGAATTATTTATATTTTAAACCTTAAACCATGATAATTAAATTTATTAGACTATAATTTATTTAATTAGCATTTGTAAAACTAAACTTACTAATTCGGTAACCTTTCTAACTCGAAAAATTTCTAAATTGGGAAAGTACTTAACTCAGTAAACTTAGTAATTGGAAATTTAGTAATTCGGTATACTTAGTTACTAAATTTGGAAAGAAACTTTAATTATGATATATGAATAACGATGAACCCTAAAACTATGAAATAACGTTCTAAATATTAAGCGACCATTATTCGTGTAGATTCGCGGAGGAAGGGGTAGCTTTTGTTTTCTTGTGTATTTTGGGCGATTTGCTTTACGGTTTGAGGTACAGATATTCTGACCTTTCTCATAAGGTTTCTCATGATCTCTTTACATCTTTGATCTCTTGCCATTTTGATATTGAACCTTTGCTTTACTGTTGAACCCTTTGATATTGAACCAATGTTATTGAAATATTGTTATTGAACCTTGATACTGAACTGTTGCTACTGAACTTTGATATTGAATTGTTGCTACTGAACTTGGATATTGAACCATTGCTATGAACCTATGAATTGTAACCCGTTGATATTGAACCGTTGATTATGAAGACTTATATATTGCTACACTTTGGACTTTTGTTTGACCCTTCAGATTGATACCCGAGCCAAATGTTGTTATCCTAGCCATGAAGGTAACATGTATGTGTCATTGATGCACCAATGGCATGATTCTAGTGTGGTTGAGTGATGCTCCACACCGTCCCTATATTGTATTGATTATGCGCGCTTCATTGTTATTGTTATGGCCACTATTGTTCTGCAGGGGCGTATGGATGCATCCTAGATTTGTATTGTATTGTTATTGATGTTGATTGATCTGTTCTGGTGATGTGGTGTGTGTGTTCAATACACCCCCTCATAGTCTGGGAGCTAGCTACTCCATTGGTTACTAAGGTCTCCCCTCCTATTGGTTTGGTATTCCGAGGTCACCTCTCCGAATACAATGGCTACTATTGGATATTGGGCTGCTAATGCCACTATTGATTGTATTGTATTGACTGTTGGCTCGGGATAGATTTCTGACAACCCTTACACTTTTGGATATACCTATATTGTACCTTCTGTATTCCCCAAAGCACCATATTCTGTATTGATTATACATTACTCAGTACCCTTATGTGACTCACTCCACTACCATGTTATATTCCATTGCATTTATCTGTCATACTCTTTTTCCGTTACTTCAGACTACCATTCCATTTACGTACCGGGTTATTATATGATTATTGAATTTGATTATGCGATCCATGTTTTATGTTACTACCGTTTACCCTGTTATGATATGATTAATATGTGATTATATGATTGACATGTTTTCATCTGACTATATGTTATCTTACTGTTATGTGACCCCTCTGATTTGTCTGGTGACCATGTTAGTGTGTAATCGATTGTTTTGTCTGTTTATCGTGTATACCTCGTTCAGTTAATCTCGTTGACTATGACTATCCGTTAGTATCCATATCTGCCTATTGTTGACCTGCTATAGTTACATTTCTGTTTATGCTACTGTTTGATTGGGTAAATGGTTCAACTTATGTTGTATGGCTTGTTAACTTCTTTAGTTGCCCTGCTATGTCCTTAATTCATTCAATAATAATGTTCGTTCTGTATTCCTACTTGTTACGTGTGGCTACTATGTTTTGACTGCTATTAGTACTTCCGTTGTTATGATATTGGTTATGTTATTATCTGTGGGTTGTTGGACTTGTGTGATTGCCATGCTCGCTTTCTAATCAATTGCTTTTGCTAGCTTTTAGATTTCATTTGGCTTATATGTATTCTGACTTCCTGATTAATTGTATGCCTGGTTATTTTGATGTGCTTATGTATATATCATCGATTTGTTACTTGCTTTGCTCTCCTCTGTTGTCTGTTCTTTCCGGATATCTACTATTGTATTCTACAGGTTTCTCATTGACTCATTGTTTCCTTTCCATTGTGACTTTGTTATCCGCTTCCTTTGTTTCATTTTGCATTTCAGATTTTGTTTAGCTTTCGATTTTTTATATCTGTTCACTAGGCTTTTTAAGCTTAGCTGCATTTCTTTTCCTTTGGCAGGTTTTAGGTTGGAAGATGGGCTTTGATTGCTGAGATTTGGATAATTTGAGTGGACCGACCCTAGTTTTCCCTTATTATTTTGGAATGATTTGAGAGCTATTATTTTTAGATTTCATTTCGTTTTGGACATATTGGATTTTGTATGTTCATGTAATCATTCATTTATATGACTTGGTATTTTAGTTTATAAGGCTTCCGCTTGTAAAAAATTTATTTGTATGTTCTGATATGACACCATAATGTAATACTTCTACCCTTGCCGGGTTGGGGTGTTACAATTATGGTATCAGAGCAAAGGTTTCATCTTGTTGACCTTAGGATTGACCTGTGAGGACTGGGTAGACATTAAGCTTCCGTCTGTTTTGATCTCTTTCGATTCCTTTTAGTTGTCATTCAAATTTGACTTGATATTCTTTTGATCATTAGATGGAGACTACTCGTAGAGTCGAAGATGATGGTGCCGACCCAGCATTGCTGCAACAATTTTTGGAGAGGTTCGTGAAACAGAAGCCGCACCCGATCGTGATGCTGCCGGAGACGTTAGGATGCTGCTGAAGGGAGCTAGACGGATCAACCAAAGTCGTAAAGACGGAGACAAGATTCAACTGGTGACAAAGAAGGTTCATCTACTTCATATGATTTGGGCGCGACTTGTGTTACTCTGATTTGTTTGACACGCGTTTTGAGGCGGTTTGATATTTTGCTCGGTATTACTTTTCTTTGACTTGTTCAGAACTCGGTTTGAATCGTAAAGTTTTATCATTTAGCATTTTGGTGATATCTCAGCTTTATTTCTGGATCGTCAATAACGAGTCATCATGAGCCGTTTCTAGCAAGTTGGTGGCCTTCCTTCTTTTGTGTTATGGTAAGTTGGTTTGATGTATTATATGCTGAATGTATGTGTATCTGGTCTGTTTTGGTATGTTACTTGATACCGTATGCGATCTGTTTTGTTGCGATATTGGCTATGTGGTTTGTCATGACCCGATGCAGAATATGATGACAATAAGGACTTGTTATGTGATGCAAGTATTATGACGCCTGATCAACGTGATAATACCGAGATCATATGATTTGACCTTATTAAAATCATACGACATCTTGGGAAATGCCTGTGGTTGGTACGTGAATGGACTAGGGCTCATATCCGTTATTTTTCTATTCTCATTTTTGTTTGAAAATATGTACCTCCTTGCGAGATTCCCACTGACATCTGTTACGTGTAAGTTTTGTACTCCTTGGACCATAAATAGTTGCGAGTATGCGAACCTATGAATTGCTACGTCTGACTTAAACTTGTACATCTCCATGTACTTCTGCGACTTCAATTTTCGAGGATGAAAATTTTCTTTTAGAGGGGAAGAGTTGTAAAACCTTAAAAATCTAAAACGTGTGAAAAGACTATTTTACCCCTCAAGTTTAATAATGGTAAAACACGTAAAATACGTCAAGCTCATTAAATACGTTCATAATCTAACTTGTAAATCTTTACTGAACTTAATGTACGAGATCATTAAAATACTTAACGCTTACGTCTAAAATAAACTACACGTTTTAATATTGGTACTTGGGCCGAAATTTCCTAAATAACATTAAGTAAAATCAAGCCCAACTAAGTATGTCTTGGCCCATTGTTTCCCCCTTTTTCTTGTCTATACCGAACCCACATATATCCCTTGGATCTTTTTTTATAAACATTACGTATCACAAAAATTGCTACACCTACAAACCCTAAAACTAAAAAGTAACAGCAAGCAGTGGAGTTTCATTCTTCCATTCGATCCAAAAGCAGCATAAAAGGTGTTTTTAATTGCGAGACTTGATTCGTTGGTTCCTTGTCTTCCTTCTATTCGTACGCCTTGGGTATTATATTACATCTCATCTCATTCTTTTTATTGTTTCTTGATTTCTGTCGTGAGCCATGGCCATAAGAATGCATGAATCAAATACATTAATTACATAAAGATAAGAATCATCACATAAGGTAAATACATGTATAGGAAACTCCACATACAATAATAAGAACTGTCACATAAAATCATAACTAGATCACTATGTTATTCGACCCATATATATATATATATATATATACTTCTGTTTGAATCCCTCTCGTCATGTGAAGTAATATGTTAAAAGGCACGTAAAATCATGTTTGAGTCAATGAGTTAGGATCGCATCAAGAGTGAATGAGACAAAGATACACATTTTTTTTGGCGCCATAGAAATCATAAAATGAATACAAGTTTGTTCCTGAATCTGGATTATAAACCGAGTAAATATTGGTATTCCTAGTTAAACTTCATCTCCTATGTACCCTTTAAATTTTCTAGTGTTATATAGTACTAACCACTGACAATGGTAGTCTGTCGTGTAGATACATGGTATGAAATCACTAAGTTTTTTTTTTCAATGAAAGTTCAAACATGGTCTTGGGGTATAAGTTTGAGGCCATCGCGGAGTTTATGTGTGTGTCGTTTAGTGTTTTGAAAGTGCATCGGGGAAGTCAAGTCGGGGGTTAATCATAATATATTTTTACTTGGTTTGTGAATGTTAATTGTTTGAACCGCGAACGAGCTTGAATATTGATCGATGCATCTGGAGTCTTGTGGGGGTAACTTCGAGGGTGATCGCGGGATTTATGGTTGAGTCTTTTGGAGTTTTGAAAGTGTATAGGGAGAGTCGAGTCGGGGGTGATTCATAAGGCATTTTTACTTGGTCGTAGATGTTAGTCGTTTGAACCGCGATCGAGGTTGAAGTTGGCATGTCGAATGAAATTTTAAAAACTGAAATGGAAAAATCAAACCATACGTATGGCTAAAAGGGTTACAAGATTTAATATTTTGACATTTTTTCATTTTAAACCCTCATTTTTAGGTTTTGTCGCATGCAAACCTTGCACTATTAAAAAATGACACATTACACCCTGGACTATCAAAATAATAATATCGAGTTTTTAATTTTAAATTACTTGTCACTAATCCCTAAAGTTTGAGAAGTTACACTTTAAATCCTAAGTTTGGATTATTTATAATTTAAACCCTAAACCATGATAATTAATTTTATTAGACTATAATTTTTTTAATTAGCATTTGTAAAACTAAACTTACTAATTCGGTAACCTTTCTAACTTGGAAAATTTCTAAATTAGGAAAGTACTTAACTCAGTAAACTTAGTAATTGGAAATTTACTAATTTGGTATACTTTGTTACTAAATTTGGAAAGAAACTTTAATTATGATATATGAATAACGATGAACCCTAAAATTATGAAATAATGTTCTAAATATTAAGAGACCATTATTCGTGTAGATTCACGGAGGAAGGGGTAGCTTTTGTTTTCTTGTGTATTTCGGGAGATTTGCTTTACGGTTTGAGGTACAGATATTCTGACCTTTCTCATAAGGTTTCTCATGATCTCTTTACATCTTTGATCTCTTGCCATTTTGATATTGAACCTTTGCTTTACTATTGAACCCTTTGATATTGAACCAATGTTATTGAAATACTGTTACTGAACCTTGATACTGAACTATTGCTACTGAACTTTGATATTGAATTGTTGCTACTGAACTTGGATATTGAACCATTGCTATGAACCTCTGAATTGTGAACCATTGATATTGAACCTTTGATTATGAAGACTTATATATTGCTACAGATTGATACCCGAGCCAAATATTGTTATCCTAGCCATGAAGGTAACATGGCCGTGTCATTGATGCACCAATGGCATGACTCTAGTGTGGTTGAGTGATCTCCACATCGTCCCTATATTGTACTGATTATGCGCGCTTCATTGTTATTGTTATGGCCACTATTGTTCTGCAGGGGCGTATGGACGCATCCAAGATTTGTATTGTATTGTTATTGCTATTGATTGATCTGTTCTGGTGATGTGGTGCGTGTGTGCAATACACCCCTCACAGTCTGGGAGCTAGCTACTCCATTGGTTACTAAGGTCTCCCCTCCTATTGGTTTGGTATTCCGAGGTCACCCCCTCGAATACAATGGCTACTATTGGATACTAGGATGCTAATGCCACTATTGATTGTATTATATTGATTGTTGGCTCGGGATAGATTTCTGACAACCCTTACACTTTTGGATATACCTATATTGTACCTTCTGTATTCCCCAAAGCACCATATTCTGTATTGATTATACATTACTCAGTACCCTTATGTGACCCACTCTACTACTATGTTATATTCCATTGCATTGATCTGTCATAATCTTTTTTCGTTACTTCAGACTACCATTCCATTCACGTACCGGGTTATTATATTATTATTGAATTTGATTATGAGATCCATGTTTTATGTGACTACCGTTTACCCTGTTACGATATGATTAATATGTGATTATATGATTCACATGTTGTCATCTGACTATATGTTATCTTACTGTGATGTGACCTCTCTGATTTGTCTGGTGACCATGTTAGTGTGTAATATATTGTTTTATCTGTTTATCATGTATACCTCGTTCAGTTAATCTCGTGGAATATGACTATCCGTTAGTATCCTTATCTGCCTATTGTTGACCTGCCATAGTTACATTTCTGTTTATGCTACTATTTGATTGGGTAAATGGTTCAACTTATGTTGTCTGGCTTGTTAATTTGTTTAGTTGCCCTGCTATGTCCTTAATTCATTCAATAATAATGTTCATACTGTATTCCTACTTGTTACGTGTGGCTACTATGTTTTGACTGCTGTTAGTACTTCCGCTGTTATGATATTGGTTATGTTATTATCTGTGGGTTGCTGGACTTGTGTGATTGCCATGCTCGCTTACTAATCAATTGCTTCCGCTAGCTTTTAGATTTTGTTTGGCTTATATGTATTCTGACTTCCTGATTAATTGTATGCCTGGTTATTTCGATGTGCTTATGTATATGTCATTGATGTGTTACTTGCTTGCTCTCCTCTGTTGTCTGTTCTTTCTGGATATCTACTATTGTATTATACAGGTTTCTCATTGACTCATTGTTTCCTTTCCGTTGTGACTTTGTTATCCGCTTCCTTTGTTTCATTTTGCATTTCAGATTTTGTTTAGCTTTCAATTTGTTATATCTGTTCACTAGGCTTTTTAAGCTCAGCCACATTTCTTTTCCTGCGGCAGGTTTTAGGTTGGAAGATGGGCTTTGATGGCTGAGAGTTGGATTATTTGAGTGGACCGACCCTAGTTTTCCCTTATTATTTTGGAATGATTTGAGAGCTATTGTTTTAGATTTCATTTCGTTTTGGACATATTGGATTTTGTATTTTCTTGTAAGTCATGCATTTATATGACTTGGTATTTTAGTTTTAAGGCTTCCGCTTATAAAAAATTTATTTGTATGTTCTGATATGACAACAGAATGTAATACTTCTACCCTTGCCGGGTTGGGGTGTTACAGTTTAAAATGGAAAAACTAGAATTTGATCAATTTCGACCAATTTTGAGGTAAAGATGATTATAATTACTTTTGAGAGATTTCTAAAGCTAGATGTTTTAACATGTGAGGGATCATGTATGAGTATAAGAGCAGAAGAGTAATGAGTTTTGGTGAGATGATAGATCTACGGGTGTTTCGAGTGTGATCTAAATGAGTTATGTGTGAGTACGAAAAATCTACTTAGTTTTGATAAGGACTCAATTCGCCTTAAGGCACTATGTCTAGCTTAGTGTGAAGTGATCTAAAGATATGTTTGAAATACAATTATTGCAATTTCATTTTCTGTTTGCCGGATCCTACGGTTCCCTAAGAGTAGGGATCCGTCTAGCACAAGCTTTGGGATCCGTCTCTCTGCTAAGCAGAACCTTTACAAAAGGTATGTAAGGATCTTGACAATGCACCATATTTCAAAGTTAGTTTTTCTAAGAGGTTCTAACACTAAGATATCAAATGTAAGACGTTTTATTTCATGAAAGAAATTGGATTACATTGATAAAGCATGGATACTAAGGATCGACCCTATTTAGAAAGAAGGTTAAGTTCCTTGAGTATTTTCGCTAGATGGATCATCAAATGGTTGATGAATGTTTGCCGATTCAGGAATGAAGAAAGTCTTCATGAGAGATGCGTTTAGAGGTTCTATCATCTTGTTCACAAGTACGTACAACGGACTTTGAAATTGAGGATGAAAGTACTTGATGTTATGATAAAGGCGCGTCAAGAACATTCCATAAGGGATTAGTTTATTCTTGGAGCCTTGAAGATTTACAATTCGCCTTGCGAAGAAGTAGGCGAGATTGTATGGTTGTTGTGTTAGCAAACAATACATTATGTGAGCACAACAAGCGGGAAGGATTTCTCGATTTCCCCTAAGACTCCAAACATTTTCACGTAGGATGAGTGCAAGAGGCTTGTACTCTTCTCGGATATCCCGTGTATAGATAATGTTTGGATCAGAGTAATGGGGTTTGCATATTATGCAATTCAAGTCTTCCGGGAAAGGTATGTGTGAACAATATGGACTATTTTCTTCACGAAAGTTGAAGAGAGAATCAAGAGACCAATCTTCAGTGAAGGCACATTGTCCATGATTTGGAATCCGGAGGATGTGAGCAAATTGCCCAAGGGTTAAAACAAACTTTTGGTTTTTGATCAAAAACCAAAGAGATAGAGAGCGATCCTCGTTACGAACGAGTTCAACTTGACGAAAGAATTCCAATATAAACCTTGGACATATTTTCTCGTTAATTTTGAGAAGACATTCTAATCCTATGGCTCGGAAGGAAGTATTGATACCTTCTTCGAATTGTAGAGGGGTGTCGACAATACGTCCTTCATGGAAGTGACGGGTTTCGAGATTATTGAACCCACGGACATGATTGCCAGGTGTGTTGGGCTCAAGGGAGATGTTAGGAGTGTAGACGCTAGTGAGTGAAAAATCAAACTCATATTCATGCGACATAACGAAACCTATGGGAAAGAGAAGTTAATAGGATGTGACGTATTACGGGTAAAACAATGATTACCTAACGTTTTTACAAGATGTTTATTAACAATGACTTTTAACTCACTTAATGTTTGACATTCTAGTGGAACATTTCTTTTAGGAAGAAAGCGGTTTTTATTTTCCATGGAAAATCTGTTATCCAGAAGGACGGTTCCCACGGTTCCCTTCTATCAGAGATCCGACTAGTATACCTACAGGGATCCGTGGATCTGTAGTAGCAGAGACATATTTTTGATAAAAACATAGGTTTTTAGATTTTATAGTTTAACACCAATATTTGTGTATTAGCCTACATTTTCTTTTAGCATGCATTAATGGTTTCTAATGTATCACGAAAGAATACGAAAGATATAAATCAAAAGAAATGACAAACACATTATGATAATAATAACCTAGATAAACTAGAATATTAGTAATATTTCATTTCAATGCTAAGAATGATATAAAGGATTGGGTATATAACGCAAATGTAGATTAACAACACAAAGTATATGTGTCCGTATGAGAACTTCATCATAGGGAACACAAGAGCGATGAGTGTTAAGGTGATGAGCACGAGGGTGATGTAAACCATGTTGATGACGAACCTTCTCGGTTTTGGTTTGAGATCAGATGAGATGAAGAGGAAGATGAAGTTTTGAATGAGAGTTAATTTTTGAAAGTGGAAGATTTGAAAAAGTGGGGATTTGATGGAGTGGACGACGGAAAGGGGTTTTTATGGGGAAGGACGAATTTTTGAGATTTGTGTTTTGTTTTATTATTAGAAGGATATGATTTTTGGATTGAATGAAATAAAACACAAATTTTATAAACCTCGACTTTAGACGAAAAAATAACACGTATGCGAGAAGGGCTTCCTAATGAAGTTACATGTAATACATGAATATGCACAAAAGATAATCATATAAATACCTATGTAAGCATACTTGTCAAGCTGATGTTATTTAGAGATAAGTGGAAAGTCATACCTCTAATGTACTGTCACACCCCCAAATTACCTGTTTTGCAGCGGAATGGAATTCCTGGGGGTTGACGGTCATAGCATCACAATCACAATTATATTGAACGACCTAAAGTGTCGTTTGGAAAACACATCGTTTGATTTAATAAAACAATCAGAGTTTACAAAGTGTAGGTCCCAAATGAAAATCAACTTGTGCGGAAATAAGTTTGTTACAATTCAAACGATGTTTTATAGTGCATAAATCCCATGAGAGACGCGTCGTCACCACGACTCTATGATAAGTCCACATGCATGCCATGAAGTGTATGTCTTAGATACCTGAGATAAAACATGCTAAAAAGTGTCAACACAAAGGTTGAGTGAGTTCATAGAGTTTGTGTTGAAATGCAAAGCCTTTCAAAATCGTTTATGCAGCAAAGGCATTGTAAATCTACTCAGTTCCAAGTTCCGCCCATACAAAACTTGCAACCTGTGTGTTTACAACCCACTGCCAAAATATGTATAGTTTATGTTCAAACACATGATGTCAAATGAATTCACAATAGTACCTAACTCGACGTAGAACCATAACACATGATCAATAGTACATGACTCAATGTATCAGTAGTCAACTGATTTAGAACATTATACGACGTAGAACTATAGCACATAATCAATAGTACATGACTCAATGTATCAGTAGTCAACTGACATAGCACTTTATTCGACGTAGAACTATAGAACATAATCAATAGTACATGTCTCAATGTATCAGTAGTCAACTGACATAGCACTTTATTCGACGTAGAACTATACCACGCAAACAAGAACAATTGATATAGTACAACATTCGGTTTTGAAACAATGGTGATCATGATAGAAGTTATCCATAAAAATCCAAAGTACTTGTGAAAAATAGTTAAGCATGTATCTCCCCCAAAATAGTTCAAAACATATAAAAGTAGGGACTACGAAACTCACAGTAATATGTAAGAGTTTAAAGTACTTGTGAAAGTAAATGAAAACAGTTGAGCATGTATCTCCCCCAAAATTAGTATAAAAACAATTGAAAATGGGGCTATGGAACTCACATTAATCCTTAAATGTTTAAAGTACTTATGAAAGTAAATGAAAATAGTTGAGCATGTATCTCCCCCAAAAATAGTACAAAACAATTAAAAGTGGGGCTATGAAAACTCACTTGGACAATGATGCGATGGCAAAAGTGAGTACACCAAAATGTAGCGTGAATCTCTAAACTTGACCTATTATGAATGATATGATATATAATAAGTTATGATGTAATGTTATGCATGCAATTCGTATGATATCTATACCACTTGTAAATTTTTGAAGATAACGTTTATCGTCGAAATATATGTTTATGACATGTCGTCATTTTATAAAATACTTTACAAGTATTTACGTTGAAACAACCTCCTACGATAGTCGTTTAGTGATTTATTGTGAAATTATAACTTTTCGTCGTAAAATAATGTCATTGAAAATTTCATGAAAGTGACTAAAACGGCCTTGAAAAGCTAGTCGTAAAATGGTGTACGTCGAGCGTTAGGAAACGAACTCAAAGGTTTTGGGAAGCTTGTATCATTATCTCAAAGTTTTAGCATTTAAGTTTTCATCCTAGAGGTCTTGATCATGGAGAAAAATATAGGTAAAGTATGGTACTTGTGTCCAAAATATTGTTTAAGGGTGGTTTTCGGCAAAGTTTAAGTGACCGTATTTTACTCGTTACAACTCCGTTTGACGAACGGTTGGACGTTTGACGAACTTACTTTTACTAAAAGACATCGTTTCATAAAAAGTACTCCATCAATGTTAAAAATAACCCTCAACATGGTCATTCGCGGCCGATATGTTTGTCTATTAGAAAATATATTAGTTATGCTTATATAAAATAGTTACGGCAACTTGTTTAAAATGTGAATAACTTAATCGTTATAAGTCCATTTTCTACGTTTTATATATCCTCGGAATCGTGATAATATATACTAATATACTTTTGATAAGTCGACACATTTAATAACGCTTAAGATTCATTTTTGACTCGTAAAAAGTTGATATAACATGCTGAATTTTCTGAAGATTATAGTTTTCGTCGTCAAACTTGAAAATAGCATAACTTTTTCGTTATAACTCCGTTTTAACCCGTTCAAGCGGCCACGTTTTCGTTTTAAAGTGTATTTTCTAAATATCTAGGCCAAAAATTTGTATCTAATATCGAAAATTCCAGAATTCAAAAATATGGACAGACCCTTAATTAAACTTGTCGAAATGAGATTTTCTCGCGCCAAACCTATTCCAACCAATTCAAAACAACTCCGAAGCTATTCTAATCCTACCATACACCTTCTTAGGGTGTCATGGGTTCCTAGACATCGCCAAAAGTGATATATTTTAAGGAGTAATTATAGGATAACAAATATAAATTAATAGTGCTTATAAACAATTTAAGTGGTATAGACATCATATAACTTGTATGTTTTACTCAAGCATGATAAAATGAACATAACATGAATATGAAAGATGAAAATGGGTATGAAATGCTTACTAGTTACTTGATGAGGTTAAATGAACAAGGTTAATCCTAACACCTTAGGTTTTTATTTCAAAACCTAAACTAAGAGTGTAACTAGCTTGATAATAACTTAGCTTGAAAAAATATTGTGATCACCTTCTTGGTCCTATGCTGTGGCCGGTTATAGGATGAAGAGGAAGAGAGACACTTTGCTTTTACACTTTGTATGTTTTAGTTGTATGTGAATATGTGTAATATAATATGAACATATATGTTGAATAAGAAGATATTTAGTGCAAGAGTGTGTGACTCATGGTCTTGGTCGACATATGATGAGTGTGTAAATACTCATCATTTTTGGTCAAATCTGAACTGCAAAACATTTAAAAACACTCAGAAATACATCAAAATACTGAAAATATCCCAAAATTGTATTTTATATGTTTCAGATGCAAAATGTTTAAAATCAGATGAAAAAAGAGCTAAGTTTGCATAATTGGCAGTTTCAGTCCCTTAACTTTCAAATCTTGACAAAATCAATCCCTGAGCATTTGTTTTGAAATAAAAGTCAACCCAAGTCCTTTCAAAATCAAAATTTATCAAAAATGATCCTTGGGTAAAAAGTTTGGAGAATTTACAAGTTTGGTCCTTCAAGTTTCAAAATTGGCAAAAATAGTCCTTGGAAGTTTAAAAATGGAAAATTATCTTTTATGGTCCTTGTACTAATGAAACTTGGCATGTTTGGCCCTTTTGAGAAGTTTGGGAAAGTTACAATTTCAGTCCCTCAAAAATCAGAAATTACAAGAATGGTCCTTGTGATTAAAATACCAAACCCCTTGACCCTTGAACCCCCACTTCCACTTGACCCCTACCACATTCCTGTGAACCCTACCTTTTCCCCATTGAACCCTCTCAATTTGACCCATCACCCACAAATAAAAACGCCCCAAACGACCCCCCCCCCCTTTTTCCCTCCATCCTTTTTTCTCCTTTATCTGCTTCCCAGAAACCAGTTACAACCTTTTACCCAAATCCTCACAACCAAGAACACTCCACCTCCAACCTTCTCTATTACCCAGCTTCACCAAAACCTAACTCACCCTTAATCCCTTTTACCCAGTTATACCCAATTCCCAAACCCACTATCCTCATCTCTCTCTCCTTTCCATGGCTGCCACCATGGCAGTCCATGTCAAAAAGACCAATCAATGGCTTGGATTTACCCATAATGGTACCTACTTATTGGATGGATGAGATTGACCGAAGAAAGGACAAGTGAAGTTTTTGGCATGTTTTGTCTCAGAGAAGAAGCAAAGCACAAGAGGATTGAAGTCCCCTAGGGTTTTAGTATAAAAGGAAATCAATGTAGCCATGATAAGGCACCCCTAGTTTTAAATTAAATTCAGTTTTCTTGTATTTTAGTTCCATTGTAATTTCTTTTTAAAAGCAATGAAAGTACTTTTTCCTTCAATTTCATGTTTTGTTGAATAGTTATCTAAGCTCATTGAAAGGTTGTTAAAGATTTTTAGTTCAATTCATTCTCAGAAAAGTAGTCAGTTTAAGCTTTTATGACAGTTAAAGGGGTGTTTGTTTAATGCTGAAAATGGTCAAAAGCCACATTTTACCCGTTTGACTTATGTAGTCAAAGTTCTTTTTACAAGATAAGTGAGTTTAGCATATTAGAATCTGTTTTACCAAGTTGTTTAAAAGTTTAGTAAAAAAAAAAAAAAAAGTTCTTTGTGATTTCAGGTCTGAACAGGACAGCAGCAACAGCTGCTGTTCTTGCCTTTTTTTTACAGCTTATTTAAGGTTCGAAGTTGGCAAAACTTATGTTTCTTAGGTCCTTATGTCCCCAACTCAGTTTGCTCCTATTTTAGTGCATCAAACTAGCAATTAACTTGTTTAAAATTGAAGTTCAAAACTGTCCCTCACCCATTTTTTTAAAAACTGCATCAGTTGGGAATGTGGCCCAAATAAGCTGATACAAGCTTATTCTTGGGCTGTTATTAGCCTTTTCTCGGTCCCAAATCAGTACTTTATGATAGTCAATTATGCTAACTTTGGTTTTGTGTAGCTTGTCTTGCTTTGGAAGGATTTTCGTGGCTTAAAAATACGCACAAAACAGGCCACTTAAGGCTGTTTGCACCCTAAGTTAAGCACCACAGGTCACTCTTTTTCCTTCTTTAATTAGCTCATCAGTAGAATTTTGTGGCTTATTTAGGAGATTGAAAGTTGTCTTTAGATAAAATAGAACTAGAACTTTAGGATTTAGCTTAATTAGTTTTCACTAGAGCTCATTAGAATACTTTAGTGCTCATTTCAAGTTCATATCAGTTTTAAGATTTCCTTAGTTTAGCATTATGCCCACTGATTTCCCCCTTTGTTATTAGTAGTGTGCTGTTTTTTTTAGCTTATTTCTGATTAAGATGCATCTGTGTTAGCTTAATTGTTCACCCATGTTGCTTATCTAGTGGAACTTATTGCTTATTGTGCCCTTTTAGTTACCAAGGGATGTTTGGCTTGTTTTATTTGGCTAATCAGTTTTGACAGTTTCTTGTAAACTTTTCTTTCAAAAAGTGTTAACAAAAAAAAAGAGCTTGATTTGATCTCAGCGATAAGCTGTAAAAAGAAACCAGAAAAGAAAAAAAAATTAAGTTTTCAAAAAGAGAGCCAAGGGATTCGAACCCTGGTCTCTCAGCTCAAAGCACATGACCAAACACAACACCTAAACCATCTGCGCCCTTGGGACTTGTCTCACAAGTTTTACACAAACAATTCCTTTAAAGACATGTACTCAGTTTTCAATATAAGCACTTTTTGGCTTATTTACAGCTTATTCTCCCAAACAAAGTAGTGTTTTCTTATTTTTCTTAGATTAAGCATAGATCAAAATAGTTTTTGTGATTTTTCCAGATTTTTCTTAATTAGTTTAACATTTTCAATTAATTAAATAGATTAAATTAGTTTTTAATTCGTAGAAAATAATTTAAAAGTCAAAAAAATACCCGGTCTTTTTCTGAAATTATTTTTTGTCAATTAGGACGTAGGAAAATTAATTTCACACCCGTAGCCCTTAATTTGCAAAAAATTTACGTTTATGGCTCGGGTCGTTTTCCCGTTTTTACATTTTTACGTTTTAGCACCCTAGGACTTAGAGTAGTTTATTTTTATCATTCCTTAGGCTTAGTAATAGTTTATTTTTAGTTTATTAGGGTTCCCTTGCCTTAATTACCTTCCCGTTCATTAATTTGTAAAAAAACGTAATTCAACTCAAATCAACAAATCATTCAAACCCAATTCAAGTTCAAATCACAAAACTCAACGATTCCTTCAATTTCACACCTCGTTGGGACACGACCCGGGAAATCACTTTTCCGATATCACTTTTATCACACCCGTAAGATTTGATATGTTAACCTTTTTCCTAAAGGGTTAATTTGTCGAATTTTACGGTTATTTTGATATACGTTGATATTGTGTTTTTCACCACTCACAAACAAGACGAGTCAACATATATATAACAAAAAAGACTAGATGCATTTTGATATAGTTAAGTATACATATGTTGAAGTAAAGGTATAGTTATTTAAGAATAATAAGTAACTTATGTACATATTTGGGCTTTTAGGGTAACGTTAGCTAAAAATAAATTTTAACGGGTCAAAATAAAATATATTGAACTCATAAAAATTATAATAATACATTTCTTACAAAATTTGAGTGAAATAATAATTTATCGTGTAGTATTTACGAAAACCGTCGTAATTATATAAATATAACAATTTATATACAAAATAAATTTAAAACACTGGGTAAACTCATAATATTATTTTTATAATCTTATTATGAGTATAAAAAATATATCGGGATAATTTTTGGAATTATCAGATCAAATGTTCAAAATAATTAATTACGCGATAGCGTTTATTTAATATGAAATTACACGTTTAATGAAAAATGCAAAACCATGCATGAACTAATATGATGATAATGATGCTAATGATATGTAGACTAAACCTAGTCTATATGAAATGTCCTTGATGATTGTTCATGAATTCGCAGCTAAACCATTAAGGTTACGCGAATTTGATACTTGTAAACCTAGTTTACGATAAATGATGAAATAGTGAAACTTAAATATTGATTTTCTCCGGAAATGAATAGTGTTTCGTGAATAGTAAATTTTGAAATACGTTCTCAGAATATTACTTCGACTTCGAAAATGGTGAATAGTAAAATTTTGAATAGTAACCGGTGAATAGTAAATTCCCGAGATGAATAGTAAATTTGAGAAATGACCTGAAATTACGAGTTGTCACATGTACTTAGGAATGTCTTTACAAATGACACAACAAAAGTCAGTAGACAATTCTGGCTCCTTTGTGTTTAATATACCTTCTTTGAGAAGGTATTATTGTTACCAAGCAATTCCTATGGCTTGGTAGGTATGAGCTTAACTAAGCAACATGAAAAAAAAAGATTAGTGCAATTATATGAGTAGTAAATAATAAGAAGAGAGAAAAAAAAATGTTGTCATCTAATTAACATCCAAACAAAGAGTTTAACAAAAACATGGTGTTTGTTTTCATGAAAAACCTTCTTGGTAGTTTTCAATTAACCACGGATCGTATCAAGTTTTTAAAGTACAATATACTTTAAGAAACTTGGTAACGAAGCTCTGATACCAATTGTCAAAAACTAGAAGGGGGGGTTGAATAGTTTTACCAATTAAAACTTCGTTTTAAAATATTTAGATCGACTTATGTCAATCTATTAGGATGTTTGTTGGATGTTGATAAACAAACATATAGAAATATAAATATGTAATGAAATGATAAAGAGTAAGAAGCACAAAACCACAAAGCGGGTATTTATAGTGGTTCGGCTACAAGGACACCTTCCTTGCCCTACTCCACTCCCCGAGTCACCTACTCAAGAGTTCCTAATCACTACACAACACCGACTCCTTATGGTGGAGAAACCTTCACAACGTTGCCTACACTTTATCCAGTACAAGGCTAGATACCGGGCCCTTTTCACCAAGGAGAACCAATCCTTTCACAACGTCGCCTACCCTTTATCCGGTACTAGGATAGATACCGAGTTCTATTATAATGGAGGAACTACTACCCAACACTACACCAATCACCTAACCCCAAAGGAGATCTAATCCTTATAATATCAACAAGGATAACAATATCCTTTGACCCAATACTAATCTATCTTGTACGTCGAATCACACCATATCGAATTTACACCTTAGGCACCTTTCACTAATGCCTTTGCCTAGATCTTCAAGACACCCTTCACCAATGTCTTGTGACTTGACTTCAAGGCACCCTTCACTAATGCCTACAATACGTACGATCGACACCCTTCACTAATGTCTTCGTCTTGACACTTGAGACATCTTTTACTAATGTCTTCAACACTACACTTCTTAGAAAAAGAACCATCAACAAGATAACTTCAGTAGTCTTGATGATGAGGAAGCATGGCAACTCATGGACTTGAGCTTGCTTGACTTCAAAGGTGGTGATCTCGCCTTTAAGAGGAACATAGAGGATCACAAAAATAAAAACTACATACATAGATCACTTGGATCTGGGGTTAGAAAGTTTTTAACTCAAGGAGAAAGTATGTAAGAAAAGGGTGAGAAATAATGAAGAAATGGCTCACTATTTATAGAGAGAAAATGTCTACTGTTCCACGGATCCCACGGATCCCTCTCTTAAGGGATCCGTCTAGTGTAAAGCTAGGGATCTGTGGGACGCTCCTCTTTGCCCATGGGTTTTTTGGTTATGGGTCATAGGTTATGGGTTGGTCCATGGGTATTTCATTAGATACAATGTATCTAGTAGATGCAATGCATCTAGTCAAATGGGTATGGGTCAATATCATTGGTTGTAGTTTTTACCCATTTATAATACATACTAGTTATGTATATATTTTCCCAATTTGTAAACACTAGTTGTTGTACATATGTATTACTAAATCATAAAATCACTTATACTTGTTTTATTGTTTTATGTGAAAACGTAAGTGCATTAGAAAACTATTGGCTCAAAACATTTACGTATTTTATTTGTTTCGTTAAAATGATTTTACGTTTGTTATCGATAAAACATTAGAAGGACGTAAAATATAAATAAACATTTTTACGGCTTATTTGTATTAACAAAGATAGTAAATGAAAGTGAGGATAAGGAAACTAATGCCTATTTTAACCATTATCCCACTAAGGAAGAAATTGCAAACCACAAGTACATAATTGACAATCCTCGATCACCCATCGTTAGAATATGCCCAAATATTATGAGAGGAAGTCCTCGGAACATTAAGATCCCCTGTATGATTGGATATAGGAATGTCGAGCACGCTTACATAGATATAGACTCTCCTATCAACATGATGTCCTCGGCTGTTTACAATGTCGTAATGAATGTGCGACTTAAGATTAGGAGGGACCCTATGTATCCCGGTGGGGTTTGCAAATTTGTGGGAAGAGTCAAGGATGCACACGTCTTTGTAGAGAACTTCACCTACTTAGTAGATTTTATGATTTTAGAAGATATATGATGTGTCATAGACTATAGCTTGTCCCATGTAGTGTTAGGAAAACCGTTTGTTGAAAAATCTAAACTAAGCTATAACAAATCCTAATGAACAGTTAGATTTTAAGAAGGGGATGATGAAATTACATATAGGATATCTAGGAAAATTAGCGGATATGGTCCTCTATCCTACTTTGAAAGAGATATTGATTCGGTTAAAAATCAATAATAAAGAAGTTGTGTAGTATACGGGTAACTCAAACGTATTAGGTTTGAGCACCGAGATCGTTCCGAACGAGGGTTGAATGGAATTTCCAACTCACGTCGCGAGAATCGGGATTCGAATAAGAAAAGGGGCATAAGATGATATTATCTAAACTACGGGATAAGGAAAGTAAAAGGAACATCTAATCTACGGGAAATCCTAATAACTAAGGCAAACTACGCAATTCTACGCTAAAACGCAAAAACGAAATTAAACGAAACGCGAATAAAAAGCAAATACGACTAATCTAACTCCTAAAAATAATCTAAAACTACTTTTGTGCTAACAATGGTATTTGAAAACTAAATGTGAATTAAAACTATTTTTTAGGAATTTTCTTGAATTTATTTTAATTAAAAACTAATTATTAACTAATAAAAATGAACTAATTATCTAAAAATTATAAAAGAGAGAGGGAAAAATATGAAATTACTTTCTAAAAATCTAAAATAACATAAAAGACTTTTTAAAACTATTTTTGTATTTTTCTGATTAATTTCCTATTTTCTATGAATTTAAATCTAATTAAAATTATGAAAAATACCAAATACAAAGAGAAAAATAAGGAAAAATATTTTTTATGCTTTTTATATTTATCTTAAACTATTAAAATTGAAAAATTATTTTTTGGAACTTTTTCTCAATTAATTGCAATAAAAGCTAATTAAAAATCATTAAAAACTAAATTTAATTAAGAAAAATACTGAACAGTAACTAAAAATTATGAAAATTTCAGGGAAATACTAAAATATTATTCTAAAGCTAATAAAAATATAAAAACAAAGGCCTATGTGGAGAATATGAGGGCTGCTATGTAAACTACAATGAAATAAGCACTTTTTAATAAGCTAATAAGCACAAGAGTACACCAACTGATCAAATAAGCTAAATAACTCTAAAACTACTCTAAGGGAACTAATTGCAACTACTCCTATGACCTAAATAAGCATCTACCAAGATTAGAGCTAACTGATCTAAAAGCCAAACAATGATTTTACCCCTACTGTTTGAGCACTTGAAACTGCTTATTAGATAAGCGAAAGGGAAAACTAAGAATGTGGTTCTAAAAACCACCAACCAAAGACTATTTATCCAAAGTTTCAGATCATGAGGACTAGTAATGAAGACAATAGAGATCAAATAAAAATGGCAAAAATGGACAGTGGCTGCTGATGACAGAAACAGTGAACTAGGGACCTACTTTGAGCTTATTTAACTACTTATCAGATAATATATAGCCAAAAACAGATATAAGGTCTTGAAGACCACCTAGAATACTACAAGTAGACCAAAATTCAGACCTTAGCTATTTGAATTGAAGTCTGTGCAGTTGCTGCACTTTCTGCACAAACTGGGTTCAGACCTGGTGTTGACTTTTTAAGACAGTTATAAAGATTGACTATTTTGAGATTCAAATGCAAATCAAGGACTAAATAAGATGAAAGATGATGTGATGAGACTAAAGCAAGCTAGTATATCTGATTCTAGACCTATGTGCTTAACAAGCTCTACTGATTCCAACAGAATTTAATATAAGAGCAGATGCAAGGTAATTTTGACTATAGATGAAGGCAGGCACAAAACAAGGACAGAAATGACAATAATTAACCATAACAAGACCCAACCAACTGATCTACTCCATATTTATGACCTCTAACACAGTTTAAAACAATGAACCAAACAGTACTTTATTGAACCAAGATGCATTTAACTAAGAAAATTGTTGAGAATCTAAGCAACACAAATGAAACTTTAATAAACTAACATCAATATTAACTACTTAACAATTCATAAGCAGAAATTAACCAGAAACTGACTTAACCTCAATATGTTGACTTAGTTTGACTTTTATTGACTTTTTGCAAAAACTTGAGATTAAGCTAAAATGTAACCATCAAAGGCTCACATAAGCTTGCAAAAGCTTATGTAAGCTATCAAGAACAGAAATCAAGGATCCTTAAACACTGAAAAGCTTTTAAATCAGATTTGAGAAGAAAATGGGTAAATAAGAAATTTGCATTAAGAAACTGAGATTACAAAGCTTAAATTTGAAATTACAATTATTAACTACTGAAAGCATGAAATAATGACAGGAAATTAAAAGGGTCAAAATCTCTCTAAAACCTAAGAGATTGGACAACTACAATGTGAGCAAAAGGGTCGTTTTTATAGCTGAGGTGAGCCTTGAGCTTGGGATGCCTTCAGAAGGATCTAGGAGGCTAATCACAGCCACAAATTCATCCATGAGTCACTTAAGCCAATCAAATGCTTCCATTTGTCTAGTGAGGTGTCTAAGCCAATGGGAGGGTTGCATTTGGCCACGTTGGCAGTCTTATCTGACAGGTAAGAGCTTCTAGAAGATGGGAAGATGCTAAGTACCAAGATTGGTGTTTGGGTGTGGTGGTGAATAATAGTGTTTGGCTGGGGAAGGAGATACAGAGCAATAAGGGCGCGTTTGGTTATTATTAATTGTTTCTCAAAAATGGTTGACCGGGTCTTGTGTGAGTGTTGACCTGGGTAATAACAGGTAAGTGGGGTGTATTCGGGTTGGGATATCACGGGGTAAGTGATTTTGGGTCATAGTTTTTTTTGAGTGGATTGGGTTGTAGATTGGGCCGAGAGTAATGTGAAATGGATAATGGATTATGCAATGGACTAGTAGTATATGTATGACTTGGATTAAACCCACTAGTAACCATAGGGACCAAACATGTAAATGCTGAAAATCTAGGGACCCAACATGTAAATTCTGAAATCATCTTCAAAGGACTGAACTTGCCATTCTTCAAATGACCAGGGACTGAATTTGCACTTTTTGAATCTTTAAGGACCATTTTTGCCAATTGGTGAAACTTGAGGGGCCAAATTTGATATTTCTTCAAACTTTGATCAAATCTTCACAAGTCATCCTCAGAGATTAGAAATCTTCATAAATGCATAATTCTGACCTTCCGGCTCAGCTTAAGCTCTCTTGATCTCTCGTGCTCGGATTTACGTCTGATTTGGTTCCTTTTTGCGTGTTTTTACATATCCATACCTGCACAAGCACAAACTCAAGAAAACCACAAATATTAGCAATAAACGGCTCTTTCTTGGTTATTTTGGGTCTATTTTGATAAAGAAAAGGTATGTGTTTTAGCACATACCAAAATACCCCAGACGAAACCATTGTCGTGTCCTCACGCAATGCAATCAACTCACGCTTCTAAAATCAAGGATTTCAATCTCTTTCTACTAAACCTATGAAGAAGTAGCAAAGATTCCTCAAAAGAGATTAAGAAACCCTTATTTCTAAAAACGCCCCGTTTACCTTTTAATTCACATATAGATATTACAATTAAGCTCATTCCGGTTATGAATGACGGTTTGTTGAACTTTCATGTCGATCAATAACTCCAACATTTTTCAAACGACACGTTAGGATCACGGAGTAGAAAACACAACACAGCGTGAAGTGACCATACGGATAGAATACATCGTCCCTGATTTTTCACAAGTCCCAAACTAAGCGTAAAACCGAAATCATTGTTACATACGACTCTAGATGCTAACACTACCCATGGAAGTTACTTGTGTAATTACCTTTTGTTCCCATTTTCCTATTTTCCTCTAGATTTTTTTATTTTTGTGAGAAATGAATTTCTTCAAATTCTCGTTTCGATAACTTTTATTCCGATAAAGATACAAAGCTAAGTCGATAATTAGTTATCCGTCTTCTCTCAAGAACCATTGTCGTAAAAATGAGGTCCACATCAAGGAATTTTTATTCACTAACTTTTGACTTTTCATTTTTCATACATCATTTTTTTCATCATTTTTTTTTTTTTTTTTTTTTTTTTTTTTTTTTTTTTTTTTTTTTTACTTTTACTTATATTTATATGAGCTGTGAACCACGGAGCTTCACGGGGTAATTCCAAGACTATAGGCTTCATGAGATGAGGATCCCGGCTGGCTAGGCTAAGACCTCATTCAATCCCGGCTAAAGATCCAAGGGTCCGATCTCGACACCGCAGCTCACAACTTTACTTATTACATTTCACATATCACTGATTACTCATTTATTCATTACGGATCCTTGGTGTGTACCCAATTTTTAAAACAAAGATTCTTTTAAGAAGATAAAGAACTAACTATCGCCAAAAACTCGACATCTCTAATTATTTAGACAGATATGGGGTGAAACAATTTTGTGGGAACAAAAAGCCATAAGTACCTTTGATGGGCTCTAAAGAGAACCAACTACTCCACGCTTAGCATCTAAACTCATAAGTAACTCTATCATTTCTCGATCTCTGCAAATTTAAAATCCCAAATAATGAGATCCGCAGATGCTTAGCCGATAATTTTTAGATTATCTACGGTTAAGGGAACAAGCTAGGGCTCAACACGCCGGGTCAAGTCAGAATTCTATTCCTACTCTCACCAGCGGAAAGTCAATCAAGGTGTCAAAACATATATTAACTTAGCAAATGTTTCGTCTAATGAAATCAAGTCATGCATATTTAAAGTCACTAAGGGAAACTTGCAAAATCTTGGCCTTGTGAGCTAGAATTCGCATTTTATAGCTTCTTGTCTAAGAGACTAGCAAAACTTTTCAATCAAAAAGACTTAACAAAAGCTTACAAAAATTTTTAAATTTTTCACATTTTTGCACAATTTTTCAATTTCTAAGGAAAAACGGGGTTACGAGAGAAACACGACGAAAATAAGCAAGTGCGGTCAAATCAAATCGAAGATTACCCTACCCCAGACTAGAACGAAACATTGTCCTCAATGTTTAAAGCAAGGGTATCACGAAAATCTAAAAGCCGTTTATTAAGTATGCTCAAAGATAAACGTTAGTCGATAAGATTAGGATATCGGATTTCCATCAGCATCGATCATGAGACTCGAGTGGAGAAATGACAAACTTCGAGCACGAGAGTCTTCAGATCGGGAACATCCTAAACACAACACATCACAAACAACCAAACATGAGAAATTGAAGAGGCAGACCCCTTCGCGTCACTTATTAGAAAATAGAAAGAAGAGAAATGGATAAGCATGGGGTGCCTCCCATGAAGCTCTACTGTTTTTCTTCAACGAGTCGCTAGCCTGACTCGTCCCCGAATTCATTTGTCCTTGGGGAAGAAAGTGGTAGAGATACCAGGGTCAAAAACGGTGTCTTCATTCCCGAAAGAATGAGACTGGGTGGGTTGGGTGGTGAAGAAAGTGTCAGGCTCAAGCACAAATGGTATAACATGAAAGAATGATCCATCATCCGGTGGTTTTGCGGGTGGACGAATGTATGACGGATCAAAATGAGAATGCTCCAAGAGAGATGGGAGCTCATGGTAAAAGATAAGAGGTGTAGGCTCAAAAATGAAGGCATCCATGAGAGGATCCTTTTCTCTAACAATGGTTTTAACAAAGAACTCATCAATGAATATCCCGGGTTTAAAGATCTTGTCTTCACATGCGGGCTCATCGGGATACGTGATGGTGGACTCATCAGAAGAAGGAGAGTCAAGAGAGCCATCAAGAACAACCATATCCTCAATACCCGGTGGTATTGGGTCATCAATAGGTAAGTCGACTTCTTCCATATTAGAATCATGTGGCGGTTTATCAAGAATATCGTCTTCAACCATTTCAAAATCAATCTCCATAATAACCTCAGTGTCGGATTCAATACTTTCTTCAACATCACATGACGGGAGAGAAAGGTCGGAACACAGAGATGGGACAAGTGGTGTGCTCTGAGAGCTAGCAATATCCACCACTTCCGTTGTGGTCTCTGAATCGGACTCAAAATCTTGGTCAAAAAGAGGATTAACTACACAAAAGGTGTAGTCGTCCTTGAATTCAAAGAGTGGATTTGAGAAAATACCAGAAGTAACCTCGGAGATGTCAAGAGAATCACATAAAAGCGAATCACAATCACTATCAGATATATCCTCGGACTCACTTGGGATTGGGTCAAGGCTCTCAACACAAGACGATTCCGTTTCCGGAATAGTGCTAAGAGGCTCGTCCCCCATTATGAGAGAGTCAACGGGATCAACAATGTTTGAAGAAAGAGAATCATCGACCTCTTCCAATACGATATCACTTCTCTCATCCGGTGTGAGTGAAGGGGAAGGGTCGGAAATGAAAGGCTCAGAAACGGGAGGGGATTCATCTGACAAACTTGCATAATATTCTTTCATTTGGATGGAATCCTCATCATCATCGTCGATGTAAGTCGCGAGCCATCGGGCACGTCTTGCAAGTGCCTGCTCCTCAATTCGTATTTCTTCAAGACACTTTTCAATCTGAGCTGCTCGTTCTTCTTCTTCGAGCAATTCTATCATAGATCTTTTGTTGCGAGACGCTCGATCTTCGGCATGTTCATTAACAAATTCTTCGAGACATCTTTGAATTTCTGGAGAAATTATCAGAGGTTGTGGTTGAATCTCTTGGTATTGTTGAGGTGGGTCATAAGAATAGTCATAATTATCACAAGGAACTTGCTCGTAAACAAGCGGGTTCTGCATTTGACAATCGGAATTGACATGCGGACCTCCACAATACTCACAACAATATGATTGTTGTGACGGGTTTGGTGAAGTATATGGATAAGGTTCATAACCAAAGGTCTGATTGTTATATTGAGTTTGGCATTGAAAACCTTGGTGAGGACCTCCACAGTACTCACAAGAATATGACTCCGTCTCATGGTATGGGGATTGGTTAAGGAAATCAGTCGCATCATTGTAGAGACATTGGTCGTATACAAACTCGTCTCCCGTATTCACAATGCTACAACCGGGACAATTCCCACCATTTTGAGGTCCCCCACACCATTGACAACCATAATGGTAAGACGAAGACATCGAAAAGAATTATACGAATAAGAGGGTAAAGAGATAAAGAATTGACGATTCAGAGGGTAAAGAAGAATATTTTTGGGTTTTTATAAAAGGGATATGTACAAATATCAACACACGATTCGAGACGGAATACGAAAACTCGCTACAAGCCCTCCCCGGCAGCGGCGCCAAAAATTGATTCGGTTAAAAATCAATAATAAAGAATTTGTGTAGTATACGGGTAACTCAAACGTATTAGGTTTGAGCACCGAGATCGTTCCGAACGAGGGTTGAATGGAATTTCCAACTCACGTCGCGAGAATCGGGATTCGAATAAGAAAAGGGGCATAAGATGATATTATCTAAACTACGGGATAAGGAAAGTAAAAGGAACATCTAATCTACGGGAAATCCTAATAACTAAGGCAAACTACGCAATTCTACGCTAAAACGCAAAAACGAAATTAAACGAAACGCGAATAAAAAGCAAATACGACTAATCTAACTCCTAAAAATAATCTAAAACTACTTTTATGCTAACAATGGTATTTGAAAACTAAATGTGAATTAAAACTATTTTTTAGGAATTTTCTTGAATTTATTTTAATTAAAAACTAATTATTAACTAATAAAAATGAACTAATTATCTAAAAATTATAAAAGAGAGAGGGAAAAATATGAAATTACTTTCTAAAAATCTAAAATAACATAAAAGACTTTTTAAAACTATTTTTGTATTTTTCTTATTAATTTCCTATTTTCTATGAATTTAAATCTAATTAAAATTATGAAAAATACCAAATACAAAGAGAAAAATAAGGAAAAATATTTTTTATGCTTTTTATATTTATCTTAAACTATTAAAATTGAAAAATTATTTTTTGGAACTTTTTCTCAATTAATTGCAATAAAAGCTAATTAAAAATCATTAAAAACTAAATTTAATTAAGAAAAATACTGAACAGTAACTAAAAATTATGAAAATTTCAGGGAAATACTAAAATATTATTCTAAAGCTAATAAAAATATAAAAACAAAGGCCTATGTGGAGAATATGAGGGCTGCTATGTAAACTACAATGAAATAAGCACTTTTTAATAAGCTAATAAGCACAAGAGTACACCAACTGATCAAATAAGCTAAATAACTCTAAAACTACTCTAAGGGAACTAATTGCAACTACTCCTATGACCTAAATAAGCATCTACCAAGATTAGAGCTAACTGATCTAAAAGCCAAACAATGATTTTACCCCTACTGTTTGAGCACTTGAAACTGCTTATCAGATAAGCGAAAGGGAAAACTAAGAATGTGGTTCTAAAAACCACCAACCAAAGACTATTTATCCAAAGTTTCAGATCATGAGGACTAGTAATGAAGACAATAGAGATCAAATAAAAATGGCAAAAATGGACAGTGGCTGCTGATGACAGAAACAGTGAACTAGGGACCTACTTTGAGCTTATTTAACTACTTATCAGATAATCTATAGCCAAAAACAGATATAAGGTCTTGAAGACCACCTAGAATACTACAAGTAGACCAAAATTCAGACCTTAGCTATTTGAATTGAAGTCTGTGCAGTTGCTGCACTTTCTGCACAAACTGGGTTCAGACCTGGTGTTGACTTTTTAAGACAGTTATAAAGATTGACTATTTTGAGATTCAAATGCAAATCAAGGACTAAATAAGATGAAAGATGATGTGATGAGACTAAAGCAAGCTAGTATATCTGATTCTAGACCTATGTGCTTAACAAGCTCTACTGATTCCAACAGAATTTAATATAAGAGCAGATGCAAGGTAATTTTGACTATAGATGAAGGCAGGCACAAAACAAGGACAGAAATGACAATAATTAACCATAACAAGACCCAACCAACTGATCTACTCCATATTTATGACCTCTAACACAGTTTAAAACAATGAACCAAACAGTACTTTATTGAACCAAGATGCATTTAACTAAGAAAATTGTTGAGAATCTAAGCAACACAAATGAAACTTTAATAAACTAACATCAATATTAACTACTTAACAATTCATAAGCAGAAATTAACCAGAAACTGACTTAACCTCAATATGTTGACTTAGTTTGACTTTTATTGACTTTTTGCAAAAACTTGAGATTAAGCTAAAATGTAACCATCAAAGGCTCACATAAGCTTGCAAAAGCTTATGTAAGCTATCAAGAACAGAAATCAAGGATCCTTAAACACTGAAAAGCTTTTAAATCAGATTTGAGAAGAAAATGGGTAAATAAGAAATTTGCATTAAGAAACTGAGATTACAAAGCTTAAATTTGAAATTACAATTATTAACTACTGAAAGCATGAAATAATGACAGGAAATTAAAAGGGTCAAAATCTCTCTAAAACCTAAGAGATTGGACAACTACAATGTGAGCAAAAGGGTCGTTTTTATAGCTGAGGTGAGCCTTGAGCTTGGGATGCCTTCAGAAGGATCTAGGAGGCTAATCACAGCCACAAATTCATCCATGAGTCACTTAAGCCAATCAAATGCTTCCATTTGTCTAGTGAGGTGTCTAAGCCAATGGGAGGGTTGCATTTGGCCACGTTGGCAGTCTTATCTGACAGGTAAGAGCTTCTAGAAGATGGGAAGATGCTAAGTACCAAGATTGGTGTTTGGGTGTGGTGGTGAATAATAGTGTTTGGCTGGGGAAGGAGATACAGAGCAATAAGGGCGCGTTTGGTTATTATTAATTGTTTCTCAAAAATGGTTGACCGGGTCTTGTGTGAGTGTTGACCTGGGTAATAACAGGTAAGTGGGGTGTATTCGGGTTGGGATATCACGGGGTAAGTGATTTTGGGTCATAGTTTTTTTTGAGTGGATTGGGTTGTAGATTGGGCCGAGAGTAATGTGAAATGGATAATGGATTATGCAATGGACTAGTAGTATATGTATGACTTGGATTAAACCCACTAGTAACCATAGGGACCAAACATGTAAATGCTGAAAATCTAGGGACCCAACATGTAAATTCTGAAATCATCTTCAAAGGACTGAACTTGCCATTCTTCAAATGACCAGGGACTGAATTTGCACTTTTTGAATCTTTAAGGACCATTTTTGCCAATTGGTGAAACTTGAGGGGCCAAATTTGATATTTCTTCAAACTTTGATCAAATCTTCACAAGTCATCCTCAGAGATTAGAAATCTTCATAAATGCATAATTCTGACCTTCCGGCTCAGCTTAAGCTCTCTTGATCTCTCGTGCTCGGATTTACATCTGATTTGGTTCCTTTTTGCGTGTTTTTACATATCCATACCTGCACAAGCACAAACTCAAGAAAACCACAAATATTAGCAATAAACGGCTCTTTCTTGGTTATTTTGGGTCTATTTTGATAAAGAAAAGGTATGTGTTTTAGCACATACCAGATAACATTAGAGCCTTTGAGGAAAAGAGCAAAGAGGATATAAAAAAAAGGCTTGAACTTTATGTGGGAGAAAAGGAGACTCTACTATAAGGATTGCTTGACCCTAGAACCTAGGTATAGAGTCGATGAGAACTTTGTCAACATGAAAGAGTTTGCAATAATGATGAAAAAGGAAGTCACGTAGGAGGACGACTTCGAGTCTAGCTACAAGACTAATAAATAAAGAAAAGCGCTTCGTGGGAGGCAACCCATGCTTAATTGTTTGCTTGTTTTGTTTTTCAATTTTTGTTTGTGTGTTTATATATCTTTTTCATTGTTGTTTATTCTCATGTTAGACTTTGTGAAAATGCTTTATTTTTTTTAACCTCGTCTTACTTGCATATAAAGATATTTTACAAAAAGAGAAGTGTAGGGAAGATCATATATGTTTTTTAGAATATGAACATGAGATTAACAATAATTGAAACTGATATATTTGTATGTTTGTTAGAGTCAAATGCTTGTATCGAGTTATAATGGATTTTTTGAAGAATTGTTTTCAGGTTTTAATGATGTAATTTTTCCAGAAAAACGCAACAGACCACTTTTTGTCAGGATAACCTGGCGGCGTCAGGATTAACATCTGACGACATCAGGCAATGTAGAAACAGAATACCAGTTTCATTTTCTGTGTAACATGTAATTTTTGGAAATTCCCAATTCTTAATTTTCTAGAAAAACTGCAAACATCCATTCAACAAGCATTATATCTTACATGCTTTCTAGTTTAGATGTGTGTCATATATAATTTTACCGCTGATTTTACGCGAAGGTTTCACTTGTTTTCTTATAAGTATGCAGGTTATATTGGACAAGAAGAAGAAACACCTATTAGAAGAAGCTTATTACTTATACATTCTTCTTGGAGGAGGATTTAACCGCAACTTCATACATATCCTACCGAGCTAATCAGGGGAGTACTAGTTTCTTTCTCTTTCAACTTACCTTCTTTTATCATAACTTTGATACTTTCGGGGAACATTTTGGATAATGTTCAGTTTAAATGTAAGGAGAGAGAATAAAACGTGAACTTAAAAACTATTCACTCACTTGATTATTTGTCTTGTCCTTGGTAATTTGTGTAATAAACCATAAGAAATATTTGTTAGGGCAATTTTAGCACTAAATTAAAAAAATTTTATGGCATTTACGAGCTAAACTTTAGTTTTAATAAAGAGTCTCATGGATAGGAATTATATGACTAGCACAAAAACCGTATACCACTCAAATTCCATCCAAAAAATGTGAGGTTCACCCCTAGATCTTTAGGAATAAAAGCATTCACCTTTAATTCTTAGTGAGTGTACTGGTAGTATAATAGATTTTAGAACTTGTTTTGTGATGCATTCTGAGATCGCTAGTGAGACTACATTTGTGTAGTTAGGATTAACTAAATGATAAGAGGCATTAGGATAACCCTTGTTTTAAACCTGTAATATAATTACTTCTTTAGTACATGATGAAGGTTTTACTGACCATGTCTTAATATTTATAGTGTCTCGCTATACCTATGGTCTACCCTAATGCACTAACGGGCAGTGTACTCGGTCATGTGTAGTGTAGTAAATGGTAAAGCCGAGGACGTCCCTAGAGCTATGTGTGTTGGATTGTTACTAAGTCTAAATGTCACAGAATTATAATGGTTTCAATAGGTATTTAATTAATTAAACTACTAATGCAGAATATAAAATAAAAGCAAACAAATGGTGTAGGGAAATCAATAGAGGAAAAGTGGTGCTAACCTAGTTAATCCTCCTAGCTAGTTATGTCTACGTCTACCTACTTCCAATTACTTCAGGTGGGGTCAAATTTGAGAGGACAACATTTGGTCAATTCGCCCTAACCTATCAGCAAAGATGCCACCACAGGAGAAATCAGGCGCACCGTCATAAGTCATGTTGTTCCTGGTCCCCTAAGCCGAGTCATTAAGTACCGCTACATGCTAGATTCTAAATAGTGAGTGCCCAGCCATTAGGAACTTAGACACTACACCTCCCAATTCTTAAGTTCATCCAAACGATAGGTGATCAGTTGGTCAAATCGCACAAGTAGAAAGGGTCGTCAGTTGGTTATATTTTACCCTTCCCTTCTCAGTCTGCTCACCTAGGGTTAGTTGGTCATATCTCCTAGGCAATTGGCCTCTATCGCCATTCAAAACTACCGAACCAAGGGTGACTACCAAAGAACTATGCATGCATACACTTAGAAATAATTGTATGGAAGTAAAGGTAAACGCAAACAAAACAATTAAGGAATCATAACTAGGCTAGCACCAAAGGGTGCTTAGCCGCTCATATTAATCATGCACATCAATTCAATATTCAAAGGTACGAAATACATGAATTGAAAGTAACAGAAATATAAAACGCTAAAGCTTATCGTAATGGTGTGACTTCTCCCTTGGAAACAGCTCCGTATGCTTCCCTAGACCTGCCTTGAGCTTTTTCCCACGTTCTCAGAGTGTTGTGTGTGGAATGGGATGCTTTGAAATGTAGGAATTCGTGGGGTATTTATAGGCCAGGTCTGGGTTACGGCGTAACCAATAGAGGAGTTACGCTGTAACCTTCTATTTCTTCGTAAATGCACTAGATTTGCTAGTTACGTCGTAACCTTAGAAGTGGTTACGCCATAGTATTCAATAAACTCGGTTATGTCGTAAGTGATGCAGTAGTTATGGTGTAAGTATCAGCGGCGTGGAACCTCTTTTGACCTAATGGAGTTACGTCGTAACCTTTGGGAAGAATTACACCGTAACCTCTTGATAAGTTGGACTTCTGGGTCACGCAATAGTTACGGCGTAATGTGAGAGACGAGTTACGCCGTAACTTCTTCAAAATAAGCATATTGTGATAAATATTTAGTAATGTTTCCATTTCCTCGTCTCTTTAGCTCCAATGCTCGTAATTTACCTGAAAGTGGAAAACAATGGAAAACAAGCGTAAATCCATATAAATGATATAAATAACGAGCATTATCGGGGGAAATTGACACTTAATATTCAGGACTATTTGATGTTATCAGTACACGATACCCCTAGTTAACCTCTAAGAGCCTATCCTTTTCGTAGTTCTCATGATGTTTCGGCTTTCCGGAATATCAATGAAGAGCATTGTTTACAATCTACCCCCAAATGTACACCTAAATCGCCTTAGCCTACCTTGTATGCACTCATCTTTAGTGCATTATTGTTATCACCACTAAACCTTTAGTTCAATTATCTAGTTACTTACATGGTTGCTAAGTTGATTCATATCTTTTGTATACAATTTTGGGACGATTGGGACTCATGGGTTACAGTAATATTTTATAGAGTAACGAAAAAGAAAGATAAATTCAAATCCCTTTGTCTATGTAATTAAATACTCCAAGTGTTTTGATCTTTTCAAATCGGGTCAATTAGTGTTAGTAAAATAAAAACTCAAGTGTAAGGATGCTCCTATAAATCCCTTATATTTTGATGTTATCGTAGAGGATGGTAGAATAAAAAGGTATGAAAACAAAAATAAAAAAAAAGAGAAAAAGAGTTGATGAAAGAAAAATGAAAAAATGAGAAAAACATACGGCTATCATCCTACATCTATCTTTATGTTTATGTTTTTAAGTCCATGTTTGTGTTTTGTTTCAAGTTATCTAGTCTTAGTGAGTCGAGTCTTGGCTTAGCAACGTCACACTTTACATGCTTGTAACATAATATTTTTGACTTGCCACCACTAAATATCCCTATTCAACAAAACCCTTTACTTCCCTACCCAAAGCCTAACATTACAACCCTTTGTAAAGACCTCTTAGATAGTTATTCCTAGGTGCTTACACCAAAGCGGTGGAGGTTTGATCTATTCTCAAGCCTATGGTTATCAATGTACTATGTCAGGTAATGAGTGTTTATCTTCCATTTCTATTCATATTATGTTTCATATAAACTCGAGAGATGAGAGAATCCAAACACCAATTGTAAGGTGCTAGTAGATAATTTTCGTGCTTGTTATGACTATTGTGGTGCTTGTACTTGTTGTAGAATATCTTAAACCAATGCTTCATGCCCCCTATATTATAAATTGATTGGCCAAAAGCACATTTGCTTGAGGACAAGCAAATTCCAAGTGTAGGGATATTTGATAAGGATTTAAAACACACGTTTTTAGGGGGTCATTTAAGCTCAAATCAACCCATTTTATATCCGTTACTACTTAAAATCGTCCGTTTTCACATTTTAGGTCTTTTGGAAGAAAAATGCTGGAATGAAGCAAATTTGGACAAAAAGGAGCGAAAACGTGAAGAAAATGGAAAAGTCAAGATCAAAGGCACTCCAGCACACCTGACGGTGTCCCAACCAAAGAGAGACGCCGTCCCTCTATAAAAGACTTGATCAAAGTGCATGCGACGGCTCAACAGAAATTTTGGTTCTAAAGTCTAACGGCGTCACACCTAAACTCTGGAAGGCGTCACTCACAAATTCTACACTAGACGCCGAAGAACCAAGACTCAGACGACGTCCTGCATGAAAACTGACAGCGTCACACATCTCAATTGACGTCGTCCCAATGATGACTTGGCCCAAACAAAACCCTAATGACGGAGACCTGACGGCGTCACTAGCAAAAGGTGACGCCGTCGCGATTGTAAATCTATATATAGAATTCAATTTTTCTGTTATAAAAGAGGTAGAACATTGGAGAGAAAACCCTAATACAGTTCTAGTCCAACTTGGACAGTAGTCTAGGGTCCCATACCCTATGTTACATCACAAGATAAGTTTGTTTATCCAATTTACCATTATGTCTACCCCATGTTCAATTGTATGTGTGTATGCTTGCTGGTTTAACATGAGTAGCTAAATTATTCTTGTGTTTGCTTAGATCTACGAAACCTAGTTATTAATTATTGTTAGGTTGTCTCTTTTCTTAATTGGTAGATGCTAGATTAAAGAAAATTGGCTTCTTCTTTCATTGTTGCGAGCTTGAACATCCTAAATAGCAAAAAATCCTTTGAGTGCACGTAGGCCATTCGTTGTGTTTATTGCGTGAATTGTAGCTTTAGGATAGTAGAGTATTCGGGGGAGATACCATTCTACTCGCCGATCCTTGGTATTCTAGAGGAGAGTTGCAATTCATAGAACTAGAGAATTAGGCACCACCCTACGACCAAAAGGAATACAACACACCAATTAAGATAAAGGAAGTGACAATTCAACCGACCAATAAGAGATAATTAGGGAGTACGAACATCTAAGTAAACACATCTTTAATCATCATACGAGCACACCTCAATTAAGCATAATCTATCCATTAGTCAATTAGATAAGTAGTTATAAAAGTAGTAGAAACAAGTAGAAGTACCACCCCCAATCTTATACCCCGAGATATTTACCTTTGCTTTCTAAAAAACATAAAAAAGACTTAAAAGAAACTTCCTCAACCCCACCTTCTCGTCCTATATCTCTTTTTATCATTCCTATTCCCCTAGAGAACGAAATCAATCCCATGGGCTTATCACATACTACACTACAATGATTAGGTTCACTGCCTAGAGGGTTGAAAAACTTGCTCGTAGAAAAGGAAGTCTTCTCGACCTCGAACCCTCTGTATCAATGAACCAGTAAGTCTTCATGAAAGTGTGTCCTAATAAGATTTATTGATGATCTCTTGGCCCTGGACTCAATAGTACACTTTGGTTTTCTATGCGGAGACTAGGGAGAGGGTCTTCTTTTTCAATATCAACCATCTCTAAGAGAAAGTCGATAGATTATATCGGTTCCCCATGAGAATAAAACAAGTCCTTTTAAGAGAACTTAAGTAGCTGGTAAGTTTAGTGCAGTGTGTCACTGGGTCTATGACGTCTTGTCTTCAATACTGGCGTTACCTTAGTAATCAACAGTAGCATATGTATTGAACCCGTTTTCTGCCCTAAGATTAAATTATAGGAGGGCTATTTCTTTCACCCTTTCACTTTTCATTTCTTTTCATTCTTCAACCCCTTTAGTGCTTATCGAGACTTCATCACTAGAATCTTGTTGGGTTTATTCTAGTCCTAGCTCCATCTCAGTCGACACTCTTCCCCTATTCTTACTTTTCTCTTTTCTTTTCATTATACCTAAGGACTTCTACACTATCTAGTGGATTGTCCCTGGGTAGATCCCTCTGGTTCTGATAGGATCGTGGGAACTAATACCTAACCTTACCATCCTTATAACTCCAATAAATTAACTCCAAGGTCGGTCTTTGGTGTTCCTCCACAATTGCCATTGAAAACCAATTGAAAAATGAATCAAGGTACTTGTGATATAATATCACAACATTTGTACCTTGATTGTTTTTTATCTTTTACAAATGATCCCCCTCAACATGTGCATTGGTATTTGAAATCATTTAGCACATGGAGGAAGGAGTGCTTGATTGAGTCTTAAACCATCACCAATTTATCAGATTTAATATTAAATCACATTCTCTCCCCCGATCAAAAATTTTGAGAAATTATTTAAACCATCACCATCACCAATTGATTTAACTCATTTAGAAAACTTTGAGAAAAGATGTGGCTCGATTTTTATATTTACTGATAAGGAACATTTTACCGCTCCCTCTCAATTTATGAGGGAGAGTCTTAGTGTTAGGTATGATAATTTTGATAGATCTTTAAGTAAAAAAAAATTATTTTGAAAGATCTTTGAGTATACCGAAAGATCATACCCTGACACATAAAACCAAAACTTTATTCACGACTTTATAACATACAAACGGACTCATTTGATGATATATTGTTTGAAAATATGAAATTTGAAATCACTCACCCCCTCAATTGGTATCAATCTCTTACAATTGGTATCAAGAGCCATGGTTTGATCACCTACTTCGTGTGTGCTCGGATTTCTGCTGGGATTTGGAAAATCCATGTTGAAGTATCGGTCACCCCAAATATAGATTAGCATATCTTAGCTCGTAGACATTACGCTATTTGTTAGTTATTAGCTAGTTTATTAGTTAGTTATTAGTTTAGAGCAACACCGTGGAGGACGGACGGGTCTTTACCCACTATATGCCTGATCCACAGTCTGACAGGAGGACGTTTAGCTTGTAACTATAAATACCCCTTCCATCCTTGGAAGGGGTGATGCTTCTAATCTAACCTTTCATTTTTTTTGTTTTTACTTTCTCTCTCTAGAACACCCTCTCTACTCTTTCTATCTCTAAACATGGAATACTTGTATTATCATCATCCTAGACCACCCGAATCATCAAACAACATAAAAGTATGATCCTACAATTGGTACCAGAGCCAAGCTTGTGTTGTTCTTGATGATTCGTATGGTTTTTACCGGTTTTACACTTGTCTTAATATGCGGTTTGTATGGTGTGTGTGAGCTTTGTTGCGGTTTGATGTGGTATTGGTGATGATTGAATGAGTATTGATGCGGTTTTGTTGAAGTTTGTTGTTGCTTGAATCCATTTTTTAAAAATGTTAATCTGTTGTTATGAGTTTTGATGCGGTTTGGTTATGTTTGATGTGGTCATTATATGTTTCTAATAGTTTTATACCAGTTTTAAGCAGTTTTAAGACATCTTTTTACTGGATTGAATCTGATTTTTAAAGCAATTTTAGTGTTCTGATGGTCGAAAATGTTTTTCTGAGTCTATTTTATGTGGTTCTTTACTGCGGTTTGGGTCAGAAATGGTCACGATCATGGACGCGGTTTGTCATGTTCTACGATTCGGTTTGTCCAAATTAGGTGTATGTGACTGCGGTTTGTCCAGATTCGATGTACCGGAAGAGGTTTGCCTCTATGCGGTTTGTGCTATAATGTGGTTTGAGCTTTCATGAGTATGTCAAGTGTGGTTTGAGTTTATGTCTATTCAAGTTGTGGTTTGATTAATATATGTGATTCGTATAAGACTAGTTATGTATTTTGTATATGCGTTTTGACTGAAATATGTGGTTTGACAAATGAAGAGCGGTTTAAAGAGGTCTAATGGCTGAAAGCGGTTTGATAAAGTCAAAGAGCGTTTTGATTAAAAAGTCAACTGTGGTTTAATAAAAGTCAAATGCGGTTTAATATTGAAAAACCTTGCTGTGCGATTTGAAGAAGAAAAGTTGTAAGATTTGTTAAAAGAAGCGGTTTGAGATATGCGTTTTGACTAAGATAAGTGATGCAGTTTGATAAAACAAGAACCATCAAAACAAGAAAAAACTAATCTCTAGTTTCATATAATATTACAAGACTAATCACAACAACTACTTCAGATTCAAAATCCAATCCAACAACTTTCATCAACATCAAAGATACATCGTCAACATCAATGATCATTCAACAATATCAACAAACTATCAAATCTTAATCTACATCTACATATCAACAACCTTCAACAGTTTTTTTTAAATCATCATCAATAATTTTTCAAGATCCAATTAATCACATTCAGACGACTCATTCATAAGCAAATCTCTTCATCATCTATCTCTAATATGATTATAGAAAATTAAAGATTAAGGATCTCAGACTCCATGTTGTGTTGTACAAAGTTAAACAAAGTCATCAACGGTCTCATGCTCAACGTCTTTGTCATCACAGATCTAGTTACCTTTGATAATATTCGAATATTTAAAGAAAGAACAAGAAAACCATATGGTTTATCCCTCCCTCTTGATGAGGTTATTTCATCTCTACTTGTCATCAAGATACATACTTTCTATCGAAAATGAAATGAGTTAGATCTCAGCTTTCATAATTCGTGTACTCAAAAGTCTCATCAAGACCAAAGGTCTAAAGCACGATAAATATGAAATCACCACTGATCTAATGCTCTTGATAATTTCCGAATTTAAAGAAATGATTGCAACAATATTGCTTGAGTTAGTAATTGATCTTTAATATGTTCAAGGTTCTTATCCGGTATTATTGACTTGGTATTGAAGTGACGGTTCAAATGGTTTTAATTGGACTTGGGGCCGGGTCAAATTCTTAGCGATTTGTTATATGTCAAAGATATCAGAATGCATGAGATGATCATTGAAAGAATTTACATTGACCGGATCGGGTTTAATAGTTATTTGGACCGGGCTTGAAATTATATGTGATGATATTGGATGATGGACTGATGGGCTTCTCAAAATTGGATTGTAGATGATGAGTTTTGATGACGAGATTTGTGAAAATGAGATTTGATTGTGAGATGTGCTGATAATATTTAATGTTTTATGGGGTTCGATACTCTGGTTTATGCATTTTCAAAAAGGTTATTTTGTCACGGCTTGAATGGTTATTGGAACTAGGTTGACTACGAGGTTGTTTGTGTTCGGTATTTCTTATTTGGATTTGGAGTGAGGTTTTCCGGGCGTGTTTACTTATTTTCGTCTTCTTTCTTTCTTCCATTCCACGAAGATGACTTGTTTGGGCATTTATAGATTGTGATAAAGACTTGGCTATCTAGTTACTTTTGTCATTCTTCCTCACTTAACCCACAAAGTAGCTATCACTTTCGGTGTCTCACGTTGTTGAGGATTCGTCAAGAGGTTTTGTACATTGGTTACACCGTCTCTTTTTCACAAGGATTAGTACAATCTTAAGTAACAAATCTGGGAAATTCTACTTCATGTTCAAGTTTGGTATATCGGGTTTACTTCACCAAATGATCACAGCAATTGGCGACAGAATACGTAGATTGTGTGTTTACCAAAGGGTTTAATGGTTGAGATGTGATCAACAATTCTCTTGGAACATTCAACGCCATAGAATGTCAATGATACTTCACGATCTAAGCAAAATCTTTCAAGAATCTTTAACGTTATTTATGATTTTTCAAGATGATTACTTATGACAAGAACTTTCGTGCAAATGGTCGTACACGTTAATGATGCTTCCGAAAGTTCGAAACCATCATGGGGGAGAAACGTGTACTTTGATGTTTTACGGTCAACCTCCAGGGGAAAGTAGTGTATACTACTCTACTTAGTATGGTTTGTGAAGTATTTTACATATGGGAGAAGAATTGTTGATGATGGAGAAGAATTGTTGACGAACTGCTGCATGTTCCCCTAAAACAGATATTCACCGAAACCAAAGTTGTCATACCACATTCAAGCTGAAATTGTTTACGGTTTAGTCTATATTTTTTAAAATCCTGCGAAAGAATCTATTTCTCGGTTTAAATCATAGATTTGTAAAATCCCGTGACAATGGAAACATCCTAGTAAAAGTAATGTGCATTTCCGGATCTATCTTTCGATTTATTCTTGGTCTTGTAAAATCCCGCAAAAGAAACCATTTCTCGGTTTAAACCATAGAATTGTAAAATCCCGTGATGATAAATTCATCCTGGAGAAAGGGAAATTGTAATTATGCATCTTATCTAATGATGGTGCTACGGTTTCTTCTTCAAAGAAGGGATAAAGGGTGTATTTCAGTATCTGGATGTGTGTTTGGACATTCTTCATGGCAGTTTGGTTATTAGAAGGTTTTACGGGGTTATGTGCTTTCAACCAAGGTCGGGATGAAACCATTATCAAAGTTCATTTAAAACGTCAAAGGAGGCTAGAGCTGGGCTTTTAACCACAATATGTGACAACGGCGTTAATTCATTATTATTTATTTGAGGTTGAAGTGAAATTTCACGGGCAATTGTACTTAGTATCTGAAGGTATCGGGGATGGTTGGATGAAGATTCTTTGAGATCCTTGTTCGATCTTTTAAGACTTTCAAAGACGAAGACTTGGAAATCTAGTTATTTTCAAGTGATTTTTCTGTTTCTTTTTATCACCACAAAATAACTATCACATTGAATTGTGGATTTTCAAGAGGTGATTTGCATCTTATACTTGTTTGTTGGTTGGGTGAAGAGTATAGAGTACTTAGGGATTCAAAGGGGCATGAACTCTCTTCACCGCTCTTAGTCACATTGGTGCAAGTTTAAGTCACGAGTTCGGGTTATTTTACTTTAGGGTCAAATTCGTCATATTGGGTTTTCTCCATCAGCTGTCACGACAAAGAGCCTATTGAATGATAATGGGGCTGATAAAAAGTTTGCCAAGAGTTGTAGAAAAGAGAGAGATTAATGACGTTTGAACACAACAGTTCAAACCTCGTTCTCAAAAGAAAAGAAATGTGTACGCTTCAGTGCGCATTATATTCGAAAAAAGAGAAATCTTCTTGCTTATGACATTTGAACACAACAGTTTAAGCCTCGTTCTCTAAAGAAAACAAAAGTGTACACTTCAGTGCCCTTTATCTTCAGAAGAAGAGAAATCTTCTCGTTTATGACCGTTCTCATCCACATGCTTCATGCTTTTTCAATGCGCGATCAGTTATCAAGTGAACCAAACTACCGATGAGTGTTCTCTTATTCCACTTGATCAGTTATAATGGCGATGGCAACATCATATGCAATTTTTGCGGGGGAGAAGTGTGAATAGACTACATTTTGAAGATAGGCACTTGTTTAATCAAGAATTGCATCTACCGATGATGGTTCTCTTATTCCACTTGCTTAATTATAATGGCGATGGCAAAATCATATGCAATTTTTGTGAGGGAGAAGTGTGAATAGACTACATTTTGAAGATAGTCACTTGTTTAATCAAGAATGGCATCTCCATATGCAATTCTTGAGGGGGAGAAAAAGTGTGATAATTATGCATGTTGAGATATTTTCGAGAATACATGGTCATACGGCTCCTAACTCATGTAAGAACCGAGCTTCTTCTTATCAGGTCATCTTTACATGGAGTTTCTTCTAAGAGCCGTTGGTCGACATCTTCACACGGACTGATCAGATTAATGACAAAGTGCTTCCAGTTAATGCTTCACGTACACATCAATATGATGACTCCGAACATCTTTATGTTCTTGTTTGATGTGATTGTTTGTTTGGTGTTACCATTTAGTGTCTTCGTTGCGGGCTGATTGTTGATCTCCTTGATGAACATCTTTTTGTTTTTGTTTGATTGGGAGGGATTTTAGTTAAGGGGATTTGCAAGATGTAAGTTAATTGGAATGCTTTTTGGTGAGATGAAGATGTTAACTTTGGTATTCCCCAATTGGACAATCTTGAAGAAGGTCGAGTCTACAGTATGTTCTACATTTGTTGCTACATGTTAGAAGACTAAAGACGAGTTGCATTTGATTATCTAAAGACTTCTTCTTAATCCGAGCATTCTTCATAAAGATTGTCAGTTGAGGGGAGAGCACTAACTGGGGAGAGTGAAAAGCCAAATTTAATCCCTAATTAGACTTGCTCATACTATTCTTCAGCAAGTTGATTCTCACAAGATTTCAAATGGTCTTCTCAAAAGATTTCTAGTACATGGGCTTATAATGTGTTGCTGATTCTGAAGTATCAAAACCAGCAAGGGGGAAGGAATCACACATCTAAATGCAAAGCGAGTAAACTTGATGAACTTAATACATCTAAGTGATTGAAGATATCCCGGGAAGACAAATGTCATAACCGTAGAGAAATTCAATGTTTATCTCATCATGGCGTTTGATGTTCGTATCCCAACTATGTGGGGGAAGAGATGTAATAGAAAGTTTCGGAAGATAAAAGAGATACACAAGTGTGTAATGATCTCGATGTAATCGCAATCATCAGGGGAGAGATATTTGTACTTAAGGGATGTTTAGCAGATTCACGTGATTAGACTTAATCGGTTGTTCCGAAGTTAATATCCGCAGAGATGATCAGTGATTCAATCTGCTACTTTAGTGTTATCGATTATTCTCTCTTCTTCCTCCTAAAGACGTTTGAGTGTTTCCGATTGTAGGCTCTTCAAGCCAAGTCATGGGAGGATAAACTCAAAACGTTCTCTAGGAAGGGCATTTGGGTACTTCGGGTTCTTGAGCTTCATACACAATCATCAGGAAAGATAAATGTGTACATTATGGAGATGTTATCAGTTATTCTTTGAATGGGTATATGTGTATTCGGGTTCTTGAGCTTTATTCTAAGAGATGGGCCTGCATCAATTCAACTACTCGGGGGAAGTGCTCTCTTGACATCTTTTGGTATACATCGGTTCATAATTCAATGGAAAAGAAATGTGAGAAGACTTATTCAAATGTGGGATGATACGTTGCTGTTCTATTTGATGATATAACCCCGAACGGAGAATCGATGATCATTCTTAAAAGGAGCAGCAAGATTGATGAGATGGTGTGCTTCCTTGTGCACCTAGCTAAGGCAAGCTTGAGAGATAGCTTAGAAACTGCTCAACATGATGATTTTCGATTTGGGGGGAAGCTACCAAAGTCTCACTTTCAGAAGGTTCAAGTTCTACAACAATTCATGAGCCTCGAAAGCTTTGGTGGTGAAAGTTTAAGAGATGACGATTTCTATCTTCTACAACGATGTTGAACGATATCCTTATCTCGGTACTCGTATCATCATCGTCTTAAACTATATCATCTACTCTTTGTAAATATTTTTCAAAAACAAAATACAAAAATATAAAACCAGCAAAAAAATAGAAATTTATAAAACCAACTAAAACCCATAAAAATAAAAATAAAATTGAAAAAATACCAAAAATATTGTTTTCTTAAGACATGTCTTCTGGTATCGATAACATCTACGGTCTTAGAAATGTCATTCAATAATGGCACGGGAACATAGATGAAGTTCGAGCAGAAGGTGTAAATATTTTTTTCAAAACATGTCTCAAACTATGGCTTGCAGTTACTTCAGACTGTGACCCATGCTTAAACCATGGTTTGCTATTATTTCAGATAGCAACCCGCGTTTCAAAAGGGAAAGTGCTGAGCTTAAACAATTTTTATAAATTCATGCACTTATCAAAAATCAAAATGAGGAAAGCATGTCGAAGGACTGTTGTTCCCACACAAATGTTTTTCTTTCTATATAATTCTTCAGAAAAATATTTGTTGTGTTTCAAAATGGTGGAAAATGAGTTGCTTTAAAATCAATCAGACTTGGTGTTTTCATAAAAATTTGGAAACTAAATCAATGACTACAGCATTTTCAAACTTTTCATAAAATGAGTCATTGATTGAGGGGGAGAATATTTTCAAAATTATATCATCTAACGAGCTTATATAATCATCCTATGTGCTTAACAGAAAAACATTTTTGCCTATGTTGAAGGACTAGGATTCTAGGATATGATTATTAGGATTAGATGATTAGAGTATGATAAATAGATAATTCCCATGCCTTTTATGATCTGATTGATATGTTGGATTGACTTTTATTAGTCGGTTGCTGTTTGGGTTGACAAAAGAAGAAACGGGGCTTAATTGGATCTCTATGGATAGTTGGCACGATAGTTGCAACTTCAAAGGTCTCACTGCTTCAACATATGGTTTTCTTTCACTCTAATAGCAACAACAGAAGCAGCTTGTGATGTTCAACCACCTAACGTATCTTTGTGCAGGATTAATAGTGATGATACCATGTTTGTATGGTAGAAAAATATTTATTTGAAAATAAATTGGACTATATTTTTGAAATCAACCGGACTTTATTTTATCAAAACTTAAGTCACTCAATCAACGACTACGGTCATGGATTAAGGGGGAGAGTGATTTCAAATAAAACAAATTTCAAACGATATTTCTTCATAAAAGTCCGTTTGTACAAATAAAGTGGTGATCTAAAGATTTAATGTTATGACATGGTATGATTTTCTTTAAAACTCAAAGATCTTTCAAAATGAAATTTTTTCCGTTCTTGTTTGATTGTGAAATTATTTATTTTACCTAAAGATTGATTAAAACTATCATACCTGACACTAACAATCTTAATGTCTATAATTGGTCCTCATCAGTCAATTTCAAAAATTAAATCAAGCCACGTCTTTCCCCAAAATTTTCTAAATGATTTAAATCAATTGAGATCACAAATCTCAAATGGTTTGAAATTTTTTATCGTGGGAGAGATCATGATTTAAGTCTCAATTTGTTTAAATGGAATTGTTTCAGGCTTTCAAAAGCACTTCTGCCTCCATGTGCCAAACGATTTCAAATACATGATGCACATGATTGAGGGGGAGCATTTATCCAAAAACTAGATGAGAATTTAAACCATGCCACATTTTCTCCCATGTTTGCTAAACCTAATTAAATCACTTAGGATCCAAAATCTCAAAGAGTTTGATATTTTTTATCTGGGTAGAATTTGTGATTTAATATATGAAATATGATAAAAGGTGATCGTTTTGATTCAATTGTGCAGGCTAGTCTTCCATATGTGCTAAACGCTTTCATTAATTGAAGCACATATTAGGGGGAGCATTTCAAAAGAAAATAAACTATCAAGGTACAAAAGATTCTATGTTTTAACATAAGTACCTTGATTGATTTTCTAATTGTTTCTTAATGGCTAGTGTGATCATGAAATTGCTTCAAAGAACTCTTTCCTCTATGTGCTAAATGATTTTGAACAACCAACGCACATTTTGAGGGGGAGAATTTACCAAGAAAATCAAAAGGCTTTTTCTAAGGAAATTGTGCTTTTTCTAAGGAAATTGTGATCAGAGAAAAATTTCAAAGAACTCTTGCCTCCATGTGCTAAACATTTTACATATCATATGTACATGTTGAGGTGGAGAACTTCTAAATTATCAAAACAATTAAGGTACAAAATACTTTGATATTATATTACAAGTACCTTGATTGATTTTCCAAATGATTTTTCAATTGGTTTCAAGAAGGAAAGAACAATACCAAAAGGACCGACCAATTTATTTTATGCATTGGGTTATAAGGATGGTAAGGTTAAGTATTCGTTCCCACGATCCCGCCAGAAACGGAGGGATCTACCAAGGGACAATCTACTAGATAGTGCAGAGTCCTTAGGTATATTTAAAAAAGGAGAAAAATGAGAATATGGGAAGATTGCCGACTAAGATAGAGCTAGAACTGGAACAAACCCAACAAGGTTTTAGTAATGAAGTCTCGGTAAGCACCGAAGGGGTTGAAGAATGAAAAAGAAATGAATGAGAAAGGGTGAAAAGAAATAGCCCTCCAATAATTCAACCTTAGGGCAGAAACCGGGTTCAATTCATATGCTACTAGTGGTTACTAAGGTAACACTAGTATTAAAGACAAGATGTCATGGACCCAGTGATGCACTACACTAAACTTCCCAAGCTACTCAAGTTCCTCTTAAAAGGACTTGTTTCATTCTCACGGGAAACCTACATTATCTATCGACATTCTCTTAGAGATTATTGATATTTAAGAAGGAGACCCTCTCCCTAGTCTCCGATATAGGAAATAAAAAATGCACAATTGAGTCTAGAGCCAAGAGATCATCTACGAAATCTCATTTGGACACAAAATGAATGAAGTCTTGTTGTTTCACACAATGTGGTATTGCCAGAACATCTGAGTGATATGTAAAAATATTCACAATGAAGATGGAAATCCTTCTAGAGCCAACATCAAACAAGCTCTTGGTGAGTGACATGTGAGATCTTTCCAAAAGATCAAACTTGTGACAACTGGATAGAAACAATGGGGCGATTCACTCTTGAATCAACCTTGGTCTAGGAAAAGAATTGATGAATACTTTTGAAAAACCGTTTGATGTGCAAATCTATTATTTTCTCCGGCATATCGAATGTGTATTCATTTTCAAATACAAAAAGTATTTCTGATTGAAAATTGATATTTCTAATAAAACCTTCGTCGTATTGCAAAACTATTTCTTCAAGCATTACGCAATTGTTTCTAAATCAATTTTTCATCAATCGGTGAATCTCAATTCGCTGGTTCACTCACTCCGTGTTGTCAACTTTAGGACGCTCCGGTTTGAGAACGGCTAGATCAAGCTGCGAAACCCTGTCAATGAGATTCTTCGGAATTCTACCTGATTACAAGCAGTATTTATACTAATCAACGGGGAACCGTGGTTCTTGCAACTGTATTCAACGAAAGTGAACAAAGACACTTTCGTGTGTTTTATTGCTAACTGTTGTTTGCAGGAACAATGGACTGTTGAAGCTGATCGATATTGAGAAGTCAATTCACAACCGCATGCTCACAGCATTCACACTTAATTAAAGAAAATCATGACAATCAAAGACATACAAAGATGCTTTCGCTACTCTAATGAAAAGATGTCATTATCCAGAAAGTGTGAGCATGTCGGTCCAAAAATCACAACATCACATGAAGGCAACATAACAAAGAGTGATCCAGAGATTTACTGTCACTGATGATCTCAAAGTAAGCTCGAAGATCATCAAGATGTGGATCAGTTAAATACCTCCACTGAAAGTACAAAGTATGCGGACTTTGAAGAATCGTTACTCAAGCACAAAGATTGCGGAAATTGAAGAATTGAAGTCTAAGAGCTCGAGCATGAAGATAAACATAGAATGCTAGGATCCAAAATGTAAATCCTGAGGTGACCTCCCTTAGGGGGAGATTATTGGGATTTGGAAAATCCATGTTGAAGTATCGGTCACCCTAAATATAGATTAGCATATCTTAGCTCATAGACTTTACGTTATTTGTTAGTTATTAGCTAGTTTATTAGTTAGTTATTAGTTTAGAGCAACACCGTGCGGACGAGTCTTTACCCACTGTATGCCTAATCCACAGTCCGACAGGAGGACGTTTAGATTGTAACTATAAATACCCGTTCCATCGTTGGAAGGGGTGGTGCTTCTAATCTAACCTTTCATTTTTTTGTTTTTACTTTCTCTCTCTAGAACACCCTCTCTACTCTTTTTATCTCTAAACATGGCATACTTGTAATATCATCATCCTAGACCACCCGAATCATCAAGAAACATAAAAGTATGATCCTACAATTTAAAAGATTGGTTTTTTGGTTTTGATATGTTTCGAATTGTTATAGTGCTTTTTCACTAGTTTGAGCTTATTTATTGGTAAAATTTCTTAGTTGTTTGTACTTTCTTGATTGGATTTATCATGTTAGCTTAGTTTTGGGTTTGGAAGGCTTGTTTCATCGTGTTTGTGGGTATTTTTGATTGAATACATGAGTTTGAGTTCATGTTCTATGTTGCGGTTTGTTAGTTTCATACTTGTGGTTTGGTGTTTCTTTGTTGCAGTTTGATAAATCAGGGTTGCGAGTTGACAGATCCATGTTGCGGTTTGGTGTCCTAAAGTTGCGTTTTGATTATTATAGTATTATTTGGTTGCGATTTGTAGAAAAGTACAAAACGTGCGATTTGTATGTTAGCCAAATAACAAAAAGGACGATTTTGACACTTGTACCTTGATAACGCTCAGATTGTACATGTTTTTAGTAGCGTTATGTGTGCTTTTGTATATGTTATTTGGTTATATTTGTACGATTTCAGTGCTTAATCGCATCAAAAGATGTTTGTCTAGTGTTTATAACCAAGTGCAGGGAAACGGAAGGAGAAGTAAAGGAATGATCAACAATTTGAAGATTCCCGTTTCAGTGAAGCATGTCAAGCACAAATCAGTATCTCAAGTACCATAGAAGACCAAGGTGATTGAAGAACTGTTCTACAAGTCAAAACGAAGTAAAGATCAATTTTCCGTAACTCAGGAAGACCAACCGGATCGGTTGCAATAGCAACCGGATCGGTTGGAAGATGACCAAAAAGTGCCCAAGATGCCCATCCAACTGTTCGGTTGCCGCCCGCAACCGATACGGTTGGAGCCTTTGTAGAAGACCAACCGGATCGGTTGGTCATGTGACCGATCCGGTTGGAGAGCCTGTTTCTGCCAAATCTTCATCACTAAGTTTCCCCTTTGCATCCAAACGATTCTAGGTCCTTCCCTTGGTGTATTCTAGTCCCTTCCTAACTCCTTGGAGGCCAAGTTCAGGAATTAATACCCTAGGCCTTGGAACTAGTATAAATAGAGACCTCTTGTGAGAATATGAGACACACACTTCAATACAACTCTCTCTACTCATCAAACAAAGCTCTTAAGCTCTCAAATTCGTCCTTAGAAGTCCAGGAAAGTTTGGAGTTCCAGAAGTTCCACATTTGGAGGCCAAAACACCAAGGAGTCTACCCTAATACTTTGGGAATCATTACTTCACCATTTGTAATCTTGTTCCAAGCATTGTAAGACTCTTAATTATGTTTTCTAATGTTCAAAGTTCTGAGTTTAAGTTTATGTTTGCTATGAGTGGCTAGTTTCTTTATACACTTGCTTAAATGATGTTGATTATCATATGATTAGTTAGTGATTGTGTTAACATGTTTTAATTCAATTTCAAGTTGATTCTAAGATCCAATTGTGCTAAAGTTTCATAGTGACATTTGTTAATCAAGTTTGACTAATTGATAGTAATTGTAAAGGTCGAAAGAACTTATTGTTATTCAACTGGTTATAATCATTTTGTCTATGGATGATTGTTTTTACCCATTATTCTTGATTAAACAAAGGAACTAAGGTGTGGTTGTAATAAAAACGCTTTTTGATTATCAAATTGGATTGATTGGAAACATCTAAAAGGTCGTAAGATTAGTTGTTGATAATCAATTGTAGCCTTTTGTCTATAATCGGTTACCTTTTGTATTGACCATTTCTTAAGCAATTTGATAAAACAAGTGGATGTTTTTGTGTTTATGTTTATGAAAATAAACTTATGAAACTTGAATTGATCTTGAATTGATTGGTTAAACTTAATGCTTGTTTTTATGAACTAAAATCTTGATGAAGGTTTAACTTGTAAGAACAATAGATTAGAACACCAACTAATTATCACAACCAACATGTTAAGAGGTTAACACAATCACACTAATCAAGGATGAGAAACTAGTTTAAGAAAGTGTAATTTTTAATCATCTGAATTTCATTATATCTACTTGCGTTGTTATATGTTTTGTATTATCTTAGTTGATTCAAGCTTGTTAATCAGATTCACTCAAATCCCTGCGAACGATCCCGACATACCTTTATAATCTTGCTATAACGGACGAGTGCACTTGCTCGTATGTGTTATTGGTAAAATTGGTAATTCGTTCTTTATAAATTTAAAACATGTACACACGTAGCACATCAAGTTTTTGGCGCCGCTGCCGGGGATTTGATTGTGTTTCAGCAAGTTTTGAATCCACATCAGTCGATTCATTCCAAAAAAATTTTTCTCAGAAACATCAACCTATCCGGTTGCCTCACAACCGAACCGGTTACCTCAAAAACCATATCAAACTGATATTACCGATCGGTCGCACCTCAAAACCGATCCGTTTACCCTTTCTGTCCCGAAAACTATTTTCGTTGTTTGTCTGTGTGTTTAGATATTGCCTGGATTCTCTAGGTCATTGTATGAACACTCGTGCAGCGGGAATAGAACCAATTTCACCTCTTACCAACCCCGAACGTTTGATTCGAAGAAAATAAAGAACACCTTTCATACCCTTAGCCGATCGTGTACCAAGAGTACCAAACCCACCATTTGATAACCTCATAGAAGAAAAATTCGTTTACAACCCTTTCACCAATTTACCTTTTCCCATGGCGGACGATCAACCCATGTAGGGAACCAACCGAGCCGTAGCACCAACCCCTGGGAGTGCTATTGTTGCTGTCAACCTCGATGAAAACTTCACCGTGAAGGGTCATCATCTTTCCATGATCAAAGACCGTCAATTCGATGGCCGTGCGCGTGCCGATCCGCATAAGCACATTGCCGAATTCATCAAAATTGGTGGCATGTTTCGTTATGGCGACATCGATGTCAATGCCATCAAAATCAAACTTTTTCCATCATCACTCGCCGGAGATGCTAAAGTATGGTTCAATGAATTAACCCCATGAATTATCAACACTTGGGAAGAGATGAGGCAAGCCTTTGTAAGCCGATTCTTTCCACCTGCCATGTTTGATCGATTAATGGGAGAAATTCGTGCTTTCACACAAAATCCCAACGAATCACTTGTTGAAGCTTGGCTTCGGATGAAAGATTTGCTTCATAGTTGTCATGGACATGGATTATCCAAAGGAAACATTATCCTAATCTTTTACCATGGACTAGATGAAATCTCTCAAGGCATCCTTGATGCTGGAGGAATTTTTCTCTATAAGACTCCTAACGATGCACACCAATTACTCAAAGATCGAGTACTTCTCAAACTCGATTGGTCTAAAGATTCCAAAACAAAACCTCTTCGAAAAACCGTTGCTTTTTTCGAAAACACCGATACCTCAAAACTCATGGAGAAAATGGAAGCCTTAACCTCAAAAATCGAATCGCAATACAAAGATATCAAAGAAGAAATGAAGGAAATGCGAGACGGATGCAACAATTGTGGAGGAAATGACCCATCGTCTGGGTGCGACGATAAAGCTATGGATGGACCTAACGAAGGATAAGCAAATTATTTCCAAGGAGGATATCGTGGAGGAGGATATCGTAGTAATTATTACAGTCAAAATTCTGGAAATTGGCAAGACCGCCGACCAAGGGATGACAACCGTGATTCTCAACCTCGAACTGACAATCAGCCACCACAAAACTACGACAAAAAGATGGAAGAATCCGAATTCGAAAAAACCATGAGAGAATTCGTGGCTGCTAAAAAATCTGCAAATGATTTTATCAAAAATCGATTTTTCAATCTCAAAGCCAAAGTTGAGCAGGGACAGAAAAATCATCAAGCATCTATCCAAGATCTTGAAAACAAATTTGGCAGATTTTCTGACCAACATTCCTCTCGACCATCTGATTCGTTGCCAAGTAACACCCAATCCAACCCAAAACCATCAAATGATAAGGCGTACCGTCCACCACAAACGAGAAATGAGCATATCAATGTTGTCTTCACAAGAAGTTGTCTCTCGTACGATCCACCACCAAATCCTAATGAAAATACTCCTATCACCCAAGATAGTGAGGATGAAGCTGAGGAAACCAACACAACTCAAACCACCAAAAAGAAAAACACCCCATCTGTCAAGGCGTACACACCAAAAATTCCATATCCTCAACGCCTTAAGAAAGAAAAAATGGAAGAGCATTATAAGAAGTTCATCGAAATAAACAAAGAGGTTAGACTCAATGTTCCTCTCGTTGATGTCTTAGCCGGAATGCCCAATTACGGGAAATTCTTGAAAGAACTTCTTAATAACAAAAGCAAGCTAGAGCAAATATCAGCTACCTTCCTTAACGAAGAATGCTCAGCCATTGTCCAAAACAGGATCCCACCAAAGCTCGGAGATCCTGGGAGCTTTCTTATTCCATGTACTTTCGGGAATAATATTCAATGCAATGCTTTAGCCGATCTTGGCGCAAGTATCAATTTGATGCCTTATTCACTGTATTCCAAGTTATGCAATAACAGCCTTAAACCAACAAAAATGAGCATTCGATTAGCAAATCATTCTTATCAATATCCTGTTGGTATTGCCGAGAATATGCTTGTTCAAGTCGGTAAATTCATTTTTCCCGTGGATTTTGGAATCTTAGAAATGGAAGAAGATAGTAAAGTCCCACTTATCTTAGGAAGACCTTTCGTAAATACCGCTGATGCAATCATCAAAGTGAAAGTAAAAGAACACAACCTTGGATTTGGAGAAGATCGAATCACTTTTCTAATCGATAAAGCGATGCGCTATCCACGTTCCAGTGATGACACTTGTTTCAACATCGATGTTATCGATGAAGTCACTGACAAAGAATTGGATGCATTATTTGACGAATTTGATCCATTCATGACTACTTCTAAAAAAATCAATGAAACAGACTTTGACAAAGAGTTTGATGATTTCATGAAAGAAGAATTCGAAGGAGTTAACACGAAGGAGGAAGAAATGGAGGAGGAAAATATTGAAGCAATAACTTTCGATGACGAGATGAGAATAAAATCCTCTATCGAAGAACCACCAACTGATCTCGTGCTCAAAACTCTGGCTGATCATCTTGAATATGCTTACTTGGAGGAAAACTTACTTCTTCCAGTAGTCATATCTTCATTACTCAAGGCCAATGAGAAAGAAAGTTTAGTTTTTGTCCTCACAAATCACAAACAAGCTTTCGCTTGGAAAACATCTGACATCCCAGGAATTAGTCCCAATTTCTGCAAACACAAAATCAATTTCGAAGATGGAGTCATACCTGTTGTTGAACGTCAACGTCGACTCAATCCCAACATGAAAGAATTTGTCAAAAAGGAAATCATAAAACTTCTCGATGTTGGTATAATTTACCCAATCGAAGATAGTCCTTGGGTGAGTCCCGTTCACTGTGTTCCCAAGAAAGAAGGAATGACAGTTGTGACTAATGAACGGAATGAACTAGTTCCGACTAAAACTGTCACTGGCTGGCACGTTTGTATTGACTATCAGAAATTAAACAAAGCCACCAGAAAAGATCACTTTCCGCTCCTGTTCATGGATCAAATGCTTGAAAGACTAGCAGGAATTAAATTCTTTTGTTTCCTCGATGGATTTTCAGGGTATTTCCAAATACCAATCGATCCTAATGACCAAGAAAAGACCACTTTCACTTGTCCTTTTGGAACCTACGTATATCGGCGTATGCCTTTTGGTCTTTGTAATGCACCTGCGACTTTTCAAAGGTGTATGATATCCATATTTCAAGACATGCTCGAAACCTCCATGGAAGTTTTTATGGATGACTTTTCAGTCTTCGGAAACTCATTTGAAGCTTGTCTTTCCAATCTTGATAAAATGCTCGAAAGATGTGAAGCTGCACACCTTGTCCTTAACTGGGAAAAATGTCACTTCATGGTGACCGAAGGAATTGTGCTTGGCCACAAGATCTCCAGTACATGCATGGAAGTAGATAAAGAAAAAATCGACATTATCACGAAACTACCACCACCAACTAACGTTAAAGCCGTTAGAAGTTTTTTAGAACATGCCGGTTTCTACCGCCGTTTTATCAAAGATTTTTCTAAAATATCCCGTCCGATGACAAAACTTCTTGAGAAGGAATCCATCTTTGACTTCAATGCTGATTGCATAAAAGCTTTCGAAACATTGAAATCTCAACTAACTAGTGCTCCGATCATGGTTTCACCTAATTGGTCACTACCCTTCGAACTTATGTGCGATGCCAGCGATTTTGCTGTTGGAGCCATCTTAGGCCAACGAGAAGGAAAACACTTTCGGCCCATATATTTTGCTAGCAAGACACTGAATAGTGCTCAGCAAAATTATACTGTCACTGAAAAGGAATTATTGGCCGTAGTTTTCGCGTTCGACAAATTCCGATCCTACCTTGTGCTTTCAAAAACAGTCGTGTTCACCAATCACTCGGCACTATAATATCTGTTTACCAAGCAAGATGCTAAACCGCGTCTTATCCGATGGATTATGCTACTCCAAGAATTTGACATCGAAATCAAAGATAAGAAAGGAGCAGAGAATCTAGCCGTTGATCATTTATCATGTCTTGAAAATCCAGATCTTGAGGAGTTAAAGGAAGAAGAAATCGATGACTACTTCCCTGATGAAACTCTCATGACCGTCGATGGAAATGATGATCCTTGGTTTGCTGACTTTGCGAACTATCTCGCTGGAGGAATTCTCAGAAAAGGTTTAACTCATGCTCAAAGGAGCAAATTCTTTTCGGAACTTAAATACTACTTTTGGGAAGAACCATATCTTTTCAAAATGTGTCCTGACAAAATGATCCGAAGATGTGTTTCTGGTTCCGAAACCCGCAAGATTCTTGACGAATGTCATCATGGCCCAACTGGGGGACATTATGGTCCTTCCACCACAGCTAAAAAAGTTTTTGATGCTGGATTCTATTGGCCAACAATATTCAAAGAAGCACATACACTTGTTCAGAATAGTGATGCTTGCCAAAGAACCACCAATCTTTCAGGCAGAGACGAAATACCGTTGACAAGCATCAAAGTGTGTGAAATATTCGATATTTGGGGAATTGATTTCATGGGACCATTTCCTAAATCCCACAAATACGAATACATTCTCGTTGCTATAGATTACGTATCCAAATGGGCAGAAGCTGAAGCTTTACCAACGAACGATGCTCGCGTCGTCGTCAATTTTCTCAAAAAGCTTTTCGCTCGTTATGGAATCCCCAAAGCCTTGATAAGTGATCGAGGAACCCATTTCTGTAACCAACAAATGGAGAAAACCATGAAAAGTTATGGAGTTCATCATCGATTCGCGACAGCTTATCACCCACAAACCAGTGGCCAAGTTGAAAACACCAACAGGGCTCTTAAAAGAATACTCGAGAAAATAGTGAAGGACAATCCTTCAGTGTGGTCGAAGAAACTTGACAATGCTCTGTGGGCGTTTCGTACGGCTTATAAAACTCCTATTGGCACAACTCCTTACAGACTCCTGTATGGAAAAATTTGTCATTTGCCGTTCGAAGTTGAACATCGTGCTTACTGGACTCTCAAAAACTGTAACACCGATCTCAAAATAGCTAAAGAGAATATATTCTTGCAATTGCACGAACTCGACGAATTAAGACTCCGAGCTTACGAAAATTCTAAACTGTATAAAGCTAGAACAAAAGCTTATCACGACAAAAATCTAAGAGTTCGAAAAGAATTCAAAGTCGGAGATAAAGTTCTGCTTTTCAACATGAAATTCAAATTCAAAGCTTCTAAATTACAACCAAGATGGTTTGGACCATATATCGTTAAACATGGATATCCATCCGGTTATGTCGAACTTTATGACAAACAAGGTGGAAGTTTCATTGTTAATGGGCACCGAATCAAATTATACTATGATAAGGAGCAAATGAATGAAATTGTTAATACAAATAAGCCGTAAAAACGTTTATTTATATTTTATGATCTTCTAATGTATTGTCGATAACAAACGTAAAATCATTTTAACGAAACAAATAAAATACGTAAATGGTTTGAACTAATAGTTTCTAACATATTCACATTTTCACATAAAACACTAAAACAAGTATAAGTGATTTTATGATTTAATATTACATATGTACAACAACTAGTGTTTACATATTTGGGTAAAATATAAACATAACTAGTATGTAGTATATTGGGTAATATAAATGAGTAGAAACTTAAGTATCATAACCCATTGGGCAAATACATTGAATGTAGTTGGGTACAACCCAAAGCCCATGACCCATGGAGCTTGACCCATAACCCATTGCATGACATCATGCTTATATCATATATGGATAATATCCATAACCCATGGTATTGACCCATACCTAATGTCTAGATACATTGAACCCTTGGTGAGCACTCAAGAGAATGTCTAGATACATTGAACCCTTGGTGAGCACTCAAGAGATACATTGTATCTAGCTAATGACCCATGGATCAACCCATGACCCATAACCAAAAATACCCATGGGGAAAGAGGAGCGTTCCACGGATCCCTGGATTTGTGCTAGCCGGATCCCAAGTGGAAGGGATCCGTGGGATCCGGGGAACAGTAGAGAATTTTCTCTATAAATAGAGAGACATTTCTTCCTTTCTATTCATCACTTTACATACATACTTCCCAAGTATTATAACCCTCTAACCTCAGATCCAAGTGATCTATGTAGTTTGTCTTTTGTTTTTGTTTGATCTTCTAGGTTCCTCTTAAAGGCAAGATCACCACTTCTTGAAGACGAGCAACCTCAAGTCCATGAGTTGCCATGCTTCGTCATCATCAAGATAACTAAAGTTCTCTTGTTGATAGTTCTTACTTTCTCCATAGATGTTGGGTTGAAGGCATTAGTGAAGAATGCCGAAAGTGTCAAGATGAAAGCATTAGTGAAAGATGTCGATCATCCGTGTCAAAGCATTAGTGAAGAATGCTAAAGGTGTCAAGACGAAGGCATTAGTGAAGGGTGCCAAGCGTTGTGTCTAAGGCATTAGTGAAGGATGCCGAAGAATCAAATCAAGTAGCATTTGGGAAGAATGCCTAGGTCGTATAATCGATGAGGTGCATCGTTATACATATAAGTATTTGTTTATTTCCAAGGATGGTGATATCCTTGTTGGTGTTGTAACAAGGAGTGGATCTCCTTGATATTAGGTGTTGTGTTGTGAAGGGTAGTAGTTCCTCCATAGTAATGGAACTAGGTGCTTAGCCTAGTACCTAATAAAGGGTAGGCGACGTTGTGATAGGATTAGTTCTCCTTGGTGTGAAAGAACTCGGTGGTTAGCCTAGCACCGTATAAAGGGTAGGCGACGTTGTGTTAGGTGTGGTTCGCCTTGGTGTGAAGGAACTCGGTATTTAGATTTGTACCGGAAAAAGGTTAAGCGATGTTGTGAAGGCTTCTCCGCCATAAGGAGTTGGTGTAGTCCTTACGAACTCTCGAGTAGGTGACTCGGGGAGTAGAGTAGGTGATGAGTGCTTATTCACTCATCGTTTTTCCCCACCTAAGACCACAAAAATGACCAAAAACACCCAAATATGATCAAAATATGTTAAAAATATCCTCGGAGTGTGTTTTGTGTCTTGAAGGTACAAAAGGATTGAAAACAGAGCGAAAACGAGCAAAATCGAGCCGAAATCAGAAAAAGTGCTTTGCGGACGGAGCCGGGAGTGGATTTCTTACATTTTCAGAGCTCGGGACGCGTTTTTGGAGTGAGAGCGGGAAAACAAACCTAAAAGCCTAACCCAAAACCAAAATTTCCATTTTACCCTTCCCCGATACCCAAATGACCAAATTGCTCCTTAAAACCAAAAAAATCCAAAAATTCCATTTTAGCCTTCAAAACCATTTTTTGTAAAAGTAAATTTTTACTTAAAACCAATTCTAGTTTCCAAAAAAAAAAAAAAAAAAAAAAAGTACATTTTACTAAAGCAAGGGGTATGGTGGCTTTACCACTTCTCTTTACTTGGGCCTCACGTGTGCCACATCACCTCCACATCACTCCAAAACACTAACAAAAAAATACCCTCCAATCACAACATACTCACTTCTCTTCACTTGGGCCCCACCCACTATCATTTTATTTATTTTCCATATTTTCCAAACACAACTAAATTCATTTCATTCATTTAAAATAAAAATACAGCATACAATACGGAAAATAAAAATAAAAAACATACGGAAAATTTAAAAAACATACGAAAAAAAAACATACGGAAAATAAAAACCATACGAAACTTAAATAATACAACTCTATTTGTAGTATTTTGCTATCAATTCGTCTTGTTTCTTCTTGATGATCGTTCTTTTTGGCTCCGGCAAATTTTCAATATCATGCATGAGAAACTCCAATTCTCGGTACTCTTGCTCCGACTTTTCTTTCGCAATCTTCGCCTCGTACACTTCTCGTGCTCCGTCAACTTTACGTTTATACTCTTGAGCTAAAGCTTCCGTAATAGCATCCGATTGACTCCCTCCGGTGCTCGTTGACGACTCCACTGATTTAGTTTTTTTTTGCCGGACGAGGCTTGCCTGCGGGTCGAGCTCTAGGATCAGGGCCAAATAATTCGGCGATATTATCTTCATTGATCCCATCCGGCGCGTCCCATTTGGGATATTCTCTCGAAACCTTCCATGCCGAAACCATATTAAAGTTTTTCCCCGTCCCATTTTTGTAAGCAAGTCTTGCATTCTCAATGTGATCAACATCATTTTCCCCGGATCTACGCTGCGAATGCTTGTAAAAACCATGAAACTTTTGACAATCACCGTTTATCCGAGTCCATTTTCCCGTGCACATATTTTTTGTACGATAAGGCTCTGGACTACGAGTCTTGAAGTCCTCCCAAATCTGAGTCCAAAACGCATCGTTTAGTCGGTCATTACTGATAGCGGCATTTTGGGATACCTCGATCCAACACTCGGCTAAAAGATTTTCTTCATTGTTTGACCAACGAATTGTCGTGCGACCCTCTTCATCCACATCCTCCTCCTCGTCGTCAGCGTCCAAGTTTACAACGGCCTTTTTTTTTTCTTTGTTGTTTTGGCCGGTTTTTTTCCTTGGCGACGTTCTTCACGTGTTTCGGTTGGTGGTGGTTGAGGCACTTTGAATTGAGATTCAAAGTAATGTTGTTGTGAAGGGTAGAATTGCGTTGGTGGTGCTTGTGATGGATAAAATTGCGTTGGTGATGGTTGTGACGGATAAAATTACGGTGGTGATGGTTGTGAGGGATAAAATTGCGGTTGTGATTGATAGAATTGCGGTGGTGATTGTCTTGGATATTGAAAAGCTTGAAATCCGACTTGCGAAGAAGTGCTTAAGGTTTGAGACGATGGGGTGGACGGGTTTGACGAAGACGAGTTGAGGAGATTCATAAACGACATCTCGTTGGGATCTTGAGACATTTTTGGTTGTGGATTAAGATGAGGATGATAATATATTTATGGTTGTGAATGAGAAGTGTGAATGTTTTGGTAAAAATTGAGTATTATTTATAAAGAAAATGGTGTATTATTTGGGTTTGAAATGAAAAAAAAAAAAAAAAAAAAAAAAAAAAAAGTAACCGTTTGAATTTAAATGGTAAATTGCAACGTTTTAATTTTGAAATGCTTTGTCTTTTTGTGTGTCGTTTGGACGACGAGAGGGCAAGTGGCGAGGCCCTGTGGTGTCACGGCGAGGATAAAAAAAAGTGGCGACAAGCCACGTTGGAATCGGCGAGCTTCAATGAGCTCCATACCCCTTGCTCTAAAACCTTTTAATAAAATCCACCCACATTTTCCCTCCTCCCCTCTTTTTTTTTCTTTCCCTGTTACCAAACACTCAACCCAGTTCCCAATCCCACTCATCCCCCTCCCCAAGAACAAGGTCACGAGATACTCATTGCCACTTTGGCAATCCATGGGCACAAAAACCCCAACCAATGGCTCAGATTGATGCTCAAATGTACCTAACAGTTGAATGGCTTTGATCAGTCTCAAGAAAGCACAAGATGGAGAACTTGGCTGGTTTACCCTCACAAAAAAAGCACAAAAAGCCAAGGATGAAGACAGAAGTCTTTTTAGTATAAATAGGCAATAGGCTTTTTGTAAAGTTTCTTGTCTAGAATTCATAGTTCTAGTCCAGCTTTTAAAATTCTGTCATTTGTAGTTTTTAATATTCTTAATTTACAGTTAAATTTTCAGTTTTTAATATTTTGTTAATTTTCAGTTTTAATTAATGAAATTTTGATTTCCTTGTATTGTTCATTTGAGTAATCTCTTTGATTGTTGTTTATTCAAGTTCACGAGTGTTTATTGAGTGTCACATTTTTATTTGATCATGAGATGAGTTCTTAAACAAAAAAACTCAAAGTTCTTTTTACCCAAAATCTGTTTTTAAAGCTTTTTGCTCTGTAAAAGGAGTGTTTGGTTTAAGTGGGAAAAATGGGTCAAAGTGGTTTGTACCCACTTTGACCAGTGAAGTCAAACTCTTTTTGAGTATTTGAATTTAGTTCTTTGTGTGGGAAAAGGATTGTATAAGGTTGTAATAGTTTTAATGTTCTTTGTTTTTTTTTTAAAAAAAGTGGGTTCTGTCATAATTTGATCTTATAGTTTGGTCAAGATCTAGTTGTGTTAAAAAAATTAAAAAAAAAAATCATAACTTCGTTAGCTTGTTCAATTTCTGTCAAAAGGAAATAAATCAAAAAATTAATTTAGTGTAGCTGCTATGGATTCAAAGTGAACAGGTTGGCAAACAACCTGTTCTGTGCACACATGTTCTGTCTCAACTACCAATTGTCACAACTTATTTATAAGCTAATTCAGCTCCTCTTAGGACTACTCATGGGGGCAAAATTTAGCTAGCTAGATGGACTTCAACTTCCCAGAAGCTCAAGGGCTGATTCCCTCTACAGCTTATCCAAAATAAGCTCAAAACCCCCTTGATCCTTGTGCTGCTGAACCACAACAGCAGCTGTTGTCTTTTTTTGTGCTTGTTAGGTATTTCTCTCAGCTTATTAGTCATAGTTTAGTGTATTTAGAATGAATTAGGTCCACCTTAGATCTCTAGTGCTTGTAGTTTTAAACCTGCTTATTTCATTTTTTACTTGAGCCTTAGGAATTCCATAGATAGATGATTCAGCCAACTGTTTTTCCCATTAGTTTGCTTAATGATAGCTTATTTGTTGGCTCATTTAGTTGCTTATTAAGGACCTTTAAGTACTTATTGGATGTAGTATTTACTAGTTTGTAGCTTTTTAGAAGCTTGTTGAAGCTTTTGTCGATTTGTTGTAGCTTATTTTTCCTTGGATTGCTCTTATCCCAAACGTACCCATTCCCTTTTTATTATGTCTGCTGCAAGCTGATCCATTATGATTTCAGTTTTCCATGTTTAGTTTCTAGTAAAAGAGTGTTAATTTAGTCCCTTAGTTAGTTTGTAAAAGAAAAAAATAAATAAATAAATTGCCAAAAAGGCAATAAGGGGATTGGAACCCTAGACCTCCTGGTCTGCAGTCCACGAACAACACAGCAAACATCTCAACCAACTGCCCTGGGGTCTTTTTCATGTTATCTTGTGCACTATCAGTTATTTAACTACAAACTCAGTTTTAGCCTAGCAACTTAATTTAGCCTTTTAAGTACTGATTTCATATAGCAGTAGTGTATTTTTTTTTGTTAGATTCCTTACTAATTAAAGTATTTTTTATAATTTTTGTAGAATTTTCCAAAAAAGTTTAGTATTTTTAATTAATTAATTAGATTTAAATAGTTTTTAATTCGTAGAAAATAAAATAAAATTAAAAAAAATACCCGGCTTTTTCCTAAAATTATTTTTAGTCATTTAGAATGTAGGAAAATTGTTTTTGCACTCGTAGGACTTAAATTGCATATTTTTCACTTTCGGGGCTCGGTGCGTTCCCGGTTTTTCTCGTTTTTGCATTTAGCACCCTAGGATGTAGTTTAGCGTCGTTTTATTGTTTCTTAGGCCTAGTAGTAGTTTATTTAGTGTTTACATTATTTTTCTTGCTTTATTTCCATTCCCGTTCTTTAATTTGTAGATTAGCGTAATCAAAACCCAAATTCGTTAAACCAATTCTAGTCCAAATCACGAAACTCAACGACTTCGTCAATTTCACACCTCGTTGGGACACGACCCGGGGAAATCTCTTTCCCGGTATCACTTTATTCACACTCATGAGCTTTGGCACGTTAACATTTTTTTTCCTAAAAGGTTAATTTGTCGAATTTCACGATTAATTTGATAAATTGATATTGTGTTTATTTTCACCACTCACAACGATCGAGATCAGTAGGGCAAGGAAGGTGTCCTTGTAGCCGAACCACTATAAATACTTGTGTCGTAGTGATGTGCTTCTTACTCTTTATCTTTCATTACACGTTTATATATCTATCTATCAACGTCCAACATAAACAACCAAATAGATTGACATAAGTCGATCTAAATATTTAAAAGGAAGTTTTAAATTGGTAAAACTATTCAACCCCCCTTCTAGTTTTCCATAGAAATATCAGTTGAGACAGTTTCCCCTGAAAATGAATTCGAAACCATCACCTTCGTAGCACCTTTTCCAGGAAGAATCCCACAAATTGTTCCTTGGAAACCATCTGCTGCGTTCATCTGGAACGATATTGATGCTACTGGTGAAGAATCATGTATATCCCTGAACTTTTCAAAATGTTCAAGGCTGCATCTGTGGCCAAGTAAACCCGGGAATATTCGAGTCAGGCTGATGACTCGTTAATAAAACAAGCGCTTCTCGGGAGGCAACCCGTGTTTTTCCGATTTGATTTTCTGTGGTCACGCCCCAAAGTTTAAACCTTTGGTTGAACTTAAGTGTGGGTGGGGGGGGGGTGCCACAACTTAATAAAACTCTTTTGTTTGTATATAAGATTTTGTGCAGGTAATGATTACTCCAGTGGACGCTAAGAAATAAGAAAATTAAGCTGAGAAACTCATTGAAATAACTGGTTTCATCTCTATTTTCCCTATTCCTATACTTTGAAGTTCGTTTTTCACATTGCGGACAATGTTTAACTTAAGTGTGGGGGGTGAATAGGAAAATTAGAGTTTTCAAGCTTAAAATTAAAATTTTGTTTGCCCTTGTGATCTAGTTATTTTTCACGCGTATAGGATAATATATTAGAATAACTGGATCAAACCACTGGTAAAACTGGTAATATTTGAAACTTTGAGATGTGTTCCGATTAATATTGCAATCCATTCTTTGATCGATAAACATTTGCTAGCACAAATTATAGCCCTTTCCACTAATTTGTGAGGATTTAAGCCCGTTTTATATAAAGCATACATCTTTTATGCTTGAATCTATTGCTATGAGTGTGCCGGTGATTTTATTTATTCTAGAACTTGTGCTTGAAAATCATTACCAGACCGCAGTGAGATCGCATTCGTGCGATATAAGTAAATTCGTGTGATAAAGAGGAACCTTAGGATTTAACCCAAATGGCCTTCCATTTTTCATATCATGCTATATTAGCTAACCACACCAGTTAGTTAACCACCTACATGGACCCATTTGTAGCGCTCATCTTTAGCGCTAGATACCCCTAGTTACACCCTCTGAGCCATCCTTTTCGTTTTTTGTTTCATCCAGAAAAATACAAAAAGATTTTACACTTTAAACCTTAGCCTACCCCTCGTCAATGTCTGAACGGTTGGTTGCTAGTCACCTGGAAAGTGAAGATTTTTCAAATGATTATGAGTACCGCATCTTGTTAGTTGAGTGAGCCATTTCATGGTTATGTTAAGTTAAAATAATAATAATAATAATAATAATAATAATAATAATAATAATAATAATAATAATAATAATAATAATAATAATAATAATAATAATAATAATAATAATAATAATAATAATAATAATAATAAAAATAAAAAAAATGTTGAAAGTATGAATATATTAGCCAATGTGTTATGTTCGAAGAAAAATTATCATGGCGAATCAAAGCGTAGACTTATGAAAATCCGAAGAAAAGAAAATGAAGCTATAATCATTTATTGGTTTGTGGATTGTTTGGTAGCTAGCAACACGGGTATTAGACTTGATTCTATTTTTATTTTAACACCAATTTCATAAACATTCTCATGCCTTAACCCTAAGCCATAACATTATAACCCGAATAAAAGTCCTTTTTAGATGTTTTTGCGTGGTGCTCACGTCACGTCGGTGGAGTTTTGTTTCTTGTACAAGCTTATGGTAATAATCTAATCATGATTGAGCAATGAGTGTGATTTTTCTTGTTACTCCACTAAAAATTGAGTGATTGAGTGAATTATATTTCGCTCCTTTTTCGTTAGGTGTTTTGAAATGTTAATCATGTAAGAAAATCATTGGATATTGTCAAACATCTAGAAAGTTTCACTCTTAAAAAGCATAATTGATGAATCTTCTCTCGTACTTGTACTTGGTTGATTTGCATCACATTTTTCTTAATCATGATCTTGTACCAGTGGATGTTTTTCCTAGATTTGCTTGAGGGCAAGCAAAGTTTAAGTGTGGGGGAATTTGATAACGCTCAGATTGTACATGTTTTTAGTAGCGTTATGTGTGCTTTTATATATGTTATTTGGTTATATTTGTACGATTTCAGTGCTTAATCGCATCAAAAGATGTTTGTCTAGTGTTTATAACCAAGTGCAGGGAAACAGAAGGAGAAGTAAAGGAATGATCAACAATTAGAAGATTCCCGTTTCAGTGAAGCATGTCAAGCACAAATTAGTATCTCAAGTACCATAGAAGACCAAGGTGATTGAAGAACCAAGTTCTACAAGTCAAAACGAAGTAAAGATCAATTTTCCGTAACTCAAGAAGACCAACCGGATCGGTTGGAAGATGACCAAAAAGTGCCCAAGATGCCCATCCAACCGTTCGGTTGCCGCCCGCAACCGATACGGTTGGAGCCTTTGTAGAAGACCAACCGGATCGGTTGGTCATGTGACCGATCCGGTTGGAGAGCCTGTTTCCGCCAAATCTTCATCACTAAGTTTCCCCTTTGCATCCAAACGATTCTAGGTCCTTCCCTTGGTGTATTCTAGTCCCTTCCTAACTCCTTGGAGGCCAAGTTCAGCAATTAATAGCCTAGGCCTTGGAACTAGTATAAATAGAGACCTCTTGTGAGCATATGAGACACACACTTTAATACAACTCTCTCTACTCATCAAACAAAGCTCTTAAGCTCTCAAATTCGTCCTTAGAAGTCCAGGAAAGTTTGGAGTTCCAGAAGTTCCACATTTGGAGGCCAAAACACCAAGGAGTCTACCCCAATACTTTGGGAATCATTACTTCACCATTTGTAATCTTATTCCAAGCATTGTAAGACTCTTAATTATGTTTTCTAATGTTCAAAGTTATGAGTTTATGTTCATGTTTCCTATGAGTAGCTAGTTTCTCTATAAGCTTGCTTAAATTATGTTGATTATCATATGATTAGTTAGTGATTGTGTTAACATGTTTTAATTCAATTTCAAGTTGATTTTAAGATCCAATTGTGCTAAAGTTTCATAGTGACATTTGTTAATCAAGTTTAACTAGTTGATAGTAATTGTAGAGGTCGAAAGAACTTATTGTTATTCAACTGGTTATAATCATTTTGTCTATGGATGATTGTTTTTACCCATTATTCTTGATTAAACAAAGGAACTAAGGTGTGGTTGTAATAAAAACGCTTTTTGATTATCAAATTGGATTGATTGGAAACATCTAAAAGGTCGTAAGATTAGTTGTTGATAATCAATTGTAGCCTTTTGTCTATAATCGGTTACCCTTTGTATTGACCATTTCTTAAGCAATTTGATAAATAAAGTGGATGTTTTTGTGTTTAAGTTTATGAAAATAAACTTATGAAACTTGAATTGATCTTGAATTGATTGGTTAAACTTAATGCTTGTTTTTATGAACTAAAATCTTGATGAAGGTTTAACTTGTAAGAACAATAGATTAGAACACCAACTATTTATCACAACCAACATGTTAAGAGGTTAACACAATCACACTAATCAAGGATGAGAAACTAGTTTAAGCAAGTGTAGTTTTTAATCATCTGAATTTCATTATATCTATTTGCGTTGTTATATGTTTTGGATTATCTTAGTTGATTCAAGCTTGTTAATCAGATTCACTCAAATCCCTGCGAACGATCCCGACTTACCTTTATAATCTTGCTATAACGGACGAGTGCACTTGCTCATATGTGTTATTGGTAAAACTGGTAATTCGTCATTTATAAATTTAAAACTTGTACACACGTAGCACATCATACCTCTTTGATAGTGATGTCTATTCCCTTCAGTTTGAACTTTCCCTCCAATCTCTTAACCCTTTTGACCAACCTGATAACAGCATCTAATTGAGTCTGCTTAGACTTTTTCAGTTCCTTTTCCAGCTTATCTATCATGTTTAGAAATTGTGGAATTAGATTGAGAAGTTCCTCCACAGACAAGGAAGTTGGTTCTTCTGTAGGAGTGGGTGTTGGAGGTTGAGTTTGAGGAATTTCTGGTGGGTCTTCCTTATGAACTAGAGGGGAAGGTGGTGGTGGTGTTGGTATCCTCTGTGCAAACTCAGGTTCTTCTGATTCATGTGTTGGCTGATCCTGAGCTGCAAATGTAGCAAAAGTAGATGGAACTGGATATTATGTACCTGCAATGTTAGTAGTACCAGTAGGAACCATAGAAGGAAAAAGTGGCCTGTGAACCCCTTCAAAACCCCTTTTCATGTTACCAAAAATCTTTTTAGTAAAAAGGACAACAATATACTGTTGCTTGCTTGCTGAATCTACATTTAAAATCATTTGCAAAAAACTTGGGTACATCAAAAAATTTTTGTTATTTTTGGCATTTGCAACCATAGCATCAAAAATCATTTTATAAAAATTGAAGAGTCTGTCAGTGGAGAGACAAACCAATGCAGTAGCAAGATTGCTACCAAATTGATCCCATCCTCCACTTTTAGAGCTCATACAGTGTAGAGATGATGCAATAGAAAACGCCATTGTGGTGTAAAAGTACTTTTCCAAAAAGTGAATGATCCATCATTTGGATATCCAATATTTCCCAGACCCTGAAAAAGTTCATCATTTGGCAAGATAGTAATTCTTGAGGCATCAGCCAATTAGAGCATGCTCCTGACTGATTCCTTAGTGATTGAATACTCTAAGGTATCAATTGTTGTATTTAATTCTAGTGTCCTGTCAGCAAGAGTTCTAGCAGTTGCAATCTGCCAGAACTGTTTGACTAGGGAGACATAAATAGTTGGATTATGAGTGAGAGCATACCTAATGTGGGTACCCTTCAAAAAGTCTACTATCTGCTCGAAGCCAGTGCTTTCATTTGGCTTCTTGAGAAATCCCACTTGATTGTGCTTATCATTGAACTTTAATTGTGCCATTCTTAAGTAAAATTGAAGTACTGGTGAGTGCGACGTGATTAGGGTTAATGCTGGTGAGAAGACTTAATCGAGAGAAAAGATTTAAACTTTTTAAAGATTGAGATAAAGTAAATAATGGATAAATATGAATTCTATAAATAAAAATTGTCCATATATATACTTCTGACCGCCTAATAGTTGGTAATGGTACTATTGATACAGTAAAAACGGATTTTCCCTCGACCAATACTAACGGTAATATTTTTAACACTACCAGACTTAAAATAGTCAACCATTATTAACTATGACTCACCAGACTTAACCATTTTTCACTTACAGTATAAATGACACGGCTTTCATCTTGCTTCCATCCATGCAATTCCTGGAAAATTGATTAAAAAACCAATAAATATACAATAGGTAGTTTTTTAAACCAAAATTAACTCAAATTCTCTGCATGAATTAATTCTTAGAACAACCAATTGTATAGGAATTTTTTAAGCACATAAAAAATTGTAGCAAACACATAAATCAAAGTTATTTCAAGGTGTTCTAAATGCACCAAATCAAACTAACACATCCATAATGGTCTAACTATCCATAATGTAGCCTGTGCTACCACCAAAGGTAACAGAACCTCCTTGGACTTCCTCAAACTCCTCCAAGTGATCCTTATTACCAGTCATATGCCCAGAGCATCCACTATCAACAATTCCTCTGCCTCCTAGCTTCTGGTGTGGATGTTCCTCCACATCAACAAGAGAAATTAGTTTCTTTTAGGGACCCAGGCCTGTACAGGCTTGGGTCTGCCTTGTGGACCTTGAGGGTCCAAAGTATAAACTGAAGATGGTCCACTATTACTCTTGGAGTGTGGTTTGGTCGGTCTCCAAGTATAACTTGCCGAGGGCTTAACAACAGTCCCCCCATTACCCTCTACAGCATAAGATTTAAATATTTGAGCTGCATTATGAACTATGGGTCTCCTCACAGGTGAATGTGAACCATAATAGAGTATTTGGTTGAATTGATTCACAGTTGGTTTTCTAAACTTGGGACTGGGTGAAGTATTGGTAGGTTTTGGTTGTTTTGATTTAACATTCATATAACCAGAATTAACTTTGGCTTGACCTGTATTAACACGACCGGTATTAAACCTAGACATATTACCAGAATTAATGATTTACATACCAGAATTAATTGGCACACCAGTACCCACTTTTGGTCTAACATAATTAACAAATAAATCACCAGTATTAACAGGTACTGGTCTAGAAACAAACTGATTAGTATGATTAATTCTATTTGCATTATTCCACACTAGTCTAACTATACCATTACCAGTGTTTACAACCATTTTCCTTTTAAGCTCAGCCTCTTTGGCCATTCTTTCTCATGATAATCACAGTCTCTTATTAAATGGCTTAGGCTACCACACACAAAACAACTCTTCTTAGTGAAAGAGTATCCATCCCCAAATTCTCTCTGCATTAACCCATTCCAATTCTTTCTTTCTACTTTAGGTGCCTCAGATTTAATCTGTTGCCTAGGAGTTTTTACGTGTTTGACACAACTAGGTTTAACTATTTCTGGTTTAGACACAACATGTTTAGCAAAAATGACATACTCAGGTTGTTTTGGCTTGGGCACATAAGCTTACTGATTAAAACTGATTTGGAAATCTTTATGAGTTCAGATTTAAGCTCAAGAAAACATTCTGAGACATTCCCAATGGATCCTTCACTGTCATTAGATTGACTGGTAGAATACTCACTGGTTTTGTCTTCTAAGACATTGGTTCCAGGACTCTTCCCAAAGGATCTTTCACTGTCATTGGATTGAAAAGTGGAGAATTCAATGGAATAGTCTTGAGAAGCAAGTGTTTCAGGGTTTTTCCATTTGCTTTAATCAAGTAAAGACTCATAAAACTTTTGTTCAGGTTTAGGTGTGATGTCTTCATTGAGTGGTGGTGGAACTCCTTTATAATTATTAGTTTTAACAAATAATTTATAAAGTGGTTTACCAACATAATCTTCTTCTGAACTAACAAATATATCGGGTTTCATCTCTTCCTCATAACTCAAAACCTCACTATCTGATTTACTCTGATGATCTAAGCCTAATTTACAGTTAGAGTTCATGCCAAAATTAAATGTCTATGTAGATTCTTAGAAGACTCTCCCCAAGACCCAACTATTTTCTTTAACTCATCTCTTTCTTGTTGAGCTTTCATACACATTCTTCTATATTTCTTTACATCCTTAGCAAAATTATCATTAGCTTGAAAAATTAGTTTTTCATTTAGTGATGAATTTTGTTTCTGAAGATTTGAAATTTGTGCTTCTAAGGTTTTGACAACATTGGTATAAGCTAGAATTTGAGCTTCTGTTCTCTCAACTGAGTTAATTTCTCATCACTTTGTGTTTTAAGTTGGTTATATGTATCAACACAGAGTTTGGAACATAGAGATACCTCATTGTTTGAGCCAATGGCCATAAAAGCAGAGTGATTGGTAGACTCCTCTTCAGGATGTCCTCCCCAATTGATAGCACCTCCATCCATGGTCAACAACCCAACCTTTTGACTTTCCTGCTTCTCAGCTTCCTTTGTTTGATAGGGAGATTCCTTCTTCTACCTATCAGTTGCCATAGGAGCTCTACATTCCCTTGCAAAGTGAACAAGCTTATGACAGTTGTAGCACTCAATCTTCTTTTTATCAAAGCCAACAAGAGTCTTTGGATCATAACAAACTCTTCTACCATGTCTCTTAAATAACATGTTCATCCTGATAGCAATCATAGCTATCTGCCATTTTATATTTATCTCCCTAATATCTGCATCATCAATCTGCTTCAAATCTTCATTGAGCAAATCCATCTCTTCTGATGACTTAGCAAAGAGAGAGTAGATAACCTCATCAGTAAATCCAGTAGGTGCCCCTCTTTCTTTAGTACTTGATGAGGAAGTACTATAACTACCACCAGACTTAACTAGGTTAGTACTGCTCTTGCCATGTGAGACAAAAGCAACATTCTGAGAGCTAGAAGAGGATGGTTTTGACACATTCTTGATTTCCTGTTCAAAAACCCTTAGGTTGTTGTACAGATCATCAATTCACATGATGTCAATTTCAGGTTTGGTCCTCATGGTCATTGCCAGACTTGACCATTCTTGTGGCAAAACCCTGAGAAATTTGTGATTGACATCCTCATCAGAAACACCAGCACCATAGGCCTCCAGTTGTGACAATAGTTGTTGAAACCTGTCATAGCCCTTCTCTAATTCTTAAGAGCTGGAAATAGTAAAGGCTTCAAATTGTTGTTTGAAGACAACCTTTTGCATCTTTTTGGAGTTAGCATTCCCTCCAAATCTTACTTTGATTGCCTCTAAAATCTCCTTTGCATCGTCCATCTCATGAAAACTTCTGATATGCTCATTAGGAAGTGTCATTACCAAGATCTTCTTGGCCTTTCTCTCCTTCTCCACAGCAAGAATTTCAGTAGCAGTGACAGGTGGCGATACGCCATCTTTTCTTTGGAAACCCTTTTTAGAGTTTTCCTTTGTATCACCTTTCACACTTCATTATCAAAGTATTCTAGATAGTGCTCCATCTTCACAGCCCAGATGTCATATTCATCTTTCTTCAATGGTGGAAGCTTCATGTTGGAGATGGTTGTGGTATTTTTGATTTGGGGTTGCTTAGGTTGAGAGTTGTCTGCTCCATCTTCATGGTTGGATTCTTCATCATTGGGGTGGTCAGATTAGGTTTCAGTTGCTTTTTCAGACATGTTTGATGTTTTCTGGTTTGGAATGAGTATTTGTGTTTGTGTATCTTCAACAACAGAGTCCTTCTATAGGCTTTGATACCACTTATAGGTCCAAAGTTATGGATCTAATTAGCCTTTATATGACTTATAGTAAACTTTAATAAAACCAAATTTACTATGTGAAGAACTCTTAAGAAATCCTTAATGTGCTAATGCAGAAACTTAACACAATAAGTATGAAGAACACAATGATAAACTAACTTCATATTTTCTATTGATTACTTTGATCAATGGTTAAGGATTACAACTCGTACCTTAACCTAATACAATAAGGATCCTTTTATACACCAAGGAAACCCTAATTAACTACAAAACATAGAAAAGATTTAAACATATCTTTTCCAAAGATATCTCTACGCGTTCTTATCTTTTCTTACTTTCTCTCTATTCTGTTTAACATAAACATACTTAACTATCTACCCGTACTAAATTTGTTATGACAGACTTAACATCATTAGTACTAGCAGACTTAACTAACATACTTAATTTTGTCTTACCCGACTTAACTATTATACTATCAGAACTAATACTAAACAGACTTAAACAATCTTAAATCTGTTTTCCAAAATATAATTCCCTACAGTTCTACTTCAGCATCAAGTTGGTAATACTTAGTTTTCTTCATTAGTAATCATTACATGGAGCCTACAGATGTGAAGAATCAAGAAGATGGTTAACATATAGGTTTCAAGGAAAGCTTATTGTTAAATGTTTAACCATATACATGCATCATTCGAGGGGAAGATTTTACTATTTTAATTCATTATTATTACTTTTGGTTTTATTATCTATTGTCTTAAGTTCATTTTTAGTTGCGAAAAACCTTCATGGTGGGTAATTTGAGACATTGGATGGCTGAATTGGAAGTATGGTATTGATTTGTGATGGTCAAGATCAAAGTTGCTTATATTCACGGTTCTCCTAGTAGATTACGACAAAAAGGGGAAGAAAGGCGACAAAGACGGTTTGCAACTTGAAGATCCTTGGTGATATTGCATGTTTAAGGGGAAGTTCGTTTATCTTTCATGACATATTAACTTTAGGGGAAGTTCGTACTTATTGGTTTTGTCATTATCAAGTAGCGGAAGATTGTTGGGAATTATATTTGAGTTGATAAGACAAAACATGTGAATGATGAATGACTTAAGAAGACAAAGAAAGAATTCTTCAAATGATGAAGAATGAAACACAAGGGACTTACTTGTTAAAGAAGAATTTATTATTTAGTCCTTCTGTAGGATGATTGCTCTGGAAAGAGATCAATAATAATAAGTGTAGTATATTGGTAACTCAAACGTATTAGGTTTGAGCACCGAGATCGTTCCGAACGAGGGTTGAATGGAATCTTCAACTCACGTCGCGATTATCGGGATTTGAATGTGTAAAAAGGGATATTTGGGATTTCTACACTACGGGGCAAGGGAAAATAAAGGGAAGCATATAAAAGTACTAAATCTATAATTCAATTGACTAATTACGCAAATTAAATTTAAAATGCAAATTACGAATAAAATGAAACGTGAATTAAATGCAAATAATTCCAAACTTGTTCCTAAAAATGATCTAAAATTATTCAAAAATGGAAAATGAAATTTAAAATTTATCTTAGATTTAAAACTAATTTTTATTATTTTTCTTTAATTTATTTGAATTTAAAAACTAATTTCTAACTCTAAAAATAGAACTAAATTACTAAAAATTATGAAAACTAGTGAGAAAATTATGAAACTAATTTTCAAATATCTAAATTAACTAAAAAGAATTTACAAAATTTATTTTGTATTTTTCTGAACTTTACTCTAATTTCTATGAATTAAAAACTATTTTAAACTAATTAAATGTCTAAAAATTATTATTTAAACTAGGAAAATTATGGAAAAATACTTTTTATGACTTTCTGATTTTTCTTAATCTAGTAAAAATGAAATTATATTTTTTTGAGCTTTTTCTGATTTATTTGTATTAAATGCTATTTAAAAATGCTTAAAATATAATTTTAATGCAGAAAAAAGGCTAGAGACAACAGAAAATTATGAAAATTTCAGGAAAAGTAATAAATGAGATTCTGATGCAAGTAAAATTATCAAACTCTAGCTTTGAACACTGATTATGCAAGATGTAATGAAACTGCTAAAGGAAAAGCTAATGAAAAATAAGCTATAAGCCACAAAAGCTAACTAGAGGTAACAAGGACATGCACTATGCTAAAACTAACTCAGATCAACTTAATGCAACTAACTAGTATCACTAAATCACAAGCCACAAGTTAATTAGCTCAACTCAGATTCCTAATAAGCTAAAGCAAAACAATTCTGACCTCCCTACTTACAGATTAAAAATTAGCTACTCAAATAAGCTGAAGTTAAAACCAGAAGTAGGATCCTAAATATGACCCAACAAAGAAAAAATAAGCCAATGATGAGCCTATGATAAGCTAATATGAGCTTATCACAAGCTCTGCAATAAGCTTGTACACACTCAGTAGTAACTGAGTGTGTGCACAGGGTAAAAGGGACTCAAATGGAACACTGGTTAGGTGGCTTTATAAAATTCACAAAATTATTTCAAAATACCCTTGATAAACTCCACCAATATTATTTTTAGATTCCAAAATTTCAACAAATTTTACTTAGTAATGAATGAATTAAAATTCCAGAAACACAAGCAGTTTGAGCTTAAAATGGTGTTTTTGACTTTTTTGGACAGAATTAAGATTTGACTTTATTGAAATTTGATCTTGCAAAACAGACTCTAAACTATGATTTTAGATGAAATGAGACCTTATTACACTAACCTATATAATTCTACACCTAATATGCAAGTTATTTTACTTCTACACTTAACTGATACGAAGATGTCAGCAGATCCAAGTGAGTTTTGACTTTTAGCAATTATAAGTGCAAACTAATGTTCTATCTGATAATAATAAACCTATATTACACTATATCAACCATGCTTAACCACTAAACTAACCTTAAACTCAATATGATGCACTGAACCAACACATACCTTTGATGACTGATATGCAAATATCCCAATAAGCACACAATTCCAAGCTTATATAATCCTCAAATAAACTTCAACTAACTAACTTAGACCTGATTTAAGTAATTATAACAGTAATAACACACCAATTCTAACTGAACAAAATTATGTAGAACTTAAGACAGATAAATGTGCAGATGATGCAACTATAATCAGAAATGATCTAAACTAATTAAAAACTGATTATCAATTAATCTAAATAAGTAAAATACACTAAAATAACAATCAAAAATTATTATAAACTATTGAATTAAAATTGAAAGGGATTGAGAACTCACAAGTGGTCCAACCACTATGGTTTGCAATTTGAGATCAAAGTACCAATCCTAAAACTATTATCAGCATCAAATTCAACTGAAATCCACAGCTAACACCAGCAAACCATCCATTCTTTCTCAAAATGAACTATAGTTGACTTTGTTGCCTGATTTTATGAATTGATTGTAGAACTGAGTAAATACTGAAATAAGCTCTTAATAAGCTATAGGTAAGCTTATAAGACCTTACTATAACATAAACATATACTGAATTAACCTTGAGAACAGGTTTAGAATATATATATATATTTTTTTAAGAGTATTTTTTCTATTTTTTTGTGATTTTTATTTAGAAAGACATATAAAGTAATATTGATTTGGAATATACTAAATAATCAAATAGAAAATGATTGTAAGCTAAATCACCACTAAAACAGAAAGTGAGCTTTAAATTGAGAATTAAACTAAGAACATGCTTTTATTAAATGAATTAGAGTACAAAGGGAAATTTGAAATACAGAAATTAAACTTAACAACTTAAAAAAAATTAAAATCTAAAATAATACTCAGAAAACTACACACTAAGCTCTGTGAATTTGAAGGGCTTTATATAGGCGAGCTAGGAGCATAGGAAGGATCCAGAAGGCCTTGGGTGTGCTTTCTCTTGTGCTCTAATAACCATCAGATCAAATACCCATGTCATCCCGTCAATCATATCCCTTGGATCAAATGCTCCACGTATCCTCAACCAACCAGGACTTAGCAAGACACACGGATTGCCAACGTGGCATTCCGTGTGTCAGAATGTGTCAGGAAAGTACTAATTTGACCTTCGATTGAGTGAATTTGGTTTATTGCATGTAAGGGTAATTTAGGGTTATAATATTCTAGGTAACTTTGGATTTGGGGGAAAAGAAAAACGCGGGCAAGTGTTTTTAGGTAATATAAAATTACCGTTTGACTTAAAGTTTGACAGAGTAATAAAAGAGTGGGTTGACCTGGGTTTGACCGGGCATGGAATGGGCTTGGTTGGGCATTTTATATTTGGGCTTGGATAGGTGGTAGTATTATTGGATTGGATTGGATGGACTTATTTTGCAATTCGTATAAGATTTTAAGGACCAAACGTGTAAAATCTGAAATACCAAGGACCAATGTTGTAATTTCTAAAAAGTACTCCAAGGACCAATCTTGTCACTTCCAAATACACCAAGGGCTAATATTGCTAAATCTGAAACTCCAGTGGTATAATCTGACAAATTCTGAAACTTGAGGGACTGATCCTGTCATTTCTTCAAAATTGATCCAATCTTTCAAAAATCATCCTTTAAGTACCCGAATCTTCAAATTCACTCTTTTCTGACTTCCCAGCTCAGCTTTAGCACTCTTTTCCTTCTCGTGCTCGGGTTTTGTCTGATTTGTCTTTAATTTGCGTGTTTTTCCATATCCGTACCTGCACATGCATAAACTCAAGAAACCAACATATATTAGCAATAAACGGCTCTTTTCTGGTTATTTTGGGTCTATTTTGGTAAAGAAATGGTATGTGTTTTAGCACATACCAAAATACCTCAGACTAGACGATTGTCGTGTCCTCACGCAATGCAATCAACTCACGCTTCTAAAAATAAGGATTCCAATCTCTTTCTACTAAACCTATGAAAAGTAGCAAATATTTCTCAAAAGAGATTAAGAAACCCTTAATTCTAAAAACGCCCAGTTTACCTTTTAATTCACATATACATATTACGATTAAGCACTTATTCATTATGAGTGACGGTTTGTTGAACTTTCATGTCGATCAATAACTCCAACATTTTAGGATCATGGAGTAGGAAACACAACTCAGCGCGAAGTGACCATACGGATAGAATACATCGTCCCTGATTTTTCACAAGTCCCCAAACTAAGCGTAAAAGCGAAATCATTGTTAAATATGACTCTAGATGCTAACACTGCCCATGGAAGTTACTTGTGTAATTACCTTTTCCTCCCTGTAAAGCCCCTTTTATCACGTATACCTTATCACAACGTTAGACACAAACACCCTTTATGCGTAAACCACAACAGTTACGCATAAATAAGAATAGAAAGATGAAGAGAAGAACTTGGTGACTTGATGTATATGGATCGTGTATGTAGAGAGAAGATGAACACAATATGTTGTATATTCCAAGGAAAACACACACACACACACACACACACACTTAAGCACACCCCTCAAATGACCATTTGAGGGGTATTTATACTCTAAATACAAGATGCCCTAAAGGGCTTTCCATGGGCTTTCTTGGGCTTGGACATGGGTTGGATTGGATATAAGGCAAGCTTAACTAAACTAATACCCATTTACCTTAGTCCAATCCACGAGCCCTTTGACTATTCTAGCACGATATCTAACACACGTTACAAAGTTCCTAAATGTGAATGACCATCACTTATAATAAAAACTATTAAGGCTAACAATCTGCCCCTAAGGGGTGGTCATTCAAAAGATGCTCCACTTGATTAGGTCTTTACTTTTCTCGAGCTTGAATTTTGTGTGTAGATATAGGATAGTCTTAATTCTTTGTTCCTTCATGCTTTGAGATCATTTAATGTGGTTGTCTGCCGTTGTCAACTTCGTTGGTTAGGTGTCTCCACGTCTTTCTCCACCATGCTCACACTTCTATTTGACTTTGAATTACCAATGATGAAGTTCTCGAGTCTTTAAACTTTGAAGATTCTTTGACATTGACGAAGAATCATCTTTAACTTTGAGTTGCCTTTGATTTTGATGAGAACTTTTCATGTGTTGTTGGTATGAGCATGTGGAGAATCTGCACGAGCAATCCGCTCCAGAGCTTCCATAAGAAGAAAACATAAAAACATGTTAGTAATAAGCGGATTCCGGCACTTACAAGTTTGAATTTCGAGGGTGTTAATAGCATAGTGTGAAAACACATCTCTAATTCTTACAAAGGCCATTCTTGAACTGGAGTCCCACAAGTGAGATAACGCGATATACCGAAGTGCATCTACAGTTCAGACGAGTCGCTGAGGTACACCGAAGCATCACCCCACGACTGTAGACCATTTGAGACACACTAAGCGTAATCCACGGGGAGTTAGCAAAGTGACCTGCTGTCAGTGCTGCTTGATGTTGACCCTGGCAGGAGTTTCCAATCAATCACTAAGGATCACAATTGTTAAACCTCTCATAAATGTTCTGGCAGATTGCTAAGATCTGCATAGGACTCTAGAACATATCACTTGTGCTCTTATTGATGAACAACAAGTGATGTCATGTCAAGTGTTCCTATGAGATCTTTTGGTGAATCTCGTGGCTCTAGACTCAATAGTGCATATTGGTTTTCCTGAGCGGAGACTAGGGAGAGGGTCTCCTTCTTCAATACCAACGATCTCTAAGAGAAAGTCGATAGATTATGTAGGGTTCCCAGTGAGAATGAAACAAATCCCTTTTGAGAGGAATTGAGTGGCTAGAAGGTTTAGTGCAGTGCGTCACTGGGTCTATGACGTCTTTAGTCTTCAATACCAGTGTCATCTAAGTGACAACTAGTAGCAGATGAGTTGAACCCGGTTTCTGCCCTAAGGTTGATTATGGAGGGCTATTTATTTTCACCCTTTCTTTTGCTTTTCTTTTTAATTCTTCAACCCCTTCTTTCTCCTTTCTCACATTACTCCTTTTTTCAATCATACCTAAGGACTTCTAATACTAACTATGGGTATTGTCCTTGGGTAGACCCCTCCGGCTCTGGCGGATCATAGGACAGATTTCCTATCCTTAGTCACCTTATAACTCCATGACTGTCCCATGTTGCCATAAAACCGTTTTTCTTGAAAATCTCACAGAGTGTTTATGGTAGAAAACATGTTTGAAACACTCCGAGAGTTTTATATTTTTAGAAACACTCCCCCTTCATATGTGCTTATAAGTTTTTACAGAAATCTGCACATAGAGGGTAGAGTTCGCACTTTTTGAATTGATCGACTTTAAATGAGCTAGACCAATTCGAGACACGTTTACATCACTAGAGAACTAGCTTGAAATTATTACCCGTCCTGGTCAAGTCCATAGAAAGTTTCTCGAGATGGTACATGATTCCTCGTCAATTCATTGGTTTCAACTGAGTCGAGCTCTTTTGAGATTCAAACAACAATCATTAAACTTTTTGATCACATTTTAATCACGTTTCTCCCCCTCAAAAATAGCATATCTATGATGTTTTTGAAACAAAATGATTAAAAGATATGTTTTTCGAAAAACATTTGGAGAGAAACTGATTTAACATGAATTTTGGAACAATGTTGGTTTTAAACTCCCCCTTAAAGAAAGCATATTTTTCGTACAGAAAATTTAGAATCAATTAAGGGTTTAGAGGGAGTTATCTTGGTACCAAATGTGAGAGATTTTGAAAAAATCTTTTTGAAAAATTTCGAATCAATGGTACGCAAGATGAAGATTTTTAAAATCTTTTGAAGATATTAGAGAAGAATTATCTTCATTTGTTTTAGGATAAGTGCTCGATATTTATGAAAGTCGATTTTTCGTAGCACTTTCCTTTCTTTAAAGCACGGGTCCTGAACTGATGTGTCCAGAAACCATGATTTTGAAGTCCGGGTTTCGTACTGAAGTATACGAAAGCCATTAATATTGATGAAATTTTTTAGAAGCGACATGTTTTAGAAAACATTAAAAGAACTCCCGCTCAAGCATCTGTACATGCCCGTCTCATTGTTGAATGACATTTCTAGAAACGTACAGAATATCGATTATACGAGAGACATGTCGTGAGAAGAATATTTTTGGATTTTTGATTTTATATTGTTTTTGTATTTTTTGAAAGTTTTATATTTTTGTATTTTGTTTTTGATTTTATAGAAGAAATGGAAAATCAAAAATAGAAGATAAAGAGAATGAAGAAGAAGAGTTTACAGAATTGGAACCCTCTGATGAGCTGGGTTCAGAGATATTTGATTCACCTGCAACCAAAGACGAAGAGATTTCACAAATAACAGTGTTAGAAGTATTTGATTCCTCACTCTGAGGGTGTTCACTGTCAACAGTTATATTGGTTTCTACTTCCTTATCCTGATGATTGTCACTATTATCTGTGTTGGTGCAAGTATCAAAAATCTTTCCTGTGGGAATCCATCTAAGACCTATTGTGTTGAGGACTTTTCCCGTGGGAATCCACCTAAGGTATGATCTAGGAGTTGTTTTCTTATCAGATACAACAGAAGACTCATTTTTTGAAAAACTGCGTCCTGAAGAGATCCACCTATTAGGTTTCCTTTTGATGTTCATCTTGTCAACAGGTTTGTTTCTATTTGGTGTCTTAGTGGATTGTGCCTTGGCACGAGAATTATCTTTCTTGAGATATTGTGAGACACATGCATCATGATTAGCTGAAAAGACACATTTTTTACATGTAGTACAGACAAATTCAATATTCTTGTTTAAAACAACAACTTTAACTTTGTCACTACAGTCTTTTGGAAATTGATTCTTGTTCGAAAAAGACTTAGAATTCCTAGTGTTGTTTTCTAAGGGCATAGTATTTTCTTTTGCGCAACTACTCTTAGATGCAAGCCAATCCCTAGTCTTTTGTAGAGTGTTCCTAGGTAATGGTTTACTACTACTAGCAGTGCCTTGAAATCTTGTAGAATTTATCAGCCTAGATGTTGCACCTAGAATTTCGTCTTTTCGAGTCTGTTCCTTTTTCCTAGCTTCTTCTAGATAGTGATTGTTGACCATGTTGTTAGAACCGACAGATTCTTTAACTGGATTTTTGGTCACATTCCGTGTGCTATTCCTAGAAAGGCTAGGTGTAATCACTTTTGGTGTTTCAGCAACTGCTTTTCCTTTTCCAAAACATTTGATAATTCTCTTTTTAATAGGCAAAGACTGTGGAGTGACTGTTTTTGAAAAATCATTTTTCTCATTGACTTTTGGAGGAAACTGAGAAATAGACATTTTTGGTTTGAAAACCGGTTTGGGAACATTTGTTTTCTCCTCAGTCAATGGTTTTGCAAACTTAGTATCCACAGCCTTCCCTTTTAGACATTCCAACTGATCTCTCAAAAGATCATTTTGCTCTTGCATGTCCTTGTAGGCACGCTCATACGACAGTTTGTCATACTTGCATTCCTCGGTTTTTCGATCAAGCTGTTTAAAATAGGACACGTTTTATTTTTCAAGTTTTTCAAGAGCTTTTTCATATTTTGAAACAATTGCGGAGGTCTCAGACTGGAGTCTTTCATGATCTTCAACAGAATATGTTTGTAAGATAATGGACATGATATCGGTAGTCATAACTGTAATATATAACTTTTCACATACACATCAAACCATAACACAAAGTAGCATATAGATGGAATTCTAGAGAGAGAAAGTTAGAGGTTTAGGGAACTTAGTGAGAGAAAGTGAAAGATATTATTATGAGCTCCAACTCTCTACCTTGGGAGGTAGAGAGTATTTATAGTCTTACATAAATCGCCACACATCGGGCTGTGGATCAGGCATACAGTGGGTAAAGACCCGTCCGTCCTCCACGGTCTTAACTAAATACTACTTAACTTAAGAATTACTACGACTACGAGCTTTCTAACGATTACATTTACTTGAGGTGACCGACTCTTTAATACCGGGAATTTCTAATTCCTAACAATCTCCCCCTAAGGGAGGTCACCTCAATCATGTACCAAAAACACATTGAATACAACCAGATAATACATTAACAATTGATCTTGCATTCTTGATGTAGTCCTTTGCTCCTAAGCTCGTAGTCATTGATTCTTCACATTGCATGTTTGGTTACTTCAAGTGGAGGTCTTTTACTGATCCACGTGATAGTCATTTTGAGCCATCTTTTGAGATCATCAGCTATCAACAATCTCTGACACATCCTTTGTGGTGTTGGTATTATGTGATGTTGTGACTTTAGGACCGACATGCTCACATTCTGGATCATGAAATCTTCACATCAGAGTAGCGGAAGCTTTTGTTGAATCATGATATTGGCAGCAGCGTAGCAGAAGCTTGGTGTGAAAATATCAGAGTCATTGATGCACTAATCATGATTTCTTTGAGTTGAATGTGTTAAGTGAGCATGCGGCTATGGATTGACCGCTTCATTCTGATCAGCTGCAAACGTCGGGCGTACCTGCATACAACAGTTAGCAATAAATCGCACGAAAGTGTCTTTGATCACTTTCGTTGAATTGAGGTACACGGCCCACGGTTCCCCGTTGATCAGTACATGTACTGCCTGTGATCAGGTATAATTCCGAAGAATTTCCTTGACAGGGTTTCGCAGCTGTTCTAGCTGTTCTCAAACCGGAACATCTCAAAGAAGACAACACGGAGTGAGTGAACCAGCGAATTTTAAGTCCACTGATTGATGAAAAAAGATTTGAAAAACAATCGTGTATCGCTCAATAGAAAATGTTTTTGCAATACAACGAAGGTTTTATAGAAAATCAATTATCAATCATAAAAATACCTTTTGGTTTGAAAAATGAGTACACGGTCGATGTGCTAAAGAAAAGAGTTGTTAAGCACAAAGACTGGTTTTTCAAAGGTATCCGTCAATCCATAACCTGAACCAGGATTGATTCAAGAGATTGAATCGCCCCATTGTTTCTGTTCAGTTGTCACATGGTTGATCTATATAATAGATCTCACATGCCACCTACCAGGAGCTTGTTTGATGTTGGCTCCAGAAGGCTTTCCATCTTCATAGTGAATACGTAAACACATCACTCAGATGTTCAGGCAATACCACAAGGATAATGCGTAGGACTCAAGATATAATCTCTCTTTCCACATTGTGTGAAACAGAGAGTCTTCATTGAAAGTGTCCTAATGAGATTTGTTGATGATCTCGTGGCTCTAGACTCAATTTTGTGCATATTTGGATCCTGTGTCGGAGACTAGGGAGAGGGTCTCCTTCTTCAATATCAACAATCTCTAAGAGAAAGTCGATAGATAATGTCGGTTCCCCGTGAGAATGAAAGAAGTCCTTTTAAGAGGAACTTGAGTGGTTTGGAAAGTTGAAGTGTAGTGCGTCACTGGGTCCATGACGTCTTGTCTAAAATACTGATGTTACCATCAGTAGCATATGAATTGAACCCGGTTTCTGCCCTAAGGTTGAATAAATGGAGGGCTATTTGTTTTCACCCTATTCACATTCAATTCTTTTTAATTCTTCAACCCCTTCAGTGCTTACCGAGACTTCATAGCTAGAACCTTGTTGGGTTTATTCCAGTACTAGCTCAGTCTTAGACCGCACTCTTCCCATATCTCATTTTTCTCCTTTTATCATCATACCTAAGGACTTCTACACTAACTAGTGGATTGTCCCTGGGTAGATCCCTCCGGTTCTGGCGGATCATGGGAACACATACCTAACCTTATCATCCTTATATCACCGTACATAAAGTAGAGTTGGTCGGTCTATATGGTATTGTTCATCTGCCATAGGATCCAATTGAAAACCATTTGAAAATCAGTTCAGATACTTGTGATATATTATCAAAGCATTTTGTACCTGAGTTGTTTTTGATATTTTTAGAACGAGAACTCCCCCTCAACATGTGCATCAAGTATTTGAAAGTGTTTAGCACACGGAGGCAAGAGAAAGAATTAACTTCTTTGATTACCATTTTCTAAAAGATATCAACATCACTACCCACATCAAATCAAGTAGAAATAGCATTTCCGGGAAGGATGAGGTTTCCATAAATTCGCTCCCCCTCAATATGTGCCTCGAGGTTTGAAAAGAGTTTTGCACATACTAGAGGGACCTTGCACATTGAGATAAGTTTATCACATTTCAAATCATAGATTTAAGATAGATGCTCCCCCTCAACATGTGCATTGAAAAATTGAAATCGTTTGTCACATGTGGGCAGGATAGCATGTACATACTTATAGAACCATTTACCGAATTATCAGTTTAAATCCAATTTAAATCACACATTCTCCCCCGATCACAATTATCAAATCATTTGAGATTTGTGATCTCTTATAGATTTAAATTGATTTTGAAAGCTTTTTAAGGAGAATTGTGACTTGATTGTGAAAGCGTTTGAACTGATAAGGATCGGATTTTAAGACTTTAAACTCCATTGAAAAAAAACATGCATGTACATCTTTTGAAAACAGTTTAATGCCAAATAACTTTTTAATTTAATTGAAATCATTCTCCCCCTCAATCAATGACATAGGTTGTTGATTGAGAGATAGAGATTTTGACATGGAATTTTGAGCATGGAATTTTGAAAACATGATAAAACATGGCTCTGTTCTTTCTTTTAAACCCGGGTTATTGCCTGAAAAATGACAATAAACCATTTTTTTTTCTCTTTCTCCCAATTTTTTTTTTTTTTTTTTTTTTTTTTTTTAAATTCGAACAACATCTAAAGACCCGTGTCATTCTTTGAATGACAACATCAAGACCGTAGATATTATCGAATCGAGAGAAACATGACAAAATGACAATATTTTTTGAAGATAGACCTTTACTCCTCGTCTTCCTCCTGAAGACGTTTGAGAGTTTCTGGTTGAAGGCTTTTCAAGCCAAGTCGTGGAAGAATAAACTCAAAACGTTCTCTTGGAAGAGCTTTGGTGAAGATGTCTGCTAACTGATATTCAGACCTCACAAAATATAGTTCCACCACACCTTTTTCCACTTGTTCCCTGATGAAATGATTTCGAATGTCGATATGCTTTGCTCTTGAGTGTTGAACGTTGTTGCATGAGAGAGCAATAACACTTTTATTATCAGAGTACAGAGGGATTTTGTTGAATTCAAAGCCATAGTCAGATAATTGAGATCTCATCCATAAGATTTGAGCACAACAAGATGACATGGCTATGTATTCAGCCTCTGTAGAGGAAATAGAAGTACTCATTTGCTTCTTTGAAGACCAGCTCACAAGCTTATCACCCAAAAACTGAGCACCTCCTGACGTACTTCGACGAGTATCTTGACAACCTGCGTGATCAGCATCTGCATAGGCCGTTAGTGACATACCGGTGTCCTTCGGGTACCATAGTCCCATATTGATGGTTCCTTGGAGATACCGAAAGACCCGTTTAACTGCTTCAAGGTGCTTTTTAGTAGGCTTAGCCTGGTATCTAGCACACATGCAAACAGCGAACAAGATGTCTGGTCTACTAGCAGTGAGATACATCAGGGATCCAATCATACTCCGATATTTCGTTTGGTCCATCATGATCCCTGAGAGGTCCTCATCTAGTTTGGTTCGGTCAATCATGGGGGTGTCAACAGGGTCACTTGAATCAAATCCAAATTTCTTTAAAATCTCTGTTGCATATTTAGATTGATTTATGAAATGCCTCCGGGACTTTGAGAAATTTGTAATCCCAAGAAAAATGACATTTGTCCCATCATTGACATTTGAAACTTTGAACTCATTTCATTTGAAAAACGATCACATTCCATTGGGTCAGTCGAGGCAAAAATAATATCATCAACATAAATTTGAACATGAATCAAATGTTTGCCTGACTTCCTGGTGAACAATGTAGGATCAACTGCTCCTTTGATGAATCCGGTTGATAGAAGAAACTTTGACAGTGTATCATACCATGCCCTTGGAGCTTGCTTTAAACCGTAAAGAGCCTTCTTCAAACGATAAACGTGAGTAGGATGCTCTTGATTCACAAATCCTTCAGGTTGGCTGACGTAGACGACTTCTTTAAGATCTCCGTTCAGAAATGCCGTCTTTACATCCATCTGATAAACTACCATGTTCTTACTAGCAGCATTAGCCAGAAAGATTCTGATTGCCTCGATTCGAGCAACTGGAGCAAAAGATTCTTCAAAGTATATACCCTCCTCTTGACGATATCCTTTAGCAACTAATCGAGCCTTGTTCTTCAGTACATCACCATGCTCATCAAGTTTTACTTTGAAGATCCATTTTAGAGCTATAATCATAGCACAGTTTGGAGCAGGTACTAACTCCCATACATCAAGACGATCAAACTCATGAAATTCATTTTGCATGGAATTGAACCAGCTGTCTTCATTCATGGCGGTTTTAACATCTTTTGGTTCGATCTTAGATAATACGGAGTTGAAGAAACACCATAAGGCATCGGTTGCAAGTTGTTTCCGGGTTGATACAGGACGAGAGGGATTTCCAATGATATTGTCTAAGGGGTGATCGTGAGTCCATTTTCTGAGGTGTTCATGTGGCAGTTGTTGTGGAACTGAGGTAGCTGAGTCGATGTCTCCTGAAGAAGATGGTTCTGATGATGATTCGGGAGTAGCAAATATGTTTTCAAATGGAGCATCTTCAGGAGTAGCAAAGGGATTAACTTCATCATTGATGCCAGAAACATTTCCATGATGTACATTTGAAGAATGATGATTTGTTGATGAGACTGAAGGATCAGCAGCAGGTGCTTCTTGACTTAAAGATATTGAGACTGAAGGATTGACTTCATTCACTGGAATATGAGCATCCTCTGTTGTAGGGATCAGCACCTCATTAGTAGTTGAATCATACAGTTCATCAAACATAGGATCAAACAATTTCTTTACATCATCTTCAGATGGAGGTACATATGGAGTTTCTTGAGAGGAGTTTGGAACAAGAGATGAACCAATGGGACTGTTTTGAAGTGCGGGTCCCGAGCTGGAGTGTCCAGGAGCCATTTGACCGGTCAGCTCATCAAACGTAACGTGAATTGTTTCCATGATATTTCGGGTTCTTTTGTTGTAGATTCGGTATCCCTTTTTGTTTGATGCATATCCTACAAATACTCCAATGTCAGCTTTAGCTCTAAGTTTGCCTAAGTCTTGACCCTCATTAGTTGGATAGCACAATGCACCAAACACATGAAGGAAGGATAGATTAGGTTTTCTGTTGTGGACGAGTTCATATGGAGTTTTTCCATGAATAGTGTGAATCAGGGAACGATTTTGTGTGTAGCATGCAGTGGCAATTGCTTCAGCCCAGAGAAACATTGGAACCTTTGAGTAGATCAGCATTGTTCTAGCGGCTTCAACAAGAGTACGATTTCGTCTTTCAACTACACCGTTCTGTTGAGGGGTTCGTGGAACACTTCTTTGATGGCTGATTCCAATACTTTCATAAAATTGACTTAAGTCTCGATTAACGAACTCTGTGCCATTGTCTGTTCGAACAATTCTAACCGTGTTGTTAAAGACGAACCTGTAGTTGCTTGATAAGTTTGATGATGACAGATGGAGTTTCATCCTTAGTCGTCAAAAACTTGACCCAAGTAAATCTAGAGTAGTCATCAACAACGACTAAAATGTATCTCTTCCCATTAATCGTTTGCACTCTCATTGGAATCATCATACCAATGTGTACATGAAGCAAAAGCCTGATGCACTTTACCATTAAACATATCGAAGATGTCGATAAGCAATATCATCTCACGTACCATATATTCTCCTCACATTTCTTTCAACTGAACGCTGAAGTAACACATACCAAAAGGCTCCAGAGACCATTTCCCCCAAATATTTGGAATAATACGTCCTTCCCCCTTGCTGGTTTTGATACCTCAGAATCAGCAAAACATAATAAATCCATAAACTTGAAATCTTGTGAGAAGAACTCAAATAGCCCAAATGAATCCTGTGAGAATCAACTGCTACATAAACTCTCTCTGACTATCTTTATCAACCCATATGTAGACAATTTGAAGTGACCACTGTTGAAGAAAAACCCGATATACCAAACTTGAAACTGAAGTCGAATTCCCCGCATTTGTGTCTTAAGCTTGCACTTAAAGATGGAAGAACGGTGTCGAGAGTCTATGCTTCAAGCAAATCTCTAAGTACTCACTACTCAAACAAAGTATGAGACATTAACACCTCTTGAGATTATCCACATCGTCATCTGCATGTGACACTGAGTAAAACAACGTAACTCCTAATAGTGATAGTTAACCAGGTCTTCAACCATCCACCCCGACTGCTGGTAACTAGATAAACCAAGTCTTCAACTCAAATTCTTAAGCCTGAGCAAGTTATGAAATAAGAACACGCCTTTGTGAAAGACAACTTCAATCTCAAATAAGTGATAAATGATTAACTCTGAAGTCATCAACTTGTGTCAAATGCCCAACACGTGAAAACAACATACAATCGGATGTACATTGTCCCACTGAATGAACCGGAACAAATGATTCCTCAACATCAATGCATTCTTCCTTAAAAGTAAACATGTAGAGACTGATCTGGAAGATTCACCAATAATGTCTTCGAGCGGATGAGGAAGTCATTTTTCTTTAAGTTCATGTGGTTGATTTATAGCGTGCACATTGAGAAAAACAATAATCCGTAAATATTTGGCAAAGGAATACCAAAGAGCGGATCACTATTCATGAACAATAATCCGTGAAGATTTGGTAAGGAATACCAAAGAGCGGATCATTATTCATGAGTGCAACTGCAATATTATGATAGTCATTATTAACGCCTTGAGGAATAACTGGAGATTTGGGCTTCTTGAGAATTCCAAGAAGTACTTCTTAGATGGTGAACCAGTTGAGTCAATAGAAACCGGAGCATGAGCTTCAGAAGCTGGATGATCAACATTCGTCGGAGGTTGAAAGTACTCATCAAACATATCTTTGAAAAACAATGAATCCCAAACATTGATTCCCAATTATCCTTAGTAAGTGAAGCGTTTAGGCGTTGGAGGAGAGTCATCAAAAACCAAAAAACAATGAATCCCAGTTATCCTTAGTATATTCACTCTTCATCAAAAAGAATATACACTCATCATCATCAAAAATTAAGTCGTATAACCATTATTCAAACATCCATCATCATGTAGTATATTCACTCTTCTCCCCCTCAAAAATTGCATCCGAAGTTGCCATTTTTGATTTAACAAGTGAATAAGAGTATACACCAATGAACGTAGATCCACTTGATGACTGAATGAGCGTGGAAAAACATGAAGCTTGTTGATGAAGAATGTAGATGAGTATGGCCATTCATGAGAGAATTTCTCATTAGCTGAAGATAAAGCGCATAGAAGGGCGTACACTTTTCTTTTCTATGAGGAACGGGGCCTGAAGTGTTATCTGCAGACGCCATAATGATGAATTACGAGGCCTGAACTGATTTGAACAAACGTCATAGCCGAAAGAATATCAAGATTGAGTTACTTGAACCCGTGAGTTATGAGATATCAATCCATTTGTAATCCATACTTTAAGCCAGTCCATGTATTGAAGGATCAAAGTATCTACAACTGAGGAAGGACTACCTGCACTAACATTACAAGCTTGATTGCATATATATTGGTTAGTGACATTAGTATCCAAACCCTTTGGGGTTTCACGGTCAACCTTGATTTGGTCATCAGAAAACAGCTTTCCGGTAGGAATCCACCTAAGTCCAGCATCCTTAAACATTCTACCAGACGGTATCCACTTATGGCAAAGTCTAGGATTGTAAGGCTTCTTATACATAGTGGAAGACTTATCCTTGTTCCTAGTTTCCAAAGATTTAGCAGTTGGTATCCATCTAGGCGAAGTTTTTGGTTTGTATTGTTTCACAACATGTTGAACCTTAGTCGCGTTAGTGGTCTTAGTGGATAGTACCTTGGCATGTGAATTAGGAAACTGTTTCTTATGTGGAAAAGACTCAGAATTTCTAGTTTTGTTTTCTACATGCTTAGCATTCTTATGCAAATAACTACTCTTAGCTGCACGCCAATCCCTAGTCTTTTGAGTGTTCCTAGGTAGTGGTTTACAACTACTAGTAGTGCCTTGAAATCTCGTAGAATTCCTCACCCTAGGTCTTGCACCTAAAATTCCGTCTTTTTGAATCTGTGCCTTTTTCCTAGCTTTTTCTAGATAATAGTTCTTCCACAAGTCATTCATATCATATGAATTCTGGGTTTTAATGCTTGGTTTTGACACTGTTTTTGAACTAATCCTAGAGGTGCTGGGAGTAAAAGTAGCTACATGTTGAGGATTAGAGGAACTAGAGGCATGGCTCTTAGGTAACACAGGTGAAGTGACTGGTTTTGACAAAACTTTTTCCTCATCAACTTGGGAGGCAAACCGTGTTTTTGAAGATTTTGGTCTTTCGGATATAAACGCAGTAGGCTGCCTAACAACAGACCGGTTTCTAATGGGATGAGAAACTGGTTTCCCCAAGGTTGATGGTTTTGTAAACTTAGTGTTCACACTTTTCCCTACAGTTTTCCTAAGCTCATTCTTTAAGGCTACAATAGCGAAACTCTTATCCTGAAGTTGAGCTTTGAGTTCATCAATTTTTTCTATCAAAGAGTTTGTTTGTTCCATTGACTTAGTTCTAGCTTCTTTGACAGACTCATTAAGTTCTACATGATGCTTTCTCAAAGACTCATTTTCCTTTAGTAATTTAGCCACATAAATTGACAGTTCATTATTTCTTGTTATAATAGCATCAATGTCTTGTGTATTCATGACTAAATTACTTTTCTCATTCAAGACAGAAATATGTTTCTTCAGATTGTAAATGGTTGACTCTTTGTCTTGAAGCTGAGCTTTCAAAGTGTTAATTTCAAAAAATTCACGGAATTCAGGAAGTTCCGGTTTTTTACATGGTTTGTTAAGTTGAAAACTTTCTTCTTTACTCTGAATCGCGATTTCAAGTGAAATGCAATATTTTTCAAGATTTGAGAATTTGTTTGAAAGTTCATCAAAAGCCTTCTTATCAACCAAATCTTTTGTTTTGAAACACTTAATCTCAGACTCAGCCTCAGTAACAGAACATTTATGAATGACATGTTCAACATTATGATCAGTTTGTTTAATTGCTTTAGCAGATGCACTATGTTGAACAGTAAAGGGTACCTCATTACATGACACCTGCTCAATTTCTGGTCTGTTATCTGCATCCACAACATGTGTAACGAGAGTCACTGGACCGCTGGATGTGTCAAGCTTATCAATCTCTGAGCCTCTGTATTCAGTGCCAACTGATCCATCATCTGGTGTTTTACCCGACTCATCATTATATGTTGACTCTGACATTCTGCATTCAACAACACCCGATTCTTTAACAGATACATTACCCAACTTATCACAACTATTTCTCAACTGCACCTGACACTCATTCACGTTTTCATCTTTTTGTGTAACTTCCTCAATGTACTTCTCCACATTATCCATGAGTTGTATGAATGTCTCAATGAACACGCTAATTTCCATTCCAGTGTGTTTCTTGAAAGACACTTCAGTCATTTCATCATCAAAATCTGAGGAATATTCCCCCCGGATAAATGGCTGAAATTGATCGAAGATTACTTGAAGAGCTGCATTAGATTCATCAGTTGAGAACTTCTCTTTAGTAATTTGAAACCTCAGTTGTTCTAAGTTTAGTAGCACAGTTCTTGTCAAGATGGGAAAATCCTGACGAAGGAGAGCACTGCTTGTTCGATCCATAGTTGTAGATAAAAGTAGTTTGAGGTGCTGATAAAGTAGTTGAAAGGGCTCAATGTTACATTCCTTTAGCATGGCATTTTGTAGCATTGACTGGTGCATTTCAGTCTTTTCAAAGTCTGAACCCGGAGATATCACATCCTCATTGATTGATTCAATCATCTTTAATCGTTCAGTGTAGCTAACATTCTCAGGGTTGACTACATCATCATACAATTTAAGCACTTCTGAAATCACTGGGTCAGTAGAGTAAGACATGATGTGGTAGAATGCACGGGATTTTACAAGTCTATGATTCAAACCGAGAAATAGAATCTTTCGCGGGATTTTACTAAAATCAAGACCAAACCGTTAAGCAATGACCAATGGAATGATAGACAATTGTGTGTTAGGACATATGATTGTTTGTAGGATTAGCAGAGATGTTGTTTGGTTGTGATTCGGATTGGTTTATGCCCGTTTTTCCTGAGAAATTAAGGTCTAAAAACTTAAAAACCTTAATAACTTCTGTTCGGAGCGGATTTAGACCTTGAAGATTGACCCGAATGAGTTCATTCGACGTGCCATTCTCCTCGTTCTCACGGTCGTTTTGATGGGTAGAACGCTGAAAACGAAGTTACGGTTCAAAAGTTATGGCCGTTTGAAGTTTTGACGGGAAAAATCAACCAAGTCGCTACGAATTCTTGAACCAAGTCGCTAACAACTAATTCGCTACACCACTAAGTCGCTAGAGTTCCAAGTCGCTAGCCAGATGTAAGTCGCTAAGTAGTAACTCGCTAAGACTCAAGTCGCTAGCAAAATTTTGGCAGCAATTCGCTACTCAAGTCGCTAAAGATGCAAGTCGCTAAAGAGCAACTCGCTACAGACCAAGTCGCTACCACCAAGTCGCTACCCGTAGTGGAGAGTCCACTACTTGTACTGTAAATCGCTAGATCTAACTCGCTAGGTCTAAAACTGTAACTCGCTACAAATTTGTAAAGCAAGTCGCTACGAAGAAAGTAGTCCGTGAGCTAAGTCGCTAGCAAGAAAAAACCATATAAACATCACTTTTCAATCCAAAAACAACCCAACCAAGATGATTCAAGCTTACCAAATGAAAACCTAAACACTTGTGATGATTCTAAACACAAAAGTACTAACAAAATTCAAACTTTAACACAAGAAATCAACCAAATGATGCAAAAACCACTAAACTTTTTCAAACTCAAAAACCACCTAAAAACCACTAGAAATCCAAAGATGTGCAAGATATGATCTAACCATGGCTCTTGATACCAATTGTAAGATATAACTTTTCACATACACATCAAACCATAACACAAAGTAGCATATAGATGGAATTCTAGAGAGAGAAAGTTAGAGGTTTAGGGAACTTAGTGAGAGAAAGTGAAAGATATTATTATGAGCTCCAACTCTCTACCTTGGGAGGTAGAGAGTATTTATAGTCTTACATAAATCGCCACACATCGGGCTGTGGATCAGGCATACAGTGAGTAAAGACCCGTCCGTCCTCCACGGTGATACTTAACTAAATACTACTTAACTTAAGAATTACTACGACTACGAGCTTTCTAACGATTACATTTACTTGAGGTGACCGACTCTTTAATACCGGGAATTTCTAATTCCTAACAGAACTCTTGTGGAAGCCGCTAGAACTATGCTAATTTACTCAAAGGTTCCAATGTTTCTCTGGGCTGAAGCCATTGCCACTGCTTGCTACACCCAAAATCGTTATCTCATCCACACCTCTCATGGAAAAACTCCATACGAACTTGTCCACAATCAAAAACCTAATCTCTCTTTCCTTCGTGTGTTCGGTGCTTTGTGCTATCCAACGAATGATGGTCAAGATTTAGGTAAATTAAGAGCTAAGGCGGACATTGGAGTTTTTGTGGGTTATGCATCAAATAGGAAAGGTTACCGAATCTACAACAAAAGAATCCAAGATATCATAGAAACTATTCACTTCACGTTCGATGAGCTGTCTGAGCAAATGGCTCCTGGACAATCCAGTTCTGGACCCACACCTCAATTTCTATCAAGGAGTCCCTTCGGTTCCTCTCTTGTACAGAATCACTCCCCAGCAGTTCCATATGTACCTCCATCTGAAGAAGATTTGAAGAAACTGTTTGATCCGATGTTTGATGAATACTTTGAACCCATTGATAATGATAACAATTCTTCACCATCAACAGTGGTGGCTTCTGAACCAATCATCATAGAGAATCCATATGTCTCAATGTCTCTAACTCCAGAAGCACCAGCTGCCGATCACTCATCATCATCCTCAAACCCTCAATCATCGGTTGTACATCGTGGAATTGGTAATTTTGATGGAGATAACCCTTTTGCTACTCCCGAAGATGCTCCGTTTGAGAACATCTTTGCCCCTGCACTAACACCGGAAACATCTTCATCAGGGGATCCAAACTCTGCTACTTCAGTCCCTCAACAACAACCACACGAGCACCTTAGAAAATGGACACATAACCATCCATTGGACAACATCATTGGAAATCCTTCTCGTCCAGTATCCACTCGAAAACAACTTGCAACAGATGCCTTATGGTGCTTCTTCAATTCTGTACTCTCCAAGATCGAACCGAAAGATGTTAAAACTGCAATATCCGAGGACAGCTGGTTCAATGCAATGCAAGAAGAAATTCATGAGTTCGATCGACTAGATGTATGGGAATTAGTACCCGTTACAGACTGTGCAATGATCATTGCTCTCAAGTGGATCTTCAAAGTAAAGCTTGATGAGCACGGTGACGTTCTGAAAAATAAGGCAAGGCTAGTGGCTAAAGGATACCGACAAGAGGAGGGTATTGACTTTGAAGAATCATTTGCTCCAGTTGCACGTATCGAGGCTATCAGAATCTTCTTGGCTAATGCTGCTTGTAAGAACATGGTAGTCTATCAGATGGACGTTAAGACTGCATTTCTTAATGGAGACATGAAAGAAGTGGTATACGTCAGTCAACCAGAAGGTTTTGTGAATCAAGTGCATCCTACTCATGTCTATCGCTTGAAGAAGGCCCTTTACGGTTTGAAACAAGCACCTAGGGCATGCTATGATACGCTATCAAAGTTTCTTCTATCTAATGGATTCAACAAAGGAGCAGTTGATCCGACACTGTTCACCCGTAAGTCAGACAACCATTAAATTCATGTTCAAATCTATGTTGATGATATTATCTTTGCCTCGACCGACCCCAATGAATGTGACCGATTTTCAAAGGAGATGGGCTCCAAATTTCAAATGTCAATGATGGGACAAATGTCATTTTTCTTGGGATTACAAATTTCGCAAAGTCCCGGAGGCATTTTTATTAACCAATCTAAATACGCAATTGAAATTTTAAAGAAATTTGGATTTCATACATGCTCTGTTGCAAAAATCGGTATAGGCGGCTGATTAATCGCCGATTAATCGCTAGGCGGTGATTAGCCGTTCCGATTTTCATTAATCGGCCTTATTAATCGGTTACTGACAAAAATCGGATAAAAATCGGATTAATCGGCCTAGGCGGCCGATTAATCGGCCAAATCAGAGAAAATTGAATAAATCGGAAAAATCAGTTACGGGTAAAATTTGGCAAAATCGGAAAAAAATCGGCAAAATCGGAAAAAATCGGCCAAATCGAAAAAAAATCGGCTAGATCGGCCAAATCGAGCATATAGTTTCAAAATTTTATAATTTTATATATAAAAAATCCAATCCGATTAATCCCCGCCTAACCGATTAATCGCTAGGCCCTACCCGGCCGCTCAGCTACCGCCTAGCGATTTTTGCAACCTTGCATACATGTGACCCTGTTGACACTCCCATGGTGGAGCGTACAAAACTGGATGAGGACCACTCAGGGATCATAGTAGATCAAACGAAATATCGTAGTATGATTGGATCCCTGATGTACCTCATAGCCAGCAGACCAGACATTTTGTTCGCTGTATGCATGTGTGCTAGATACCAGGCTAAGCCTACTAAAAAGCACCTTGAAGCGGTTAAACAGGTTTTTCGGTATCTCCAAGGAACCATTAACATGGGACTTTGGTACCCGAAGGACACCGGTATGTCACTAACGGCCTTTGTAGATGCTGACCATGCAGGATGTCAAGATACACGTCGAAGTACGTCAGGAGGTGCTCAATTTTTGGGTGACAAGCTTGTGAGCTGGTCTTCAAAGAAACAAATGAGCACTTCCATATCCTCTACAGAGGCTGAATACATAGCCATGTCATCTTGTTGAGCTCAAATCTTATGAATGAGATCCCAATTATCTGACTATGGCTTTGTATTCAATAAAGTTCCTTTGTACTGTGATAACAAAAGTTCCATTGTTCTCTGCTGCAACAATGTTCAACATTCAAGAGCTAAGCACATTGATATTCGACATCACTTTATCAGGGAACAAGTTGAAAACGGTGTGGTTGAACTATACCTCGTGAGGACTGAATATCAGTTAGCAGACATCTTCACCAAAGCTCTTTCTCGAGAACGTTTTGAGTTTATTCTTCCATGACTTGGCTTGAAGAGCCTTCAACCAGAAACACTCAAACGTCTTCAGGAGGAAGACGAAGAGTAAAAGTGTTCGTCTCTGTCTATTCTTTGTACATATCTTCTTAAAAACAAAATACAAAATTATAAAACCATCAAAAAGTAAATAGAAAAATATAAAGCTTTCAAAAATCCATAAAAATTAGAAAATCTTGAAAATTTCCAAAAATATTGTCATTTGTCATATTTTTCCTGGTTCGATAACATCTACGGACCTTGAGTTGTCGCTCAAAGAATGGCACGGGTCTCTAGATGAAGTTCGAATTTTCTCAAAAAAAAAAAACGAGATGGAGAAAAATGATGGTTTATCGTCATTTCAGGCAGTAACCTGTTTTAAAAGATTGAACAAAGCCATGCTTAATCTCCAATTTTAAAACATCATGCTCTGATTCAAAAAACAAATATTTGTCACCAAAAAGACAAATGTTTCTTTCCAAATATTTTTCCTTCTAATGATTCTTCTGAAAAATATTTTTCATCTAATGAAAACAAAATTGCTTTGAAAAAGACCTCGGACTCTATTTTTGAAAATCATTCGGGTTTATCATTTGTCAAAATCTCTATCACTCAATCAACAACTTATGTCATTGATTGAGGGGGAGAATGATTTCAATCAAATCAAAAAGAGTATTTTTTCAAACAATTGGCAAGAAAACGAGAAAGGTCTACTTTTGGTTAATCAAAAAGAACAATGTTTTACAATGTTTTATACAATTGGTTCAAGACCTTGACTAATTTTATGTTTTCAAAAGATACTCATGCATGTTTAAACAATGGAGTTTAAAGTCTGAAAATCTGATCTTTATCAGTTGAAATGTTTTTCAAAAGCAAGCCACAATTCTCCTCAAAAGTTTTCAAAATTAATTTAAATCAATAGAGATCACAAATCTCAAAGGATTTGAAAATTGTGATCGGGGGAGAATTTGTGATTTAAATTGGATATAAACTGATAATTTGATAAGTGGTTTAGAAATATAACAACAAGCTCTCCTCTCTGCATGTGCCAAATTATTTCAAATTTTCCATGCACATGTTAAGGGGGAGCATCTATTTTTAAACCAAAAAGAATTGAAACGTGATTGATGTGTCTCAAAGTGCAGGTTCCTTCTAATATGTGCAAAACTCTTTCAAAATCTCGATGCACATATTGAGGGGGAGCAGTCTTAAGAAAACCTCATCCTTCCCCAATATGCTTTATCTACTTGAATTGATCGGGAAGTGATGATGATCATTTTAGAAAATGTTAATCAAAAGATTGGATCTTTCTTTCTCAATTTAAGATATCAAAAGTCCTCTTGCCTCCATGTGTTAAAATAATTTCTAATACTTGAAGCACATGTTGAGGGGGAGCATTTCTAAAAACATCAAAAACAATTAAGATACAAAATGCTTTGATTATAAATCACAAGTATCTTGATTGCTTTTTTTCAAATTTTTTAATTGGTTTCAAGGCGGAAGAATAAAACCAAAAGACCGACCAATGTTACTTGATGCATGGTGATATAAGGATGATAAGGTTAGGTATTAGTTCCCACGATCCGCCAGAACCTGAGGGATCTTCCCAGGGACAATCCACTAGATAGTGTAGAGTCCTTAGGAATGTTGAAAAAAGGAGAAAAATGAGAATATGGGAAGAGTGCGGACTGAGACAGAGCTAGAACTGGAATAAACCCAACAAGGTTCTAGTAATGAAGTCTCGGTAAGCACTGAAGGGGTTGAAGAATGAAAAAGAATTGAATGAGAAAAGGGTGAAATAAAATAGCCCTCCAGTAATTCAACCTTAGGGCAGAAACCGGGTTCAATACATATGCTATTGGTGGTTACTTAGGTAACACTGGTATTGAAGACAAGGCATCATGGACCCAGTGATGCACTACACTAAACTTCCCAAGCTACTCAAGTTCCTCTTAAAAGGACTTGTTTCATTCTCACAGGGAACCTACATAATCTATCAACTTTCTCTTAGAGACTGTTGATATTGAAGTAGGAGACCCTCTCCCTAGTCTTCGGCATAGGAAACCAAATGTGCACTATTGAGTCTAGAACCAAGAGATCATCCACAATATCTCATTAGGACACAGAATTAATGAAATCTTGCTGTTTCACACAATGTGGAAAGTAAAAATATATTAAGAGTCCTACGCATTATCCTTGTGGTATTGCCAGAACATCCGAGTGATATGTTAAATATTCACGATGAAGATGGAAATCCTTCTAGAGCCAACATCAAACAAGCTCTTGGTGGGTGACATGTGAGATCTTTTCATATAATCAAGCTTGTGACAACTGGATAGAAACGATGGGGCGATTCAATCTTGAATCAACCTTGGTCCAGGAAATGGATTGATGGATACCTTTGAAAAACCGGTCGTTGTGCTTTAAATTCTTTTCTCTAGCACATCGACTGTGTATTAATATTTCAAAATAAAAGGTTTTTATGATTGATAATTGATTTTCCTTAAAACCTCGTTGTATTGCAAAACACTTTATATTAAGCAGTACACGATTGTTTTTCAAATCACTTTTCATCAATCAGTGAATCTCAATTCGCTGGTTCACTCACTCCGTGTTGTCTTCTTTGAGATGTTCCGGATTGAGAACAGCTAGAACAGCTGCGAAACCCTGTCAAGGAAATTCTTCGGAATTATACCTGATCACAGGCAGTACTTGTACTGATCAACGGGGAACCGTGGGCCGTGTACCTCAATTCAACAAAAGTGATCAAAGACACTTTCGTGCGTTTTATTGCTAACTGTTTTATGAAGGGACACCCAACGGTTGCAGCTGATCAGAATTGAGAAGTCAATCCATTGCCGCATGCTCACACATCGCTCTCACACCTAAAGAAATCATGATATGTGCATATCTTCATCAACTGGTTCTGATATTCTTCAATCCATGCTTCTGCTACTCTGATGCAAATATCTTAATCAACAAATGCTTCCGCAACTCTGATAAGAAGATATCATGATCCAAAAATGTGAGCATGTCGGTCGAAAAGTCACAACATCACATAATGGCGATACATCAAAAGGATGAGTCAGAGATCTGCTGTGACTGATAATCTCAAAACTGGCTTAAAACTCAACATCACGTGGATCAGTTAAAGACCTCCACTTGAATGAACAAAACATGCAGAACATGAAGAATCAAAGACTATGAGCTACAGAGAAAGGGCTTAAACAAAGAAACCAAGAACATCAAAATGTTATATCTATTTGTAATCAATGTAATCTGAGGTGACCTCCCTTAGGGGGAGATTGTTAGGATTAAGTAAATCCAGTAGTTAAAGTGTCTATCACCTCAAGTATATATACTCGTTAGAAAGCTCGTAGTCGTAGTCATTTAAGGATAGTAAGTAGATTACTTAGTAACACCGTGGAGGACGGACGGGTCTTTACCCACTGTATGCCTAATCCATAGCCTAAAGTAGGCGTTCTATGCTTGTACCTATAAATACCCTTTGCCCTCCAAGGCAAAGGGTTGGAGCTTTCATAATTCATTTTTCTTTGTCTCACTAAGGTTCCCATTCTCTCCCACTTTCTCTCTCTAAACCATAAACCTTACGCCTAACCTTGAGCTTATGATGTGTATGTGAAAACCAATATATTACACATATGTAAGCATACTTATTATTTAAGCTAATGTTATTTAGAGATAAGTGGGAAATCATACCTCTAATGCACTTAGGAGTGTCTTTACTAATGAAAAAACAAACGTCAGTAGACAACTCCGGTTCCTTCGTGTTTAAGATACCTTCTTAGGGAAGGTATTCTTGTTACCAAGCAATTCCTATGGCTTGATAAGTATGAGCTTTAAGTAAGCAAAATGACAAGGAAGGTTAGTGCAATTTAGAAAAAAAATGTTGTCATCTAATCAACATCCTACAAAAGTGTTTTAAAAACATGGTGTTTGTTTTTTGTAAAAGACCTTCTTTGTAGTTTTCAATTAAACATGGATCGTATCAAGTTTTTAAAGTACAACATACTCTAAGAAACTTGGTAACGAAGCTCTGATGCCAATTGTAGAAAACTAGAAGAGGGGGTTGAATAGTTTTACCGATTAAAATTTGGTTTTAAACTATTTAGATCGACTTATGTCAATCTATTTAAACAAGAGTGTTGGATGTTGATAGACAAGCATATAGATATATAAATACGAAAAGATAAAGAATAAGAAGCACAAAACCACAACGCGAGTATTTATAGTGGTTCGGCTACAAGGACACCTTCCTTGTCCTACTCCACTCCCCGAGTCACCTACTTGAGAGTTTGTAATCACTACACAACACCAATTCCTTGTGGCGGTGAAGCCTTCACAACGTTGCCTACTCTTTATCCGGTACAAGGCTAGATACAGGGTTCTTCCACGAGGTAGAACCAAACCTATCACAACGCCGCCTACCCTTTATCCGGTACTAGGCTAGATACCGAGTTCCATTACAATGGAAGAACTACTACCCAACACTACACAAAACCTATCCCTAAGGAGATCCACTCCTTATGACAACATCACCAAGGATATCAATATCCTTTGACCCAATACAAATCTATATTGTACATCGAACACACCATATCGAATGTATACCTTAGGCACCTTTCACTAATGCCTTTGACTCGACCTCTAGGCACCCTTCACTAATGTCTTGTGACTTGACTTCTAGACACCCTTCATTAATGCCTTTAGCCTTGACTTCTAAGCACTCTTCACTAGTGCTTTCAATACGGACGTTCGACACCTTTCACTAATGTCTTCATCTTGACCCTTTAGACATCTTTCACTTATGTCTTCGACACTACACTTCTAATGAGAAAGAAGAGAACTATCAACAAGAGAACCTAAGTAGTCTTGATGATGACGAAGCATGGAAACTCATGGTCTTGAGCTTGCTTGACTTCAAAAGGTGGTGATATCGCCTTTAAGAGGAACCTAGAGAATCACATAAAAACAAAACTACATACAAAGATCACTTGGATCTGAGGTTAGAGAGTTTACAACTCAAAGAGAAAATATATGTGAAAGGGGTGAGTTACAATGAAGAAATGGCTCACTATTTATAGAGGAGAAAATGCTACTGTTCCACGGATCCCTCACTTGAGGGATCCGTCCAGTGTAATCCTGGGGATCCTTGGGACGCTCCTCTTTGCCCATGGGTTTTGGGTCATGGGTCATGGGTCCTAGAATTTAGACCATGGGTATCCAAGTAGATACAATGTATCTACAAGATGCAATGCATCTAGTCCATGGGTCATGGGTTAAATCCATGGGTCATGGATAATACCCATTTATGACTTATGCATGATGTCATGCAACGGGTTATGGGTAATGCTCAATGGGTATGGGTCATGGACTTTGGGTTATACGTAACTACATTCAATGTATTTAGTCAATAGGTCAAATACTTAAACTTCTACCCATTATATTACCCATTATAATACATACTAATTATGTATATATCTACTCAATATGTAAACACTAGTTGTTGTACATATGTATTACTAAATCATAAAGTCACTATTACTTGTTTAGTGTTTTATGTGAAAACGTAAATGTGTTAGTAAACTATTGGCTCAAACCATTTACGTATTTTATTTGTTTCGTTAAAATGACTTTACGTTTGTTAACGACAAAACATTAAAAGATCGTAAAATATAAATAAACGTTTTTACGGCTTATTTATATTAACAAAAGACCTTGTTTGTAGTTTTCAATTATACACGGATCGTGTCAAGTTTTTAAGGTACAATATACTCTAAAAACTTGGTAACGAAGCTCTGATACCAATTGTGGAAAACTAGAAGGGGGGGGGGGGTTGAATAGTTTTACCGATTAAAACTTGGTTTTAAACTATTTAGATCGACTTATGTCAATCTATTAAATGTGTACGTTGGATGTTGATAGATGAGCATGCAATTAAGTAAAGTAAAAGTAAAGAGTAAGAAGCACAATACCACAACGTGAGTATTTATAGTGGTTCGGCTACAAGGACACCTTCCTTGCCTTACTCCACTCCTCGAGTCACCTACTCGAGAGTTCGTAATCACTACACAACACAAACTCCTTGTGGCGGAGAAGCCTTCACAACGTCGCCTACTCTTTATCCGGTACAAGGCTAGACACCGGGTTCTTCAACGAGATAGAACCAAACCTATCACAACGTCGCCTACACTTTATCCGGTACAAGGCTAGATACCGAGTTCCATTACAAAGGAGGAACTACTACCCAACACTACCCAACACCTATCCCAAAGTAGATCCACTCCTTATGACAACATCAACAAGGATATCAATATCCTTTGACCCAATACTAATCTATCTTGTACATCGACACACCATATCGAATGTACACCCTATGCACCTTTCACTAATGCCTTTGACTCGACTTCTAGACACCCTTCACTAATGTCTTCAACATGGACTTTCGGCACCCTTCACTAATGCCTTTGACACGGATCTTTGGCACCTTTCACTAATGCCTTCGATACAACTCTTTGACACCTTTCACTAATGCCTTCGTCTTGACCCTTTAAACATCTTTCACCTATGTCTTCGACACAATACTTCTAATGAAAGAGAGAAGAACTATCAACAAGATACCATCAGTAGTCTTGATGATGACGAAGCTTGGCAACCCATGGACTTGAGCTTGCTCGACTTCAAGATGTGGTTATCTCGCCTTTAAGAAGAACCTAGAGAATCACACAAACACAAAACTACATAGAAAGATCACTTGGATATGAGGTTAGAGAGTTTACAGCACTAAGAGAAAATGTGTGTGAAAGGGGTAAGTTACAATGAAGAAATGGCTGACTATTTATCAATAAAAATATGCTACTGTTCCACGGAACCCACGGATCCCTTGCTTGAGGGATCCGTCTAGTGTAATACTAGGGATCCGTCGGACGCTCCCCCTAAAGTGGGTTGTGGGTCATGGATCATGGATCATGGGTTGTAGGCTTTGATCCATGGGTATCCAAATAGATACAATGTATCTAGAAGATGCAATGCATCTAGTCAATGGGTCATGGGTTAGCTCCATGGGTCATGGATAATACCCATTATGACTTATGCATGATGTCATTCAATGGGTCATAGGTTATGGATCATGCTCCATGTGTATGGGTCATGGACTTTGGGTTTTACCCAACTACATTCAATGTATTTAGTCAAAGTGTCAAATACTTATACTTCTACCCATTCTATTACCCATTATAATACCTACTAAGTATGTATATATCTACCCATTATGTAAACACTATTTGTTGTACATATGCATTATTAAATCATGAAAGCACTATTACTTGTTTAGTGTTTTATATGAAAACGTAAGTGTGTTAGTAAACTATTGGCTCAAACCATTTATGTATTTTATTTGTTTCGTTAAAATGATTTTACGTTTGTTATCGACAACACATTAGAAAATCGTAAAATATAAATAAACTTACGGCTTATTTGTATTAACATATACCTTTAGCACTAAAATAATGCAAAAAGTACACAAAATCTTCTCCAATGTTCATACCAAACATGCATACTATCTTAATTCAATGAATAATATTGTCAAAAAAACACCAAATATATTCAGTGCATTAAAAATACAATACTTTAACTTTTAGCTATAAAATATAATATAATTAAATAACTATGATAGAGTATCTCAACAATCAGGGACGGAGCTTTATTGGGGCAAGAGTGAGTCGTGGCCTCCCCTAAATTTCTGATAGTTAAGGTAGTTATCTTCGACATATTAGGGATATAGAGGAAAATAGTTACGTATAGCCTCCCAAAAAGTAGGAATGAAACCATCCCTTCCTATTTAATTACTCCACATTCTCTAACTGAGCCACAATTAAGTGAATTTGCATTTCTCTTTAAAATAAAAACAACATTTAGGGGCTGTTTGTTTGCTTCTTAATAGACCAATTCAGAGCATATCACTTATTCGGTCAAAGGCTTCTATGTTTGATAAAAATATTTAACACCTTTGAACTATTTCGTTTGTTACTGAACCACTTTGCTTAGGTGGGGTCTCTAAACCATACAGTACCCACCATTTGACTCATGCACCCTTTTTATTTTATATTCCATAATCCATACTCACATTCAACTGTTTACATTTTTATTATTTATTTATTTAAAATATTAAAAAGAAAGGTCTTAGGTCTCTTTGAAAAAAAGCATTCACCATCGTCAGTTTTTTTTTCCTTTACGATTTCTTATTTATTATTGTGTTTAACTTACAAAATGATTAATGAGTGTTATTTATTTTTTTCTAATTGAAATGAGTATCAACTATATCAATTTAATCAAAGTTTTGTAACATGTGCTCGTATGTGATAATAATAATTCACTCTTCATTATGTGCAGATTTTTAAAGATAAAATCAATAAAATTCATCAGATACAACAGAAGGATAGATTTGTAATTTTATGTCGTTCGAATCAGTATCATTAACACTTACCAAACATATCGCTTTCATTCAGATGCAAGTTCATACAGAGCCTATGTATTATTCAGAGCTTAGAATCATTTATCGCTAAATCATGTCGTTTTATCAAAAAGCCCCTTAGTATTTCAAACTTAAACTATAAAGCCATATTATAATTTGATATAATTTTTTAGTGATTGAGTGGTTTGTTTTCTTTTTTCATGTATTGATTGAGTGGTTTGTTTTCTTTTTTCAATTTGTATCTATATTTTATGGGTGAAGTCTGAATATACGTAACAAATTTTCTGAAATTAACAGATATATGTAATATACTTATTTTATTCACAAGATACATAATATACTTTTAAATATTTACCAATGTACGCAACATTAACGATTACCATTTAAAAAAGTTACAGTTTTTGCCCCTGTTGTGTAATGACTTTCACCGTTAGCCTTTTGACATTTTTTTCTTAGAAAAATTGCAGTAATGGTCCCTTGACATTGTGTTGACTTCAAACGTTAGTCCTTTGACATTTTTTCATCTGTTTTTATACGTTTTGATCCGTTTTTCTTACGTTTTCATCCGTTTTATACGTTTTCATATGTTTTCATCCGTTTTTATACTTTTTCGTCCGTTTTTCTTACGTTTTCATCCGTTTTTATACGCTTTCGTCCGTTTTTCTTACGTTTTCATCCGTTATTATACGTTTTCATACGTTTTCATCTGTTTTTATACGTTTTCATCGTTTTTATACGCTTCCGTCCGTTTTTCTTACATTTTCATCCATTTTCATCTTTTTTTTTATCCGTTTTTATACATTTTCATCCGTTTTTATCCGTTTTCATCCGTTTTTATACACTTTCGTCTGTTTTTCTTACGTTTTCATCTGTTTTCATCCGTTTTTATACGTTTTCATCCGTTTTTATCGGTATGAAAATGTATAAAAATCTAACTTGAATTCGGTTTGGTTTGATTTTTGATTTTACAATTTACCAAACTTATCAAATCAAATAAATTAAATAATCCGATAAATTGAAACAATGAACGATATACGCAAGATACATATAAAAAAACAAAAAATCCGTTATGGGCTTTACGATAAGGTTTGGATGTGCCCCCACAGCCCACTCCTCACTGCCTCTCCATACCAAACAAAATTCTCGAAAAACATATTCATGATGAAAGGAGTCAAAGAAATATGTTCCTCGTCATCCATTACATATATATAAAATCTTTTTCTATTCCCCCAATTATCTGACACATCCATCAACCTTCACGTGAACCCCATGCCCCTTTCCTTTTCCAAAAAAACCCAGAACTCAAAATATCAATATCTATGCTATTAATAAATACTACGTAGTACTGTAGTTGTGTAATGCTTCAAATGCATTTTCATGAATATGTAAAGTCACTTTCGAATGCTTTAACACTGATGTTTCTCGCAAAGTTTTCTATACTCACTTTTATTAATTCTTTTAAAATACAATTCAAAATTTTGTTTTCGCCTGTTAATGTTAGATTCAACAGTTTGATTTCTTATTAATCGGACGAAAATTTATAATATAATTGATCTAGTTTTGTTACCGTTTCTTATAGTTTACTCAATTTCTTTAAAGAAATACTGCATTTGTCTTAATTTTATGTCCACATTATTATTTATATTTGTCTCACAAAGATTGTTCACTTGCTTAAACCAAATTTCGCAATTCATTAGTTTTCTTGTTATTTGGATGGGTTTTTCTAACATGTGCCCGGGACACATGTTAAGCACACCAAAAGGACAGCGGGATTCACGAAAAAGGACGTCCGGACCCACATATTTTATTTGAAAAATGTATTTTTTGTGGGTTCGCACGTCCTTTTTCGTGGATCCCACCGTCCTTTTGGTGTGCTTAACATGTACCCCGAGGCACATGTTAGAAAAACCCTATTTGGATTTAGTTTATGAAAAGTTTCCAATCAGATTAGTTACAATCCACTTAAGGGTAAAATTGTAATCTTAATAGCAATAATTAGCCTAATTGTATATGTAAATTAAAGATATTTAGTTGAAGGAAAATAATAACCGAGTATGAAGATTTCACGAACGCCGAACAAAATTGAAACTATAATTCATATTTGCGGTTGGAATATTTGTAATGAAATAAGTGTAATACAACTTCCTAAGTAAACTTCAATTAAAGAAATTACAATGAAAAACGTATATGTCAACTACTCTAGGATTATAATATTTGTTTAAGCTGACATGCTAGTCAGGTAAGTCGACTAGTTATTTAATATTCGCATATCGCTAGTGACCAATGTTTTAAAAACCGATTTTTTAATCAACGCGGTCCATAAAGAAATTAATCTTGTACGTTCTATATTTTTGATTAAATCGCGTAACTTTTAGACTTCATGTATAACTGTTTAGTTATCTCACGTACGACGAAAACCACATTTTGACATCTCATATCACTTTTAGACTAATTTTAGTCTACTCTAAATAAATCAACGGTCATTTCCCTGAAATCTCGTTCTTTTCCGATAAATTGCATTTTACGCGTTTTTGACCCGCGTTTTCAGTTTTAGCAGCGTTTAAGCAACCCGATAGAACGTATCACTAATCTAATATGCTTATATAGAGTATATTGATAAGTTTTAACATATTTATAAGATTCATATTATTTGGATACCCGATTTTAAGTTTCGTGACTTTACGGCTTACGGTTAGCAATTAACGGGTCCAAAACTCACTCCGTAAACAAGATAATACCAAGCAACTTATATCTAGTCATCCTAGATAGGCCTTGAACGAAATTTAAGTCACATGGGGCGTTTTATAAGTGATCACCAAGATAAGGACATGAAACTTACATAGGAAGCTTATACATGTGTAGAAACTTAGCAACTAAGTTAAGTAAATATCCTAAGTCTTGCACCTCCTCATCTTGCTATAAAAAGAACTCATTTTTCTCCCTTTCTTCTCCATTTAAACGCCCAACAAACAATTCACAACACCATGATTCTTTAATCTTCAAACTACAAGTTATATATCAAAGTTCAAGGCCTAGTTATTTCCTACATGATTCAAGAGTTTGGTTGGTGATTCCATGGTTGGATTAGGAGCTACACAAGGGTTCTAGGGCTGAATTCATAAGGTTTCTTACAAGGTTAGATCAAGCCTACCAAGGGTTAGCATGATGTGTTAAGGATTTGGAAGCTCGGGTTCATATTGAAAGGGTTTAGGTTTTAGTGTCCTAGTTCTTGGTTCTTGATTTGTTTCATCCCAAGGCTTGTAAGCAAACTACTATATCTACCTTTGATTTCTGTAAATATTAGTATTACATGTATTTAATATGTTCTATACACTTATTATACTTGATTACGCTTGGATAATCGGACTAAAACACTAGAAACATCGTAAGGACTTATATTGCAAAACAGAAACTGAACAGGGGCTGTAAACGTAAATTCTGGGTAAAATTCGTGGACTGATAAAGTTAAGTAATTACATAGGATTATAGATCTATGTCTTGTGGTCATTTCGCCGGGTGGCTCGTGCCGTAACTCATCCCGATGAATAAACTAGAGCTAAAACGGCTAAACATGTCCAAATCTGAGTAACAGATTTCAAACGGGTAAAACTCGTAAAACTTGTGTAAGATATAACTTTTCACACACACATCAAACCATAACACAAGGTGGCGTATAAGATGGAATTCTAGAGAGAGAAAGTTAGAGGTTTAGGGAACTTAGTGAGAGAAAGTGAAAGATATTATAATGAGCTCCAACTCTCTACCTTGGAAGGTAGAGAGTATTTATAGTCTTACATAACTCGCCACACTTTGGGCTGTGGATCAGGCATACAGTGGGTAAAGACCCGTCCGTCCTCCACGGTGTTACTTAACTAAATTACTACTTAACTTAAAAGAACTACGACTACGAGCTTTCTAACGATTACATATACTTGAGGTGACCGACTCTTTAATACCGGGAATTTCTAATTCCTAACAAAAACTTGCATATAACCAACTGTTGGTCAAAGAATAAAAGTTGTAGCTAACACCCTAACTTGAATGTGGTCGCTGGCCGTGCGTTAAACGGAGTTGTAGAACTCGACTTATGACCAAAATCGTAAGACAGTTTGCTGCTGATTGAAATAACTAGTACATCCAAGGGTAAATTGGTAATTTCACATTAGTTAAATAATTTCTGGGGCAGTAGGACCCACTAATCTGTTTAGTACATTTAATTACCTTTCCGAGGACATAAAAACCGAGTCGTGATCAATTACGGTTTAGAAATAACGGGTAGATATAGACGGGGAAAACTTAAATAAACGAAACGTAAACACTTATACGACTTCACAATTGTTAAGTATCCAAGCATAATTGATGTAATAACTATATAAGGCATGTTTATACATTCACATCGTTATTTTAGAACCTAAGACACAACACATATTCTAGGTTGCGCGTAGAGGTTTCTCGGCTTATCCATCGATTCGTTATACATTGGATATCACATTTATTAAGGTGAGTTTGTAGCCCCACTTTTACTCATTTTAATACTTGTTTTAAACTCTTTGGGGGAGATACATGCTCAACTACTTGCTTTTACTTGTATAAATACTCAAAACATTATACTTGATTGCATTATACATGATTGCATTATACTTGATTGCATTATACTTGATTACGTTATACTTGATTTCGTTTTACATGCTTGGAAATACTTTACTCGCTTAAATACATGAATTGTATTTACAAACGTACACAATACTCTATGCTGTCGGAAAGATATTGATAGTACTATAAGTCGGGTATATGCCCCCGCCCTTGTGTACCCGATTCATGACCTTGGGATTAATATAGTACTATTTGGGAAGATGACCCCGCCCATGTGTACCCGATTCATGACCTTGGGTGAATATAATCCGGTGTATTGTGCAAACTATATTTTGACAGTGGGTTGTGAACACACAGGTTGCAAGTTTTGTATGGACGGAACTTGGAACTGAGTGGATTTACAATGCCTTTGCTGCATAAACATTCTTTCAAGGCTTTTCAACTTATTCAAAACAAACTCTATGAACTCACCAACCATTGTGTTGACACTTTTTAGCATGTTTATCTCAGGACATAAGGCGATAGCTATTGCATGGAACTTAGAGTCGCACGACATGTTTTGAAGACTTTATACATTCGTATTTACCATTCGAAACATTTGTAAACATTTATGTATTATACTTTGGGACCTCATTGTTTGTAACTCTGATTTCATTAATCGAATGGTAACTTTTCAAAACGTCTCATTTAGAGGTCGTTTTCTATAACTTGTACTTTGTATTATGAAGTAGCACCCCAATGACACAATCTTCCGCTGCGATATTTTGGGGGTGTTACACCCAAAATACCTGTTTTGCAGTGGAATGGAATACCTGGGGCGTGACTGCCATAAAATCATAGTTACAGTTATATTGAACGACCTAAAGTGTCGTTTTAAAAATACATCGTTTGATTTATTAAAACATTCAGAGTTTGCAAAATATAGGTCCCAAAAGATTTCCAAAAGTACCAACATGAGTTTGTAACAATCAAACGATTGTTAAGTGCATAAAATCCATGTGAGACGCGTCAACTCAACGACTCCATGCAAGCCATGATGATATGCTAAATACCTGAGATAAAACATGCTAAAAGTGTCAACACAAAGGTTGAGTGAGTTCATAGAGCTTGTGTTATCATGAAAAACTTTTAAAGAACGTTCACCCAGCAAAGGCATTGTAAATCCATTCAGTTCCAAGTTCCGCCCATACAAAACTTGCAACTTGTGTGTTTACAACCCATTACTCAAAATGTTATAGTTTATGTTCAAGCACACGTTGTCAAATGAGTTCACATAATAGTACCTAACTTAACGTGTCAATAGTCAATTGATATAGCACGTAATTCGACGTAGAACAATAGTACACGACTCGACGTATCAGTAGTCAACTGATATAACACATAACTCGACGTAGAACAATAGCACACTATCAAGAACAATAGATATAGTACAACATTCGGTTTTGAAACAATTATGATCATGATAAAAGTTGTAGCATGTATCTCCCCCAAAAATAGTACAAAACAATTGAAAATAGGGGCCATGAAACTCACCTGATGCAATGATTATAATGTAAGCAAATGGTATGCTGAAAATAAGGCTCGGAATCTAACCGCAACCTAATATAAATGATATGATCTAGTTTAGTTCATGAGATGATATTATGCATTGCAAGTTCACATGTTACCATACCACTTGAATTTATTTTTGAAATGAAGTTTATCGTCGAAGTATACGTTTATGACATCTCGTCATGTTATAAAATATTAGTGTTGAAGAAAATAGTTGTGCTCGTGGTATTTCAAACGCGAGTATCTTGGTCGTTATAGGTCCGTTTTCTACGATCTATATATCCTTGGTTTCGTGTTAATGTATACTAATATATTTTTGATAAGTCGACTCATTTAGATTATGTTTAAAACTCGGTTTTTCCCCTTGAAAATCCCTTGACAGCTTGTATTATTTCAGAAAATTAGTTTTCGTCGCTAAACTTAAAATTAACGTATCTTTTTCGTTATAAACCCGATTTAACCCGTTCAAGCGGCCATGGTTTCGTTTTTAAGTCTATTTTATGAAAATATAAACCAAAATAATCCACAACCCACTGAAATTTCCAGATTTTAGAAAATAGGGCAGCCCTTAATTATATCTTGTCGAAAATGATTTTTCTAGTGTAGAACTTGTTCTAATTCTTTCCAATCTACACCAAATCTATTCTAAACCTACCATACACCTTCTTAGGGTGTCATGGGTTCCCAAACTTCACCAAAAATGATATTTAACGTATGATTACTAGTTATAGCTCTTGAGTCCATAAAAATTAGAAAAACATGTAAAGAGTGGTATGAATACATATAATACTTGCATATTTTGATATGAGAACATAAAAATAGGTCCAATAGGAGTATGAAAGATTTGTAAAATTATTTAGAACACTTACTTGAAATATGAAGAGGTTTTGGTAACAAGGTTCCTAATTTCTTAGAGGTTTTTATTTCCAAATCCTAAACTAGAACACTAGATTGATCTTGAAAACACTTGATCTTGGAAAAATGACGATTTCTTCTTCTTGTTCTTGAGTTGGACGAACCACAAGGAAATGAGGGAGAGAGTTCTCTTTCAATTTCACTACTAGGATATTATGTATGTTTTATTTTTGCTTAATACTTAAGATGAAGTAAAAATATCTAGCTAAGGGTATAATTGTAGTTTAGGTGGTAAATTTAGCTAGTCACCATAGTGACTAAGGGGGGGGGGGGGGGGCGTGGACAATGGGACAAGGGTGAAGACTTGGTGTAGTTTTTGTAAAAAAAGATTTTATAAGTTAGATATTTAGTTATTTAGGATAGGATAATTAGTTATTAGGTAAAGAGTTAGCTATAAATATATTTTAACGGAACAAAATAAAATATATCGAAGTCATAAAAATTATAAAAATGCATTACTCACAAGTATCGGGTGAATAAATAATTATCGTATAGAAATTTCGTAAACCGTTGTATATATATATATATATATATATATATATATATATATATATATATATATATATATATATATATATATATATATATATATATATATATATATAACGATATATATACAAAATAAATCCAAAACATCGGATAAACTAATAATATAATTTTTATAGCATTAAAACGAGTATAAAAATATATCTGGACAATTGTTGGAAGTGTCGGATCAATTATTCAAAATAAATGATCGTGCGATAGCGTTTATTTAATAAATAAATATACGTGAATGGAATATGCAAACCCATGCATGAACTAATATGAAAATGATGTTACTGATGATATGTAGACTAACTCTAGTCTATATGAAATGTTCTCAATGATGTTCCATGAATACGTAGCTTAACCCTCGCGGCTACGCGAATTCGATACTCGTAAACCTAGTTTACAAAAAAAATGATGAATAATAATCATGAATAGAAATTTTTATCCGGGAATGAATAGTGTTTCGTGAATAGTAAAATTTTGAAATAACCTCTTAAAGTCTCAAACCGACTTCAAAAATGATGAATAGTAATCGGCGAATAGTAATTTCTCGAGATGAATAGTGAAATTTTCAAAGTTTGATAAATGACCTGAAATTACGATTTGTCACATACGTCCACCCAAAAAGGAATTCAGTCCCTGAATTCAGTTCGTGTTGGTTTCTCAGGTTTAGGGTTTGTGATGAATAACGAGGAGAGAAGACATGAAGAAGTGTCGTTACGGCTATCTATGATTAAGAGTGTATAAAACATCGTGATAGAGAAAATATTGGAAGAATCTCCCATGAGTATTACTTTGAATTTTAGGAATATGTGAAAATTTTGTCTGCACTAAGATTTATAAATAACTGCTCCCAACATAACATGATCCCTCCAGAATTAGAAATAGTGAGCTAGGCTATGTATAATTAAGGAACGATAATATGACGTTAGGTTTAGTTGTTATAACTCTCAATGTTTAAATAGATTTAAACCATGTCGTTAAAATGGCAGTTAAAGTAAAAGGAAGTAAAAATTTTGTAAGTGATAACAAATCAGAAAGGAAAAGAAAGTACGATAGATGAGAATTTCACAACGAGTGGTTTATCAAACAGTAATACATCTTAAGTCATAAAGATCCGAATACGATGGAAGACATAAACTTAGTACAACATAGTGCATAAGAAAATAGGACTGCAAATTCTAAACTTCATCAGCCTACCGCGTTGTTGAGATCCTGTTGAGCTTCTCCTCCTTCTAACATGTATGCTCTCTCATGAGCACCCTCAACTTGTTGACCTTGGTTTTGGGGACATTGGTTCCGATAGTGTCCTCGCTCCCCACATCCGAAACATGTGACTATGGCCTTGCCCTTGTAGTCCTTAGCAAGGTGTCCCACTTTGTGACAGCTAAAGCATATACCACATGGACCATCATGATGTAGCGTGCATTGGTGGCATCGTGGTAAGTTTACAGTATAAGCTCTTCCCTTTGTTGGTGCAGCAACATAAACCCTGACGACTTCTTGTCTTCTATTCTGTTGTTGATAATGGTTAGTGTTATGGTTTTGGTTGTCATAATTATAACCTCCCTGGTCATTTTCCCATTTCCTTTTGTTGTTGCTAGTTTGGTTGTGGTTGTTGTTGTTGTTGCGGTTATTATTGATAATGTTTCCCCTCTTCACAACTTGAGCCATGAGTTTTTGAGTTATCCTGATACTCTCTTCAATTGTTTGTGGATCGAAAGAAGTTACATCTCCTTGAATACATTGTGGAAGTCCTCCAATGAAATTTTCCAGTAATTTCTCATTGTCCGAAACCATCGATGGACAAAGAGCAGCCAACTCTTGAAACCTTCTGATGTAGGTCTCGATGTCATAACCAACAGTCACTAACTCATAAAATTCTGTTTCTAGTTTCTTCACCTCTGTGCGTGGACAATACTTCTTAGTCAACAGCCTCTTGAATTCAACCCACGTGAGCTTGTAAGCATTTTCCATACCAATAGGCTGCGCATGTGAATTCCACCATGACATTGTGCCATCTAAGAGTGTACCAGTGGCGAACTTCACCTTGCAGTCATCTGGGCAATTGCATAGAAGAAATACAGACTCCATCTTCTCAAACCAACTGGTATGTGCTAAAACACATACTTTTTCATTATCAAAACTGACCCAAAATAACCAAGAAAGAGCCGTTTATTGCTAATATTTGTGGTTTTCTTGAGTTTGTGCTTGTGCAGGTATGGATATGTAAAAACACGCAAAAAGGAACCAAATCAGACATAAATCCGAGCACGAGAGATTAAGAGAGCTTTAGCTGAGCCGGAAGATCAAAATTGAGCATTTATGAAGATTTTATTCTCCGAGGATGATTTTTGGAAGAAATAACCAAGTTTGAAGAAATGTCAAAACTGGCCCCTCAAGTTTCAACATTTGGCAAAAGTGGCCCTTGAAGATTCAAAAATTGCAAATTGGCCCTTGGTTTATTTGAAGATTGACAAAATCAGTCCTTGGAAGATACTTTCAGAATTACAAGATTGGTCCCTCAAAATTCAGAAAATACAACTTTGGTCCCTATATTGCTAATAGGTTCTCTATTAGTCCAATATATATCCTAAGTCCAAACAAACAACCTTCGGCCCAAGTCCAATAGCCTATCCCATCTACCCGGTCCAAAATACTCCAACCCGTCCAATCAGCCAAACCCCGCCCGTTAATACCATTTACCCACTTACCCGCTATACTTACCCGGGTCAACAACCCATAGACCCGGTCAACCACAATCAAAATAATATAAATAAATCCAAACGCGCCTTAACCTTTACCCTGTCTTCCCAAATCCAAACGCCCTGTTACCACCAATTACCCAAGCCATTTACCCACCCCACCTCGTACTAAGCATCTATCCACCTTCTAGAAGATGACTTGTCAGATAAGAATGCCAACGTGGACATATGGAGCTATCCTATTGGCCGAAACACCTCAATGGGTGAATTGGAGCAATGTGATTGGAGGTGATGACAATGGAATGGATTTGTGGCTGTGAATGGACTTCTAGCCTCTTCTGAAAGGGATCCCAAGACCTCTTGAAGGCTATATAAAGACCCTTAAGCTCACAATGGAATTCGTGTAGTGTATTGTTTTCTTTTAAAAATTAGCTTTATGTTTTCATTAGTCTTTCACTGTTTTCAATAGTTTTCAGTAGTTTGTAATCTAAGTTTTCATTGTACTCTCTATTTCAGTTTTAATAAAATCTCAAGTTTTATGCTTTATTCTCTTGATTTAAATTTGCACTAATTCAATGATGGATTAAGTTGTTGTCTCTGTTGTTATAAGCTTATATAAGCTTCATATAGCTTTTGTAAGTTTAAACTTTGCTTCATTGTTCTAATCTCACCTCTTTTTACAAAAAAATTTACTTAAGTCAACATGGGTCAAAAATAAAAAGTCAAACTGCTTATTTGTTTTTGCTTATGATTCAAACCTGTCTTTCATCATCTAGAAGCTATGTTTGCATACTCATTTTACCAGCTAGACTCAAGGAAAGGGTAAATCCAAGTATTTTTATACCAAATAGTCCTTGATAAGGAGTGTTTGGTACTAAGGGTTTTTGACCCATTCAAGGTACCTTTTGAGCTAGTTCTGGTTTGATCAATTACTCTCAATAGTTGTTATAGTGTTTCTAACATTTGCTTCATCCTGTTTATTGTTTACATTAATCTTAATAATTTTGGTGCCCATAAGCTGTCAAAACAGCTTATGGCTTAGTCAGTAGTATAAGTTCTATTTGAGTCTGTTAATGTGTCATTTTAGTTCACTTGGGTCAGTTTGAGTATGTGTCAAGCTTTGGTTGAAGGTCACAAAGTGTCAAGGCATTTTGGCCAAATCTCTTTAGCTGTCACATATTTCTCTCAACTGTCATTTGTGTCAGTTTCTCAAGCAAATTTTTATGGTCTTAATCTTGTCAAAAACACAAAAAAATTAGTTTTCTACAAAGTTGAGTAGTAATAGTTAGCTTATATTTCATTTTTACAAATTTCCAACAGCTTTAACAAGCTCAAATTTAGTCTTAAAATCTGTCCTCTGTCACAAGTTTTGTTCAAACAGTTTAAGCAGTCCCATGTCCCTTTATATCAGATCTTGTCAGATCTTCATTTGAGCTTCAAAAGTTTTGAAACTTGGTTTTCTTAACTCTCTGGGACTTGGTCTAAATCTGTTACTATTTGTCTTGGGTTCACAAACTTGTTTGCTAGCTTAAAAATAAGCTCAAAGTCCCCCCTCTTTCAACCTTAACTGTTGGCTTTTCAGATTTCAAAATAACTTTCCAGGGCTTATTAGACTGTAGGTAAAGCTTAAATCACTCCTAGATAACTTAGGATAGTTAGCTTATTAGGACTCCCCCTCCCATTAGCTTATTTGCTTGTTCCCTTTAGCTTATTAGCTTATTATCTAGTATACCTCATTTTAGCTTAATCCTCCTTTGATCCTTAGTTAATTGCATGCTCCCATAGTTCTAAAACTGTCACTTTGAGGTTTCTGTTAGATTCTTTTAGCTAGAATTCAGTTTAGTAATTTTTAGCTTATTCATAAGTGCTTATTTGTAACTGTTTACACTGCAGCCTTCATATCTCACATATAACCTTATGATTTCTTATTTTTCATAGATTTAGAATAAGATTTTAGAATTTTTCTAAGTTTTTCATAATTTTTGGTCATTATTTGCTATTTTTCTCTATTTAAAATAGTTTTTAGGTACTTTTAATTAGCTTTTATTACAAATAATTAAGAAAAAGTTCAAAAAAATAATTTTTCAATTTTCCCAGTTTAAGAAAAATATAAAAAGCTTAAAAAATATTTTTCCCCATTTTCCCCTTTTATTTGGTATTTTTCACAATTTAAATTAGATTAAAATAGTTTTAAATTAGTAGAAAATAGAAAAATAATCAGAAAAATAAAAAAATAGTTTTGAAAATTCTCTTATAGTATTTTAGATTTTATAAAAATAGTTTCATATTTTTCTCCTTAAATTTCATAATTTTTAGTATTTTAATTTAGTTTTAATAGTTAAAAATTAGTTTTTACTTTAAATAAAATCCAGAAAAATCCAAAAAAAATAGTTTTAATTCCAAAATAGTTTTCAAATTACATTTCTAGAGTAAAAGTATTTTTAGGCATTTTTAGGGTATAATTTAGACGTAGTTGCATTTTTAATTACGTTTTATTAATTACGTTTTAGTAATTTTGCACTTAGGATTTCCCGTAAAATAGATTCCCTTAATTACTTTCCCTATTCCCGTAGTTTAATAAATCAAAATCAAACAAATCAAAACATCGAGCATTAAATTCCAAACCAAAAACGACGTTGGCAATTCACGCCTCGTTGGGAAACGATTCGGGTTGACTAATCCGTTTCAACGATCACACACGGGATTTGGTTTGTGTGACAACCCGTACTTTCAGGTCATTTCTTGACACAATTTATGCCTCATTATTTCAACATTTATCGTAAACTTGGTTTACGTGTTCCAAATTCGCGTAACCTTGAAGGTTTAGCGGCGAATTCATGATCATAACATCACGTACATTTCATATGGACTAAGATTAGTCTACATTTCATTGACATCATTTGCATCATGATAGTCCATTCATGACATTTCATTTCACATTTAACGCGTAAGTTTTATATTTAATAAACGTTATCGCGTGAGTTATTATTTTGTATATTTAATCCGTTACTTTCAAAAATGATCCCGACGTATTTTTAAACTTACATTTAGTTCATAAAAACTATATTTTTAGTTTTCCTAGTGTTTCAAATTTATTTGGTACATAAATCGTTAAAGTTAAATTATTACGACGTTTTCTTAAAAATTATACGATAATTATTTTATCACACAAATTTCACAAGGAATGTATGTTTACAATTTTTATTATCTCAATACATTCTATTTTGATCTATTAAAAACTTACTTGTACCAAAAATTTCCATTTACTCTACAAGTTAATAATGTCTACATTTTTCTTACACTTTTGGTCAAATAATTACACAAATTATATACACAAGTTTTATAAAAAAAAAAAAAAAAAAAATCTAGTCCCTCCCCCCTTGGCCGACCAAGGGGGAGGGTGGTCAATTAATGATGTATGGTTTTTCTTGATTGCTTTGAAATTCACTCAACATATAAGTCTTGTTACATTATTGTTTCACTCATTTACTTCACCAAAAATTCACATAGTTAAAAAAGGTTTTCTCTCTTCTTTTGGTTCTCATCAAAACCGGCCACACATAGAGATCAAAGGGATCAAAAATTTTCTCAAGATCAAGTGTTTTATCAATCTAGTTATTACTCTTTATAAGGTTTTGAAATAAAAACCAAGAGTATTTAGGCTTAACCTTGTTACTTGCACCTCATCATATTCACTTGTAAGCATGTTTCTTCCATTTTCATGTTTCCTTTTTCATTTCATATGTATCTTTTCATTTTTGGAGCAACATGCAAGACATATGTGATTTATACCATTTTTCATGATTTTAGAGTATATATATATATTTGGTCATCCTATAAATATCCCCTTGGTATTCATTGGTCTTGATGGTGATTAGGAACCCATGACACCCTAAGAAGGTGTATGGTAGGATTAGATTAGCTTTGGAGTTGATTTGAAGGGATTAGAATAGGTTTTGACCGAGAAAAACTATTTTCGATAACTATAAATTATGTTCTGTCCTTGTTTCATTTTTCTGGAAAAACCGACAGTAAGCACGACATTTTGGCCTTGATATTTAGAAAATATACTTTAAAACGAATCCGTGGCCGCTTGAACGGAATAAAACGGAGTTATAACGAAGAAGTTATGGATTTTACAAGTTTGACGACGAAAAATATAATTTTCTGAAATTTCAGCAACATATTTTTAGTTTGTTCGGGTCAAAAACGAGCCTTAAGCTTCACAAATTATTTCGACTTATCAAAAATATATTAATATACTTTGATACGAAGCTAAGGACATATTATACGTAGAAAACGGATTTGAAACGACAAAGATATGCACGTTTTTATAAAATTGCCGTAACTATTATTTTCTGAAAAACTATATTATTTTTACGTTACAAGTGTTACATTAGCTGTAATGACCATGTTTGCGGCTGTTTTTAACAAGGTTGTGAAACTTTTTGGAACGAATTGTCTTCTAGTAAAATCAAGTTCACCGGCCATATTTTTCAAAACGATAAGCCGTTTGTATAGCGGAGTTATAATAAATTAATTACGGATGTTCAAACTTGGCCGAAACTCACTTTTTGCACTACAATTAGCCAAAATCACTATCTTTAACCCTTATTATCTTTATGTTCGAGACCTTTTGGACGAAAACTCCTGAACTGAAACTTCTAGATTTCGATACAAACTTTCCAAAACCGTCGAGTTCGTTCTCTAACGATCGACGTACACCATTTTACGACTAGTTTTTCGGAGCCATTTTTGTTACTTTTATAAAAATTCCGACGACATTGTTTTACGACGAAAAGTGAAAATTTCACCATAAATCATTATAAAACCATTGTAGGATGACATTTTGACGTAAATACTTGAAAAGTGATTTTTGATTGGTCAAGACGTCAAACGAGTATTTTTCGACGAAAAGTAATATTTTTTTTTAAACCCGCAAATGGTATAAATAACATACGAAATGCATGCATAACATTACATTGCAACTCATTACATATCACATCATTCGTAATAGGTCCAGATTAACGTATCACGCTATACCTCAGTGTACTCACTCTTGTCATCATACCAGTTTATCAAGTGAGTTTTCATAGCCCCACTTTCAATTGTTTTGTACTGTTTTGGGGGAGATACATGCTTAACTATTTTTCATAAGTACTTTAGATTTTTAAGGCTAAATGCTACCATGATTACCATTGTTTCTAAATCAAAGGTTATACTATATCAATTGTTCTTGTTTGCGTGCTACGGTTCTACGTCGTATAACGTTCTAAATCAGTTGACTACTGATACATTGAGTTAGGTGCTATTGATTATGTGCTATGGTTCTACGTCGTATAACGTTCTAAATCAGTTGACTACTGATACATTAGGTCTAGTTTTATTGGTTAAGTGCTATCGTTCTACGTCGAGTTAGGTACTATTGTGAATTCATTTGAAATCATATGTTTGAACATAAACTATACACATTTTGGCAGTGGGTTGTGAACACACAGGTTGCAAGTTTTGTATGGGCGGAACTTGGAACTGGGTGGATTTACAATGCCTTTGCTGCATAAACGATTTTGAAAGGCTTTACATTTCAACACAAACTCTATGAACTCACTCAACCTTTGTGTTGACACTTTTTAGCATGTTTTATCTCAGGTATTTACGGTATTCACTTCATGGCATGCATTTGGACACATCATGGAGTCGCGATGACGACGTGTCTCACTTGGCTTTTTACGTACTTTAAAACATCGTTTGAATTGTAACAAACTTATTTCCGCACAAATTGATTTTCATTTGGGACCTACTTTGTAAACTCTGATTGTTTTATTAAATTAAACGATGTTCTTTTCAAACGACACTTTAGGTCGTTCAATATAACTGTGATTGTGATGCTATGACAGTCAATCCCCAGGAATTCCATTCCGCTGCAAAACAGGTAATTTGGGGGTGTGACAGTTTGATATTCTTTTTCCTAAAGGAATTTTGAATCTATCTTCGTGATTATTTTTTATATCGATATTGAGGTTTTATCCATACACATACCCTTAAGCCTTCATTATCAGTGAATCAGTGTCTGAACTGTTTTAAGTTTCTTACGGTTAGTCATTCACAAGTGGCTAGCTTGTGTGAGATAACTTGACGGTTTATTCGCTGAGTAATCAAATTTTGGCGCCGCTGCCGGGGAGGTTGTGTCACGACAATATCGTTTGAGGTTTGACGATTAGTGACTCGAGATCCTTCATTCGTGAAGTTACTATTTTTCTATAAAATAAAAAAAGTAAAAAATATTTTCCTTTTTCTTTTGTATATATATATCATATTAAAAATACAAAAAGATTTTCTCTTGTGTTTTTGCTAATAAATAGAAGACACCAATTATATAACATTCTCAACGGAGGTGTTATCATTAATAAGTTCCCGAACCAAAGATCAAAAACTTGCCTTTGTGTCGCTTGTGAATTGATTTATCTCTATCAGATAAACAAACTGTGTGGTGGGTATAAGGACGGCCTGACATTAAATTGCGGCTGAAAAGAAGCGGGTTTTAATAAGCTTCGCGCTGACCTACAAAGCTTCTCCGCTCGCTTGTGCGTTTGTCTTGTAGAGGTGATTTATTCACTTGGGATTATTGGTTAAGTTCACTGTGTTTTCGAATACCGTTCTATTTTAATTGCCTTGGTTTTTGAAAGTGCATGCGCACTCGTTCTAATAACTACAGACCGATACTTGAAACCGCTACAATTCCGAGAAGGCGAAATAGACGTGGTCCATTAGTCGAACCCGAGATTCGAACTAATCAGATCCCGCCCATCATCGAAATGGCGGAGGACAACCGATCCATGCTAGAGCAACTCCAGGCACCCACCGAGGGTTATGGAGAAGCCATCGTCGTCCCGGCAATCGTTGCCGATAACTTTGAGCTTAAACATGGCTTGATCAACTTGGTATCATCGAGCCAATTTTACGGATTTGAGAGGGACGATCCTCACTCTCATATCTGACGGTTTAATAAGCTCACGTCTACGATCAAGTACCGTAACGTTCCGGAAGAGGCTATCAAGCTACTACTCTTCCCGTTTTCACTCGAGGGGGCCGCCCGGATTTGGCTCGAAAAACTACCCCCTCGATCGATAACCACATGGGAGAATTTAGTTTCAAAATTCGTGAACGAATTCTTCCCACCGTCTAAAACAACAAGCCTAAAAAATGAAATAACAAAGTTCACACAAAGATTTGATGAATCATTTAGTGAGGCATGGGACCGATTCAAAGATTTGCTTAGGCAATGTCCCCATCTTGGTTTTTCTGAGTTGCACCAACTTGATACGTTTTATAACGGTTTGAATGAGACTGATCAAGACTCTCTAAATGCCGCCGCGGGTGGTAATTTGTTGACCCGATCAACGAGAGATGCCTTGTCGATTATTGAGAACAAATCTAAAGTTCGTACTTCACGTAGCAAATCGGTTGCTGCTCGAGTGAATGTTACACCATCGTCCTCGTCTCACGGAAATACGTCTAGCACCGATGCTAAGATTGATAAGCTTACAGATATGATCCAGGCTTTGGTTAAGATTAATTCTTCTCCACCCGCTCAAGTCAAAGCGGTGGAAACGACTTGTACTACTTGTGGTGGCCCGCATGCATACTACAATTGTACCGCCACCGATGGCAATCCTTTCGAAGCTAATGCCGTAACCGGAGGTAACCAATACCGTCCTCAAGTTGAAACAAACCCTCGTGTTAGTAATCAAATGGGACCTCCGGGGTTTTCTCCATCGAACAATCAGAATCGTTTTAATCAGAATCAAGTTCGTGGACCAAATGTTCAAAACCAATTCAAAGCTCCACCAAATCAATACCCAAACCAAGGAGTTAATTACAATCAAGTATATCACAACCCAAGCTATCAAGCTTCACCTTTGCCTTCAAATGAATTCACAACTTACGTTCAAAACACCAATTCTACCATCAACACTATGCAAAATCAGATTACAAGTTTGAGAAACGAGTTTCAATCTTCGTTAACTAGACAAAGCAATGAGTTTAGGAATGAGATTAGACTTCAGAACAACAAATTGGATGCTTCACAGAATAAACTCGAAAACATGTTGAATGCTGTGTTGTGTAAGGTCAGTCAACCCTCAACTTCGGGTTCTCTTCCGAGTGATACCATTCCCAACCCGAAGGGTGAGTTGAAAGTTATAACCACACGGAGTGGTAAGGCTTATGATGGACCCTCGTCTCCTACTCCACTGATAAGGGAGGAGGAACAAGACACCGAGGTTATTGAAGAAAATGTGCAACCCGCACCCGTACCACCTCCGGTCGTTCAGACTCCGATTCCGGAACCCGATGTTCCGAAGACTACTCTTAAACCGTCACTTCCTTATCCTTCAAGACTTCATAATCAAAAGCTTCGTGATAAAACCGAAAACCAAATGGAGAAATTTGCTGAAATCGTTCAATCCTTGAATTTTAACATCAGTTTCATCGATGCTTTACTCCTCATGCCAAAATTTGCTGCTATGATCAAAAATTTAGTGAGTAATAAGGAAAAGTTGGCAGAAATAGCGAAAACACCGTTGAATGAGAATTGCTCGGCGGTGCTCCTCAAGAAACTTCCCGAAAAGTTAGGAGACCCCGGCAAATTTCTTATACCTTGTGAGTTTCCGAGAATAGTGAAATGCTCCGCCTTGGCCGATCTTGGTGCGAGTATTAACTTAATGCCTCTTTCGATTTATAACAAACTTTCTCTCCCGGAGCTCACTCCTACTAAGATGACTCTTGAACTCGCGGACCGTTCAACCTCTATTCCGAGAGGAATCGCTGAGGACGTCTATGTGTGTTAGGAATTAGAAATTCCCGGTATTAAAGAGTCGGTCACCTCAAGTATATGTAATCGTTAGAAAGCTCGTAGTCGTAGTTCTTTTAAGTTAAGTAGTAATTTAGTTAAGTAACACCGTGGAGGACGGACGGGTCTTTACCCACTGTATGCCTGATCCACAGCCCAAAGTGTGGCGAGTTATGTAAGACTATAAATACTCTCTACCTTCCAAGGTAGAGAGTTGGAGCTCATAATAATATCTTTCACTTTCTCTCACTAAGTTCCCTAAACCTCTAACTTTCTCTCTCTAGAATTCCATCTTATACGCCACCTTGTGTTATGGTTTGATGTGTGTGTGAAAAGTTATATCTTACAATTGGTATCAGAGAGCCATGGTTAGATCATATCTTGCACATCTTTGGTTTTATAGTGGTTTTTAGGTGGTTTTTGAGTTTGAAAAAGTTTAGTGGTTTTTGCATCATTTGGTTGATCTCTAGTGTTAAAGTTTGAATTTTGTTGGTACTTTTGTGTTTTGAATCATCATAAGTGTTTAGGTTTTCATTTGGTAAGCTTGAATCATCTTGGTTGGGTTGTTTTTGGATTGAAATGTGATGTTTATTTGGTTTTTCATGGTAGCGAGTTAGTTCACGGATTACATTTCTTCATAGCGACTTGCTTCGTTATTTTGTAGCGACTTACAGTGTTAAAAGCTAGCGAGTTAGAGCTAGAGAGTTAAAGGACAAGTAGTGGACTCTCCACTACGGGTAGCGACTTGTGGTAGCGAATTAGTCAGTAGCGAGTTGCTCTTTAGCGACTTGTGTCTCTAGCGACTTGTGTAGCGAATTACTGCCAAAATTTGGTTAGCGACTTGGTCTGTAGCGAGTTACTACTTAGCGACTTGTTTTTCTGTTAGCGACTTGGGATTCTAGCGACTTGGGTGTCTAGCGAATTAATTGGTAGCGACTTAGTGAATTTGTTTCTAGCGACTTAGAGCTTAATCATCTAGCGACTTGAGTGATTGTTTACGGTTTTCTCTTGATTTAGTAAAATCCCGTGAAAGAATCTATTTCCCGGTTTAATCATTGAGTTATAAAATCCCGTATAATCTGATAACATGTCCACCAACGTCCCTACTGTCATCTCCACTGTTGCCGAGGATGTACAAGCAGCTGGATCAGATACTCGTCCACCCATGCTTGACTTGTCACCTCTACTGTCATCCCTGCAACCACCTGTACAATAGTCTAATATGCCCTAAAATATTGAGTTACTAATTTGGCCCTTTATCTAAGAAAGTGCCCTAAAATGATTTAGTTCTCTTTTGGCATTTGTTAGTGAGTTCAGCGATCTACTAATTCGAGATTCAGCGATCTTTGTTTAAGTGATTCAGCGATGGTTAATTAAGCGATCTGTGGGTTCAGCGATCTTAGGGTTCAGCGATTGTCTTTTTGTTCAGCGATTCATCATTGAGCGATGTCTGGTTCAGCGATTGGTTTAAAACCGTCATTAAGCGATGTGTTCAGCGATCTCTGTGTTCAGCGATTTCTCGTTGAGCGATGACTGATTAAGCGATGGTGTTCAGCGATGGGCATCACCTCTCAGGTGATGAACAGGAAATTGAGAGATCGAG